>CM055100.1:51273259-51873259 GCA_029204225.1 Diphasiastrum complanatum | reverse complement strand
TCTCAAAGAATTTATACTACCCATGTAATGAGTGATGTGATCTTCTCCCCATGCTTTTGATACTGCATCAACAAATTTGACACAAGTCCTTTGTACAACTTCTTATCAATATCAGAGTATTTATCTTTTCTTAGAATAGCAATCATACTATCAAGCTTCTTCCATACATCAACTTTTAGTACTCTAGTTTTGCCACTCTTCTTGAAGTCCTGAGTGGCAGCAATTATATCTGTCCAGACTGAGTGTTGAATATTAGAAGCCTTACCAGTATGATTTGATAGGAATCGACGTGCATTTGCTCTTCTTATGCTTGGCTTACTTGGCATATTTTTTAAAACTTCTTATGAACGAGAGATAGCTTCCTTTGCAGATGATGTTGGCTTACTATTCCAAGCAAAAACTATATGAAGATAAATGATCTTTTCTATTAATCTAACTTTTGCATGAAGAGTGCAAACATGCACATTTTTCCAGGGGATAGGTAGCATAGGCTTCCAGTTTGGATCTGCATATTCTCTAGTAATTCCTGTACTCCTAGTAACATCTTTTGCCATTTTCATGCAGTATAAACAAGGGTGTTTAGATATAGCACCATGAGAGAAATTATACAAGCATTTCAATGTTTTTTCAAATCACCTGCTAAGTGCCATTCAACCTTGAAGTCTCCAACTCTTGGAACATTGAGAAGTCCTCCATCCATATGGTCCTTGATGATCCTAGGATAAGATGTCCTTGAGAATATCCATGATAATATATTGTGATCCTCCTTTAGCACATGTCAAAGAACTAATCAAACTTAGTTTACAAAAAATTAATACTATTCAATGAATCTAATGTAATAATGAGGCTAGTTACTTGAAACATTGCCAACCACCATATATCATTTTCTGACTGGACACTGAATCTGAGATCTTCTTGGTCCTATGTTTGTGATAGTGCACCATTCATGAGAGTTGTACTAACCCTCACCATCTTCTGCCCTTTCACAATTTCTGACTCATCTAACTTAAGTACTATGATTAAATTGCCATTCACCTTTTCAAAGGTTATATCATAGAATGTGACGATGTATCTCAGCACGTAATTTAGATCAACAAATAAGTTGTTTGATGAATTAAAGGATATTGATCCTCCATCAGTTTCATACACCTCCTCAATATGAAATGGAGTTTTGATGATCTTATGCATACCTATGTTTAATGTATATCTCTCTTGCTTCGAGTGATATGTCCTAGAAATTGGGACTTTTCTAATTTGAACTTGCTTAAAAGCTTCTCTAATTAGTTTAAATATTGTTGCATATGCTTCCCTGCTAATCCTGCAAAATCACAACCACCTTGAACTATAGTCTTATCTAAATACACTCAGTGGATTTGCCTATCAATATTGAGCCCAATGACATTCCTAGTAAAGCATTGTCCTTAGTATTCTGAGGAGCTACTAATGCAGATCTGCAAAAAAACAGATAGTTAGCAGAATATCACCATAGCTGAAACCTCCTTTTGAAAGCGTTTGAATATCCTTGCAACTTTGTCGCTTTCGCTTCTTACTACCAGCCTTCTTCTTAGCCAATTCCACATCCTTCAGTGATTGTAAGTTCTCAATTTGAATAGATTGTAAGATTGATTGCATTTGCTCTAGTTCTGATTTGATATAGATTGTTATCTTCTATAATGATTCATTATTTCTTTTAAGCTATTCATTTTTCTCTAACGTCTTTTGGAGAAGACAATCTCTATTCTGACAATAAGAGGATATCCATGTTAACTCACCTTCTAGAATGTGAATTTTATTCATATAAAGTTGTTTTCCATGGTTCTACAATCTCTCATAATATCCTAGTAATCTAGTATGCCCATTGCATATCCATGTAACTAAATGAGTTATTGAGGAGAATGTGGGATGTGTCAAAGTGCTTGGATCTTGTGGATATAATGTTCCATCTGTCCACAAATCCAAGTTCCTCTTTCCTTCCGCCCTATAACGAGAACAATCATCAGCGAATATTCGAATTCCTTTGCCTCCTCTTCTCTGCAAAGGTGCTAAATGAATAGGGATATCCACATGTAGATGATACAATGTCGTCGTCAGAAAAAACAATAGAGATCATATGCATCACAGTAATATGAACAGATTTTTTGAAGCGAAACAGAATACTCATCTTTGATTATATTATATACTCTATACGATCAATCCAATCTCCATGCTTGTCTGCTTGATTCAAATTGGGAGATGGCACTCATTTTTCCATTCCAATAGGTCGCTCTTCTCCTTCCACTCTCGAAGGTCCTTGTCTGTGCTGGATGGCATCTCTTCGGTGCTGTCAACCCATGGCCATAATGCTTCTCCTCTAAGTACGAGTGAAGTATTTACTTTCTAGGCCAAGAAATTTGACCCATTTGCTTCAAGCACTATGCAGACCTTTGATTGAATGTTGTGTATAGAAGCCATAGTCTCAGTGACGAGGGTTTCTGATTAAGCCTTGTGGCTCTGATATCACTGATGGTGTGAGTTGTCGGAGTTGCTGGTTCTGATACCACTAATGGTGAGCCAGTGACTAGCCTTTGTTGAGGACGTCGGAGACTTCGATTACCTCGAAGTTGGAGCTGGTCGAGATTCACCGATATGAGCCTAGATGGAGCCGATCTGTCGGACAAAGCTACTATTTCATTCCACAATCAGAGATCCTCCAAGCTACAGATAGCTACTGCTAATCTGATGCTAAGATATGAATAGTATATTTACCATTGAACTGAATAAGCAACACAAAGCATTCAAAGATTGCATACATTGAGCAAAAATTGTAACTCATCTGTATTATCAAAATGGAGTATACATTAGAAATTTCTTTTTGAGCATTGTCTGTTTTCCAGATCAGCACATCGGCGTGAGAGAGGTGTTTTCTTATCACAAATTGAACTAGCTACTGCTAGAACTGTTTTCTTCCTTGACACGCACCTCACTGAGTGTTGCGTTCAGGACACTTTTTCTGTATTTCATCTCCATTACATATAGCATGCTTGGTCTGATTACAAGAATGAATTAGTTAAGCATTACAAGATAGTTTAACCTAAAAACACAACTAGCTATTTCTTGTTACACCGCTTCACTACAGGGCTTCAACAGTTGAGTTGTGACATTCAAATTGTCATGCTCGTCAAGCTCTGATGACGTACTTGACATCCGACGTGTCTGGCTCGACTTTTGGCTTTGCTCATAGCTGGGGTTGAGTCCTCTTCGGGGACTTTGTTGGCATCGGGGGCACTTCGGTCTCGTCAGGGACTTTGGTCTCTTGTGCCTTGATTTCCCGTTGCTGCCTTTGTTGTCTTCAGGGACTTCGGCCACTTCGGTGTCGTCGATGACTTGGATTTAGATTGGTGCCTTGGCAACTCGTTGGCATCAGGGACTTTGTCTGAGTCGATGACTTCGACTGCTACCTATGTAAAAATCCTATGTATTTCTGTAGGTATGAACTTACAAGCTAAAAGCGCTTTGTGGGTAGAAATACCATGTTTTTTCATGCACATCTTTTTATGCCATAATTTGTTCTTGTCTTCTTCTTTTGAAGTCACAAAAATTTGGTCCCAGGATTCAGGATACTTGTATGATACAAGTTGCCCTTTCTTTCAGCTGTCACAAAAATCTGGTCAGATCCACAGTCCTTTATTTGACATTCGTCACTATTGAAAGTGACATTCAATCCCATATCTGTCATCTTTTCAACAAAAAGAGAGAGATATGAGATCACTCTTCAATGTGAAAATGTACAGGACTCCCTCTAGATCCTTGTAACCGAAAACAGTCTTAAGAAGTAGAGTTCTAGTCCCCATGACATGGTGTTTGCTGTTATCACCAATAATGACTTCTCTTTTTTCATTGGAAGTCTTATAGTCCTTCAGGAGCTTCTTCTTGCATGTGATGTGCAACGTGGCCCCATAGTCTATGATAATCTTCAAATCTGAACGTGCATTGGACACATCCATTGCTGCCATTGCTTGCTATGGCTCTTCTTGTTGATTGAAAGATTCTGCAGTATGGGCCTTGTCTTTGTTTTTGCTATTGGAATTGCACCAACAATTAAATGTTGAGTGTCCTTTCTTCTTGCAATGAATGCAGATGTTGTTGGGATTTTCTCAACAACCTTCTCCAAGTGTCCTTTCTTCTTGCAGTACTTGCATACCACAAGCGGCCTTGAGCTATGTTCATTTTTTGTTGAAGATGAGCTTGGCCTCCAGGCTCTCTCTTTCTTCTTTTTTTTTTGATAAAAGATGCTTCATCTTGGCTTTCTTGAGAATCAATTTGGTCTCTCATGATGACTTCATCTGCCACAACTTTAACAACATCGCTGAATGTCATATTAGGCTTCTTCATGCGTATTGACCTCAGACTATAGTAGAATGATGGTGGAGTCCTTATAAAATGTGTGAACTGTTGCTCTGGTGGAATAACATGATTCAGCTTTACAGTTGCTAGTTGATCGAAGATGGTCTTCATCTTCTCAGCATGCTTGTCCATATCATTGTTGTTGAAAGTATTTCTACTCTGCTAAGTGGCTAGGTCTAAAGAAGAGGTTAGTGCATAGTATAGTGGTATATCGATTGTCCACCCACCTTCTAAGATCTAAAAAGCTTAAAAATTTGTGATACAAAAACATGAACAGAAGGAGAAGCAAGGCTTCCCAATTGGTGCTTGGAATAAAATAGTGTGGCTAAGGCGGTATCCAACTAGCCACTGTTTGGAAATGCTAAGACTTTGCTAAGGTGGTACCCAACCACACTGATGTAGGAATTTCTTTTTGTTGAGACTCCAATTTGATCCGCAGTTGCATCTTTTGTTGTCTCATCCTTAGAGCTTGAATCAGTGCCTTTTGCATTACATCTGTCAAAGTTGGATTCACTTGAAGTGACTTTAACCAAATGTTGACGAATGTGATCTTGAAGACCATGTAGGTAGTGTTGGATGGATAACTCTTTATCAAGACACCTCTGTTTAGATGCTACCAGACGGAATCTCGTATTATACACCTTCACTGAACCAGTTTGTTCTAGCGTATACCAAGAGTCCATATAATAATCTATCATATTTTTTGCACAAAACTCTTTGAAATCATCCCATGACTTCGGTTCATACTCTGGATGATGTAATACCCCTTGCCACCAATGATAGGCTTTTCCTCAAAAATAAGATATTGTCGTTGTAATTTTTCCCTTTTCAAAGATTGAATGTAGCCGAAGGTTTTCATCCACGATAGATAACCAGTTGTTGATATGTAAAGAACTCATTTCTCTATCAAAGGTTCGTATGTTCTCAAAAGGAACATCATCAAGATTTCGTTGAATATTGATTCGTTGACATTGAGTTGTCTCTGATGAACTGCTCACACCATTGTAACAAGAACTAGGAATGATCGCTATGCTCCCACAACTAGTATTGCATCTTGTTTGTAACCCAATAATTCCAATAATTGGTTTAAAAGCCATAACGGAAGCATCTTCTGTTTGCATGGATGTACCGTTGAATGCCATTGTACAAAGAGAAGATTGGTATTCAAAATTATCTTCTTCAACTTCGTATTGTTCAGAACCAACTTCTTATCATCATTGTAGTCTCCAACCTCACCGATGTAGTGATTGGGATGCAATTCTGTCTCTTGACAATGTAATATTTTGTTGTACACGTTGTGAACCATTGGATCTTCTTCATCATAATCACAACTTTCAGGGATATCATTTGGTTGACCTGCAGGCTCATATTGGTCCTCATGTTGCCATTCAAAGTGATTATGACTTTCATAATTAACAATGTTATACTCAGTTTCATCTGGGCCATCGTTATATTCGTTTGCATCATCAAGCTGATATTCCTGATTTTATAGTTCACAAACATATTCCTCCTCATCTTGGTGACAATCATTACCGCCATCATCACACCAGTCACTTTGATTATCATACTCATAATCATTTCCATCCCGTTGATCTTCATAATCAAACATATATTCATTGTCAATGTCCATGGTATAGTGAAGGCAGTGTGTGGCTTATGGGTCTACAAAATTGAATGAAGTGAAAAGAATTTGGAACAATTACAAATTTCACTAGTAAAATCACAAATTTGCTAGTAACAAATTTTTTCTTCTCCGCTGTCTCAATATTCTGAGTCCTCGAAGAATGTAATTTGCAAGATTTAGGAAACAACACTAGCTTTTGGCAAAATGACAAATTTGTTTCATTGATCGGTTCTGGCTTTTATACCACTGCTATCATGTCAAGCTTGACATAATAATCACTTTTGCTTTTTACTGCGTCGCAATCCGAGATCAAACGAAGAAGATACAAATTTTCAAAAAAAATTGTATATAAAATGTAAATGTACTTAGGAAAGGGGTGGGGGGGTGGGAAACAAAAAATAAAACTAAAATAATGATTACGGCAATACAGTTATTGTACTCAGCTCGGCAAACTGTGCACTTTTCATTTTTGCAGTACTGAATTCCGACGTCAAACAAAAAAGATATGGATATAAAAAATACACAACGGAGAGTAAATTGTAATGAAATAAACTAAAAAAAAGGGACCTTAACAAATGTAAATTGGATTGTAATTTTTTTTTGAGATACTTGAAACGTTTGCCCTTTAAAAAAGTCATGAAAAAAATTAAAGTTTAATGTTAATTAATTTTTTTAACGATTATTTTAACAAAAAATGTGCTCGACATAGTCGTATAAGTTTTTTTTTTTTATACTTTCATAAAAAGAAACAATGTCATAAAAAAAAGAATGTTTTGGGCCGTAGCTGTGGGCGCGGGCACTGAGGAGGAGAACGCAGGTACGGGAGGAGAGATAGAATAGAATAGAATAGAAGAGAGAGAGAGAGAGAGAGAGAGAGAGAGAGAGAGAGAGAGAGAGAGAGAGAGAGAGAGAGAGAGAGAGAGAGAGAGAGAGAGAGAGAGAGAGAGAGAGAGAGAGAGAGAGAGAGAGAGAGAGAGAGAGAGAGAGAGAGAGAGAGACGTGGTAAGTGCGGGAGATGGGGGGTTAGGGCAAGTGGAGGGGCGTGCCAGATCTGATGATCTAAATATTTTTTGAGGTGTGTCACTCTGCAAATGCCACGAACTTCTTGAAAGAGTCAAACACTTCAAATTTTTCCTTTATGTAGTAGATCGTAGTCATCCGGCTATAATCATCTATGAACATCAGGAAATACCTCGATTCTGAGAGCGAATCCACTTTCATCGGTCCACAGACATCTGAGTGGATGAGCTCAAGAACTTCTTTGGCTCTTCTTCCCTCATGTGTGAATGGATTCCGATGTTGTTTGCCTTTCTTTTTTTTTTGATATCCTCAGACCTGTGACTACGTCTTTCTTGCACATGTCGTACAGGGGCTCCTTATGTTTAGATGATACATTCTCTTGTGCCAGAGCTGATCTTCATTCTCTGATGCATTTAATATGTTATCAGAATTGCTAATTATCTTGGCTTGGTAGAGATTTCCTTCTCTACATCCAACCGTCAGCAATTTGTTTGTTGTTTTCTCGATCATGCGGCATTTATTGCTATCGAATAAAATTTGAATTCCAAGATCTGCCATCTTAGAGACTGATAGTAGATATTTTCTCAGTGAAGGCACGTAGAGTGCTCCTGGCAACTCTACTTGACTTGACAATGTTCGTAGTTGTAGAGTCCCGATGCCCTTGACATCGTGTCTGCTCCCATCACCTAGAATCACTGCTCTGTTGTTTTCGAGTTCTCTGAAGTCGCTAAATATTTTTGTTGCAGGTGATGTGTGATGTTGCTCCTAAATCAATGACTACATCGTAGTCTTGTTCAGTGTAGCTCGTTGAAGCTTCATCAAGTATTGTGAAGGCTTCATCACCTCTATCTACATCTTTGGATGACTCTGCAATATTTGCTCTCTCAGCTTTGTTCTTTCTTTTTGGGTTGAATCTACGATCGTATGCAAAGTGCCCTTCTTCTTGCAGTGCATGCAAGGTATTGCTGGATTGAACCAGCATTTGTTGGCTATATGGCCTGGTTTGTGACAATGATCACAAGAAGAAGATTGTTGATTTGAGGACTTTGTCTTGGCGAATCTGGGTTTGTTCTTGTTCTTCTTCTTTCCTTTTGTGAATAGAGCTTTCCCTTGATCATTGCTTCCTTCTCCTTCGTCCCTCATTTGTCTCTCAGCAGCGACAAGACTGATTGCTTCGTCGAATGTCACATTTGGTAGACTCCATATGAGCATTCTCAACGGTTGATAGGACATAGGTAGAGACTTCATGAAGTACATCAACTGTTGTGGTGTTGGGACCTAGTGCTCCTGTCCTGATGCAGTGAGTTGAGCGAAGATCGTTTTGATCTTCTCAACATGCTGGTCCAATTGGTTGCCATCCCATTGTATGGATTGCAGCTGATTGTGAAGATGCATCACTGAAGCTGTAGTCCTCACTTCTTACTTCTGTTTTTAATCTTTTCCATGCTACATGGCTGCTTTCACAGTTTTCAATCTACATGAGTAGATCTTCGTTGATGGACAAAATGATGATCGCCATTGCAACCTCATCCTTTCTGATCCATTCAGCTCTCCTTGGGTCTCCCTCTGAAGGCTACACCTCTGAGAGTTCGGTCACCGACCAAATGCCTTCACCCTTCAGAAGTGTTTTGATTTTGAATTTTCATATCCTGTAGTTTGCGCCATCAAGACTGATTGCTATTCTTGTCTGGATCATTGCAGCCATATTGTGTTGTCTAGAAAATCATTGTTCAGATATTAGTAGTGATAACCTGTTGGCTTTGATACCATGTCGCGAATGAATTTTGTTTCATGAACAAATTTGTTTCTTCTGAATTTTCTTTATGCGCAAGCTTGCAAGATCCTAGACACGTGACTAAAGATCACAAAACAGAAATCTTTCTAGCAATCAAGACAACGGAATACAAGGAGACGGACAAGAGAGAGCAACTGTATTATTAGATTAAATTTTTGGAGCAAGATGATCAATGTCTCGCTCTTTGGTGGCCTGACACTCTGCTCTTTCGCCGTGTTCTGCTCGTTGGCGTCGCTTTCACGCACAATTGTTTGTGAACAATTTCGTGACACATGACACGAAATTGTTTCCAACACAAATTATTCTTGCTCCATGAATGACCAAGAAGATCAGCCAAGTACCAAGGGATAGAAGTATTTGATCAAATATCATGACATCAACAGAAGTACTTTAGAACTGGCTAATCAGCCACTCTTGTAATTCGTGATTAGTTGTAGATGTTTAATCTTTGTGATCTAGAAGTTACACGACGTGACACGAAAAAGTTCACGAACTATATATTTTCTGTTTGATGCAAATACTGTAAGACAAAAATATACAAAATACATGTCCGCTTGTGAGCGAGACAATTTTGTAAGCGGATCAACAGATCCAGAAGTCCTCTAGTAAGCGAGACAATATTCGTGAGAGAATTATATTTCTCTCACGCCAATGCACTGTGTGGATCTGTCGCACAGTGTTTGAAATCAGAAGATCAATAAAAAAAATTTATTGTATAAACAATCGTCCTCATAGACGACATAAATAAAGACTTTTGTTTGTGAAAACGAGTATTGTGCTTGACCACATATTAAATCACGATCAAGATTCAAAAGTGCTTGATTTACTGGAGTACCGTGTATCCAAGACTAGGAGTATACTGAATTCTACTTAGTGGCCACATGGACATAACATTCTTCCTTCTTAAACTGTTTCTATCCTTAGAAACTCTCTAAACAGGAAAAAATAATAGGAACAGTTCTTTTAATTTTAAATATCAACCTAAAAAATCATTATCCTTAGTTAAACTTTCACTTCAAACAGGTAGTCAGAGATAATCCTATTTTCAAGTGATAATCTCTGCACTGAAGTACAACTCAGGTTTGAAAAAGTACACTAAGCGATAAATTTTTCCAACTGGGTTATATTCACCATAAGTTAGTAACATCACCTTCATGTAAAATATTTACATGAAACACTGGGTGAAATAACCTAACTTAAGAGATTAAAATTAAAAAAATAAAAAAATCATTATAATTACAGTCTGAAATTATCCACAACTCTGACAAATAATTCATAAGCTTTCAAGTACAAATATCCTTAGAATCCAATTCTAAGATATGATAATTCATTCAACTAGAATATCTAGGAGAATCATTAAGATATAGAATGATTAAAACTCAACTCTGAGTATCTCAAATACTCTTTTGAGTTAAATGCTCCTGTTTTCAGCACCAAATGGAAGAAAAATAACATTTATTCATCTTAATAAACTTGTTTGTCTCCTAAGATAACTAGAGATTCAATTCAAATGAAGAACTGTACTCAAGCATCTGCAGACCATAAACTGTAGTAGAATATTGTTTTTTCATAAAGTTGGATAGTAGGTGGCTGTAAAACACCATGTAGAGATTGTAAAGAGTTGAACCAAAGTCTTTTGACGCTTTCCCTAAATTTAGAACCAAGAATTCCAAGAATTGAGCTTGTAAGAAGTCAAAAAAGTTCAAAAAATGACCATTTTTGGTGATTTTTGGGGGATGGATCTCTCCAAATCCATAAGGAGATCATTCTGGAATTTATTACAGCATGATTAGCATTCCTTTTTACCTTCCCAACAAGCTATCAAACCTGTGAATTGATGGCCGGTGGCTTATGCACCATCTCCATCAAGTTTGAAGCTATTTTTATTGATTGTTTAAGACTGTTGGTAGCATCAATTTTGGACTAGGATGGGTGTTTGAACGTTTTTGCATGATTCCTTCTTGTGGAAGTGTGCCCTACTACAATTTTCTGACAGCTCTAATCTCGCACATGTGAAGCCTAGGTGGCAGGCTGACATGACAAGCATCTTGTTCACTTGGTCTCCCTTTGTACTGAGCTTTACAACACTCATTTTGGTGTCCTGTAGCCAAAGTTATGATCATTTGAAGTTTTGCAGTTTTGTGAGTAAAATTGGCAAAATTTTGAATTGTTCTGATTGCAAGCCAGTCATTTTCCTAATTTGTAGTACAGTGCTTGCATGGTTAAGTTGCATGCTAATTCTCAGAGTGATTCTGACATGCATGAGGGATTTACAATCGATTTGAGTGGTCATACGTATGTGCTCTGACAGTTGGGTCACAAATCAGTGTTAATGGCTAACAAATTTCGTAAGATTGAAGTTTACGTAAAAGAATTCCGTAATGACATTTATGACTGATGTAGTGCGTTTTTGCATGCCAATTTGACATTGGGTTAGTAACATTAGGAATTGGACATTGTTTTGATTCTTTCGACTTCAATTGCCTTTTGTACTAACAATATTTTCGTCAGAATTTTTAAATTACGTAAAATTAAACAAAAATTGAGTTTTCCAACAAAAAAAAATCAAAATTTTGGTCATTTTTTCGTTATCTATGGAATCAGTTTAGATTAGTAAATTGATTAAACTGAGTTTATCAGTCAAAATTGATCACAGTGTTTTCACTAAGTCTAAATTATTTCTCAATAATAGATAAGTTAAAATTGACATAAGAAACCACAATGAATTACCGACAGTTTTGACTGTGCTGTCAGTTTTTAACTTTGGAGTTGGGAACTCCCAGATTGAAAGTTAAAATTTGAATTGTTTTTCTTTTTGTTGAAATTTTTATTGGGTAAAATTTGAATTCAGTTACTTGTCTGGTAGTTTTCTAGTCGATGTTGATCGCTAGAAATCAGTCAAGTGAACGTTTGTGCAAGATACTTGTTAAATTTGAATTGACATTGTCTAACAATATGAAATGACCAGATTGGATGAGTGGCAATAGTAATTTTTATCTAGTCAGTAAATATGACAGAATACGGTTCAAGAATTACTAAAATCCTATTGGTGGAATTTTCATTTATGTAATTTCATATTCTATGTTTGGATAGGTTTTGTCAATATTGATTGAGTAATGCCAAACCAGTCAGTAAAAAGAAAAAACAGTCCAATTTTATTGGAGAATTTGTAATAATAGAAATTACATAATGGATTTCATTTCCAGTAAAATCCTATGGTGAATTATATTCAGCCCAGGTATAGGACAGAAATAAAATTGTTTTGGACGTTTTCCTACAATAATTAATTTTGAAATATTTACTAATGTCGTTACGTCTTCTTGATACCTTAGCTGAAAGATTTTCAAGGAACTGAAAATTCTAAGGAGGGAAGAAGAGTGGACATTAGAGGGATTTTGGTAATCCCTGTAAATAGTTACTTAGTACTGATTAATTTTCTGGTTAGAATTCATTCAGTTGAATTCGTAACTGATATCTTTGTAACCATTGAGTTATCCGCAGTTTTGGATGTCAATTGTGATGTTTAGAAGTGGAATCTGATACGTGGATTACATTGGATCTGTTAGTTGACTGAAGCTGTCCCTAGATTTGATGCATCAATAGGGGTTTGAAGCCTATCGTTAACCAGAAAGGATCAGGATGTAATATTGAACCATGTTAATTCTTCTGTTAAGTCACATAATCAGATGTGAATTTTGGGTATCCATCTGATAGGCATGCTAATCATCCAAATAAATGGATTCTCTAGTGTTTGGGAACAAGAGATAATTTCCTATAGTGATTACAGGACAACTAGTTGATCGGTGGATCTCTAGAATATCAGATAAGGCGGTTAAGGGTTTTTTGGAAAGAAAAGCTGATGGTATGGGACGTCAGTAATTTTGGAAAGGAAATTCTAGGACAATAAAGATCTAATGATTGATGGCATGTTTAGTACCTGGTCGCAATATGGAAAAAAGAAAACCATTCGATCAAATGTGGGGTATTTTGGGAAATTTTGAGGTTTAATCTAGATCCCAATGTGGTATCTCATTATTTACAAAATCAGAGGCCCTCAAATCTATTTCTCGCTTTCTTAATTAATTATTTACTTCTTAGTAATTTCTCGAATATAACACATGAGACTAGTTTATATGAATTCTTTCTAGCATGAAGTTATTCTTTTGAAAGGCTGTTATGTTATATAAACTACTACTTGTGTGAATAGACTTGAAATTTAGATAAATTTTAAAGTTAAAATGTTTCAATATTTTAAACTTAGAATATCTCTGATGCATAAATGGATTTCAATGGAATAGGAGTTTCTATCATTCAGATTGGAAATATTTGAAGGAGAAGTCATGTGTGTAATAAGGTGAATCCTTTAGTGGAAGCACTTATTACTGACTTTTCTAGGATTTAGATATTTTCATATATCATCAGTTAGCTTTTATGAAAATTTATAATTTCTTTAAAAGGAGGGGTGAAGTGGTGGAATAAAATTCTATTTGGAAATCTGTTGGTTGCATAGCTTTCGGAAGAACACCAACTAGTTTATAGAAATGAGATTGGATCTGAAAGAAATTTTGGATAGATTCTGAGTAAAATGCCTAATTGGAACTTTTCGAATATGAGAAATTCTCAAGGGATTGTGTGGACAATCTGGAACTGGAACAAGTTTGGAATTTGAATCATTACCTATAAGTAGTACAGTAAAAGGTCAAAGGTTACTAATTCCATTTTGATTGGAATAGAAGTAAGTTTGATTAGAATTTAAGACTGAGGGTTCTATATTGGATGAACCTAATCTTAGTTTAAGTACTAGGACCAGAGAGGAGTTAAACGGTGGGAGAAATTATGTAATTAGAAGTAAGTGGGATTGAAAAACTACTGAGTGTGAATTTTATTCATCTCAGAGATTTGCCGGACATGTTATTTACTCATGAGAAATGGAAAATGTTTTGTAGCTGAGTTACAAGATCTCAGTGAGATATGTGAGTGACATATGTGGGTTCAAGAGGAATCTGCCAAATAAAAATGTGTTTAGGTACTGGGTCATAGTGAGATTATTCTCATATGTGCACGATTAATCTTGTATGAATCTACTGTGTAATCCGAGTTACTAAGGTTATCTGGTGCACTTAACCTAGTTGGTGAACATGAACATATGATCAAGAATTGTTTTGACAGATACTTGCAGAGTTAACAAATCTTTGTATAGAAGATTTATGGATTAACTTATAAATGATTTGGGTAAGGATCTAAATGTGGTGTTATACTAGTATAATTGAATTCTTCACCTGGACATTTGAGATTTTTGAATCATCGGCAATTAGCTCGAGTAGTGGATTACTCTAGGATGAAGTTAATTGGTAAAACGATCAGTGTGATGTGGATTCACCAGAAACTGGTGGTTTTTGAATTATATTGCTTGTAAGATGCATTATTAGTGAATAATTTCGGTTCATCAGTTAAAATTGTGTGCATTGGATATATAGTATTCTTGGGATAGAGTATTCCTTAGATAAGGAATAGACTTAGCTCATTAGTGATTGTATTCCAGAGAGCTCAAATGGATAACGAATCATAATGAATCCAAGAATAATAACTGAATTGATATTCAACAGGACTTTGGGCATCTAGATGTGATTCTGGATTGTAATCTAAAGTTTTTGTGGTTGAAGATGATTGTCATTTTGGTATGCGTTCAGTCTTTAATTACCAGTTGCTTATAGAACTTGAATCTAATGATGATTTTTGGCTATTTTCCGGTTTTTTCATCGCCATAAAGTGGAAATTCATGACATACAACTCTTTCTCTAACACATGCAAACCAATTTATAGAATTACAACCATCTAATTGATCTGATCTTGTTGTATTTTGGTTCTTACTATCTATTTTGTGCCAAAAAGCACGAAAAACCAAGCAATTTTGACCAAAACATAGCCTATAATCATAAATCATTGGAGAGAACCGGCATGCATCATTAATTTCAACATTCATGAACCCTAAAACGAAAGTACACTTGCTGGAAAATTCTCAAAGATTTGATCTACACAAGAAAAAGCTCCAAAAAAGCATCACAAATTGGCCTTCAAGGACAATTCTCCATAAAACCACAAAGAATCCCAAGAGTAATGGATCTTAGCAACATGCAAATTGAAACTAGTATAGTACACCCACTTGCACCCTTGCTATCCACCTTGGAAGAGAATTCCTAGGGATCCATAAAAAATTTCGACGAAAGCTAGCCCTTCTCCATGTTCTCCAATCTTCGTAAGCCTTGCTCTGATACCACTATAAGGGAAGCTCCCTAAGATTCTGCCTACAAGATAACACACAATGGATAACACACTATGGAGCAACCACCCAACCAAGTAGAAGCAACCAATCAACTCTAGGAGCTTCACCCCCAAGCCAAGGAACAAGAGGCATGAATGTAGAGTGAAACCCTGGCAATGAATCAATGATCACAGTGAGGAGTAGGACGAGTTTGGCCTCAACATATAGAGCCAAAAACATCATGGGCACGTAGCCATGCATAGCCCTAAGTTCCCTATACATAGATTCACCTAGAATAGAGTCCTATGCATGGACCACCTATTCATAGAATTGCTATTGCTAACTCTACACATGCATACACTGTCTCATACCTTGTCTAATCTCCATTTAGTGTGTTCTGGGCCTCACAAGGATATTAGTTACTTTCGGGTCACATCCAATATGACGTGGCATAACTAACAACTTGATTTACTGGAGTATCATGTATCCAAGAGAGTATACTGAATCCTACTTACTACCATGGACATAACAGGAGCTACCATTGCTATATTGTGATAATATGTCGGCCCAAGCACTTGCAAATAATCCAATTTTTTCATGCAAGAAGCAAGCATATAGAAATGGCACACCACTTTGTGAGAGAGAAGCTTATTAGAGGAGGGATCCATTTGGAGCATATTGATTCATCATCTTGTATTGCCGATCTACTCACCAAGCCTCTACTCAAGAGTTGCTTCATCAAACATAGATCAAGTCAAAGTGTTGGCTTTGATCAAGGGGTCGAATAGGAATTGAGAAATCTTCAAGAAGGGTCCAATAGAATTGCAAGATGGATGCATCACGACCAATTTGGTGTCCTGTAGAAAAAGTTATGGTCGTCTGAAGTTTGGCAAGTTCTGATGCATGCATGTTGTGGATGGAAATGTATGGATAGTCCTGTATGCATGCTTGGATGCATGTTCCAAAATCTGCAAAATTTTGGAAATGTTCTAATGCATGCATGCTTGTAATTCAGTATAGTGCTTGTCTGTGTATGGAAATGTATGGATAGACCTGTATGCATGCTTGGATGCATGTTGCATGCATAATCAGTGGATTGATCAATAGATTTCTTGCATGTAGCTATTTTTGAAAATTCTAGATCAAAAAGCAGATTTCCTAGTAACTAGGCTATTTGCGAAAAAAAAATTGTTTTTTCGAAAAAGTCAGTGCATGTCAAGTTAGATGCATGGAAGATGTTTCAAAATGGTTTTGACTTGTGACAGTACCTACAAATCGAAAAAATCAATCTTCTTAATCGATTTTCATAGTTGGTCCATTTCAAACAGATTTTGAAAATCCCAGTTCTTTCATAAATTTTTAGGGTTGGTCCTAAAAGTTGTTGTTTTTTGAATTAGTCTGATATTGATTTTGCAAAATTTGTTTAAATGAGTGAAAGACCTTGCTGAGTAATATCGGTCAGTTATGAAGATTCTGAACTTTTTACTTATTAGCTGATGATTGGATCCCGACTAATTAAGCTAATTTTGCTTGTCAAGAAATCAATATGGCAGATAATAATGCAAATGCAGCTCTCGATGGTTAGGTGCCAATGCCTACCTACCTGCAAATTTTCCAGTCATCAAGCCAAGTGCTTAATGAAATAAACAACAGGAACAATTTAAGGGATCAACAAATGGAAGTACTATTGAATTAAGTGAAAACTTTATCCGCATCGAATTTGGGTTTTCAGTCTGAACAGTTTTCGGGGCAGAAGAATGAGAAAAAATCCGAAGTTGTAGATGGTTAACCAAGTGTACCAGTTATTTTAATCTACATGGAATTTTTGAAGAAAAAAAAATTGAGAGTGTTATTTTGTTCTTCCGTGGGAAAGGTTCGTCGTGGTGGCATGATCTGCAACCAAAACCTACCACATGGGATGACTTTATGGAAGTGTTCAGAAAGTCATTTGTGGTTGTAGAAGACTCAAATTTCTACCAAAGATTTCTAACTACAAAATGGGTACTCAAAATTTGGACTCGTACCTGCAAAATTTTATGGATTTATGGAATAAAGTTCCCTCATTCAATGCAAAACTGCCACTGTGACAGTTTATCGTAGGTCTTCCCACAGATTATCAGAATGAGTGCAAGCGTAATGTGCTTCAGACTTTCGATGACGTCATACGAGTCGTGAAAGCGTATGATTTCACAGTGGTGGCATCTAGGAAGCAATTACGGGCTGATCCATCAGGATCATCCGAACCCAGCCAGAAGAAAAGAAAGAAAAGAGTTCATGGGAATAAAAAATCCAAGTATTTCGACGCACTGGATCAAGCTGCATCTGAGTTTTGACAAAATAAACATTTGTCCCAAAAAAAGGCTAGAAGGACCAATGTTTGGACATGTTGTGAAATTCTGTCTAGACCGAAAGAAAGGTGCAGCTCAATGATTGAGATGCTAGGTAAATTGGGTAGGGAGGCTGCTTGGTGTTTGCAATCGGTGTGCATCCAAATGGACACCGTTTGACGAACGGTCTGAAGCAAAAGTTTGCTTACAGTAGGGTGACCTCAAGGAGGTGTGCAGCTGCAAGAGTCACCTCCGAAAAAGTTTGAGCAAAGCTCAACAATCTCTTTTACCTTAAGGCTAGGGTTTTGTGGCAAAAAGTCGTGGTTCTTGAGTTGTAGGAAAGCATTTTGCAAGCAGCAAAGGGCTGCAGTTAGGTGCCTTAGCTGTGCATCTGGCCATGCAATTTCATTAAAAATTTTTAGTTTGAAGTGAGAGTTGGGTCCAAGTTCACTGAAGGGTAGAGTTTCTTCATTTTGAAGAAACGATTCAAAAACTAGAAAAATCCTTATTTTTGGGTCCTTTAGCCGGTTTGACCCAAACAAAAGGCTATAACCTCCAAACGAAGGGCACCCGGACTGTACCTATAAGTACAGTACCGTAAAATAGAGTGATTGCAGTGGAGAAAGTGTTCGGAGTGCGCCCAAAGTGATTTCACCATTCCATTGGGCACGTAGTTGGAAGTTGGTGACAAAGTGCATTTCGGAAGGCGACGCCAATTTGGCTTTCAATTTGGCAGAAAAGTAGTGGGTGGCCTGGTGAGGAAAAAATAGCAGGTCATTATTTCTACCTTATGACATCGCAATTGGCCTCGACACACAGTTTATAGCCTATAGTTGAAGTTTCAGGCAGTTTTGGGATGGCAAACATGGGTCCATTTTGAGTGAAAGTAGCAAATTGGATGGGATTTCCAACTATGCACTGTGGAAATTCAAAATGGAAAACATACTGATGGAGAAGGACATGTGGGATGTCGTTACAGGTGATGAGAGAAGACCATCAAATGCAGTGGACATCAAAGTGTTCGATAAGAAGGTGAGGAAAGCTTTGACCTTCATCAACTTGTCAGTGAATGATCACATCATTACCCACATTTGTGATGTTGTTACACCCAAACAGACATGGGATGTGCTAAAGGAGCATTCGAGACATCAAATCTATTAAGAACGATGTTTCTCAAGTCAAAACAAAATAGTGCCCGCATGGAGCAAGGAGAGCATATTCAGACTTATATGACCAGAATCAAGACAATGAGGGATGAATTGCATTCTATTGGTGAGCGCATACATGATGTGGAGCTAGTGCACAATGCATTCAGAACCCTATCAAATGTTTGTGAGCAGAATAGCATCAAGAGAAAGATTGTCAACCTTTGACGAGCTCATAGGAATCTTGATGCAAGAAGAGCAACGACAAAAAAGGGTGAAAGCTAGATGTCAAAACAATGATGATCAAGCACTTGCGACACGCCAAAAACAAGGCAAGGGCAAGGGCAAGAAGAAGTCTAAGCAGCAATTCACCAAGACTCAGGAGGATGAAGGATCTTCTAGCAAGACCAAGAAGAATGACAAATGCTTCCGTTGCGGTAAAAAGGGCCATTGGAAGAGTGAATGTTGAAAACTCCTAGCAGAATCAGGCAAGGGAAAACCAAAGCAAGCAGGTAACCTTGTCGATGAGGGTGAGATTGAAGACTCTAGCATCTTCATATCAACATTGTCATCTAATCAAGATGATCAAGTGTGGTACATTGACTCAGGAGCCACAAGACACATGACAGGTAACAAGGATTGGTTCAGTAGCTTGAGAGTGTTGGATAATGGAACGTCCGTTTCACAAGCAAGTGGTGATGTATGCAAGATTAAGGGATAGGCACCGTTTCAATCCAACTACTTGATGGCAAAAGCAGGATGATCAGGGAGGTACTTTACGTACCAGGGTTGAAAAAAAATCTACTTTCTGTTGGTGTCATTATTGATCAAAAATTGAAAGTAGAATTTGCCCATGATCGTTGCTTTGTGAATGATGTGACCCAAAAGTTCAAAGTCATTGCGAATGGTATAAGGGAGCCCAACACTAAATTGTACAGGTTGAATGCTACAATCAAGGGGCAACATAAACTTATCTTGTCCATTCCATCGCAAACTGAACTGTGGCATAATAGGCTTGGTCATTTGAACTTAGGAAGCCTCCGTTTTATGAGAAAACTGGAAATGGTGAGAGGATTGCCTATGATAGAAGACCACTTGAAGTCGATGTGCGAATCATGTGTGTATGGGAAGCAGCATCGAGAGAAGTTGAATAAAGGTGATGTTGCAAGGGCAAAGAACATCTTGGATTTGATCCACATAGATTTATGCGGGCCTATGAGGACTATGTCCATAGGTAAAGCCTTCTATTTCATGACCTTTATTGATGATATGTCACGTAAGATGTGGATTTACTTTTTGAAGAAAAAATTGGATGCATTTGACAATTTCAAGACCTTCAAAGCATTGGTCAAAAATTAGACAGGCAGTAAGATCAAAGTTCTAAGATCAGATAGTGGAGGTGAGTATAAGTCTACAGTTCAATGACAAAAGACAATTTACGCAAGCTCGTAATCCTGCACTCAATGATGTAGCTAAGCACAAGAATCGTACGATTGTGGAAAGTGCCAGATCTATGCTAGCTGAGATGAAACTACCAAAAGATTCTTTGGTCAGAAGCATGCAGTACGATAGTCTATCTTCAAAATAGGCTCTCCTACCATTTCCATACCAAAGATAACACCTGAGGAGGCATTCACAAAGAAGAAGCCAAAGGTAAATCATTTGCAAATCTTTGGATGTAAAGCCTTTGTACACATTCCTAAGGAAGAGAGACGTAAGCTTGATGTGAAAGCTATCAAGTGTATATTCCTAGGATATGATGATTGTGTGAAGGGCCATAGATGTTTTGATCCAGTGGAGAACAAAATACATGTCAGCCTTGATGTTATCTTTGATGAATCTAAGATGTATGAAGATGAGGATGCTGAGAAGATGGACACATCTAGTGGGAAAGATGGTATAGTGAGGATACCTCCTGATGATGATCCATTTATTGACTTTCCTAGTGATGGACACGAGGATACACCTCAAGATACTACTACTCAATCTCAAGAGAAAAGTTGGAGAGGTAGAGATAAATGTTCTGGTGCAAGGAGGATTGAAGTTTCAGGTGACAAACGCAAGGAGAAAGATGTACCATGGGATACATTTTCACCAGGAAGCCGATCACCAGACAAGAAGCTCCCTAAGTGGTTTGAGAGTTGTTGGAGAGCCACGACATGGATTACTTTCCATGATCATCTAGCCAGGGAGAGCTACAAAGACCAGCAAGAGAGAAGACACAACCTGAAAGGTACGAAGCAAATTATGCTCTCTTATCTAGCATTATTCAAAGCAAAGAACCTTCGACTTATGTTGAAGCGAAGGATGATAACATTTGGGTCAAGGCCATGGGAGAGGAGATGGAGTCGATTGCTAAGCATAGCACATGGGACTTAGTGGAACCACCTATTGGCAAGAAACCCATTGGTTGTAAATGGGTATACAAGACTAAGTACCTTGCAGATGGAAGTATAGCAAAGCACAAGGCTAGATTGGTGATCAAAGGGTATGCACAAAGTAAAGGGATCGACTATCAGGAGACCTTTGCGCCAGTATGTAAGTGGAATACTCTACGTCTACTTGTTGCTTTAGCTTCACATTTTGGTTGGCCTTTGCATCAGATGGATGTGAAATCTGCTTTTCTATATGGTGAGTTAGAAGAAGAGGTGTTCATGGATCAACTTGAAGGCTTTGTAATGAAAGGACAGGAGAATAAAGTATGTTGCTTAAAGATAGCACTTTATGGTCTTAAACAGGCACCACGTGCATGGTACAGTTGAATTGATGCCTACTTTCGTTCTAAGAGGATGGTGAGAACACATCTTGATCCAAATCTATATGTCTTGTGCTTTGACGGTATGGTTGCTTTGATTGCTCTTTATGTTGCTGACTTGATTATCACGGGAAATAATCAAGAGATGATAGACATGATCAAGAAAGACCTCATGGAACAATTCGAGATGACAGATCTCAGCCTAATGCATTATTGCCTTGGAGTGGAGGTGTGGCACAAAGGACACGAAGTGGGTCTAACACAGGTGAAGTATGTTAGAGAGTTGCTGCACAGGTTCAGGTTGTAGGATTGCAAGCCAGTGGACACTCCTATTGAACCAGGTCAAAAGCTTTCTAAGCTTCATGAGTCACAGCCATTTGATGCTACGTTGTATAGGTAGTTAAGTTAGTAGGGAGCTTGATTTACCTTACCACAACTAGACCATATATATGCTATGCTATTGGTATTGTAAGTCAGTTTATGGTAGCACCTACGGAAACACATTGGAAGGCAGCCAAACACATTTTGTGATATGTCAAAGACACTTTCGATTATGGTTTGGTTTACAGGAAGCATGAGGGTTTACCTAAGTTATGTGGCTATGTGGATGCGGATTGGGGAGGTGACTATGATGATCATAGATCCACCATAGGGTATGTATTCCAGCTTTGTGGCAGTTGCTTTTCCTAGTCTAGTAAAAAGCAAAGTACAGTTGCTTTATCCACCACAGAAGCAGAGTATAAGGCAATGTGTAGTGCAGCACATGAAGCTATATGGTTGAGGAAAATCTTGGGAGAACTTGGCATGAAATAGGAGAATCCCACAACTATACATAGTGACAGTCAGAGTGGCATTCAGCTAGCAAAGACAAGTTTTCCTCTCCTCTCTTGTATTCATTCACTTGGCAATCTTAATAATAATCTTTCTACGTGGCAGCAAACTATTGGACATCAAACCAGACACGACATTTGATATCTTACAAGAGTATGCTTGCTTCCTCAAAAAAACACATATAGCAGAGCCTACGCTCTTCTTTTTTGTCATTCGTTTATCTCTTTGTCTACAGGAAGGAGGAGCAGAAATGCCTAGTTTTTGTGGCCCAGCAAATGCCATATCTTCACGTAATCCTCTGTTCTTACAACAGAAGAACAAAAGAGCTATTTTTGTGGCTGGTTTGAACTAACGCAATAGTTTGCTAGCCATTTGATCTGTTGTTCCTCTCTTCTTTGATATGATGTTCCTCTCTTCTTTGGAGAGTCGATTCTATTTTTCAAGAAGTAGAAGCAGGGTGTGACTATCTCTGTGGCATTTAAAAGCTATATCTATACACATAATTTTAGTTCCATGTTCAATGAATGAACTAAGGACAACCTTCTACGCTCTTTTCTATTTGCCATTTATGGAGCATTCGGTTTATTGTGTGAAATTGACCTTTAAGTAGAATCTAGAAAAAAGTCATTTTGGTCAAACTTTTTGTAAATAGATTGCACTTCCATGTGAATGAGTAAATGCTCCCACATGTCAAGATGCTATTCACACATGTGGATAAGATTGTAGATGATGAGATAGAGAGATTGGTACATCTCGGGTACACTAGATTTTGGTATTCTCTATGGAGGAGATGTAATTTCCTTGCATGCCTATAGTTATTTAGATTTTGCAGGTGACAAGAGAGATAGAAGATCAACAAGTGCATATGCAACCTTCATAGGTGATGGAGTAGTTTCTTGGCTATCAAAGAAACAAGAAACAATCTCACTCTCTTCAATCGAGGCTGAGTACAAGGCACCTACTACAACAACCAAGGAAGTGCTTTGGATCAAGAGATTATTGGTGGAGCTAGAGATTATGGATCCAAAGGATGTACCAATCATCCATAATGACAAAATTTTAACTCAACATCTTCCATCAAATCCAATCTTCCATGCAAGATCCAAACACATAGATTTGTCATCACTTTGTGAGGGAAAAGGTTCAAGCAAAGGAGGTCTCTTTGGAACATGTATCAGGTAGTGAATGTGTGGCTGATGCACTCACTAAACCTCTTCAAAGAGCAACATTTGTAAAGTTAAGAACCTCTCTTGGAGTGATTAGTAGATCTATGTTAGATCCAAAATAGTTGTCAGGAGGAGTGTTAAAATTCACAAGCTAGTTTGGACCAATTTTGGTCACATGCATTGTAATTGGCAAGATGGCCATGTAAATAGATGCCACACGTGCCAAATAAGATAGGATGTTTTTCTAAAGTCTTATTCTACATCCTAAATTGTAAAGGCACCTTTGAAATAAGGACAAAAAGTGCTTAGATAGGTAAGAGAGAAATAATAGGACCCAAAAATAGCATGTTTTTCATTGTTTTTGGATCTCGATATCAAGGACCCTAATTAGGGTGGATCCAATGATCTATTAGGTTGGATGTTAGGGTTGGGTTATGAAAAGTATAGAGAAGCCCTAAAATGCTCAGATCCGAGTTACTAATGTATAAATATGTGATGGTTTCTCCATCAAATGATGGGTAAAAATTTGGTTTTCAATCTACCAATGTTGTTGGCAATCTACATGCTTGATATTTGCTATTTTTGTTGAGTACTTTGCAGATGTGAGATTGATTTGGAAGTTCAGGTACTGTACTTTGCCTGTGGTAGTTTGGACTTTCACACGTGTGAAGGATATTGCATGAATTTGAGCCTTCAAGTGGAGTTCAAGCCAAGGTGAAGTTAGGAAACACTAAATTGGTTGGTGTTTTTGCTATAGGATCTCAATTGGATCCATCAAGGTGCTTCCTCCATTATTTCAAAGGTTTATTAGAGTCTTTTTGCTGTATTTTTAACAACTAAAAACTCATAATGGCCAAATCATGTCCTAAAAGCAGATGATCCGACTTTCCGTAGGTGAAACTAACAATTTTCGGTGGATTATTTCTCGAGCACCAATACTCTGAAGAAACTTGAGGTTTCCGCCCACAAAGCATCGTTAGCTTATGAACCGCAAACCACAATCCGCTACTACCACCGCGTTGCGACATATACGAATGACGATGAAGTCCCACAGACCGCAAATCGCAATAAACCGCAAACTGCAACTTTGAGTAGACAAATAAAGACATCTGTAGGAAATTGCAAGTCAACTCCTGCGGTCCACGAGTGACGACCAAAGTCCAACCGTAATGGCCTCAACTATGGTTACAAAGGCGACCATGAAATCAGCGCATCTTTACAACCCACGATCAATGAAGTACCAGCAGAACGGACTAACACCACATGCGAAGCTGATGGCAAACTAAATGCCGCGACATAGTAGGCTTAGCAATTTTTCTAATCATTCATTTACATTAACGACCACCTCCTTCCTCTGATCATATATGGCGGATCAATGGAAGAACAAGATATACATAGAGGTGACATAAGGACAAGTTTGAGTGATTGAGTGTTGAATGTGAGGATGAAAAGCCGTCCACTAGTAAGTGAGACGAGCTGAGTCAATCAAACCTCTAAGGTCAGACACAGAGAGATATAGATAAAAGTATTTGCTAATAAGCACTACTCATCAATTGTATTCGTAAGAGACATAGTTTCTCTCGCGGTAACGCGTTGTGCGGTATGCCAAACAACGCTCAAGAAATCACTGTAATTGAATAGATGTTTTTCTTATCACTTGTCTATGACACATAATCCTTGAGTACATTGTGTTTGTTGAATGTTCCTGTAAGATCAGCTATTATTTGTTTTTTTGCCTAAAGACTCATCATAACTAAATCAGCAGTGTCTGACTACACCTTAGAAGAGGATAGATCTTAAGTAGCAGCAATAACTATAGTTAAGAGTTCAAAGAATCTGATCAAGCCCGATCAATGCAAGAAGAAGCCTCATCCTAAGAGGGAGTCATTTCAAAGATAAAATCACAACCAGTAGAGAGAAGCAAAGAAAGAAGGAAGATTGAAGGCACCTACTCAGCACAGACCGCAGGGTGGTGAAAAGAAATCTTGTGCTAGATGTAGACGCGAGTGCGACGGACATACCGTCGACACATGTTGGTTAAATCCAAGCATCCAATGTGTGCATTGTTACAAAAAGGGTCATGCAGCAATAGACTGCTATCAGAACCCAAGAAACAAGAAGACACTAAGCAGGAAGGAGCCCTCCAATAGCTCGTCATATGTAGAAAAGTCAGAATCCTCGAGGATAGCTGAGAGCAAACAATAATCGATTTGCTTACTTATGCACAGATGTGTGTGCTACATTGCAAGCGAACATTCAAGAAGTTGTTTTTGATTTGGGTGCCACGTCACATTTTGTGACAACAAGACACATGATAGTTGACTTTCGGCAAACAGATTCATCCAGATACTAGGAGATGGATCGCAACATCAAGTGAGCGGATTGGCGCATTATGGCAGAGACAACAGAGACAGAAGACTTGATGATGTCCTGTATGTACCCACTTTGCAAAAGGATCTTCTATCTGTAGCAAAGATAGCAGATGTCGGGATCCGTGTGACGTTCATATATGAAACATGCAATGTGACTGATGCCAGCACCAGTACTCTCGTTACACAAGGCAGACGTAGAGGCAACTATATCATCTGAAGGAACGACTACCGACAGAGCAAGCTCATCAAGCCCATGAGTCAATGAACTTCTTGTGCCATAAGAGACTATGTCATATGAACCCAATGCCGCTATACAAAGCAAGTCATAATGGCACATTCACATGAGTAAGCATCAAAAATGCAAATTTGACACCCTGTGATGCATGCAACAAAGGCAAGATGTCACAAACACACTTCACCAGGGATTCATTCAGAGCAACAGAGCTCCTAGAACTGATACACTCCGACATCTGTGGACCTTTCGACATGCTCTATGTGGGAGGCTCACGATACTACATCACCTTCATCGTCAGTAAGTTTGTCATCGTATACTTTGTCCACAACAAGTCTAAAGCTCTTGATAAGTTTTCAGAATATGTAGATTGGCTGAGAAGTGGACTGAAAAAAAAATTCAAACAGATTCGAACTGACAAAGGTGGAGAATACATCTCCAGCCATTTGTTGATTTATGCAGCAGTCATGGTATCCTTCACAGGAAGACTGTAGCCTATACACCACAACACAATGGTGTAGCTAAGGCAGAACAAAACTCTCATGGAAGCAGCAAGGTGCATGATGGCCTATTCAAAGACATCAAGATCACTTGGGCGGAAGCAGTAGCTGCGGCCACTTACCTGTAGAACAGGACAGACAAATCAGACATTCCTCACACTATGCCACATGAGGTGTGGTGGGGCAACAAGCCTAATTTAGCTCATGTGCACATCTTCGCTTGTATAGCATCTGCATACATTCATGACAAGATCCGTAAGAAGCTGGACGAAAAGGTCGATTTGTAGGATTCGATACACACTCATCATACTACATGATCTATCTGCCAGAGTCTAATCAAATTAAAATCATCAGAGATGTGAAGTTCGATGAAACAAGAACAATGGCTTATGAAGATCCAGTTAGTTATGAAATTTTTGGGAAGCAATACTACAACCTACCGACATTGATAGAGGGAGCCAATCCTAAGAATCAAGAAGAAGATGTTCGAATTCTAGACGGACTTAGTGACAATTCAAATGACAAATAGCCCGACGTGCAGCTTATACCCAGAACATCAGCGACGCATGAGAAGTCTGCTGTCAGCAGAAGGGACAGAGGCAAGGCAATTGCCGCACTTGAACCACCTCCAAGGAGATCCAGCAGAGAGAGAATGCAACCTATCAGGTATATATCAGCAGACAGTTCAATTTCAACTCAAGAAGAGTTCTACGGATTCGACGGTGAACCCCAGACATATGAAAAAGCTGTCAACAGTCCAGAGAAAGAAAATTGGATTAAGGCCATGGAAGACGAAATGACCTCCATGAAACATAATGATGTGTGGAATATGGGCCGGATGGCAATGTATCAAAATACAAGGCCAGACTAGTTTCCAAGGGTTTCTCACAAAAGTATGGTGTCGACTACACTGATACCTTTTCTCCCATAGTCAAGCATAATTTGCTACGCATATTGTTCGCATATGCAGCAGCCTACAGTCTCAAAATCCATATCGTAGATGAGAAGGCATCATTTCTACATGGAGATCTGAAGGAAGAAATCTATATGGACCAACCGCTAGGCTTTAGCTGCAAGACATTTCTTAGCTATGCTTGCAAGATGCGTAAGAGCATCTATGGACTAAAATAGTCTACCAGGCAATGGTTTACGAACAAGGATCACGCACTTAGATCATTGGGCTTCCAGCCTTTAGGAGCTGATTCCAACGTCTATGTGAAAATGATAGATGGTAAAATTATTATCATTGGAGTCTACGTCGATGACACATTGATTCTGTCAAGGAGCAACGTTCTGTGAAAGAGGACATCTCAAAACACTTTAAGATATTAGATCTAGGTGAAGCAAGATGCTACCTAGGTTTACAGATTGAAAGAGGACTTGAACATGGGAATTATTTCTACACTAGTCAAGATACATCCACAAGATAATCGATGATTTCCAAATGATAGATTGCAAGGGAGTGAATACCCCAATGGTTCCTAGCACAATGTTGACTAATGAAGACTGTCCCCGAAACGATGCAGATCGAGAAGCTATGCTGCAAAAGCCTTATACAAGATTTATTGGCTCATTAATGTATTTGGCAGATAACACACGACCATACATTGCTTACACAGTATTCACAATGAGCTAGTTCAACATTAACCTAGGACCCACACACTGGAAATTTACAAAAGAGATTTTGCAATACCTGAAATAGACAAAGGACTACGGTCTTTGTTTCTCTCAAGATGCAAGATTTCAGATGAAATCCTATAGTGATGCGAGCTAGGCATCTATAAAGGACGAATCCAAGAGCGTTTCAGGAGGATGCACCATAGCAGCAAATGCCACTGTTCTTTGGATCAGTAGGAAACAAACAATTATCGAGTAAAAAAACAAAGACATCCGTAGGAAAGCGCAATTGAACTCCTGCGGTCCACGACCGACAACCAAAGTCCAACCGTAATAGCCTCAACTACGGTTACAAAGACGACCCTGAAATCGGTGCGTCTTACGACCCACGACCAACAAAGTACCAGCAGAACAGACTGACACCACGGGCAAAGCTGACAACAACCTAAATACCGTGACATAGTAGGTTTAGCACGTATATATGGAGGATGAATGGAAGAACGACATATACAGAGAGGTGACAAATAGACAAGTCTGAGTGATTGAGTGTTGAATGTGAGGATGAAAAGTCGTCCACTAGTTTGAGTCAATCAAACCTCTAAGGTCAGACACGGAGAGAGATAGATAGAAGTATTTGCTAGTACTCATCAATTCTATTTGTAAGAGACAAAGTTTCTCTCACGGTAAAGTGTTGTGCGGTATGCCAAACAATGCTCAAGGAATCATTGTAATTGAATAGATGTTTTTCTTATCTCTTGTCTATGACACATAATCCTTGAGTACATTATGTTTGTTGAATGTCTCTGTAAGATAAGGTGTTATTTGTTTTTCTGAATAATGGCACATCATAACTAAATCAACAGTGTCTGACTACACCTTAGAAGAGGATAGATCTTAACTAGCAACAATAGCTACAATTAAGAGTTCGACTCTATCTAGGTATATCGTGAATCTTTTAGAGAATAGGACATTCCAAATAGTGAGATCACAGCAAGAATATTGCTCACTGATCGAATAAAGAGAGAGAATCAGAATGTGTTTCTCTCATTACAACGTCTCTATTCTCTAACCATAAACAACAATATCAAACACACCAAAGATTCCAACATACTCAACATAGGCAAGTT
This sequence comes from Diphasiastrum complanatum, assembly GCA_029204225.1. NCBI lineage: Eukaryota > Viridiplantae > Streptophyta > Lycopodiopsida > Lycopodiales > Lycopodiaceae > Diphasiastrum > Diphasiastrum complanatum. The sequence goes on along the minus strand of CM055100.1, from coordinate 51,844,103 downwards.
CTCTACACAGACTGAAATCCTTATCACATAATAGGGGACTTTTGGAATTGATTTAATACCTTGCATGAAATGGTTCTTTGAATTCTCCCAAAATTTGACTCCCGACAAAATGCCCTGCACTAGGGCATTGATACCATGTCAAGGATATGTCGTGTAGTATACATTAGTTAACTCACAGGCTTAGCATCAATCGAATTAACACAATAGTTGGAAGTAGAGAGCACACACCAATCCAATAAGCACTCTGTGAACTATATTAACTATGAGATTGAAAAACACGATACACACACACGCACGCACGCACGCACGCACACACACACACACACACACACACACACACACACACACACACACACACACACATCAGTTTTTGGGGGTTTCACTGCATGGCATGTCGGACCCCATTAGTACACGTGTGTCCTGACTCGCTATTTACTATGTCGTAAAGATGACACTGACACGTATTGCATGTACAGAGTAAAGTAAAAAACTTCTAAAAACGCAAATGACTGGTCGAGTATCCAAATAAACAAGAATTGTAATTCTGACAAAAAGGTTTCCCTTAAAAATAGAATTAAATAAAAACTCTAACAGGTTAGCATGTACTTCTAGGATAAAGCTAATATTGGAAACCGTTGGTCATCTTTATGGGTATTTTGTGAAATTATGAGATTTTGATTCGGATCCCAAATGGTATCTCACTATTTATAAAATTTGGAAGCTCTTAGAAGCTAATTATCATTTACTTGAACCCTTGCATTTTAGTAATTTCTCAAATACAAGACGATTAGGCATAATTGATATAATTAATTTTGGTATGAGATCTATATTCTTGAAATTTTGTCTATTTCAAAATACTATTTATTCAAATGTTCTATTTCAAAATACTATTTATTCAAATGTGATGTAGCTTGAAATCGGAATTCAATTAAGAAATGATTGAATTCATGGAATTCAAATCTTCTTAACCCGAATTTCTATCTGTATTTAATAACTGAATTATTGAGAAATGATATTTTGGTCACTCATGTTAAAATAATCTTATAGTCTATGGAAAAGTCCTAATATGTAATAAGTTGTTAGCCTACAATTAGTTGGGATAATTTGAACACTTATTACTGACTTTTTATGGAGTTTGGATATATTATGTATGGTCTCCTGAAGTTTATTTTATTGAAATTATATTATTTTTTCAAAAGGGGGGGATGAAGTGATAGGAACCGGTTTTTTCAAAGAATCGGTCTGTCGCATAGATTTTTGCTAGAAAAATTCTGAATATGTAATAGAATTGGAACCATCTAAAATTAAGACTAACTCTCTAGTGATTGTTGGAAACAGTCTGGGACTAGAAGAATCTTGATAATTGAATTATTGGTACTTTATTTTTATTGATGGATGGCAGTGATGAGGACAACATTTAAAAGGCCACTAATCACAGTTACCAATTACATACTTGTTGTCGATTTGATTAGGTTGGAATTTATTTTGGTGTTAACCATGAGTCCTTGATATCTATATAAATTAAACAGCAATGACAACATCCCCAAGAGTGAAAACCCCTTTATGTGGAAGAACAAGGCCACAACAGACTATGAATCAGACACATGTAAAATGTGTAATTGCTCCCAATCAACATGAAAGCTGAATACATGAGTATTGATACAAGTACGTCGTGAATGTCATGTGTTGCAATGAGATCTCCACGAAAGGGTGGTTACCACATAAGATGTAAATTGTTATGTGCGGAGCTTATGGTGAAACGCCAAAAGGACAAACATTACCTTACCATCCGTCATTGTTTCTTTCTACCGTCAGCGTATTTCTATTGCATTACAACATTCATAGGCGCTTTCAATTCTTCAACAGACTTAGTTTGCAGGAGTGGCTTTACCTATTACTGGATCTATTTTAGTTAGTGATTACATCAGGCAGTTGGTTTTGAGTAATTAGCTCACTATTTTAAATTTTTACTTAGCTATTGGTAGCTTAATTCATTTTTGCCGTTCTACGGTATTATTTTAAATATTTTAATCTTCTTGTATGATCATGGGTTTTCCCATTATTTTTAATAAAAGAAGGGATATTAGATAAGATGTGTACCGAGAGAGTCAAGAGGGTGGCCACATGAACATTTTGTCAAACCTGCAACACCAGACGAGAAAGCCCCACTCCAAATTGAAGATTTGTAACAAACAATTATGAATGAAGATACAAAAGTGGAACAACAAGGCCGCGCAACAAGCCATGCACCTTCACTTAAGCTTTACACATGAAGGAAGATGAGTGCTAGTTTGAATCGTTGAGAAGTTGCATGAAAGTGTGAGAATGGAACTAGTCTATGAGATATTTTTCAATGTGCCAGTTGATGATTGAACAAAGTTTCAATAGGAGGCAAAGAAGCTCGCACAAGAGAAAGAAGGACATCTCTGATAGCACGAAGATGTTGCTAAAAAGGAAGATTACATGTTTCGATATGAGCTTTGAATCAAGAAGAATGTGCTAGAGTATAGAGGCAACAAGAACCCAAATTTCTAGAAAAGCGCTTGCAGCGGTGGAAGCTATGGAGATAAGAAAAACACCCTCAGAAGAAGCGAAAAGTGAGATTTAGCTCTTGACAAATTGTCCATTTGGTGTATGAAAAGTTCTTGGGCCAATCAAGCAACCCAAAATCCGTATTAAAGGACTATCATATTATGTAACAATGCCATAATGTTTGGAGGGCGAAGTAGATGATTCAACAAAAGATTGTCCTCTTCTAAATGCTACAATTGCAATGTGTGTGAGGTGACACTAAAGTACATAAAAAAGAAACCAGATTTAAGACTTTTAGTAGATTTTATATGAAGAAAGTGTAGATATACCATATCAAGGGATAAGATAGTATTTCTCAACATAAAATCAATAGAATCAGAGTGGTTCTGCAAAATCATATTGAGATAAAGATTAGCAAGACTTGCTACTAACTACCATGGGTTTGTTTGCATGCTCATAGGCCTGGTTGGAAGCACTATGAGTTTTAAAACCTCTCCGAGGGGGCATTAGCTAAAGTGTAGGGGCTCGAAAATCCATAATGCCCACCACACATATTTATTGTGCGTAAAAGGCTGTGAGAACTTTCATAAAACATTTTCCAACTAGTTCTCCTATTGTGTAACGCTATAAAGACCATGGACTTCTAAAGCTCATATGGCCATAAAAGCCATGGATTGATTCATGGTATGTTTGTTCTTTTAAGCATAAAGACCATAATAACAATAACATTGTGGTATACACAAAGGCATTGCCACAAATTTCTTGAATAAAAAATGTAATTATCTAAAATTGGATGCAAGGTACCTAGCTATTTTCAAACTTAGATGTCTTCGAACTGTGGCATAATGGTTAGCATTTCCGATACCACCTAAAGACTGAACTTCAAGGTATTGTAAATATCATACTTGTATGATTAGTTTGATAGCATACAGTCACTAGATGTAACCCAAGTGTCTCTCACCCCTCCCAAGGCTCCAAATACGATAAATGGTCTGGTTGGATCCCTTTATGTCACCTCCATGATGGATAGGTTCTATAATGTGTGCCTACTCGAATCTTACATAAATCAAACACTCTCAGATTGAGATTGGATAGACCACCACTACCTAGGGCATAACAATTATAACATCATTTTTTTCTGCAGATTTGATGGGGTGTAAGTTTCAGCCCTCAAGTTAGAAAGTCCTCATGGGTGGAATTTTGATAATACGTTAAGCTTCACCGATGGAGTCGCGGATAGTGCCTGATTATAGTTGTGTCCATAACCTTTTTCAAATTTTTGTGACACACATTATGTGCTATAATGATAATGGCTATTTGTCAGCCCATCATGGTAAGGATATAATGGCAAGTCGTCTCATTAAGCCACGGTAGCACCTAGACGAGAAGACTTGCCATTATAATCCTTAACATCGGCGCCGACACGACAAACAACCATTACTTGATTCATAATATTATTTGGCATCATATAGGTAAAGAGTGAGTTTTGATGACAATACCAAAGACTAGAAGACTTGACTTTACATGGGCTGACAAAGAGTGTCTTTTTAATGCCAACAAAAGGTCACAATTCCATAGCCTGAAGAATTGCAATGGAAATATTAAATCTGGGCACTGATAATCAAGGCATGCAAATTATGTGCATATTACAGATTAATGGAATAGAATATGTACAATATCAGGCTAAACCCTTGCATGCACCAAGATCATACAAATTCATGGTGCAATGGAGAAAGGAAGCCAAGAAAAGCATCTTGATCGTCGTGTGTACCTTGCATAAATACTAGATAGGAGGAGATGCATCAACCTCTGTTTCTGTACACAAGATCATCTGTCTTTACAGCATTTACAGATCATGTCCCAAAAGTATTTACAGATCATCTGTTTTTAATACAACAAGATCATGTCCTGAAAGCTGTAACAAGGTTTAGCGATCTCCTGATGCAAGCCGAGAGGCTATGGCAGAATGGTACATGGTGTCGTGCCATGAGTCGAAACGACGAAGCTCCTGCCTCAGCATGCGAGCCTTGTCGGCAGTAAAGTTTCCAACCTTCAAACTGGATTTGTGGATCTTGTTGTTAAGGACCTCTTTTGTGTTTTCGGGGAAGTTTTCGTTTCCATTTGCTCCTTTGACATGCATATGGAGACCTTCGGGACCGGAGGCATTTGTTGACGACCAAGCTTGAGAAACGCAGGAGGCATCTGCTGAAGTCGTCTTCTCGCCAAGAGCTGTAGACCAATCTTGAGGAGCGAAGTGAAATAAAGAAGTCCACCAAGTAGATTGATCGCTGTTTTTTATCATTCTCATCACATCATGGTCTGATTTTAGTCTCTTCTGTGATTCTCCGTTTTTCAAATCATTAGTGATTCGATTACACTGAACCAAGCTGGCACGCTTAGCATTACAAGATTGATTACTCTGGCTTGAATAAGCACGAACAGGATCTACCCTGTTCATTACTAAGTCGGCCCTTAAAGAACTCATGGATTTGTATCCCTCTACAAAACTTGTAAAAAGAGGAAATTTCTTTGCAGGTTGTTAAAAGGCAGCAAGAAAATATCGCTTCAAAGATTCGAGTATGAAAGTATGGCAACCAATAAGACATGTGCTACCAAGCAGATATGCGGCTTTGACGTTCCTTGCTTGCGAAACTAGCGAAAGTTGAAATAAAGCCCCACGATACACGGCGACAGACGGAAATTGCGCAGTTACCTGCAAAACAGCATATTACACGGCTTTGTAGTGATGCAATCATCCGCAACTTAAACTTTACAGAAGATCAATATCAGCCGAAGGAGATCCACTGCAAACCTAGCCAAGCGCATCAATGCTGATACATCAATTTACGGTTTCCAACTTTGGAGCATGCGATCAAAAATCCAAACCAAGTCGTAGTTTATTACAGAAAAAGGGGATTCAGTGCTCTGAAAAGAAAGCTTCCATCCACACAAAATACATCAAACTCAAGCCCTCGAACAGACGCAACTAGGCGCGAGATCAGAAAGCGTGATCGATGAGAAGCTCCAAAAATCTTCAAGAGAAAAGGCGAGCGTAGCTCCAAGGAAGAAGGGAGGGAGAACACTTACTACTGTCAGCATTGAAAGGGCTTTTTCTTTTTATAGGAAAGAAAAATTGTGGCATGGTGGGGCCTTTCTTTTGCAGATAAGGCAGCAGAAAGTCCTTTTATTTGGTGGCCTTCTCCTTTTATTTGATGGTAAGTTATAAGGTGGTCAACAAACAGGAAGCTTCCCTCTTTGCAACGTGTTCATCCAGGATAGGTCCTGGCAAATTCAGTTTTCTAAGCCTTATTATTATTATACATAGTAGCTTTGAAGTTTGGGGTATATCTATCTATGTCTTATTATTATTTGGTGTGGCAAGTGATTCATTGATTCAAGCATTTGCTTGCGATGTGGTGGTGGGTTTTGACCGTTGTAAAGCCGTTGTTATTAGTTTTAACTTTTTATTGAATTTGGTGCTCTAATTGAGTTTGCCTAAAACTCTGTCACGGACCCAATGTTATGTTTGGGAAACCTTTTTTTATCAGTTCCATTTTTAAGCTTTTCAATTTTGTCCTATGGCAACTTTAAGCTCTTTGCTCAAAGAGACTAGCCATGTGGCATTCTGTGAACCTAACCTCAGATATGTAGTCAATCGATGGTCAGGGACTAGGCATGTGGCATATTGTGACGGATGTGCAGTCAATCGATGGTCAGATGTGCAATCAATCGATAAAGATTCATAAGCAATTGCATGACCGATTCTTGGTCTGCTATATGAGCGTTTCTAAGGTGCTGATATGTTTTGGGATTAACAGACATTTTCTGAACTCACTTTCACTTGCTGCAAGAGAGAAGACCTTCAACGCCAATTCACTTACTGCAAGATCGGTGAAAGTCTTCAACACGAATTTAGTGACAGGTGAACAATATATCTATTTTGTTATTATCTTGAGCTTGATTCAGCAATATGTAGACTGCAATTGTTGTTAAAATGAGTCAATCAGCATCTCCAACGTAGATTGATCGAAACGTTGGTGTACAAGATATGGAAAATCTCTCTATCTCTCTCTCTCTCCATTCTTCTCCCTCAATCTCTCCATTCTTCTCCCTCAACAAACCTCTTCTTTAGCAAGCGATGCCAGATGATGCTGTGTGGGGTGCTTGAGAGAGGCGTGAGAGAAGAGAGTGACTCAAGATGATGCTGTGTATGCTGGGTGCGTGAGAGAGAGACGTGAGAGAAGAGAGTGAGTGAGGGAAAGCAAGCATCGAGCATGGCTACTATTCCTTTTTTGCAATATATAATTGGCTATATATCTTTTGAGAAAATAGAACTTTTAGACTCTGATTTAGATCAAAATAGTGTTGATTTTTGCTTCGCTTTCTAGAATCGGTATTAGGCATTTTTATCAGGGGAGGCTGGATCTTTTTGGAAAATATATACACGTGCTACATTTGGACTGATACTGAAAACATCTTCTGAATTCATCTCTGCTAAAAAGGGGCCGCTACATGAAGATTATAAGTGAAATATGAATATGTTGAAACTTAGCAGGAAAGTGGTTTCAACCGGAGCTAAATTCGGTAATAGAGGAGCTGCATGTCTGTTTGTAAAGGCTAGTCAGAGTAGGATTCTGATTTGAAAATTCATAGAGGTTGCATATTTCAAGAGAATTTAGTTTAAGATTGAAATTCAACACAAAAGCCGCGTCCATGTCGATAAAGTTTTCTCAGTTTTTATCAAGATTGGAAGAAAGACGCAGCATCTGTATGTGTGGTTGTCATGTGATTTCTTCTGCCATGAAATCATCACTTGTTTGCATATTGATTTTGTAGCGAGGTTTCTTTATAGAAAATTTTGTAGAATTAACAATACTAGCTATTGTTGGTTGGACAAGGTTTCTGAAACAGCATAAGATCCAGCTTGTGTCCAAGTACATCTGGTCCAGAGGTAGGATCAAGCTTATCCTGATCACAAAACACTCCTTCCAGTGCAAAAGTAGAATTTCAGCTCTGTAGTGTTACAGTGGGCCTAGTAGTAGGTAGAGCGAAATAGCATGTGAACCTAAAACGGTTGAACTCCGAGAATGCTTAGGTGAAGAATTGGATGAATTAGGTTGTTTAGAGGTTTGAGAGCTCTGCTCGACACCTGTGTCTAGAGTTCCATCACAAGCACTTACGTTAGACTGGCTTGCAGTTCAACAAAAAGGAAAAAGTCATAGAGCAAGTGCTTCGTGCTATGAAATAAATTACCAACATGTGTATACCTGCTGACGATGGAACATGAAGTTGCTTTGGTTGGCCTGCATGTGGAGCGTACTCTTGTAATAAAGTTGTTTAACATGTCACCCGCAGATGAGACATTAGCTGTTATTCCCTTATAACATCAACAACTATAATGTAAAATTACTCTGTTAGCTATAAGCATGTAAGAGATTGCTCAGCGAGGGTAAAGTTGTAGCTTCAAGGCTGGAACACTTGGGCATCTGGCTGGATTGGCGTCCACGCTGCAGGCAGCAGGTAGCTCAAGCGCAAGCGTAAGATTGATTCCTAGTCGGGAAGACGACCTATTGGGCAAGAAAGGCACACATGGTTCCATTTCTGTGAGTATTGCTATAGAGTCTGGCACTAGAGAAGCATCTGTTGGTGCTCCAAGGGAAATGAAGCAGAGAAATCAAGTTCCATCTCTTCAAATTCCATCATTTATTTCGTCTCTTCCAGGTGTTGCCTCCCTGGAAGAGATCTTTGAAGGTGAATTATGCAACGTGCACTAAATTCATGCAGTAGATGGTTTTATTGCGGCTCGTTGGCATTGAAAAATGGTCGTGGATGGGTCATCCCGAACATGTGCTTTATTATACAGTTCATGATGACTTTATAAAGGACATGTTAGGATCAGACCAAATGTTTGAATTGTATATCAAATGCTTATTGATTAGAATGAGGTAACTCCTTAGAAATGAGAAAATTATATTTGGAATAGAATTTAACCAGCCACAAATAAAAATATAGAAGAGTTTAAGCACAATATCAACAATTCATTCAATTTGACAGTTAAACAACAAACCCAAATGGGGCAAGCAATAATATCTGAAGTTGAGGCTGTAGATAAGAGCTCGAAACTGTGCGAACAACAGTGAGAAGAAACTACAAAATTGCTACATAAGAATGTTAAGAGGGAGGTATAAGTGCATCTATTTAGTTGAACCTGTAGGTAACATTTGTACTTCAGCGTTGAAAATAAAGTAGGAATCTTCCTATTTATTAAATAGTACAGTGGATACTACTGTAGATTGGGTTAATTGGCTTATGAATTATATGACAAAAAGCACTCCCGAAGGTGATGGGAGATAAATCAATCTGCAAACGCTTGGGCACGTTACATGAGGGAACACTTGAGCAGTACTAATAAAGTTTGACGAAGGAGTACTGTCTAAACTTTAACAAGTTCAACCTTTGATAACAACGACAACGAAAATGGCGGTTTCCCTTTGAATTAATCTTTTGCGGGGCGGGGGGGTTAAAATAAGTAAAGGTGGGTATGAAAAAGAAATTGAAGGGGAAGGATGGTTTGAAAGTAAAAAGAGGAGGTAGATTTAAATATAATAAAGTGGAAATTAATTACGAGGGTTTTTGTCGCCAAAATCCAAGCGAGCATTTGCTTGAAGGACAAAGTAAGAGGAGCTTGGAAGGCAACGTCACGAAGCAAGTGATTGTTGCAAAAGGCAATGACTATAGAGGATCTACACAAGTTGAGGATCGAAGGGGTGTCTGTGATCTGTGTTGTGAGAGCACTTCATGTTCTTGCAAATTCTGGATGTACAGGACATTGAAGGAAGATTTCGCTAGTCTTGTGTACTTCCTTAGGTGGTTGCAGGGGTAGTGAGTTTCAAGAGCACTTATGAATTATTCTCGATGGAGGCACATGATGTATATATGGATGGCTGCATGTAACGATGAATTTGGATTGACGAGGAGCTCTGTAGATGACTCAGGCCCCATGCGAAGATCAAACTTTGGTTCTAGGCGAATGTGTCGTGGTTGATGGATATCATCATGAACTCTTTATACAACAACAAGGACAATTTTATTCCAGAACTTATTTCCAATGCATCAGATGTTCTAGATAAGATACATTTCTTATCTCTTACTGATAAGGCTATTCTTGGAGAAGGGGAATTGACTTTAAGATAAAACTAGACAGAGAAAAACGGATCTTTACAATTAGCGATCGAGGCATTGGTATGACAAAAGATGATCTGAATATCAAAATCCTTGGGATAACGACACTTTCAGTTGAAGTGTGTAAAGGTGGCAATTTGAATTCCATTGGAGGTGAAGCTATGATTGAATTCCATTGGAGGTGAAGCTATGACAATGTGTGGACTATGCCCCTCGATGTTGGTGTCGTTTCTAGCCTATTTTCGGCACTTGCCTATAGAGATAGATATTGAATGATCTCCTTCACCTGCATAATAACCTGCCTCTTTAATAGCATCATAGTTTTTTGAAACTACGAAAAGGTAGTATTGTTGTGGGGTAGTCGAGAAATAATCGACAAAAACTTATTTATTCATCTTTGACGAGGTTGTCATGTATGGCTACGAATCTATGACCCTAAACATCCAAAAGTAGTGTCCATAATGTCTGATCCAATCGTCTTGCCACACCTTCTCCTCATTTGATTAATAATTTTCAAATGTTTTTCATTTATATTCTAAGCAAGCAGTAGGCAATCAATTTGATAATGTAAAATGCCCTACCTACATAGCAAAAGACTATTGAGTTTCTTTCTATACTTTTGTTCTTTTCGACCCTAGTAAAAAGAATGTTTGCAATGCAATATGAAATTGCCAGATCATGGTGTTTTGCAATTTGAATGCTTGTGTTGTTTTTTTTGTGTTTTGAAGGTATTGGTTTTCAGGAGGGAAATACACGTGTGTGTTTAAACAACAAATTTGTGAAAGACTCTAATATAAACTAGTTGTATTGATTCCACTTCATGGTGTATCTTTGCAAACAAATTGTAAGGCAACAAATCATTGAACAAGAATTCTATAGCAATTGCGTTGCTTTTTATGTGGCCTTTTCCTTTCGTGGTCTAGCAATTTCATCAGGAAACAAAAATTCACACGTGTTTTTACAGGTCAGTTGATGTTTTTTGATAACGTGTTTTTCACAAGTTTTCTTCTTGTACTTTACTATTGTTTGGCTTGAACTTAAGTACTTGCAAAAGATTTTATAGCTTTGGCATGAAATCAAGTGTTTCCATAGCAATTACTGAACACACTGCTTCAATGAAAACACAAAAGAGATAAGAATGAACACGCATAGGAGATAATACAAGTTGCCTGCAAAGCAGGCCTGCAGGTTATCAAGCGATGGCTTGCAAATGTGTCTTTTCATCTTTCACATATACTTTATGCAATCTCATCCTTATTTGTCTTGCCAACGAGCCACTCCACCTACATAGATCACATAAATATATCGAGATACTATACCTATGTAAGAATGGTCATTTCCAAAAATAATGAATAAAAAACCATTGGCAAGGTGCACATTAAGAGAGCTTTGTACAATATATGAAATTTTTCATGGCATTTGGCAAATCGCATTTGCTATTTCATTCTTCATATTTCATTATCGTTTGGGAGAGAGGCGAATCTCCTATTTAATAAATTTGAGAGGAAAATCGCCGCCTCTTCTTTTGCCATCTTATATTCGATCAAAAAGATGGCTCTCTAACAACTGACTTTTCCTAACAATTGCTTACCTGAAATGGAATTCTCATAATAAAATAAAAACACGTCCAAAAAGACCCCAAAAAAACAAAAAATAGGATTTACCTAAATAGTGGGCTTTTTTTTTTTTTTTTTTTTTTTTTTTTTCCCCTGGTCCATCTTTACTTGCCTATCTTGTTTTTTAACTATCTATCATCACTCAATTGTAAAAATTCACGTGCTTCAACAACTTGTAGAGATACAAACTAAAATCTTGTGTACAACTAGCCAATTTAAATGTTATATAGCATCATAGATTTGAGAGGCCCGTGGATCTCCCACTTTATAATCTTCATAGGGAAATCATCGCCTCTCGTTCCACCATATCGTAGTTGATTAGAAAAATAGCACTTCAGCTGCTAACTTTTTCTAACAAATGCTAATAGTATTGAAAAATGTGATGTTATAGAACTTGCTTTATTAAATTGATGCTAATAGATGTATTGTACAATCAATGTTTTATAGTCGATAATTTTTCAATTTGCTAGCTCATAAACTATTATATTTTCCTTGTAAATAGGTTTGCTATTTTTTTATATGTTTTTAGCCAAAAGCCAAAAGACATGAAAGCTAAGAATATGGGTCGAGCTATCCCACCACATACAATAGCCAACACATTTATGTGGAGTATACATATGCAGATGATAAACAAATGAGTTGGCATACATGGCTTTTATGTAAGGCTTATCCAGATAGAATAAAATACATAGTTTTTTTTTTCTCCTGCATATATACAATCCATTCTAAAAATACATGTATCGAACCTACAATTGTTGTCGGTCTTAGATGTTTCGATAGATGTCACACGACGTGTTAACTCGTTTGTGTAGGGCACATTGAAAAGAGACCATTGTTTGATAGTCTTATCGCTTGCAATTTGAGCAGAAACGATAAGGTTCATGACATGAAGAGATACGAAATGTTTTAGAGCACAATGTTTTGCATAATCCGATATTATGAATATGGCTTCCAGACTCAGAGCTTGCCATTTGTATCACTAGCATCAATCGAAAAAATGTTGGACACATAAATGGACAGATTTCGAAACATGCAAAGTGATCCATTCGAACGAGTGTACATATTGCTAAAGGACATAACGCCTTGAGCAGAACACATGATATTCAAAAAAATGACATATATACATATTCAAATTTACAATTAAGGAATTCATCGCATGAAAGAAATGAGACCTTGATATTCAAAACTAACATATCCGGCTTGCCAGTAATAACTGACGAAAAATTGTTTATCACTTTAGATAGTGTAATCTTTCCATTCTTGTTTCCATTTGGGCATGGATATTAAGATGGCAAAATACGTTACATAGATTACATAAAAATGAGAGTTGCCACTCTATTCTCACCATTTACATTATTCCCTCCATATTTGCTTGTCATGTACCAAATTAGACAAGCGATTCTGATCACAACAAAAGTGCCATCTATTGTGTTGCAAAAGGACATGATTGGTTTTGTCATAAAACATCCTCACGCAAATGAAGAACAGATTTTTGAAAATGTTTTGAAATTCACTTTGCCATGTGAGATCCTTGGAACATTGCATGCACATCCACAATATGTGATCTTTAATTCAACACGAATCTTTTTCCACATGCAGTACTTCACAATCGAAATGGCATCCTTCTTGCAGGACCCCTCGCACCCCTTGTAATTATTTGCTATCTTTAATTCATTTTAAGCTTGTGAATATTTGTTGTCTTTAATTCATGTTAATCTTTGTCAACATCTGCCATGATTTTGTTGTGCTCTCTACGCTGGACATCGCATATTAATCAAATTCATTAAGCATCGTAATTTGCTCGCTTTTACTTTTGCGTCCTCCTATGCTGGCATGACAAAATTGCATTGCTAGTTACTCATACCTTGCTATTTGGATTCTTGATTGGCTCTAGATAAAAGATCATAATTTTGATGATTAATAGTGGCAACATATTTCTATGGAGCAAAAGAAAAATATTTTGGCTTAAGTTGAAGAAGGGTTAACGACATTCATTGTTGAAGGTTTCCTTGGGAAAAAAAGGGCATTTGGTAATGACGACCCATCCTCTTGCACCTATAAGAGTTGGCGAGTCCTCTAAAGTACACGTAAGTATTTACTTGAGTATCAATATCTTAATGTGTAATTCTTTTATTTGTCATCGTTTTATATTGCATAAAAACTACAAAGCGAACACAAGGATGTAACGAAGGAGAGTGTACCATTATTCTTAATCAAGTAAACAATAATCCATGGCATGCTATTGTGTGATTGAGCACTACAACAATAGACTGTGAAAGTACTGTACTTTAGGACCATAAATGGATCTACAAAAGATCCACAAGAGTGATTGGATGCTTGCTTAACAATCTATCAAAAAACTAGACACAAAAAAGTTGATCTAGATTGGCAATTTGACAAACAACAAGCATTAACAATCAAAAGCATTGATAAACATTGAAATCCGAGCCCACACGTGTGTACTACAGGCTATAGTACGGCCTTCAACCTGAGAAACAAGTAGAAATTGATTTGGTTTCATTTGGATCACAAAAACTCAATGTACATAGTGAACTAGCTTGAGATTGCCAATGAGCTCCAAAAATTTTCTATCTTCTCACTATGGAGAGAGGGAATACATAGCAAATACGACTTCCTTCTTGAAGTTAGGTGGATTTCCAGCATGTAATAAGGAAGTTGACTCACTCTCCTTGACCTAAAATGAAACCCTAGTCTATTTCCTAGAGTCATGCTTGGTAGATAGCTAGTTGGTCAAATTTTCACCTTAAATCTAGGATTTAGGTCCTATAAACTAGGAATCACTACCAAAATGACATGACCAACCCTATGGACTTGACCTAGCCTACATTAGGATGGGTTTCCCACGTGGCATCATGGCCTCACATGTGTGGGACCCACTTGTGTACACAATTTACACTATTTTACATGGTTTTTGATCAAGCTAGATTTGCCAATTTTTGGCAATTCTTCACACTCCTCCTCAAATTTAGCTTGATCTATTTACAACTCTCTTGATAGATCAATGAAAGCTTTTAGAAGTGTCTAAAAAATCCAGCTACAAAGAAGGAACTTTTGAGACTCCAATAGAGAATGATGTCCATGAAGGATCTTTCACCACCTCTTAGAGGATCCCTTACAAGATGTTCCATAAATGTGTCTATATACATGTAGCACACTTCAAAACTAAACATCATGCCAAGCCATGGATTCCAAAACATTTTGTGCACTTGAAGATACATCAATTAAAATATTAAGTGCATAAATAATGTTGCCAAAGACAACTTGTCTTGCTTGATCCATATGATTGAGCCTAGATGGCTCCACCTTGAACTAAAGGTTCTTCTTGGAGTCCTCGGGTCTTGAGCTTGCTCCTCCACTTGACTTGACTCCAAACCATCAATGAATTGAATAAGGTGTTGATCCAAAGGTGCTTCTTCAAGTTTACAAATCTTCCACTCTTGAAAGATCACATTTCCACCATTGACAAATTCTTTGGTTGAAAACAAGTAGATTCTACAATCTCTACTTGAAGAGCAAAACACTACCATTATTCCTATCATTGAAATAGGATAATCTTTGGTCCTTACATTGGAATGACCATGCACAAAGCATGTGGACACAAAGATTTCCAAAGCAAATGATGTTTCATCTTTTATGACTCTATTCAAACTATTACAGAAATAGTTATCCAATGAAATTGCTTTATCAACAACAAATGTAGATTTCAAAGCATCCCATTTCATTGTCTTGTCATACAAAGTAATAAACACCATGGATCTTAAAGGTAAGAAACAAGTCACCTCATGTCTACTAATACTTTCCAAAAAGTATTCAAAGATAGTAGACTCTCCAATGCTCACCACCCTTGCAAGATGCACACTTGAATGGACAATTTGCATGCAATTTGATGACTCGGCCATTGTCATTGAGGACTCCCTTGGAACTCTCATGCTTTGAGGCTGATCCTCAAGATCTTCCTCCTTTTGATGCTCCTCCTCAATGCAAGCAAGATCACACTTTGCCAAGATCTCCTCTTGAGTGATCTCCTCCTTCGCCAAGCTCATTCTTTCAAAAGCAACACTAGCTTCCAACTTAAACAATCTTCCATGTTTAAATCCCTTTGCAATGCAAACATCATTCTTCAAGATGAAGCAAACACCATGCTTAAAGTGGACATCCAAACCACTCTCTAAGAGTAGACCAACACTAAGCATATTCTTGGTGATTGATGGTACATAAAGGACATTTTCTAGATCCATGCATTTTGAGGATTCTAGATACAAAGAAATGGTGCCAACACCATCTATCCTACACTCTTCATCATTTGTAGTAAAGACAAACTTTTTAGCATCATTGAATGAGTGTAAGGTTGAGAAAAAGTCCTTTTCACAAGACATGTGGGAGCTAGCCCCACTGTCGATCCACCAATTGTCTCTTGAATTGCTATTGCTTGTTGGTGAGGATGTAGATGCCATCAAGAATACATCTACTTCATCCTCCTCCTCCTCCTTTGCAAGGTTTCCTTGTTTGTCCTCCTCCACTTGTGCTCTTAGCCTCTTGTAGCATTTAGATGCATAATGCCCCTTCTTTCCACAAAAGAAGCATTTTTGCTTTGACTTGTCCTTTGAGCTTGATGCATCATCCTCTTCGTTGGCCTCCTTTGGATGCTTCTTCTTTCCATTGGTCTTCTTTTTGCCCTTGAATGAGAAATTGGCTTTCTCATCACCATCCTGCAAAGACAAGGAACTCATTATAGATTTTGCATGGAGCATCCTACACTCTTCAGCCACTAATACACTGTGAAGATTTTCTATAGTTGGCAAAGTGTCTTGGATGGCAAAACTTTGGACCAAATTTGCAAAGTCATCTCCTAGACCGTTAAGGACAATTTGTACAAGCTCTCCATCATGAATCTTCTCTCCAATGGAAGCCAACTCCCTATTTAGAGACTTGATTCTGAGTACATAATCATGTGCACTCTCCTCACTTCTCCTCATGCTTTGCAAAATGTGATTTCTAAGCATAAGAACTCTAGAAGTGTTGCTAGACTCATAGATTGATTTTAAAGACTCCCAAGCCTCTTTAGCATTAGTACAAGCTGATACTTCTCTCAACAAATCATTGCTCACATTCATCTTCACACAATGAAGTGCAAGCCTAGATCTCTTCTTGTATCTAGCTAACTCCTGTGCACCTAGAGGTTCATCTTCATCTTCAATCAAGAACTCATAAAGGTCTTGGAGCACCAATAATGACTCCATTCTAACCTTCCAAATAGCATAATTTGTAGAATTCAACCTCTCACTAGCTTCTAGAAGGTATGCTCCAGCAGATCCCATCTTACTAGTGACTTCTACAAACAAGAAATAGATTTGATTGACTTGAAACTCACAAAGGTTTCACACTTGCAGTGTTTCACTCAAATTTGATTTCTAATCCAACAAATGGACTTATAATCACAGTTCTATCACTCCCTCACAAAGCTGGAATGAAGATAAGATGAAGTGAAAACTACTTTCAAACAAATCTTGCCAAGAAATGGATTTGATTGTCTCTAGAAACTCACTAAGGTCTCTCTCTCTTGTAGTTTTTCACTCAAATTAGATTTCTAATCCAACAAATGGACTTATAATCTCAGTTCTAGCACTCTCTCACAAAGTTGGAATGAAGATAAGATGATGTGAAATCTACTTACAATCAAATCTTGCCAAATTTGGCTATTTTTGGACAAAAAAATGACTTAATCTCTTTCTTCCTTCTTGGTGTACTTTCAAGACCTGTTTTTAACCTTAATAGGACTTGAACTCAGCCTAGATTAATTAGATTCCATGAAACAAATTCAAATCTAATCAATGGCAAATGATCTTGGTAGATTATCCTAGGATGTCCACCAAAAATTACACCAATAGCTCACAAATTGAATTTTTTTGGATCAAATGAATACCATGCATTAAATGCAGGTTCAGAGGTGCCCACACATGTGGACAGTACGGATTTGGACCCCTTACCAAGTTTGGGATCAAATCTCCTCACCAAAATCAAGATTCTAGCTTGCCCTCTCAATACTAGTTTTTAGCACCAAAACTTGCTAAAAATGGATTTGCATTAGATCAATGGCTTATGCTCTTGTACTTGGCTCTGATACCATGTGAAAGTACTGTACTTTAGGACCATAAATGGATCTACAAAAGATCCACAAGAGTGATTGGATGCTTGCTTAACAATCTATCAAAAAACTAGACACAAAAAAGTTGATCTAGATTGGCAATTTGACAAACAACAAGCATTAACAATCAAAAGCATTGATAAACATTGAAATACGAGACCACACGTGTGTACTACAGGCTATAGTACGGCCTTCAACCTGAGAAACAAGTAGAAATTGATTTGGTTTCATTTGGATCACAAAAACTCAATATACATAGTGAACTAGCTTGAGATTGCCAATGAGCTCCAAAAATTTTCTATCTTCTCACTATGGAGAGAGGGAATACATAGCAAATTCGACTTCCTTCTTGAAGTTAGGTGGATTTCCAGCATGTAACAAGGAAGTTAACTCACTCTCCTTGACCTAAAATGAAACCCTAGTCTATTTCCTAGAGTCATGCTTGGTAGATAGCTAGTTGGTCAAATTTTCACCTTAAATCTAGGATTTAGGTCCTATAAACTAGGAATCACTACCAAAATGACATGACCAACCCTATGGACTTGACCTAGCCTACATTAGGATGGATTTCCCACGTGGCATCATGGCCTCACATGTGTGGGACCCACTTGTGTACACAATTTACACTATTCTACATGGTTTTTGATCAAGCTAGATTTGCCAATTTTTGGCAATTCTTCACATAGACCAAACTAGATTTCATGAAGATTGAATATGGTGGAATGCAAAATGCTCACGTGTATCAATATCTTAATGTGTAATTCTTTTATTTGTCATCATTTTATATTGCATAAAAACTACAAAGTGAACACAAGGATGTAACAGAGGAGAGTGTTATTATTATTCTTAATCAAGTAAACAATAATCCATGGCATGCTATGGTGTGATTGAGCACTACAACAATAGACCAAAATTGATTTCAAGGAGATTGAATATGGTGGAATGCAAAACAAGAAACTACTTCCATCCTTGAGTCAAGACATAAATGGAGGGCATACCAACATTTTTTACATGTGATGAGAAGAATACATATTTTGTCAAAATTAGAGAACCATTTTGGTTCAGAAGTAGGGATATCAAAATTAGAAAAAAAAAATCTTTTAGATATATTTGAGACAATTGTGAATGACAAATGTTTCTATTTTAATGCATAAAATGATATGTATGACAAACGTATCAAGTTACAGTGAAACATAGTCAAAGAGTTGACACTGAAATATGAAAAGCCAATGGTCATGTAATCACCAAGAAGAGAAGGTCAATGGTCATGTATGTTGGTAAAAGGTGAAGGAAGGTGTGAAAGATCGCAACAACTCGAAGTGCCGAGAGACACTATCAGACTGTAAATTAAGAGCACCATGTTTAGATCATCTGTCACAACATAACCAATCGCCTAATTGATGAGTCAGTAGGTGTCTAAGACAACCATAGATACAAATTTAGAGATGCCAAGGACAGTTGTGATTCTGCTCTTTCAATTCAGTCGATAAGACACACAAGAAGATAATGAGGATTTGATTCACAATCAAAATGTAGAAATAACAATAACCATTCACACATTATACACCAATTTCAAGAACACATAGTATACTAAAGATGCACGAACGTACGTATGATTGTTGTAAATAAATCTACTTATCAATATACAAGCTTAGAAGAACAATTTAGAATTGAACAATAATGCCAAGAGTATCGTTGGTGCAAATATTTTTAATCAGATAGATTGGTACATCTATTGTCTGATCTCAACATCCATCTTCTTCTTCTAGAATAAGCATCGTACACAATGTAGTTACTCTATTACCCGTTCACCTTTGGGCTGATATATAGTAAAGTGGGCATGGAGTCTTGATAGTAGTAATGGTGGTCCTTGGGTCGTGAACAACTGTTGATAGATTAGAGTAAGAATCATGTCGATAATTTGTAGTGACTCTGATAATTCAAGTATCTGTGCCCGATATTTCGATGATGGATGATAGTTCATGAGCCTGTCAAGGACTTGTGTGTATTTCTTCAAGATGTCATAGGTTCCCAAGTAAATAGCCAAGTCTAGGAATTTGTTGTGGACACCTGAAAGAGATAGCTGGTAATAGACACAATGGAAACTAGACCTGATTGTTGAAGTGGAATTAATAGTCTCCTTTAATTCAACTTCAAACATTTATATAGTCTTTAAATTTAGCATCTTCTTGAATAGAAGATGTTTATCCCTAGGCAAAGCCTTGGTAAAGATATCACTTACCATATGATTTGTTGAACAATAAATTAGCTCTACATGTTTTGAGTATATTTTCTCTCGAACAAAATGAAATTGAATTTGTATGTGTTTAGTTGTTATAGCCATATCTAGCTCAGAGGATTTAAGATAGTCCTAATATGGTAGACCGGCTCTCTAGTGCTCGACATTTTCAGTTACACCTTGATTTAATTCCATGTCAAGGCCAATTTCTGACTTACTCAGACACGGCCGATTTGGTTATTGAACCTTTGACATACCCCCATAATTCTTTTTTGATCAGTATCATTCCCATTTTGAACTTCCACACGTGGAAGCCGTCACCGTTGAACTTATTGATCAATTGAATCTCTGATGTTGAACCTTCCATGATTAAAGAACAATCTAAGAATGGTCATAATCCTCACCTAAAGCCGAACACGTAGCAACAACACAAGCAACTAACGAAGCCATCTGATTGAGGCTTCTTCTACAAGATCTGAAATTTAGACAAATCAACCCAACCACCATCTATTGCGACAATATTAGCTACATTCAAGTTACTCTCAATCCTAAATGTCACTCTAGGACTAATCTAAAGACCACCAAGAAGTCTACTAAGATGAGGATAGGATTAACACACCAAGAGACTAGTGGGAGCCAAACCACCCTTCCAACTAGAGATGTAAACAATGCCTCACCCCCGAGCCATGGCAAGTGAATACATGAGGAGAGGAGAGAAATCGACAACCTAGAGTTGAAACCTTAGAATGGAGGAGGAAGTGTCCCTACCCGTATACATATAGGGGTAAGAAGCTTATGCATGCACCCATGCAACCCTCCACCCATGCAACCTCCCATCCAAACCATCTAAACATAGGTCACGTATCCCATGTCATCCTCATGCATATGATTGTTGTCACATGCCATGCACTACTCCACATGTCTCCATAGGAGTGTATGGATCCTCTCAAGATTATTAGTTAGAAGATGGCCTTGACACAGAATTAAATCGACGTGTAACTAACAATCTTAAACACTAGAGAGCCGGTCTACCATATCAGAACTATTCCAAATCCTCTGAGCTGGATATAGCCACAACATTCTCTCTCCCTTAAACGTGTTCTGTCCTTAGAATGAGAAAAGAAGTCATGGAAAGTATTCCTTTAGCTTTCAACTTTTACCTAAGAATATTTTTTTTTGTCTGATATTTTCTCTAATTGCTTGCCCCTACATAGAAGTACTGAATCAGTATCCAAAGATACACTAAGCTATAAGTCTTCCGAATGGGTATGATACATCTTCTCCAAATAAAACACACCACATTCATGTAATTCCAATCACACGAACCATTGGGTGAACCAACGTTTTACTTTAGAGTTCAAGTCCAAAAGCTAAAAAAAATCATAGTCTAAAATTTGTCCACAAATTCTTGTAGACAATAATGCTTCTTGGTATGAGTGTTCTTAGAATAACGAAATATTCCAAGACATTTGGAAGTTGAAACTTAGAATGATGTTGATAGAAAGTTCTTTAGTCTTAGCATGTCTAATTCTATTGCCATCACTTCTCACATCAACAGCTTCAAGTCCTTGTTCTATCAGTTATTAGTTGTAGGATGTTCTATTCAAGATGATGATGTTGTCATGACTTTGCTTTCTTCTCTTCCAAAGTCCTATGAGCAGTTTGTGGTGATGACCTCCACACAACCGGACCTCACCCTTCAAAAGGTAACTGGTCATCTTCTTCAGAAAGAAATGTGGATAAAGACTAGCAGCCTGTCCATCAAAGACAAATCCATGGCTCTATAAACCAAGAAGAAAGATCATTCCAAGGGCAAGAATCAGGTGCAGCAGCAACAACATAAGCCTCACACTCAAGGTGAGCATGGTGGATTGCGCAAGAAGCTTTTCTACAGATATTGCAAAAGAGCTAATCACGACATCAAGGAGTGTTATGTTGATGATATCCTATTGACAAGAAATGATGGTGAAGGCATAAGAAATGTTAAAGCTTATTTGTCTACTGAATTCAAGATGGTAGATCTAGGACTTCTTAATTCATACTTGGAATAGAAGTTACTAGAGGTAGTGATTTTACTTTTATAAGTCAATCAAAGTATGCTATTTCCATTTTTGAAAGGTTTGGCATGGAAGATTGTAAGGGGATTGACACCCCTATGGAGCAAGTTTGTAAAGTTACTAATGATTGTGATGAAACATCCTTTGAGGACATCACACTCTTTAGAAAGCTAATAAGCTCCTTAATCTATTTGACAATCACTAGACCAGATTTGAGCTGTAGTGTAAGCAAGTTAAGTCAATATATGGAAGGTCCTTTGATGCATCATTGGAAAAGTGCCAAGAGAGTGCTTAGATATGTCTCTTCTACTAGATTTTTTGGCATTCTCTATCAAGGATCTAACTTGTACTTGAGGGCATTTTCGGATTCAGATTTTGCAGGAGACAAAATGGATAGAAGATCGATAAGTGCATTTGTCACTTTTCTTTGTGGAGGAGTGATATCTTGGCTTTCCAAAAAGCAAGATACAATTTCTCTTTCCTCTTGTGAAGCCGAGTACAAGGCATTGACTTCAACAACCAAAGAACTCCTATGGCTAAGAAAACTTTTGGTGGAGCTTCAAGTGCTAAAGGGCGAGGAGGTCCCTTGTATCTATTGTGACAATCAAGCTTCTCAACAAATTGCTACCAATCTGATCTTCCATGCTAGAATAAAGCATATTGAGATAGCTCATCACTTTGTGAGGGAGAAGGTGCAATCCAAGGAGGTTCAACTTCATCATGTGCCATCATCCGAGTGCATAACTGATATCTTAACCAAACCTTTGGCTAAAGATTCATTATTCAAGTTAAGAGATGCTCTTGGAGTTGTAGATAGATGTACATTAGACTTGCCAAGTTGGAAGTGAAGAGGAGTGTTAAAAATATCACTTCCAACTTGATGTACCTTGTAGATCTTAAGATAATTGATCTTGATAGGATCTCACACGTGTGGAGTTTGTTCCCACGTGTGAAAGAATGTACATAAGTCACTTTCATAAAGTTAGATTGATTTTAGCTTGATCTACACTAGTGTGAAATTGACCTTTGAGTAGAATCTTGAAATTGGTCAAATTGGTCAAACTTTATGTAAATAGATTGAACTTCCATGTGAATGAGTTATTACTCACACATGTCAAGATACCACTCACATGTGTGGATAAGCTTCTAGATTATAAGATAAGAAGATTCCATTAGATCCTATTCTATAGAGAATATTCCTATAAAAGTGGAAGACTAGCTTTTTGTTTTCTAGCCAAAGAGAATAGTCAACTTTGGGAAATGAGTACATATGGCTCCCATTGGTGGATCTGGATGACTAGGCACTCTTCACATGTGTGAAGGCTTGCTGGATAGTACACAGCTTGTGGATGTACTTGATCTATAAAGGGATCAACCAAATCAATGAGAAGTTGATGTGACATGGGCAAATTCTAGTCTTGCTTGTATTTTCCACATTTGCCTTATGTTTTTGTGATTGAAATGCATTTCTAAGCTTGAGTACTTTACTCTCTGTAAACAGGCCGTACAGGTACTGTCCTCCACACGTGTGAGTCCGCTCATCCATATTTTTAATCATTTGATCCATTGCTCTTGCTTAAATCATAGTGTAAAGCATTTGGATCAAGATCTAACACCTAGAACTTAATAGATCTTTGAATTAAGCAATCAATAACTCTTAATGATTGATAAGTACAATCATAATTGTCCTTTTTCTCTGAAAATTGACATAGATTTTATGGCAAATCCAAGCACATAGAAATCCAGTATCATTTCATTCAAGAGAAAGTTTTTCTCAGGGCAAGTGATCATTCAATATTGCTCCACAACAGAAATGGTCGCAGACATCTTCACCAAAGCGCTTCCCAAGATCAAGCACCCGAAGTTCTTCAGCATGCTAAACCTGACAAAGATACCAAGGCACCAACCGTGACCTTAAGGGGGACTATTGGAAATTAAGCCCACAGTTGTCTCCTTGGTGAATGACTAATTTATATTTCATGATTCTTCCTGCATGTTTATTGATCATTGATCTAGGGTCAGGTGAAACCAACTTTGGTTCTACGTCTGCTCATCTAATACCTGCAGGAATCACAAACTTAGACATCAGCCAATTTATTTGAAGAACGTCCACAACGGGCTTCCGATTGATCTCCAGCAAAGGGTCCCATTATAATCTAAAGTTCGGATGTTAAGTTTAATAACTTGAAGTCATTGAAGACTTGGCCATCTTCAAGGACTTCCACAAAACTTGCATTTAGAACAAGTCTGCAGATTCACATTGTTTTCGAGACAGTCTGCAGAAATGAACTATGTTCAAGACAGCTTCGTGAAATGTTCGCAAAAGTCCAAAAGTTCAACTATTTTAAACACCTTCAATTTTGTTTGCGAAAGTTTGCGAAGAGAGAGAAAAGTCCTGAAGGTCATCTATTTTTCATGTTGCATTGTTTTAAAGACATCTTCACCTTTTTAAGGGCACCTTCGCCTTTTTTTGTAAAATCCCGAAGAGAGAGAAAAATGTCGAAGGTCATCTACTTTGAACAAGGAACGTTCCCAACCACTTTCCAAATTTGCGAAGTGAGAGAAAGCCACTTCCCTTATAAAGCGAAGTGAGAGAATTTGCAACGCCCTCGTCCATGTCAACATTCTCTATGGGTTGACAGTATACACTATGTACAGTTGTCACATAAGTCATATACTTCCAGGTACAAGCGGCTTACCTAATTTGGTGACAATCATTTCATGTGGTTAATACACAGATGAAATCTATAAATAGATCATCCAAGCACAGATTGTTGGTGGCTCCGTCCATGAGACGCATTATTTGAGCCTCCCAATTATGCCGTCAATCTTGGTTGTAATTGCTATTTGTATTGTGCTTCAGTGTAATATAGCAACAACACATTTTTATCTATGTACAACGTAGATGAATGCATGTTGTGATTGAATGCACTTTCATTGTTGTTTGATTGCGTTTGTATACTCACCCTGATCAGAACACGGAAGTCTATGACTCCTCAGTTTCTAATTAGGCGATGGCTGTCTTTGACACCTGAGGAACTCGTGATATCATACTGCTCTTTCACTTATTTCAGAACTATACTTCACGTTGAATATGATTTTAGTAGTACCACACACGAACCATCTCCAATCTCTTCGGTGGACTGTACTCTTGTTTGTAGAGTTTGAATTATTTTTTAAGATCCTGTTGGGCAATCAGAATGCATAAGGCTGTGATTATCTTTAGCATAAGCTGTCTATTAGATTGTTTTTGCACCTAGGAGCCGATTAGAAGAGAGTTGTTCCGCAATATTCTTGGTCTCTTCTCTGTTCCCGTTCTTCCTATTTTTCTTGTCCCATCATATGCTCTTCTAGAGCTCCAACGGGTCGGAAGGGGCACATGTCAAAAGAAGCACAACGAACATGAGATGAAGCTACGATGGACTGCCCCATGACATTCCCTCGTGCAAGCAGCTACTCCACTCATTCCTGTCATTTATCAGAAGTTTGTGTCTACAAGCATTTCTGAACGACTGAAACAACTCACCGTCAGCCGTGCGCAAGTCCTCAAAGCTAGTTGCACCTCTGACATGAGCCAAAAGAACTCGCATATAGAATATCTCCCCTTCGAAGGGGTTACAAAATACATGTGACCAATGGCAGGGGTCGTCTACATGTTGATTCGACGGATCCACCTACGCGTTCTCCTGTTGTACCAATACTGCCTCGGCAAGTCCTGGTACATTAACTCTCGAGCCTCCGAACCCCCACTTCTGTTTTAGCTCAAATAATGTTGTCAAAGTGGTAAGTGAACGCCCATCAACGACCTCCTCTAAATCCACTCCCTCACTGAAGTACACCAATTTCCGTCCAAGGACATGAACTACCAGTTGGGTCACCATGGCCTTAGAGCACCCATAGAAAGCACCAACAACCACCAACATGTTGGCGTGGCTCTGACACTACTCTTGTTGGGTGCGGTGAATGCGGAATAAAACTTTGAGCTTATCAGCCCTCACACCAACTGAGAAAACACTGAAGAATACTGATGTTATTAGGATCTTGGATTATTTGGAGAACGGAGATTATAGAGTCGTTCTGATTGTCTTAATAATGAGTAGTAGTGTAGGAGTCTTAGACTACCATAGAGAGAGAGAGAGATTGTAGAAATTATGAGGCGTCTAAGACAGCCATGCAATTCTCTGATATTGATATTTTGATAAAGAAATGTAAATACAGTCAAGATTCTTAGTGAGTTATGTGAGTAACATATGTGAATTTTGGAGGAATCTTCCATATAAGAATGTAATGGGTCGTAGTGAGATTATTTTGATATGTGCATGATTAATTTTGTATAGATCTATTATGTATTCCTGGTTACTAGGGTTATTTGGTGCACTTAACCTAGTCGGTGAACATAGACGTATTTTTGAAACAGATACTTGCAGAGTTAACGGATCTTTATGTGAAAGATTTATTGATTAACTTATAAATGGTTTGGATGATGATCTAAATGTGGTGTTATACTAGTATCATTGAGATCTGCACCTAAATATTTAAGTTATAAATCATTGGCAATTAATTTGAGTAGCTTGGTTACTCGTCGATGAAGTTAATTGGTAAAATGATCAGTTTGAAGAGGATTCACTAGAGACTGATTGTTTTGCATTATATTGCTGGTAAGACGCATGATTTGTAAACTTATCAAGATTCATCAGTTAAAATTATGTGCGCGCGGGGAGGGCATAGGGAGAGTGTGTGGGGAGGGCACTTGGGAGGGCGTGCCGGGAGGGTGTACGGAGGGCACGTGGAGGGGGCGCGCATGGCAGGCGAAAGGGTAGGCGCGCACGGAGGCGCGTTATTGCCTTTATTTGAAAGCCCGGCAGGAGCAAATGCCGTGTCCCGCAAGTTCAATTTATCGAAAATCTATTCGCGCTAAATTCCACACTCTCGCGCGCTTTCTCCCCCAAAAAAAAATATTCCAGATCTCTCTCTCTCTCTCTCTCTCGGGCTCGCTCGCTCTGATACTCTATTACGCGCGTGCGAATGCTAACAGATTCCCTTGATGTCTTGCATTCGATGATGATATCTGTGAGAGCTCGAGCGTTGCCCTGAAGAATTGAGAATGTACTTGTGTGTATGATCTTCTCGGGTTTTTTGTGGCAAATTTGCATTTTACTGCGCGTTGGCTTCAGCGGAAATGATTGAAGTCCTTCACAGCTAGCTAGCTGCTCTGCTTCCAAAGCACCTGGAATTCTTGTGCCTTTTCACCGATTTCTCCTCATATCAGTTTGCCTTGATCTAAGATTATGTAAATCTGTTGCCAGTATTGACAGCCTTGAGGCATCTCGCTTTCAGGGATGGGTTGGTACCCTATGAACCTCATTTGAAAGATTTCCGTGCTGAAGCAAATCATAGGGTTTCGGAAGAAGAAGAAGAGCTGGTGGGCGATAAATCAGTGCGGGCATGTGTCTATGCCGTTGGGGTCTTAAAGAGGAATGTGAAGATTAACCTATTTTACTTCCTTCTTTCCAAGCGTTTCCTTGCTGTTCGTATCGTAAGCCAAACGCTTAAATTCTCCATCGCCACGGTTTTCTCTATCTTTTTAACGATAGGCCAGATTAAAACGTGTAGGATACACTGGAACGTTCTGAGAAGGTGGACGATTTAAGGGGTGGAATGCGGCTGCTGTTTGCCCAGAAGTGACGGTGACGAAACGTCGTAGCAGGGAGCTAGGGTTTAGATCGAGCCGACTTAGTGCCTATCTGCAAGCAAAATCGAGCGATCATACATCCGATCTCAACCCCCTCTTTTGTTACACCAAGAAGTTGAAATGAGCGCAGTAAACGTGACAAACGTTACTGTGTTAGACAATCCGTCTATGTTTCTTAACCCTTTCCAGTTTGAGATATCCTATGAGTGCTTTATGCCGCTGAAGGAGGGTAGGTCGTTTGTCCCGTCATAGATATTTTGTTTTTCTATCTGTTTGAGTGCTGAGGTTGTTATATGCTCCGGCTATTCAAGTACAGAATTTTACAGATCAAATGGCTTCCGATGTGCAGATCTGGAATGGAAACTTATCTATGTTGGTTCGGCAGAGGACGAAAAGTATGATCAAGTTTTGGAAAGTGTTCTTGTTGGTCCAGTCAACGTTGGTAATTATCGATTTGTTTTCCAGGTACTCTTGAGCTTCTGCATTTCTCTTTTAGAATTGAGGATAATAATTATAAAAGCAAGTAGTGGCTTCCGGCTGATTACACTACTTATGATGTACAAATTTTTCACATAAAAAGATGACTCTCATTCCTAGTTTATTGGTATCCAGTTTGTTATCTCATCCTTGACAACTGCTGATTTTCTGCTTTAATTCATCAGCTGTTCTCTTATATTCTTCATGAAGAATATTTCTTAATGTGCTCAAATTTTCTGGTTACCACAGCTTTCATGGAAAGGGGCCTTTGGGTTGCCAAATAATTTGATTGTGGGTGTGACACCAACAAGAATTTTGTTTTTATTTTTTTGAAATTCATTATCTACCAACATTGACAAGTATGTTGGCACAATTGGATTTTTATTTTCTGTGGCAGTGTTGTCAAGCTGCAAATAAAGAATTTTCATAAGATTCTCACAAATTTGCATACTTTTTTATGCACACTGGTAATTGTCAAGTTTGGATCATTTCAAACATGGGGATAGCTGTAAAATACTTGAACTCTAAAGTGTAGCTGAACATGGCGCCAACCAGATGAACTTCAATAAAGTCTGTCCCGTTAAAGTTTTCCAGGCCCTCAATGGCAAGGCCCGGATATTTTGAGGATATTAATGTAATGAGCTGAACATTATGGATAAGTAGATGACAAGCTGATACAATAAGAACTGAAGGAGTATGGAATCTGAATTTTGGTTGTGTTTCTTTCAATTACATTTCGAAACAGTTATAGGCTCAATCTGTGTGCAATGCTAAACAGAATAATCCAGTGTCTCAAAATAATATAAAATATAGGAATATTATTTTTTACCAGTTACTGATTGTTTATATCATATAACTGATTAATTTCTCTTTGCACACTCTGCAGCATCAAGGAGTCATAAAGAAGATAGTCAATAATAGAACACATATGTGAATCATCAATGTGCATCATATTTTGTTAACTTTGATGCAGACTAAAGTTATGTCCTGGAAGTTTTTGCAGCCATTATCATATCTGTTCGCCGCAGTAACCAGACAAACACTCGTCCACCGTACTCTTCCTTTAAGTTGGAACTCGTTTTTTTATCTGATGAGAAGATTTTGAGCTTCCAAGTCTACCTTATAGTATATGCAAATCTGACAATTATCAGCTGAGTCAGTCATGAAATTCTTGCGCATTCAGTTGTTTGTTCTGGCATCGTGAAGTAGATGTCTCAGATGATCAAAAAACGTGGTGGCATGTCTGGTATCCTTATTATGGACCACCCAAATAGATCCTAGTCAAGGATAAGATCTATGAAGGTGGGCCTACTATCGGCATTGGAACTAAGGCTGGTTTCAGACTACCGGCAAGTCCCTTTGTTTGGCCCTTTCACTTGCCACCCACCCATTTTTTGAATCTTGGCAAGTGAGTTGATGGGCAATTGACCACCCCCATTTCACATCTTGTTGGTAAGTGTTAAATGAAGGGCTACAATACGATTGGCCCATTTGAATCTTGACATACAATTGGTCCATTTTATTTAAGGTGTTGTATTTTGAAATGCAAGTATGAAAATTTTCATGTTAAAAGGTTGTAGGGCGCCACAAATTTTTTTTTTCAAGCAATCACCTTTCAATTGGAAAGGTCAAAATTGAAATGCATTTCATTGTTGGCAATGAAGGGTTATAAAACCTTCAAAATGCAGGCCAACATGCCAGGGGCAGCTCAACATGCCAAGGGACATTGGCTGGCCCAAAAAATGGATTTGACTTGCCCCTATGTGGCAGTGGGTCCCTGCCATGTCATCTGCCACATAGTGGCAAGTGGATGTTAATGTGAAAGGGTGAGAGTCCAATTTTTTCTCCTAGACCAATAGGATAACTTTATTTTGAATTTTGGACTTGCTAGGCATGTAGTGTGAAATGGACCTAATATATGCTCTTATGTAGCAATCAAAACAAAATTCGCTAATAAAGTTTTTATCTTTTAAGTCGTCGTATTTTGTATGTATGAAATGACACATGCAGCCTAATAAAGATCAACACAGGCTTCCAGGGCCCAAACTGTAAGGTCTTAATGTCAAATAATAGCATGGCGAGCTGACGTTTAAGTAGTCAAGAATATGCTTGTAAGTTGTAATTGGCCAGTTTTGATCATTTTATCAAGACATTTTCATTGGGATGAAATATGCTGAGCTGTATTTTGACATTCTGTATTTGTATTAATGGGGCTTGATTAAAAAGATAAGGTAAGTGTTTTGAGCAGATGTTCTCCTTGAGCGTTCGTTTCTTCATCTTGGTTGTCCTTTGCAGTTGAAATGTTGGGCCAAGAGATTTGAGGTAATCGTGATGGAATGCCGGAAACATCTCTTTCCTGACCTATAAGCAGATGTCTATTTCTTACTCTGATGTGCTGAGTTATAATTTGTTGGTTTCATATAGCTAATTTGTTTCAGAACATGGATCTCTTGATATGTTATGCTTGGAGGTCATGCCACTTTGCCAATCTCACCTCTGGTTGCTCCTTTGTTGATTTGAAGGATCAATGGGCTTTAAGTTGTATCTTATTCTAAGCAGTGGGACAGCTAATCACTTATAAGATGTAACATCTCTTTATGCCTACTCTGGTCATTGTAGTCTAGATATGGAAGTGTTACAGACTGAAATACGTTCACAATGGCATCCTTGTGATGTTTCAAAAGAGCCTATTTATTAAACAGTTTGTAGTTCTCTCATCATCTTTTATAGCTTCGCATTTTCTCCATCTTCATGCTGCTTCACATGCTTTGTGAAGATATGAATTCAATCATTGCCAGTATAGGTGGATGCTTCTTGATTGGTGAATTTTGGTTGTGGTGCAGACAATTTCAATCTGTCACTTTGACTTCATTTTGTTTTCATGACAGTTAAAAAAGTAGAGCTAGTAATCTAGCTTTTAACTGTTCATTTTTCATGTGGTTTCCAGGCTGATCCACCCGAGCCAGATAAGATTCCAGATGAGGACATAATTGGAGTTACTGTGCTGCTTCTAACGTGCTCCTACATGGGTCAAGAATTTATTAGAGTTGGTTATTATGTCAGCAATGAGTACATTGATGAGCATTTGAGAGAAGAACCACCAGCCAAGGTCTTAATAGATAGAGTTCAAAGGAACATCCTAGCTGATAAGCCCAGGGTCACCAAGTTCCCAATTGTCTTCAATCTGCCTCCAACAGCATCTGGACCTCAAAACTCAGAAAGTTCAGAACCCGAAAGTATGCTTTGGACCCCTGATGCCCCTGTTAGTATGAATTAAAGAACATGTGATTGTATACAGGAAATGAAGTGCATTTGTTTGATAACAAGCGGGTTATTTCAGAGTGAGATCCCTTGTGTGGATCCTTTTATATGCAGACAAAAGAATGGCAAAATCGCAGTGCATGAATTTATAACACTTTTGCTGTAAAGTCTTTGGAATCTTGCTAGTCTCAACAGATTTGCTCTGGCCTTAATGGAGGCAAAACGAACAGTAGAACTTTCAAAGTTCACTCTGCTGTATGAAGAGTAACTTTGTATGTCCCTCAGGTACACCTCCTTGTTGTTTGAGAGTAGCTTACCTGAAAAATTCCTCTAGGCCAGGTGATATTTCAGTGTTGGAACTATTGCAGCTACATGAAATCCATGAGATTTCATTGAAATGGATAGCGTTGTATTGAAATGCAGATAGTTATCTAAGCCGGTAAGCACATAGTACCTGATCTGAACTTTGATAAGAACTACAGCTTTCCTTTGGACTTGGTAAGCCCTTTATTGTTTACACTGCAGTTTAGTTTGGTGAGAAGTTGCTCTGGATCAAGCATGCAACTAAAATTCTTAAGTAGTGCTGTCTTGCCAAGTCAGCACTGAATTCTTGGTACAACCTACTAATATTGGTACGGCTCAGCAACATTTTGAAATCCCGGAGAATTTTTCATTTGCAAGCCGCATTGGTTTCAAAACAGTGGCTTATGTTTTGTGAGTGGCTCATTGCTTGTGTTAACGGTAGTCAATTTCAAAAGACGTTTTTTAAGGGTTTTTACAAGCTTCTGACTGGACATAGTATAGCCTATTTAGCCTGTGTAGAACGCAACTTAGATGATTATTGATAGATGCAATTTTTAAGACACTGAGTCATGCATTGAGTGTCACAATGAAGAGTTGGTTCTAGGCGTTACTTCATGTAGTCATGTTATTAGTATGCATGTTATTACTCATTAGTGACTATGCATTGTTAATTCTTTCAAGTACACATCTAGGTGTGGTTATGAGTTTATCATCTCCTTGCTCTCTGCCCTAGGCTCTTTGACTGAGTTGGAATATTTTGGGAGACTGGTGAAAATTTCAACTTGTCTAAGACAACTAAACTTTGCTTTTGGTTGACTTGCAATACTATATATACATAAAATGTACGGACACTTGGAAGAGGGAACACAATCTGGGGATAAGCAGACAAGCACCAGTTAGCCTGTCTAGAGCAATCATTAAGGTGTAGGGGTCCTATCAGGAGATCTAATTTTCCTTTATGGGTTAAGTTTGATATACAATCCCGATTCCCATGGAACAGCTTCAATGTGGGTACTTTTCCAAGTCGTGAAACAGCACATATTCTGTACTCATTGACAAGAGATTCAATTGAGCTGAACATAATGAATGATTGAATGAAAAGCTCAAACAATATTGAAGCATTCAGAACTAGGACCTTGCTAGTTGATCTAAGTTACTCCAATGTACAATCAACATCTTGATCATAATAAGATGGTATGAACTTGTTCATAAAGTGTGAGTTGATTAACTAGAGCTAGCTGGTCTAACCTTGAGTAAAGGAAAATAGTATATGAGGTTGGTGAAAATTGGTGTCTCAATTATTTTGTTAGGCTAGAAAGTAACTTAACATTCAGCATAAAACTAGAGATCACCTAAGAGAGAGAGAGAGAGAGAGAGAGAGAGAGAGAGAGAGAATGTTAGTGATGGCAAGGAAGAAAAGCTCGACGTGTTGAAATATGCTCTGTGGTTGGGAATACAATTTTCATAATGAATTGTGTTCATGAGATTGTCAAAGAAGTGAATCATATACTCTTTGCAAGGTGATGGTTATAACATGATTGAAAGAATTGAATGCTTATAATAGGTAAGACAACTACCATTATACTATCTTTAACACAATGAAATACAAATTTAGAGGCAAACTTGGAGGCCTATTAGATAGTTTGATCGAAAGCCAAAGTGTGGTCTCTCATCATGAAAAGGACTAAGTTGGTGCTCAGATATTAGTTATTTATTTTTAGTGTACATAAAATACAATTCTAGTGGTAAATTATCAAGTGGATGACTCTAGACCATTGATGTAATGGATGGTTGTGATTCAAGATGAAACCCTATGTTGTAGACCTTTAGGTGCGGCCTATTGAGCCATTATATAGGTTGAGCCTCATCCATTATGCATTTCTCATTTTTGGCATTGAATATGAGAGGAGTCACACTACATTTGTCTACATTTGCTTGTATTTATATTTTACATGCTTCTCTCTCTCTCTCTCTCTCTCTCTCTCTCTCTCTCTCTCTCTCTCTCTCTCTCTCTCTCTCTCTCTCTCTCTCTCTCATAGAAATAGCATATATAATTAATCACAAAAGATGCATAAACACCAAAAGTATAACAAAATGAGAGAAGAAAAAAATAAAATCAAGGACATCCAATGTCAAAATATAGTGTTTGATATATATAGTTCATGTGCTCCCTCTATCAAGTTAATATATTCTTTTGATAATTGTGAAATATGAGGTCTATGTTGAGGATTGGGAATGAAAATTTTTCATCTCTATCATTTATCTGCTATCCATAACCAATGATGAAAAATGAGACCATTAACAACCAAATGCATGGAAATTAATCAATAATGAATACACTAGCTCATCTTATACTAGCAAAATAAGTTCACAAAAATAGATTCAATTAGAAATCAAAACAAACATACATTGCTCGGAATCTAACTATGCTAACAGTTATATTTTATAAAATACATTCTAAATAACATTTTAATAACATGCATATTCTAGAACAACAATTTTATGCCATACAGCTATGCTAAATAAATATGCAAGCTAGGTCTGTGAATAATTGAGTGGAATTGTAGTCATGCAAGCTACAATCACTTAAAACACCATGAACTTGTAGAATATACACAAAAGTAAAACTTAAACCCTAAAATCAATAAGCTGAATCACATTTACAAAATGGAAAATCGATCAAATAACTTTGTGTTGAGGTCATAAGATATACAACCATGGAAGACTACAAAAACTACCTTTGCCATCGAGGATGACCAAGTGAAACATCTAGAGGTAATCCAGTTGATTCTCATATCCTACAAGCAAGTATCCTCCTTCGAAATGAATAGTACCCAAATAATTCCTCTCTTGCAGATAAACTTCTTGTCGCTGCAACCACCACATACTGTGCTGTGTATCAGGTTCATGTCCTTCACACTCTTCAAATAAACAATTTGTTCTATCTTTTCCCCCTATTTAACTATTGATCAACCCTGCAATGTTTCCTTGCGTGTGAGGTCTACCATCTATGTACACATGATTTGCATTAGTTGCTCCCTCTTATTCTTCAAGACATTCACACATCGGCCATATGTTGATAACATAGACATATATGTAAAAGTTTATGACACTTAGAATCATAAATTGATTGATTCATCCACGAGATTACGGTAATCTTCATTTCTATCAATATACAAAGCTAGAAATGACACAATCTTGATATGTAAGCAAAAGCAATCTAAACAAAATTGTAAATTGATAAAAAAAGGGTTCATAGGTGTGAACCAAATCTTGATGTATGGAGTGAGAATATAGAACAAACCACAAGTGATAATTAATGCATTCTACTTAAAGAAATGCATGCATAAGAACATATGCATAATGGCTGAGCTCAAGTTGGGGTCTACAGATTTCACACGTGTGAGCTACCTCTCGTCGCTTTTTTACCTCTACCAATTTTGGTCGAATCATTGCATACTTCCTACAAGACTTAGAAACTTAATTTGTTGTTTTAACACATATAATCTTGAAGAAAGGCCTAGAATAATGATGACAAATGGACCTATTGAAACTAGGCTTTTCTCACACATGTGGGATCCACCTATGTACATATGTATTTACAAGGCTTAATCAAGCTAATATTTTGCATTTTTCATGCCCCTCATAAATTAGCTTGATAAGGTATGCTAGATCTATCCTTAACTATAAGAACTAATCTTAGCTTCTTAAATGGATCCTTCAACATGGATTTAGTGGGAAAACCAACGAATAAACCTAAAGCTAATGCAAGATCACCATAACCATGACAAGATTTCCTTGATGGAAATCCATTCCCAAACACATGAAGAGCATTTCACCATCCTAGCACCTTTTGTCATTGGCCATTGGCAAAAGGAGCTTTGGGATAAAGGATCTTCTTCAAGCACGAAAGGAACCAATGGCGGTGCTATGATGGTGAAATGCTCCTTGAGAAAAACCCGACTTCAGAAAGATCCATCATGTTATCAGTATCACAAGGATTATGCATACCAAGATTGCCAAGACTATGCATGCTAATGATAACAAATATTTTTCATCATTTCTCTAATCTTGTAGTTAATGTTATTTTGGATCCAATGATGCTCAAAACTTCATTGCGGATATATAGAGTATGATTCACCTATTTTTAAAACAACTTCAAAACATAAAAAAACATAATCATCCAACTCACGGATGAAGTAATTAATCTTACTTGCACAAAATCCGAGAATAAGTAGATGGATATACCAACCATATACTAATGACATGATATCCTGGAAAATCACAAAACTCCAAAGTTTTGTATTCCATCAAAGCATCATAGTTATCACATGAAGTTGCTTTATCAACA
Organism: Diphasiastrum complanatum; assembly: GCA_029204225.1. Taxonomy (NCBI): domain Eukaryota; kingdom Viridiplantae; phylum Streptophyta; class Lycopodiopsida; order Lycopodiales; family Lycopodiaceae; genus Diphasiastrum; species Diphasiastrum complanatum. The sequence continues at coordinate 51,808,227 of CM055100.1, read as the reverse complement.
AATTAAAGATGGAGATTGGAAAGCATTCAACTTCATTGTCTTGGCATATCTACATACCATGTTAAACAAGATAATAGACAAGTCACATCATGTCTACTAACACCACTATAAAGGATTCAAAGATAGTAAAATAATGATTGCTTCTTACACTTGAAGAGTTCCCTCTTGAGTGAAGATATTACAAGGACTTTGATGCCTTTGTGCTAGATCTTGAGAAAGACAACTAGGTGCTTTAGCCAAAGCACATGCCTTCCATGGGGCCTTGGCATTTTGTGAGTTTCTTTCTTGTCATGATTCAAAAAAAATATAGCACGTGTTATTTACAAACTTTATGTACAAAGATGGATCATAGGCACTTAGATTGAATGCAAATGGTCTTCATCTCCATCCTTGGCTTTGTCTTTGTCCTTCTTGAAATGTTGTTATTGTCCTCTACTCCTCCCCTTTGGCTTGTCCTTGGTGAATAGAGCTTTGTCTTCTCCACCATCCTTCAATGAAAGCTTGTTGAATCTCATGAGATTGTTCTCTTGCCTACATTCTTCAGAACTGAGGACTCAAGTGCCTCCAAGCTTGGAAGCTCCTCCTTGATTGCATAGGATCGAAAAATGTTTTCAAACTCATCTTTCAGTCCGTTAAGGATGACTTGAACTAATTCACTTTGATTGAGATGATCACCTATGCATGCAAGCTCTCTATGAATATCCTTGACTCTCATGACAAAATTGGAAGCACTCTCATCACTCTTTTGATAACTTTGAAAAATTTGGTTCCCAAGAATGAGAAGTCTAGAAGTATTCTTGGCTTCATAGATGGCTTTGAGAGTGTCCCAAGCCTCCTTGGCTGAGGTGCAACCACTAATCTCTCTCAAACTTCATTTGAGACATTCATCTTAATGCAATGAAGGGATTTCCTTTTCCTTTTCTTGTACCCTTGTACTTCTTGGAGTACTTGAGGTTCCTCCTCAATTCCAAGTACTATATCCATTTCATTTTGGAGAATCAAAATTGAATCCATCCTAGAATGATTGGAAGTGTTCAATCTCTCTCCTTGCTCCAAGAGAAAGAATCCCATGGATGCCATAATCACTAGAGAAATTGACTTGTGAAGAACACAAAAAACAAGTACAAGTGTTGCTTCTCTCTCAAAAAATGCTTTGATAATCGTGTACAACCAAGATCAATTGAGACCGTGCAACAAATTTGAGATTACAATCTCAATAGCTTTGACAATTTCACTCAAACTAGATCTATCTTCTTTTAACAAAAGAGACACAACAAGAGTTTGATCCACTTTCTTCTAAGCACATGTGGAGCACTCAAAGATGCCTGAAAAGTCACAAATCTACCTTATTTGTATACTCAAAATCTCACCTAGTCAAGATTGGTAAGCTAGAACATGGATTTTTTGATCAAATAAGCTATATGTGAGTCAAAATCGATGTGTCCAACCAGGCTAGGTGCCCTACCTACCTTGATTCAAATGGCTATAACTTTCACTAGACATATCCAATTGCAACACAAACTAGACTTCACTAACGTTCTAGCAAGCTATCATACTCCATATTTGGATCAACCTTGGAGATGCACCACAAACTCAAAGTAGATCTCACATGTTTATGAGCACTGAAGTTCTATCATTTTGTATATATGCACACATTTAAGCTGCATGGACCGACCTCTTGGAATATAGAGGGAATGTTGCCTAAATAGTCTATATGGGGTGGAATATCCCCTATAGTTTGGAAACAACCCCCTTTTATTTTTTAGATAGATGAACCAGCATAGACACACAGCCAACAAATGCTGGTTCAATCCAACAATATCTTGCATGCATTGCAAGAAAATGGGGAAATTTGCATACGATTGCAGAATCAACCCAAAAAGAAAAACCAAAGCTGACAAAGCAAATGTTGCAGAGTCATCCAAGGATGCAGACAAAGGTGATGAAGCTTTCACAATACTAGATGAAGTTTCAACAAGCTACACTGAGCAAGACTATGATGTAGTCATTGATTCAGGAGCAAAATCACACATCACCTGCAACAAAAGAATCTTGATCAACTTCAGAGAACTTGAAAACAACAGAGCAGTGATTCAAGGTGATGGGAGCCGACACGATGTCAAGGGCATCGGGACTCTACAGCTGCGAACACTGTCAGGTTAAGCAGAGCTGCCAAGAGCACTCTATGTACCTTCACTGAGAAAAGACATGTTATCAGTCTCCAAGATGATAGATTTTGAAATTCGAGTACTGTTCGATGACAATACATGCCGAATGATCGAGAAAACAACAAACAAATTGCTAACAGTTGGATGTAGCCTTGTAGTTTGACGGTCAAGGTTGCCTGTCATGCTTTTTTTTCAATGACGGTTGACAAATCATTTTTCTTTGAAATCTAAAATGATATTTGATAGTCTAGAGATGGGTACTAATTTGAAAGATGAGCCACGAAGTTGGAAGGGCTGAAAGTTGAATCATGAATGTGATAGTTTGTGCTGAAATTTTTCTGAAGCTTCACGTGATGTGCATATTATATTTATTGTGAATCCATACAAGTAAAAAACAAAGACACATGTCAAAATGACATTTTTGAACTGTATGTGGCTGAATGCTATGATGGCCAATTTTTTAAAAAGCCTATATTTTACAGCCAAAATGGCTTTTGACGGTCAATACGACTGTCAAACTGCAAGGCTGGTTGGATGCAGAGAAGGAAATCTCTACCAAGCCAAGATAAGCAGTAGTTCTGATAGCATACTAAATGCATTAGAAAATGAAGATCAGCTCTGGCACAGAAGAATGTAACATTTGAATATGAGGGGCCTGTATGACATGTGCAAGAAAGACATAGTCATTGGTATGAAGATATCCAGACCCGATGCTGAGTTCTGCAAACCTGTCAAAAAGGCAAACAACATCGAAATCCATTCACAAATGAGGGAAGAAGAGCTAGAGAAGTTCTTGAGCTCATCCAGTCAGATGTATGTGGATCGATGAAAGTGGATTTGCTCTCAAGATCGAGGCATTTCTAAACGTTCATTGATGACTACAGCCGAATGACAATGATCTACTACCTAAAGAAAAAATCTGAAGTGTTTGACTCTTTCAAGAAGTTCGTGGCATTTGCAGAGAGACACACCTCAAAGAAGATTCAGAGCATCAGATCTGATAATGGAGGTGAGTACAAGAGCACGAAATTTTCTAAATTCTAATGAAATGTGGAAGCAGGCAATGTCAGAGGAGATCGAACCAATGAGGTGAAACGAGGCATAGACACTAGAACCACTGTCCAAAAATAAAAAGATCGTCGACTACAAGTGGGTATACAAAAGAAAAATGAAATCAGATGGTACTGTTGGACGTTACAAAGCAAGGCTTGTTGCAAAGGGCTACACACAAAGGTACGGAGTCGATTATTTCGACACGTATTCGTTGATGGTCAAGATGACAAGCATTTGACTGCTCTTTGCATATGCTACTCAACACAATCTGGAAATTCATCAGATTGATGTAAAGACAGCCTTTCTCCACGGAGATCTAGAGGAAGAAATATTCATGAAGCAGCCTGAAGGATTTGACGACCCCGACAATCGACAATATGTCTGTCGGTTGTAGAGATGCATTTATGGTCTGAAGCAGACATCATGAGATTGGTACAAGAAGCTCGACAATCTTCTGAAGTCTCTAGACTTCACTCCTACACTACCAGACTGCAATGTCTACATAAAGAGAATAGGAAGAAACTTTGTGATTCTGACTATTTTCGTGAATGATTCTCTTATGATAGGAAACTCCTTGATGCTAATCAAGAACACAAAGAGTCAGATTTTCTGAAAATTATGAAATCACAGATCTGGGAAAAGCAACGAAATGCCTTGGACTGGAGATTAGAAGAGATCGAATAAAAGGCAAAATGCATTTGAGTTAGTCAGAATATGCCAGAAAAGTGCTGAAGCAGTATCAAATGATGGACTACAAAGAAAAAGCCACACCAATGATAGCTGGAGCAAAATTGACGAAGTAGGATTGCCTGAAAATAGAGGAAGAAAAATAGAAGATGGAAGTTATACCCTACCAAAACCTAATCGGTAGTCAGATATATCATACAATTTGTACCAGACCCGACTTGGTTTACTCTGTCTATGCTTTAAGCCAATTCTCTTCCAATCCTGGCATGGCGCATTGGCAAATGGCAAAACGAATCCTACAATATTTGAAGGGTACCCAGAACATGGGATTAACGTACAAAGCAGACAACAAAAGAGAAGGATTCGAGCTGCACCACTATAGTAATGCAAGCTAGGCAAGCTGCAGAGATGACATCAAGTCTGTGATATGAGGATGCTCAATGGCGTGCGGAGTAGCAATCAACTGGATATGCAAAAAGCAAACCTTGGTAGCTCAATCCTCATGCGAAGCTTAATTTGTCACAGCTTCAAAGATGGCGAACGAGGTAGTTTGGTTGCAGATGATGTTGGAGGCAATTGGCATACCACAAGGAGAACCATGCATGATGATGATGGATTCTCAAAGTGCCATATATCTATCCCAGGATTCTGTCTTCCATTCAAAGACAAAACGTATACCTCTGAAGTACCATCATATTCGAGATTTGATCTCGAAAGGAGAGCTCCAAATCCAGTACATAAAGTTTGAAGACATGATTGCAGATCTGCTCACGAAGCTGCTCGACTCTTCGCAAAGCAAAGAAAGACAATTGGATTAAACATACAAAGTTGCAAGGTTCAAGAGGGAGTGTCAGAAATTGTGAACTCCTACAACTTTGTCGTGAAGCGACACGAAGCGAAACGAAACGAAAGTCAAACGAAGTGGTTCGTGAAAGTCAAACATACCTCGAGGACCAAAAGACACGACACAAAGAAAATGAAGAAAAATATTTCACGCTGCCAGATGGCAGCTCAACGGGCATGGTGTCTTTTACTTCACGCTCAGCTGAAAGAGTTAGCAATAACAGAGAATAACTAACTAGTTGATTAACGTTACCTACTCTTGTAGTTCTCTGTTTAGCTATCTTGTAAACTCCACACAGTGGAGATATCTTGTGGATCAACACAAGAAAGAGCAGAAAAAGAGAAGAAAAGAAAAAGATAGAGAAACAAAAACAGCTGTGCATGAAAGTCTACCAACGAGCAGAACACAATGATTGAGCTGAGTGTCAGGCCGCCAACGAGCGAGACACTGACCATCTCGCTCCAAATTTAAAAACTGATAGTGCAACTGCTCTCTTCTCCATCTCCTTGTTTTTTGTCATCTTGATTGCTAGAATGATTTATGTTCTGTGATCTGTAGTCGCATGCCTAGGATCCTGAAAGCTTCCGCATAAGAAAACTAAACAAAAAACAATCTGTTTGCGAAACGAATCCATTCACGACAATCTGTGGATACAAGCCCATTGCAAGACAATATCAATGGAGGATGCAACAACATGGACCTCAAGTTACAAATTATCAGAGGCTCGTCTCGTATTCCAACATGCACCCCAACAACACCTAGTACTACCTGGACCCAATAATGCAGCACCAGCCTTAGTAGTGGGACAACCTGGCCCTCAGATGAACTGCCAGTTGTTCTAGCAAACTTTGCTACAACAAGTCAAGATCCTCAATCCTAATTAGAATTCAATTTGGAAAATATGTTTTGTACTTAAGGATCAAGGATTCCTTTGCTTTTATATAGATGGAACTGAAGCTTCTGTCTATCCCCTGTTCACCGCTCAACAACTTTTTTTATCGAAACAGAGCACCTATCCAGTGTTACGGTTGTTTAGAGAAGCACCACATCGCTGGGTGTGGTGTCCTTATAAAGGCACTTATATCACTACCTGTGGAGAGTGTGGCCATGGCCATTGTTACAAAGATTGTACATCTCGACTAGTAGAGGCGCAAGTTGATGCACCTGTCAATCTCGCGACGATCATACATGATAGGAGAACCAAGGCCAACAAACTATAAATTCCTGCCTATGTTTAGACACATGCCCAAAGACTGAAGAAACCCCCAAACGTAGAAAGAGTCTTGGATGGGGAGCACAGTCAACCCCACACAGTATGCCATTCTCGATATACGGGACCTGGCTAGGATCCAAATCCATAGAAAGAGAAGAAGAGTTACATCAAAGTAAGAGAATGGATCCATGAAGAGTAAGCTAAGGCTCCTATTGGTGATCTTAATCAGCCAATAGAACCTATGGATTTAGCTGAACTTTTTAATCAAGCCGTGAATGCACCTACTTCACCCATGAACTCAAAAGGATCTATCCATCCAGAATTCAATGAAGGACCCTTTACTTCTCTCAAACCAGAAGAAAGTGGAACTGAGGTCTTAACCACCCTACTATCCAGTCAGGTCACCATACTTTAGGTGATGTATTAAAAGTTCTAAACCCGTACACCAAGCCTTAACCACATGGTTATGAGCAAAAGATGCACCTATAAGACCCTCCGTGGACGGAGAAAGTGACGATGACCCATTCATGATGGTGATAGGTGCCACTTGAGAGAATGAAAAGAGTAAGGTTAGCTTACCCATTCAGCACATGAACCTTCCCTTAGTAGCCACCATTATTGATGGTGGTTCAGGAGTGAACATTATGTCTTCACATATATACCAAGAGCAGGGACTAAGTTCATTGAAGCATGAAAGTTTTACAATAAAACTTGCTGATCAAAGTTGTGTCAAGCCTATGGAAATCATGGAGAATGTATATGTGAAGGTCACGAATCTGCGCTTTGTCATCACCTTCACTGTTTTAAATCTCCACAAAAGCAGCCTTATCCTATCGACTTCTATTGGGAAGGCCATGGTTGAAGTTAGTGAAAGTACACCATGATTGGGATATAGACTGTTACACTTGAGAACTGAGATCGAGCTATGAGGGTTGATCCAAATACTTGGATGATCAAGCCTACTAGCCCAATAGAGAAGACAACTTCTGATCACACAATTGACCAGGACCAAAAGAAGCATCGCAAACCAATAAGAATCCATCAATATTCTAATATTGATATAATAAATTGGATTGAAGCTCTAGCTATAGTCAATCGTACGATTTATGTAAAAGGATCCATATCATTACCTAGAGAAACTAATCAAAGGCTTATATTGAAATCCACAAATCGAAAACCTATCACCCTTGATGATGAGATCGAAATTGGGGTGAACATGGTCGAACTATCATGGCTCCCATTAGAGCCACCCCCAGAACCCTGTGAAGAAGAACTTCTCCCTTGGTGCTCAGTGATCACCTTGGAAGATGATGTGGAATACTCTGATGAACAAGCATTAAGTTACTTCGACTTGCATCGTTATGAAGAGAAGATGATACCGAAAGATGTACCTAGGATCACTACTTGACACAGGATTTATATATGAAATAGAATGCACCGACTAGGTATCCCCAATTGTGATTGTGTCTAAGAAGAATGAGAAACTATGCATCTATGTAGATCTCAAGAAGCTTAATGTGGTCACAAAGAAAGACCACTTGCCTTTACCTTTTACCGAAGGAGTGCTTGAACTAATAGCAGGAGAAGAGGCCTATAGTTTCCTCGACAAATTTAGTGGGTATAATCAAGTGAAAATAGCACCAAAAGACCAGTATAAGACTTGCCTTTGCAACAATATGGGGGACTTAAGCCTTCCACATAATGTCATTTGGATTGTGCAACACACCTAGCACCTTCTAGAGAGTTATACAACATTTCTTCAGAAATTATTAGAAATATTCCTGTTGATGTAGTTCCTGAGTGGGTTGCTGACATAGTAGAGTATCTTGTGAGAGGACGACATGATCCTTCATTGCCTTCCCTAGATCAGCGAAGGTTGATAATAAAAGCTGCTCCATATAGCTTGATAGCTAAACAACTATACCGAATGGGAGTAGATCACATCCTTCTGATATGCCTATTGGATCACGAAATAAAAACTATCATTAGTGTAACTCATAAAGGGATTGGTGGCGGTCACTTCGTAGCTGATGCTACTGCTCGCAAGGTCCTCCAGGAAGGATTTTGGTGGCCTACTATGCATCGAGACATTGCAATGTTTGTTAAGCACTACGATGTATGCCAACAAACCACGAAGCTTAGAAGATTAGGATTTATGCCTCTAAAGCCTATTATAGTTGAGAACCCTTTTGAAAAAGGGGACATAGATTATATTGGACCCATCCATTCTGCCTGTTATGTCCATGGCCATTAAGTAGGACTCAATATACTCCTAGTCTTGTGGATACATGGTACTCCAGTAAATCAAATTGTTAGTTATGCCGCGTCATACTAGACGTGACCTGAAAGTAACTAATATCCTTGTGAGGCCCAGAACACACTAAATGGAGTTTAGACAAGGTATGAGACAGTGTATGCATGTGTAGAGTTATCAATAGCAATTCTATGAATAGTTGGTCCATGCTTAGGTGAATCTATGTATAGGGGACTTAGGGCTATGCATGGCTATGTGCCCAAGTTGCTTTTGGCTCTCTATATTGAGGCCAAACTCGTCCTACTCCTTAATGTGATCATTGATTCATTGCCAGAGTTTCACTCTACCTTCATTCTTCTTATTCCTTGGCTTGGGGGTGAAGCTTCTAGGGTTGATTGGTTGCTTCTACTTGGTTGGGTGGTTGCTCCATAGTGTGTTTTCCATTGTGTTTTGTCTTGTAAGCAGGATCTTAGGGAGCTTCCCTTATATTGGTATCAGATCAAGGCTTACGAAGATTGGAGAACATGGAGAAGGGCTACCTTTCATCAAAATTTCGGATTGGATCCATGGGAATACTCTTCCAAGGTGGATAGCAAGGTTGCAAGATACTTGCAAAGTTAACAAGTTTTTGTATGGAAGATTTATGGATTAACTTATAAATGATTTGGGTAAGGATCTAAATGTGTTGTTATACTAGTTCTTCACCTAGACATTTGAGATTTATGAATCATTGGCAATTAACTTGAGTAGTTGATTACTCTAGGATGAAGTTAATTGGTAAAATGATAAGTGTGATGTGGATTCACCAGAAACTGATGGAGGGGACGAACCTAGATATCAAATCCACACATGTGGAGAGCTCATTCAGACAAAGGAAAGGGAAATTTATACAGTAGGGGGTAAATAATAATAGCGTATTGGCCGACTACCATTTACTAAGATTGGTGATGTATCACCCTCAAGGTGGCCAATTGAACTATGCCATTTTCCTATATCATCATTACACAGTAGGGTCCTAGGCTAGAAAACTTCAATTTACCCTTTGTGGCCTTGCTTTGACACATCAATGTTAGGTCACCTTTGTGTAAGTCCTTCTACTTAAGAACATGGTCATGCCAAACTTTGCAACGTTTCTTCTCGGTGTGTAATGCATGCACGACGACAGTGGTTTGGGTTCACACAAATTCATGAGTAAGCCAAATCGATACTAAGTAGACTTACTTGTATCCAATCGTTCTGTTATGGCCACTCGGAGGCTAGGGAAAATGAATTCAGCTGGCATTACTACCTCGAAGCCATAGGCTAGTTGAAATGGGATGTGGCAAGTGGCAAGCTTATAGGTTGTCCGAAGTGCCCATAAAGTCGTCTGAAGCTTATATTCCCAATCAAATCTACTGGCTTCCACAATTTTTGTGATAATGTTGCATAGTATCTTATTGGAAGACTCAGCTTGACCATTACAATGAGGATAATAACATACTCTTACGATGAATAACAAGAAACTCGGCTAGGAGTACTCATATCGTGATAGCGGTGATTTGTCCGCAATCGTTTGAACAACCGTTGGTCATTCGATCAGTTGTTGATCGTTTGCTTTGTAGGTGATCGTTTGCTTCCTTCATTGATAATCGTAAGTGATCACTTATGGAGCTAAACAATGAGATGGGTCAACCGTAGTTAGTTGACTTTGTAGGAACTCATAAGTCGTCATCGTTGGTCGACTTCGTTGATAACCGTAAGTAGGTTAGCTTACATTTAGAAACGGTTGAGGAGAGTTGACTCTGGTCATTCGTAGGAGGTTGTAAGAAGGTCACTTGCGGTGGTCGACGAGATTTTACTTTCGTTGCCATTGATGATTCCACAAGTGCTCGTAGATAGTAACCTACGGTAATAACAGGAACAATTCTTTTAACTTTAGATAACAACCTAGAAAATCATTATCCTTAGTCAAACTTTCGCATCAAACAAGGACTCAGAGATAATCCTATTTTCCAAGTGATAATCTCTACACTTGAGTACAACTCAAGTTTGAAAAGTACACTAAGCGATAAATTTTCCATCTGGGTTACATTCATCACAAGTTAGTAACATCACCTTCATGTAAAGCACTTACATGAAACACTGGGTGAAATAACCTAACTTAGGAGATTAAAGTTAAAGATATAATAAAATAATTATAATTACAATATGAAATTATCCACAACTCTGACAGAAAATTCATAAGCTTTCAAGTACAAATATCCTTAGAATCCAAATTCTAAGATATGAAAATTCATTCAATTAGGAGAATCATTAAGATATAGAATGATTAAAACTCAACTCTGAGTATTCCAGATACTCTTTTGAGTTAAATGCTCCTATTTCTAGCACCAAATGCAAGAAAATAGCATTCATTCATCTTAATAGACTTGTATGTCTCCTAAGATAACTGGAGATTCAATAAAAAATGAGAAACTGTACTCAAGCATCTGCAGACCATAAACTGTAGCAGAATAACATCCACTAGATAAATTAAATTCTCCACAAATAAAATACTTATCTTGTGAGAATGTATGTGAGGATAGGCTCTCAAATAAAATACTCAAGTAGAGAGATTCAAAACACTGATCTAAATTCTTACTCAAATAATAGATCAAGAGTTAATCATCACACTTAAGAATCATTACAATTTCTTATAATCCTCTAACAATAATTAAGTATCTATTTATGATTTGCCACCCTTATTCATGAGGGAATCTAAAAAAGAAGCAGACTACCACTGGGGCCTCGCTCACTCAACTGGCAATGAACTAAGCACTGGGCCTCATTGATTTTTCAGCAGCTTTTCTGACTGTCCCATCACAAGAAGCCGCACCCTCCAAAGAGAAGCCCAAAAGGGCCAAGCAAGAGGATAAGGACTAGCAACAGGCAATCCAACGACTTTCAATCCAATCAATGGTGCAAGCCACATCCAGCTCACTTCCACAAGAGTTTGCATCCCAGTTGGAGAACATTCTATTGGGAGAGGCTACCACACAATCAATACCACCTATCATCACGACCAACACACCCATAAAGAGCAGCCGGGTACAAGACTTGCTTAAGAGGAAGCCATCCTTCAAACTTCCTCCCCTACCGTAGATACATGAGGAAATCAGCTCACCACCCAGGGAAGTAGTAGAAGGGGACCAAGGAAAGGACCAGCTAGCCAACAAAGCAGCCAAAACTGATCAAGGGCCACAATATGCTCAAGGGGCCGAGATCATTATTGAAGATTCCGGATGCGATTCACCAACACATACCTACATGACATATCATAATGGCTTGACCAATCCGGATGTCTATGATAAGCATCCCCCACCAAAGCTACTTGCTAAGAGCAACCCGCATGACCAGATACAACTACAGGTCCTCCATCCTTCCCACCTGTACCAGATTTTGGCAAGCCGCCTAAAGAAGTGGATGTACCAGTAGCTACTGCACTCTCACATGCACGTGGGCTTTTGAAAGACTTTCACTGGCTCCTATAGGATCGCCTCCATCACCACAGGTTGGCAACCAAGGAGAAGCAAACTTGAGAGGCAACTAAGCACCAACTCCAAAGCTTGCAACATGAAGCCGATTAGGCAAAGGGCGACCATGGTCAAAATGCAGCAGGAAATGGATGCTATGAAGGCCAGCATCCAATCCTATCAATTAATGGTCCATGCCTTGCAAGCCTCCCAGAAACAGCTTCAAGCCCAACTTGAAGCTGAAATGAAGCAGTTGGAGCACCATGCCAATACCATACTGGCCAAGAAGGAAATCATCAAGGGGTGGCAAAAGAAGTGTTTGGATCACCAAGAGATGGTAGATTACTATCTAATTGTGCCTCCAATGCCAGATATCGACCCGATCCCTATGGAAAAATATAATATAGTCATTGCCAACTACAGACGCATAAAAAGCTGCTACAAGATGTCGAAGCCAAACATGAGGAATACATCGAACCTTTTGTCGAGGTGACTAAAAAATTTGAGTAGTAGAATGAAACATCAAAAAGATAGTTGGATGACTTGATAGTGGCCCATGGACCCCAACCCCTTCTCAAGACACTCAACTGGCCACCACCAGCAAAGAGACCCAATCAGAGCTTGTTGCAAGCACCCAAGCCTCCACCTAGGCCCCTTTGACATTCGATGTCTCATTCACCATTGAGCAGCTAGATGTGCATGAGGGTGAACCATCTAGTGCAAGCTCCTCCCGAGCAACCCTCTCGCATGACACAACAACATTAAAAGAAACGGACCAGGGCCACCAGGGCCAAACCAAAAAGTGCATCAAGCACATATCCAAGAAGCTCTAAACTCTAGAAGAGTCGGTCCAAGAGTTCTTGGTCAAATACCCAGATTAGGAACTGTGAGGGGACTATGTTTTGCCATGCTCTACAGTCGACATCAAGGGCAAAGAAAAGCAGATTATTGAGTAGTTGGCACCTCAACCCACTTGGCGCAATGTTCTTAGTCAAGGACAACAAGAAGGCTCTAATGGAATAATTATGTGTTTCTTAGTACCTGTGCGTGGACCCCTGGTTCCTTCCAATTCCATGACGTGATCCATGGCCGGAACAACAAGATGCTAGTGCACTACCCAACTGGCTAGTAATTCCAAACTCCAGGGGCTGAACAAATCAAGCAAATTTCTAGTATGCCTTGGAGCAGTTCTACACAAAGCATCGCCACTCAGTTGACTCCACAGTGCACCAAGCAGCCCAAAATTGTAAGAAATTCTCTTTCCTAAATTCTCTTGAGTTCCATTGGGACCGTTCCTTGGGTTCCTTGTTTTTCAATCCCAACACCCCTTTCTCCAGTTTAAAACACCAAGACCAGTTAACCATGGCACAAATTTATTATAGAGTGGTAATGACGATGACTCAACATGTAGAGTGGCAATGCACTCAATGGGTAACCCCATAGCTCACATGTATTCGGGTCACTAAAATGATACGACTCTACGGGCCCAAGCCATGGAAGGCTATGGAAACTCATCTAGGAAATCCGGAAGCACAATGAGAAATTGGATGTCAAGCTACAAGAATCGTTTTTCAAGTAAATTGCCATGGGGATGGCAATCGAATAGCAACGTAACGGGGGAGATGGGGGCTGGAATATAAGGCCTAAGGGGCGTTTTAATGGATCCCAAGAGAGTTCAAAAAAAGAACAACTTACAAGGATAGAGCCTTTGTACATAATTATTTTGGTAATCAATTTGTTTTATTAATGGCCCAAGCATGGCATCCTACGTGTATAAGAGTTAGAATTAAAGTAGAATCACTGTGCTACTGCACTGTGGGTCCTATTAGTCGATAAGGATCATTTGGCCTTGCCACAAGGCAACGGGACATGCGTCCCGCCAACGACAACCTGGGTCATGCATGGGTTGCCTGATTGAACAACTGTATGTACAGTGTAATTTCATTCTGAGAAATACAGTTGCTATGTGAGCTTGCTGTGGAGAGTGTTTTCTGTCTGTGTTACTGTGTAGCATGATCAGTGTTCCTGTTCGAAGCAAATTCTAAGTTGGTATCAGAGCCATATAGGGAGTGTACACAGTACAACATCGCTTTTGAAGAGAGCTTAGGGAGAACAATCTTCTGAGAATTCGGGGTTTACGGCGGGCTGAAGACGGAAAGAGAAGCATTCGTGCAAAGAGTTTAGCACACAGAAGCTTGGCGAGCTTGAGACTATGTGAGGATTCAGAGACAAAAAATTGTCAGCTGAATTAGAACCTCAACAAATGGAATTTTGAATTTCTGAAAGAAGGCTACTTTTGCAGTAAGTGTGCATTCAATTGGACACTGTTTGACAAACGGATTGAAGCAATACACTCCTAGCAGTAGGGTGACCTCAGAGAAAGAGGATTGGCTTGTTAGAGAGCTATGAATAGGAAGCCAAGATCAGATTTGTGAAAAAAACCCTGGTTTGGAAGCATAAAATTGCAGTTATCTCTTTGTTCTGAACGAAGCTATCAAGTGTATATTCCTAGGATATGATGATCGTGTGAAGGACTATAGATGTCTTGATCCAGTGGAAAACAAAATCCATGTAAGTCGTGATGTTATCTTTGATGAATCCAAGATGTATGAAGACGAGAATGCTGAGAAGATAGACACATCCAGTGGGAAAGATGGTATAGTGAGGATACCTCCTGATGATGATCCATTTATTGACTTTTCAAGTGATGAACACGAGGATACATCTCAAGATACTACTACTCAACATCAAGAGACAGGTTGGAGAGGTAGAGACAAACCTTTTGGTGCAAGAAGGATTGAAGTTGCAGGTGACAAACGCAAGGAGAAGGATGTACCATGGGATATATTTTCACCAGGAAGCCAATCACCTGATAGGAAGCTCCCTAAGTGGTTTGAGAGATTGTTGGAGAGCCGCGACATGGATGACTTTCCAGGATCATCTATCCAGGGAGAGCTACAAAGATCAACAAGAGAGAAGACACAACCTTAAAGGTATGAAGCAAATTATGCTCTCTTATCTAGCATTATTCAAAGCAAAGAACCTTTGACTTATGGTGAAGCGAAGGATGATGACATTTGGGTCAAGGCCATGGGAGAGGAGATGGAGTCAATTACTAAGCTTAGCACATGGGACTTAGTAGAACCAACAGTTGGCAAGAAACCCACTAGATGCAATGGGTATACAAGACTAAGTACCATGCAGATGGAAGTATAGCAAAGCACAAGGCAAGATTGGTGATCAAAGGGTATGCACAAAGTAAAGGCATCAACTATGAGGAGACCTTTGTGCCGATATGTAAGTGGAATACTCTACGTCTACTTGTTGATTTAGCTTCACATTTTGGTTGGCCTTTGGCATCAGATGGATGTGAAATCTGCTTTTCTAAATGGTGAGTTAGAAGAAGAGGTGTTCATGGATCAACCTGAAGGCTTTTAACGAAAGGACAGGAGAATAAAGTATGTCGCTTGAAGAGAGCACTTTATGGTCTTAAACAGGCTCCATGTGTGTGGTATAGCAGGATTGATGCCTACTTTTGTTGAAAGGGGATGGTGAGAACACATTCTGATCCAAATTTGTATGTCTTATGCTTTGATGATATGGTTGCTTTGATTGCTCTTTATGTTGATGACTTGATTATTACGGGAAATAATCAAGAGGTGATAGACATGATCAAGAAAGACCTCATGGAACAATTCGAGATGACAGATCTCAGCTTGATGCATTATTGCCTTGGAGTAGAGGTGTGGCAAAAAGGACACGAAGTGGGTTTAACACAAGTGAAATATGTCAAAGAGTTGCTGCACAGGTTTAGGTTGCATGATTGCAAACCAGTGAATACTCCTATTGAACTAGGTAAGAAGCTTTCTAAGCTTGATGAGTCACAGTCATTTGATGCTACGCTGTATAGGCAGTTAGTAGGGAGCTTGATTTACCTTACTACGACTAGATTAGATATATGCTATGCTATTGGTATTGTAAGTCGGTTTATGACAGCACCTACAGAAACACATTGGAAGGCAGCTAAGCGCATTTTGCATTATGTAAAAGACACTTTAGATTATGGCTTAATTTATAGGAAGCATGAGGGTTTACCTGAGTTGTGTGGCTATGTGGATGCAGATTGGGGAGATGACTATGATGATCATAGATCCACCACAGGGTATGTATTCCAGCTTTGTGGCAGCTGTTTTTCCTGGTCTAGTAAGAAGAAAAGTACAATTGCTCTATCCACCACAGAAGCAGAGTATAAGGCAATGTGTAGTGCAACACATGAAGCTATATGGTTGAGACAAATCTTAGAAGAAGTTGGCATGAAGCAAAAAAATCCCAAGACTTTACAATACGATAGTCAGAGTGGCATTCAGCTAGCAAAGAATCTAGTGTTCCATGCGAGAACCAAACACATTGAGATTCAGTATCACTTTATACGTGAGAGGCTGTTGAGTCGTGAAATTCATGTTGTTCATTGTAGTACGGAAGAACAACTAGCTGATTTTTTCACTAAGGCACTTGTTGGAGAAAAGTTTGATAAGTTTAGATCAAAGCTTTATGTACTTAAAGTTTGTTGACTTTGAAGCTATGTATATGATTGTATTAAAAGTAGACTCTACTTTAAGGGTGTTAGGGCCATTTTTGGCAGGGGATTGGTCCAGCCAAAATGTCCTAAAAAGTCAAGGGGCACCACTACTGATGGTGGCTATGCCCTACGTGAGTAACGAAGGTCCTGCCACATCCAATCCTGGGGGCTTCCTCTATCACCCTGTGCTCCCGAGCCAATGAGATTATTCCAGGCTCTCAGAAGTATGACTGTAAGGAGGGGGTGCTAGTACTTTTGATGCAATGATTCACTAGCTTTCTAGGGTCCTAGTTCCGTAAAACTTCTGATCACTAATTCGCGTTAGGATCTTGCTAATATCTCTTTCCCCATTGAATTCGGTTTACAGTTAGTAAAATTCCTACATAGGCTGGAAACCGATTTACTGTCTATGATGTGCTCGTGGGGTGCAAGTTATACGCACCGCTTTGTTTGCTAAGCGACGGTATTTTTGCCGACCGTCGGGTCTAGGTATTTCGCTAGACAGTACCGACGGCGGGTGTGACTAGTGTGACGCTTTAACCAAGGTGGTGTTTTTCAACCATGGCTGGTGGACGACCTGCTCTAGTGTTTCACAGAGGTCAGATCCCGTTGATACGCTTCATAAATGACAAACAAACGATTCCAACTTTACGATTTTCACAAATTATCAATAATGTTGTATGTCAACTAGTTTATAGACCGACCAACAACCAAATGCATTTACTATGAAGAAAAACATTTTCTCATGCTACCGAACCGCAATACACAACTGCTCTAACAGTGAAAAACGTTGGTTTCATAATACTGATGCATACTATCAGAAATCACTTGCCTCCTCTACTAGAGTATGTAGTAAGTTTTTTGAATACTGACGGAGAACGACAAAGGTAAAAAATGCTACGGCTCCTGGTATTTTAGTCACGGCATACAACAATTCAGTAATCACATATCAGAAAACCGTTTTCCTACTTTGATAGAATATAAGTTCACCTTCCAAATTCTAACCCACAAGGATAGTCCGGTGCTCGTAATACAGATACATGCGAAAACAAAATTGTCACTTAATTTGGAATGACGAAGGCTATGGAAAATTGACACTTTACACACATACATGACACTTCAATTTCCACTCTTTCAGGAAGAGACTCACAAATGATTATGTCATGGTAGGGACATGGCAGATGCGAAATCATTGAAATGATTAAGTTCTAGAGTGTCAAACACGTCACACAGTACTAGTTTGCTACAACTATGATTCTTGTAACAATGCTAACTGCAATACAAAATGATTTCTCAGCATCCTACACAGACCATTCACTCAATAGCCTAATGAAAGCAAGGACTTTAAGCACGCGTATTTCTACGGAAAGCAAGTAAGTACAGAAATAAAGTCTATAAAAAAACGACACTTGCTTTGTCACAGTTGGTCGGTGAAGAACAAACCACCGTAGATCTAATTTTTGGTTGTGGGCAGCGATCAAAGGCTGCAATAGGTTTGATTTTTGTCTCAGATGAAAAAGGTAGGGCACAAGCAACAGGCAGACAGAAGGCAGCCTCTAGCGAGCACACCTAGGCAAGGCAGTGGGCAGCTGCAGGGGTAGTGAGGGCCAGGCGTAGGTAGCGAGGTCGCAGTTAGGGCAGGGGGCCGCAACAGGCTGAAAAATAGCTCCAGCGAGGGTCTATGGGCCGCTGACAGGTGGTACAGGGCCGCAGGTAGGACAGGCAGAGGTCACAGATACTGTAAGCAGTGAGCAGTAGGCGCAGGCAGGCTGTAGCCGTGATCAGAGGTGTGTAGGCAGATTGTAGGCAAACACACAGGCATTTACTAGGCTGTGGGTAGCAAACTAGAGTTGCAATCAGTTATTATGGATCGCAGAGGATGCAATTGCAAGGCCAATGATGGAGCACCAGGTTCATCAAGTTGTAGACAACACCAATACGCTCCAAATCCTCTTAGGAATGCAGTGTATGGATCATACTTGTTGTAGGATCAACCTTCTTGTGAGAGCATGGTTGTTGCAGCAAAGAGACTCGGACTATTTGCTCAGTTGATCACTACTAAACAAAATTCCGAACAACATCAACTGTACTTGCTATTAACCAGTCATGCAATTACTCCCAACCAATTGGAACGAAAATCAACTCTCAAATATTACTTCACAAACAAGTAATTGCAACCCGAAACTCTCCTACTAGCATTCAACCAACCAAAGCCAATCACGTCTCACTTAGATCAATCAACCTTTAACGAATGAGTTTCAACCACAAAGGTGAGTACTAAACCTTCTTTAAGTTGCAAACCTCCAACTCTCAACACATCCTATCATCCGACAAGGTAGTAATGCCATCACCTCACAAAGTAGCTCAAGAACAAAACATCTAACAATCAACTTTCAAACAACTACTTCCAGCCAATCATTCAACCAACTCTTAAATACAACCATTGAAACCCCTTCACTCACTCAATCATTTGCAAAACCCTAGCATAACCAACCAATCAATCAAGAGGGCAAGCCTCCCAATATCCCACAACCAATCTCAATCAAGCAACCATTCCAACCACAACCAATACATTCAAGGTAAGGTTACTAACAAACCTCACTCAATCCCCCATAATCAAGCATTCCCCTTTAAAACAAACTAGCATGTGAACACTACAAGACAACATTCATTCTCAAACTAGCTCCCATTACCTTCAATCCACTAACACATGATAGAATTAACTTTCCAAACACTCATTAACAACATTCACCTCAACAACACAAGACAACTATGCTCCAAAAGACAATACTTGATTCTTACACAAGGTAATGAAGCTCTCACAATCATCAACACATAAACCCAAAAGTACCAACTCACAAGAATACTAACATCCAAATACACTAACTTTTTTAATACAAGGAGTTGGCTCCTTCTTATAGGAAAATCCAATGCATCCCCTTCACAATGCCATCTTGCCATTCTTCATGTCCTTCAAGCCCTCTTCGCCATTTGTCCTCAACCCATTTGATAGTACACCTAGTGGCCTCCATAAGAGAGTGGGGGTGTGGTGCATTCAAGGCCCTCTTCCAAAACTAGCCAAGATGCCATTTTTGTCAAAGACTAGGGAGGCCATTCAAGTTTCTCCTTTTCTACACCCTAGAAGCCCAAAATGTCAATGGCTAGTGGGTGTACCTCCCAAATTTTTTAGCCTCCAAGGTGTTTTGGCATTTAATATCCAAATTTTGGGTGAGGCCCTTTTTCAACCCCTATTTTTAGTAGGCGGCCTTCGTTATCTTTGGGTACCTTCGTTTTTGGCCTTTCATCGTTTTTTCAAGGGTCGTGCGCCTACTGCTCATTTCCCTGTTGGGTAACCACTTGGCCCACACATTTCGTTATTTGTCCGTAAATTGCCCAAACTTTGCCGTTAGGGTTTCTGTGACTCCTTGACACTGAATCCATATTTCCCGGTTCCGTTTTCACCCGAAGTATTTCTTTCTCGATTTTTTCTTCTGTGGTTGACTTTTTCGGCATTCATGACTAGGGCTCCCACGACAACACGGTTTCCCTAAAAAATACACCGAGTGATCATATATTAGTAAAAATGGACTCTGTACATGGTGAGTTTTTAGCACGGTCATACCGGCTATTTTTTTACAACTGGCCATTTTTGTGAAAAGCCGTAAAATATTTACCGGCCATTTCTTGGACTGCAAAATTTGCTCTAGCCTCATTTAGAGCGGGTTGGGACCCAATTCTAGGTGGACCGGCACTCTTGCTAGGTCTTTTCAAAAATTGCCACAAAATATTTTTGACGGTTTTTTCGAAAGTCAGTTTTTTACTTTTAAACTGTGTCTAGCTGGGACCCAGTTCTAAGGCAAAATTTGTGCCAATTTTTCTCTAATAACCGGATTTTACATGCCGATTTTTTTAATTATTGCAAACTTAAACTTCAATATTAGTCCGATTTTTCGTGCGAAAATATTGGCTAGCATTGGCGACTACCACTGGGAGTATTGTCCCCATACGTGTGAAAAATCCAAAAATAAGCTTGGTAGAGGCCAAAAATCATGTATATAGGATGATTACACATGTGTGGAGCCTGTTCCCACGTGTTAAAATAGTGTACTTGTCATGTACCGTAATCATATAGGTTGTACATATGATTTAATTCAAGTTCTAGTGGCTAAAAAGGCCAAAAACTAGTTTTCTAGACATATGACACATGGCATCAATCTATTGATTGCATGAGCCACATCCTTTGCTTAGGTGTCATATCCCATGTGTAGAGGACAGCTCACATGTGTGGAATAAGCTGAAGTAGGTGAATTTTGACTTCTAGAAGATTTTCAAGTAGATCTCCATATAGAAGGAAAATGGACCAAAAGTGCTCAAAATAGAAGGTTTTGTCCAAGTGTCAATTTTGCATGATAATCATCATATGACAAAGCACCTTCAGACATGTAGTATCATAGGGATGATCAGTACCATGAGCTCCCACTTATTGTATATGTAGAGCCACATTTGGCCATAATCAATGTGAGACACCAATCTTGGTTTTGGAAGCAATTTTGAGTGATTCTCTCCATTTGTCTACATTTGTTTTGATTGTTTTGAGGTTCTATCAATGTGTACTTGATTTTCAGGTTGGAGTCCATACTCAGACAATGTTTCACACGTGTGAAACCAGAAAGTACACTTACCTTCAATTAATGATTGTTCTTGTTAGGATTTTGTGTCTAGAATTGATCTAGATTGATCTTAATCTGAAGTAGATTGATAGATCAAGTAATCTGACAACCAATACCTCTTGAGGATCAGATTAGGATCCACTCTTGGTCCTTTTTGTACTTTTTGCACATGGTATCAGAGCCTAGTACAAGAGGTTTTATTGAAATTGATAGGGTTAATCCAAATCAAAGCCAAAATTAGCAGTTTTTTGGAAACTAGTCAAATTTTGTGTAGCGAGTTGGATTTGATAGCTATCCTCAAAATTTTTGGTCCAGATCTTGTTGTGGGCTATAGGAACTCTTTTCACACGTGTGAGGCCGTACAGCTCCGGTTCTGACTGAGAAATTTCAAAAATTTGTAGAATTTGACTCACATACCCAATTTGAGTGATTTTGGTGCAAAATCAAGCATTTTCTATAGTAAATTTAATCCCTTGATTAGTTCTTGGATTAGATCAGCCAAAAAATTAAAATTGAAGCTTGAAAAAGGTGCATTAATTGATCTTCTCTGATTTTTTGAGTGTATGTTGAAGTTAAGAGAGATTTTGCTAAAAATCATAGATTAAGGAGTGATATGCAAGGTGAGAGGTTGAAATCCATTGTACCATCACTCTAGATTTGTTCAAGAGTGATAGGGTCAAGTTTAGAAGCATCAATTTGCTAGAAAAAATCTTTGGATCTGTCCTCCAAGTGAAACCTTTGAGAGTTTCTAGTGCATATAGAGCATCTATGCAAATCTTTTGTAGAATCCTAAGAAGGAAAGAAAGGATCCTAAGTGCAACCTTTGTGGCAAGGGAGGATATATTTTCTCAAGATGCTACAAAAAGAAGAACAGTCCATCCGAGGAGAACCAAGGCAAGGGGGCCGAGGTGAAGGATGGAGCTTCAAGTTCGAAATGCAAATACAAGAAGGACAAGTCCAAGGAAAGGTGTTTCCTTTGTGGAAAGGTGAATGAGGCTTGGAGTCTCATAAGAACTTGCAAGATTTGTCTTCAAGAGTCCATCACAACACATGTCAAATCTTTTGAAATTTTTCATTTGGAAGTACATTGTTTGGTTCAAGATGCAAAGATAGATGTCACTTTCATGAAAGTAACCTGGATTTATTTTATGTCCTTGGAAAGTATTTTGCTTGGAACTCTAGATAAGTTCAAACTTATTGTTATGATCCAAGAGAAATCAATCAAGAATAAGGAGCATCAATCACAAAATGAAAATAGTTTCATTTATGCTCTCATGTCAACTTATGAAGATCTATTTTGCTTTGAAGGGATTTTTGTATCTCAAAGGTGGCTTAAGGCAATGCTAGTTGAGTGTGATGCCTTAAAAAATAGCAAAATATGTTTTCCTTGTAAGCTTACATTAGTTATGAAGTCAAGGAAATGGAAATACCTTCATAATGTAGGATCTTTTGGTTTCAATAAGATCATGAATGACGTGTTTATTCATAGATTCTTGTAACAATTCTAACCGCAATACAAAATGATTTCTCAGCATCCTACACAGACCATTCACTCAATAGTCGAATGCAAGTAAGGACTTTAAGCACGCGTATTCCTATAGATAGTAAGTAAGTATAGAAATAAAGTCTATAAAAAAACGACCGATTTGAAGTAAAACCCTACCTCAGTGTGAGCATAGGACCGGAAATTGAGGAGCTACTAGTCATGAATGCCTCAAAGTATAAATCGCATTTCCTTTGTTGCTTGTCACTTGCTTTGTCACAGTTGGTCGGTAAAGAACAAACCACCGTAGATCTAATTTTTGGTTGTGGGCAGCGATCAGAGGCTGCAATAGGTCTGTTTTTTGCCTCAGATGAAAAAGGTAGGGCACAAGCAGCAGACAGGTCACAGACAGGCAGAAGGCGGCCTCCAACGCGCACACAGAGGTGAGGCAGTGGGCAACTGCAGGGGTAGCGAGGGCCAGACATAGGTCGTGAGGTCGCAGTTAGGGCAGGGGACCGCAGCAGGCTGAAAAATAGCTCCAGCGAGGGTCTATGGGCCGCTGACAGGTGGTACAGGGCTGCAGGCAGGGCAGACAAAGGTCGCAAATACTGTAAGTAGTGATGAATACGCGCAGACAAGCTGTATCCGTGATCAGAGTTGTGTAGGCAGGCTGCAGGCAAACACACAAGCATTTACCAGGCTGTGGGCAGCGAACTAGATTTGCAATCAATTATTACGAATCACAGAGGATGCAATTGCAAGGCTAGCAATGGAGCACCAGGTCCATCAAGTTGTAGACAGCACCAATACGCTCCAAATCCTCTTAGGAAGGCAGTGTAGGAATCATACTGGTCGTAGGATCAACCTTCTTGTGAGAGCATGGTTGTTGCAGCAAAGAGACTTGGACTATTTGCTCAGTTGATCACTACTAAACAAAATTCCGAACAACATCAACTGTACTTGCAATTAACTAGTCATGCAATTGCTCCCAACCAATTGGAATGAAAATGAACTCTCAAATATTACTTCACAAACAAGTAATTGCATCCGGAAACTCCCCTACTAGCATTCAACCAAGCAAAGCCAATCACGTCTCACTTAGGTCAATCAACCTTTAACGAATGAGCTTCAACCACAAAGGCGAGTACTAAACCTTCTTTATGTTGCAAACCTCCAAGTCTCAACACATCCTATCATCCGACAAGGTAGTAATGCCATCACCTCACAAAGTAGCTCAAGAACAAAACATCTAACAATCAACTTTCAAACAACTACTTCCAGCCAATCATTCAACCAACTCTTAAATACAACCATTGAAACCCCTTCACTCACTCAATCATTTGCAAAACCATAGCATAACCAATCAATCAATCAAGAGGGCAAGTCTCCCAACATCCCACAACCAATCTCAATCAAGCAACCATTCCAACCGCAACCAATACAATCAAGGTAATAAACAAACCTCACTCAATCCCCCACAATCAAGCATTCCCCTTTAAAACAAACTAGCATGTGAATACTACAAGACAAACATTCATTCTCAAACTAGCTCCCATTACCTTCAATCCACTAACACATGATAGAATTAACTCTCCAAACACTCATTAACAACATTCACCTCAACAACACATGAGAACTATGCTCCAAAAGACAATACTTGATTCTTACACAAGGTAATGAAGCTCTCAGAATCATCAACACATAAATCCAAAAGTACCAACTCACAAGAATACTAACATCCAAATACACTAACTTTTTTAATACAAGAAGTTGGCTCCTTCTTATAGGAAAATCCAATGCATCCCCTTCACAATGCCATCTTGCCATTCTTCATGTCCTTCAAGCCCTCTTTGCCATTTGTCCTCAACCCATTTGATAGTACACCTAGTGGCCTCCATAAGAGAGTAGGGGAGTGTGTAGTGGGTTTCTGTCCTTGCCTAATCTGAATCCAAGATCTACTCAATCTAGCATCAAAGAGATGGAGTTAGTTGTCACGCGTAGGTTTGTTCCCATGAGAGCGATAGTATAGTTCAGATTTCAACATGAATGGAAGATCTAACACTAACATCCATTAACACTACATCCATTAACCCTACTTCCATTAACCCGAAATCCACAACAATGATAGAAACTTACTCTTCTCTCTCTCCCTTTCTCTCTCACAGAAAGCATAAGAAATAGCAATCCAGATAATGATCAGATCCAACAATCAGCAAAATCCAAAGAAAGCATGAGAAATGGAGGAGAAGAGAGGAAGAGCAAGGACATTCATCAATCCATTTCTAAAGAGAACCAATCTGCTTTATTGAAATGAGAAAATGAACATGAGGAACAACTCGAGTTGGTCCCTTTTTATAGTAGAGAGGAGGACCCTGGTCTTTGAATCCTATTGGTCCAGTCTTGCCTCTCTTTTTATTCAAATTTAAAGAAGTGTGAGAACCATCAAAATTGGAGGGAAACCCAAATTTATTCACTAACTTGGCATTTAGGCCCTGCGACATTAAAAGTCCCGCAAAAAGGTCTAAAGTCCTTTTATTAACATTCTAATTAATCAAATAACTATGTGATCATTGGGTTGGACTTACACACGCAGGGTGCCAAATCTCTCTCACTTATTAACTAGGGTTAGGGTTGCCTTGGGATCTGCAAACCCTCCAACAGTATCCCCCACCAAAATTGGTGGCAGTCCCACGACACCTGTAATATGCAGTTATTCGGGACTTTTATTGGCTGTGCGCCGAATCTTAATTAAATGATACTGCACCTTCTCCATAAAGTCAAGGCGTGTAGTATTGAAATCCAAATGATGCGGCAGGAAACAACGGTGGGCTCCAACAATCCACTTGGAAGTTGTCCATGAGGTGAAGCAGGATTCCCAAGAGCCTCCCATCATAGCCGCACGGAAATACAGTCGAACAATTGGCAGCTAATCTTTGATTTGCTCTAAGGCCATCGGCTTATTTGGATCAAATGCCAGGGTAGGAAGGCAATCATCCCATTTGGTTGCCACTGACGCCAACAAAGTTAGATCTTTTGCAAACATTGCCGATTGTCGCACCTTTGGTTCCGGAGAGTGGACATACTCTCTCTGATATGCCTGTAAAGCCCGGTGAAAATCCACTGAAATATTCCAGCTGTAAGGCTGGTGGATAATTGGCCAATTGGGCGTATGGATGGTGAATTTATCCATAGCCAATCCCAAATCTTTCCATTTTTGTCTTCACGGCATTGGCACGTAATAAGGATCTACCCGCAACTGGCGAGGGCTGGCGACGTAACTCCTAATTGATTCCGGAGTTTTCTCAAAAATCGTGATTCTCCATGTCGGCTGCTCTCCCAGTGCAAGTATTTTGTCCAATTCTTTGTCGGCCTCGATCTTAAGGTCTTAAATTTGAGAACCCATCCACCACGCGAGGACTCATGTGGATGCTGTTTTAAGAAGGTCTGGATCTGGTCCTCGACGCTGATGGGCCTTATGAATAAATGGCTTGTCCTTGATGAGGTTGGACCCGCTTGTACTGCCGGTATAGTTGGCGGTTGATCTGCTAGATCTAGAGCTCCCCCTGGTCCATGCTCGAATCAACCCCTGTATCCATCTATACAGCTTCTTGGTGCGAAGGGGAGAATAGAGACATCCATTTGACATAGAATCCATCCAAAATGTGATGCAAGTGCAATGATTAGCCTTATTGTGACCATCTTGGCCACGGGTGCAAAGGTTTCCTCATAGTCTATCCCTCTTTCTTGAGCATAACCTTTTGCAACTAATCTTGCTTTATGTTTGTTAACACTCCCATTTGCATTCAACTTAAGCTTGAAGACCCACTTGCATCCTATTACATTCCTTTGAGGTCTCTCAACAAGCAACCAAGTTTCATTCTCAATCAAGGCATCATACTCATCCAACATAGCTTTATACCATTCTTTGGAGTTCAATGCATCTTCAACATTAGATGGTTCTTCAAAACTAGATAAAGCATAAGAAGTGGATGAGATACCCTCAACTTGCTGTCCTTTGCCTTGATATGTGAGCCTTTATGGCTCCACTTTTGCCCTTGAAGATCTCCTTGGTGTGATAGGTGGGTTTGGTGCTTGCTCCTCCATGAGCTCCTCCTCAAAACCAAGATCTTGCTCCTCGGCCATCTTCTTCTTGATTGTTGGAGCACTTGAGCCTTCTTCAAGCATATGCATATGATGTTCATCAAAGATGACATCCCTTGAAACAACAAATTTGTTCAAGGATGGGAGATAGACTTTGTAGCCCTTGCTTGAGCTTGCATATCCAAGCATGATGGAAGATGGATCCTCCTTGGTTATTGTTTCAGCACATGTATCTCATCCTGAAATGTGAATAGATACATACAAAAAATTGCAAAAAACAAGGTGACATGTGTACAAATGAGTTATTGGGCTTCAATACTTTGTGATTGATTATGGACCACTACTGTCATCAAAACCTCTGGGTGTGAGAATTGTACAAACTTCTCATACATTAGAACGATGATATCATATGATTGTAGGTCTTTATAACAACAAGAACAATGCTTAAGTATTAATTTTGCATTTGTATAGATTTTTTGAACTAGGTAGGTTGAATATGTTGTGGATCATTTGTATGCAATGAAATTGCTAACTTTTTTATGAAGACCAGCCCAACTTTTTAGCACCTAAATAAATCGTCAATGCCAAGCACCTTTGTCGTTACCATGACTAAAATGTTTACGGATGATTCTTTTCTCAGACTTGAACTCATGATGTGTAGGTGTAGACCCTATAACTGCACCCCAAGTTTTTATTTTAATTCACATAATTGTCTTCCACATATCACTAAACTCAAAGATAAGGAGGAGCGTATTCCTTATCTAAGCCGAGGGTGTGGGCAAGGTCCCACCCTCATCTCATCCGACAATGTAGAACTCATGGATTGTTGGTGGATGAAAGTGGACCCTGCCTACACCCTCAATCCGCTCTTTCAAACTTCTCTCATTAACTCCACAAACTTCGATGCACCTAATATAAGATAGTTACTTTTATAAGGCCCAAAAGCAAGTAATCAATCAATATGTTATAGTACGTCTTGTGGTAGTCATAATTGTTGGTATGTACAAATCTTGCACATGACACAACAAAAGAAACAAAGAAGTCTCATTCAATTACTTTTGTTCATTGAACCTAGACTTATATATGTGTGAAGATTACTCTCGTGGGTTAAAAATGGCATGCACAAAAATAACGCAAGAGATATCCACAAGAAAGTGGAAGCTTTGTTAGATCAAAATAGCTCAAAAGGCTCAACAATGCTAGTCCAATGGCCCACTGCAATCCTTCAACATTTAGATTAAGTGGGATGCACATTAATTTGGATATTTTCCTCCAAAGAGGAAAATGGATGTGACAATCGTTGACAAAACAACTACTCCATCCACGTATTGGATTTTCTTGAGGCATGTGCCACAATTGGTCCCTACACAACCTATATGATGAGAATGAGAATTTCGTAGTTGCGAAGCTTTTGCGAAGGAACCACGACTCTCTTGCCACTCGGATGGAGTTCAGATGCAATCATTGGCCACTACCGGCTGAATCACATATGTGGTCCTCCAGAGTGCAATCAGGCACTCTGATCTAAGTTTATAAAATTAATGCAACATTCAACATAGTTTCAACCAAGATGCAGAATTAAAATGAACAAGAGAATTCAGAGACACGATTAACAGTAGACGCATTTGCATTTGAGATCAGACACAACAAGGAAAACATCGATATTGATCTTTCTCTACTTTCTTCAAGCACTACATGCAAATCCACACATTGCATTGGCGTGGGAGAAACGCGGTTCTCTCACAAGCAATTGTCTCGCTTTACTAGCGGACAGTTGGATCTCTATGGAAACAGAACTCGTCTTGCACGCAGGCGGACTTGTTGTCTGTATTTCGTCTTGATTGCTTACTAGCATCAAACTACTACTTTACACTGTATGTGTGTTCTGTTGATCTATATGTCAAGTATCATCCATTAAGTATAGTCGCTCTATGTAAATCTGAGATTAGAGTGATTAAGCATCTACAACTAATCAGGGAATTACAAGAGTTACAGATTAGCCATGACCTAAAATGTAGCTGCTGATGTCATGCCATCAGATCAGATATCTGTACTTCTGGGTACTTGCATGATCTCGCTGGTACTCCTTGGAGCGTGGAGGCCAGGAGAAGGTTTCGTTTCTGTCAGTGGTTTCGTTTTGGTCGTTTGCCTTCTCTCGTACTAGACCGCAAAAGATTCTCGTGCCAGACCGCAAAAGATTATTTTTCATGAATCTTTCGTGTTCATGAACCATTTGTCTTCGTCTGCCTTGACTTTCGTGTTCACGAACCGTTTGTCTTCATTTCTTTTGACTTTTGCGTTCGCGAAACTTTTCGTGTTCCGTGTCTCTTGACTTTCACGCTCGCGAACATCTTCGTCAGGCTGAGGGTTGAAAGCTAGCAAGGCTTTCTAGTTAGAAACATTTTGGTTCTTCAGCTCCCTCTCAAAGCATGATAGCTTTACGATCCCGAGACTGCTCTTTTGTCTCTCAAAGAGTCCTTTGTCCAGGCCTTTAGTGAAGATGTTAGCAACCATGCCTTTCATTCCGATGAAGGTGGTTTGCAGCATCTTCTTTTCAATTAGATCCCTGATCAAGTGGTACTTGATCGCAATGTGCTTCGTTTTGGAATGGAACATGAGATCTTTCGTCAGGTGTATTGCAGAGGTGTTGTCCATCTGCAAGACCAGGGGCTCGTTCTTTGTTTCGCCCAAATCATCCAGGAACTGCCTTAGCCAGATTATTTCGTTGGCCATCTTTGTTGCTGTAACATATTTTGCTTCGCAGGATGACTGGGCTACAACGGTTTGCTTCTTGCTGACCCAGAGAACAGCTGCTCCTGATGCGATGGTGCATCCTCCTGAGACGCTTTTATAGTCATCCTTGAGAGATGCCCATCTAGCATCGCTGTAGGAAAGTATCCTGAAACCTGTACCATGACAATAACACAAGCCATAATCCCTCGTTAATTGAAGATATTGTAAAATTTGTTTCGCAATCTTCCAATGTGTCAAGCCTGGATTCATGCAGAATTGGCTCATCCTGAATACTACAT
Organism: Diphasiastrum complanatum; assembly: GCA_029204225.1. Classification (NCBI taxonomy): domain Eukaryota; kingdom Viridiplantae; phylum Streptophyta; class Lycopodiopsida; order Lycopodiales; family Lycopodiaceae; genus Diphasiastrum; species Diphasiastrum complanatum. Next base: position 51,778,652 of record CM055100.1, on the reverse strand, counting down.
AAGCAATATTAGGGAGTGTGTTGTCTGCAAGGTACATCAATGATCCTATCAGCTTCTTGTAAGGTGTGAGCTGCATTCGTTCTCTCTCTTCCTCAGTCTTTGGACAGTCGTCGCTTGTCAGCACTGTCCCTGCGAGCATTGGAGTATTCGCTCCTTTGCAGTTCAGCATTCCAAAGTCCTCTAGGATCTTCTGGGTGTATTTGGACTGGTGCAGGTATAACTTACCTCCCTCATAGTCCCTTTCAATTTGTAAGCCTAGGTAGCACCTGGCTTCTCCCAGATCCACGATCTCGAAATGTTTCGAGATGTCTGCCTTTACTTCAGCAATTAGCTGCTCACTCCTGCAAAGTATCAGATTGTCATCCACATACACAGCCAGAATGATGATCTGCCCATCTGTAAATCTGACATATACATTAGAATCAGCCAACAGAGGCTTGAATCCTAATGATTTCAGGGCTTGATCTTTCTTCTTGTACCATTGTCGGGCTGATTGTTTCAGACCATAGATGCTTCTATGCATTCTGCATGCATAGTCAGGAAGTGAATTTGAGACATATCCTGGGGGTTGATCCATGTAGACCTCTCCATCTAATTCGCCATGCAAGAAGGATGTCTTCTCGTCCACAATGTGAATCCTGAGGTCATAAGCTACTGTGTATGCAAATAACAGACGTAGGGACGAATGTTTGACGATAGGAGAGAAGGTTTCAGAGTAGTCAATATCATATCTCTGAGAGAAACCTTTCGCTACCAGTCTTGTCTTGTATTTCGTGATGTTCCCATCTGGTCCGTATTTGAGCTTGAAAACCCATTTGCATTTGACAGTCTTGCGCTTATGTGGTAATGGCTCCAACGTCCATACCTAGTTATTTCTTATGGACTCCATCTCTTCGTTCATGGCTTGGATCCATCTGTCCTTTTCTGGACTTTCAGTCGCTTTTTCAAAAGTCTGTGGTTCGCCACTGAATCCGTAGAACTCTTCTGATGTGAAAGCTGAGCTGCCTGGCACATATCTTGTTGGTGCTCTTCGTGGTCTTGTCGACCTTCTGGGAGATCCTCCTGGAATAGCTATGCCTTTGCCCTTGTTTGCTCTGCTTGGTCCAGAACCATTTTGGTTTACAGGAACTGCGGCAGCAAGTTGCCTCTCAAATCTTTCTTCGTAAGATTCGTCGCTCGAATGGGAGACGACTCAAAAATCTTCGTTTTCGTGTTCGTCCTCTACTTCCTCTGTCATTGGCAGCAGGTCATAATACTGTCTCTCCAAAAATTCATAGCTGACAGGATCGTCATTGGCCATTGTCCTGCACTCATCGAATCTGACATCTCTCACTGTTTTCACAGTGTTCGTATCTGGCATGTAGACTCTATAGTATGACGAGTTGTTGTCATAACCTACCAGAAATCCCTGCTCGGCTTTCTCATCAAGCTTCTTTCGAATCTTGTCAAAAATATGTGCATAAGTTGCACAACCAAAGATTCCGACGTGGGACAGATTGGGCTTTCTATCCCACCATAGCTCACGTGGTGTCATGTGAGGGACACCAGACTTGTATGTTCTATTCTAGATGTATGCGGCTGTAGCTATTGCTTCAGCCCACAGTGCCCTTGGAGCTTTCGAGTAGGCCATCATGCATCTGGATGCTTCTATTAGGGTTATGTTCTTTCGTTCAGCAACACCATTGTGCTGCAATGTGTAGGCTGTAGTTCTTTTGTGAATGATGCCACGATCATTGCAGAAGTCAGTGAAGCGATTCGAGATGTATTCACCACCTCGATCTGTCCTGATCTACTTCACTTTGCTGTCTGTATATCTTTCAGCCCAATCCACATATTTAGTGAATTTGTCAAGTGCTTCAGATTTATTCTGAATAAAATACACTATGGCAAATTTGCTATAATCATCAATGAAGGTTATATAATACTTTGAGTCTCCTACTGAGATCACATTGAATGGATCGCAGATGTTAGAATGCACTAGCTCCAGAATCTTAGTCGTTTTGAATGGAGTGCGTGACATCTTGCCTTTCAAACATGCATCACAGATGGTCGAACTTGTTGCATTCGAGATGCTGACCCCTGTTATCGCTCCATGATGGCTTGCTTGGTAAAGTGCCATTGAGTTCATGTGGCAGAGTCTTTTGTGCCACAGAGTATCTGGTGAGTCGTCATGAGTATGATGCACTTGATCTGCAGGTAGGCATACCTTCAGATGATAGTTCCAGCATCATGATTTGACTTCTTGATTTCGTCTGAAATCTGGTGAGTAATGCATCCCACATCTCCTTAGCTTTGAAAAGTGTAGCCAGGTCAAGTGTGAGACTATCTTCGATGGAAGATGATAGCAAGGCTACTGCCTTGTCGTTTTTCTCCCTCCATTCGCATAGCTCCTTGCATGTTGTTGTAGGCATTTCTTCTGTGCCATCCACCCAGGGGAAGAGTCCTTCGCCCTTGAGTATCAGTGATGTCTTAAATTTCTAGGCTAGAAAGTTAGATCCTGAAGAATCAAGTATTGTGCAGATCTTGCTTTGCATGCTGCTGATTGAAGCCATTGCTTCGTGGAGTCTGTTCCCTTGTTGATGGTTGTTTGTTTGAATGCTTGGCCTCCTGGATCTGCTAGCTTCTTGGCTATGTCAGAATATGACAGGATAACTGGCTCTGATACCACTTTGCATAGGCAGGAGGTCTTTCAAGATAAGCACCACTACATTATCCAAATGTTGATTAAAAAAACTATAGCTACTCTTAGTCAAAATCAATATATGCTATAAAAAATCTTATAGGCATTCTTTTCTAGGACGAATCAATCTATTGGCATTGTCGTAATTGCCACGTTAATGGTAAGCTATCGTGACAATTTTCTTAAAAACAACAGTCCTTTTCTAGTGAGTTTAAGTTAAAATTATATGAAATTGCAAGACATTATCATAGTCATGTATATATGGAGACACACACACACACACACACACACACACACACACACACACACACACACACACACACACACACACACACGTTCCTTTTTCATGAAATGAGTCAAAGCTCCCAATGATCCTTTGGAGCACCTTGGTGAATGCCTTAAGATTAGTTAGAAGTCTTTATGGGCCATAAAAGTCATGTAAGTATTTTGATAGAGCCTTTTACATTTCAAAAAATGGACGTACCCCTACTTTAGTTCCCCACATTAATAGGATTTGGAAGATGTTAAAGGGATCAATGTATGATGCACCACCACTGCATTTATAGTGGTGGGCTCTCAAGGATCAATGTATGATGTACCACCACTGCATTTATAGTGGTGAGCTCTCAAGGATCTAAGGGGAGGGTGGGTGATACGACCTTCTTCTTAGGGCCATTTCACACTACACTACTTGGCAAGTCCGAAATTCAAAAATGGAGCTCTCCCATTGCTCCAGGGAAAAAAATGGGCCTTCCCCCTTTCAAATTAACATGCACTTGCCACTATGTGGCAAATGACATGGCAGGGACCTGTGGTGCGTAGTGGCAACGCAAACCCATTTTTTGGGCCTAAAAACATTGCTTGGCATGTTGTTTGACCGTCTTCTTGCACGATCACTTGATGGAGGGAACTTCAATTGACTGAATTTATTTTGGATAATGTAAATTATGTGAAAACCAATGAGAGTAGATTATTTGGACCCTCTCCTCACTCCCTCTGAATGTGAAAACACCCCCATGATTTAGCTCTTTGTGCACTCTCATGTATATAAATATGTAAAAAGGTTGAATTTTGAAGGTGCTTAATTACATTTGAAATCATACGCAGATTATATTTCAAGAGAAAGTTTTGTTCACAATTTAATACTTTTGAAGAATCTAATGTACAAATTCCATTGGACAAGAGTGGTTCATGTGACATGCATAAATGATAATGTGAGTTTATATGAAAATATTTTAAATTTCTCGTTGAACTATTTTCATATTTCTAAGCTAAATAAAAATGGCCTCCTTAACGAGTAAGCAGAAAGTGGTTGTGGATAATGTGGCGGTCTGGAGAGATTCAGCGCAGCGAAAGTAACGCCATAGCCGTAGCGCGCATAAGCCAAGAGAGAGAGAGGATCGCGATCATAACGAGGGCAAACGAAGGCCGTTGTATCTCATTGTATTCTTCTCCTCCCTATGGCATAGCCTCTTCTGATGCCTGCTTCACTTCTCTCCTTTCTCTTCTGCCTATTTTTTTCTTTCTTTATTTTCCTGATCAAAAGGAGCTGCCCGCTTTCGTATGAGCTTCTTTCATGTGTTTGGATCATCAGATATTGTAGGGTTTATGTGGAATCAATTTGGAAGGCTAGTTTAAGGTCGATCAGGCTTGAGATCGGTGTGAGGGATCAGTAAAGTGGTAAAGGAGGAGTAGGAGCGTTATTATGGAGCCTGCCATGCTGGATGATATCATCACACGGTTGCTGGATGTGCGCAATGGCAGGCCGGGCAAGCAAGTGCAGCTGTCGGAGGCGGAGATCAGGCAGCTATGTGTCACTTCCAAGGAAATTTTTCTGTCGCAGCCTAATTTATTGGAACTACAGGCTCCCATTAAGATTTGTGGTGAGTTGAGATACCATCGCCAGATCTGTGGAGCCATTTTAGCAGATTTTTGCCTTCTTGCAACTTTTACCTTAGTCAGTGTGTTTGCTGCCAGGTTTTGGTTCTAAAGATGAAATATTATCATAATTGGATGAACAGTGGAATACACTTTTTACTCTATTTTCGTAGGTCATCATGCTTCACTCACCTGGAACTGTTGATGGCATTGCTACAAGCGGATGAATTGTTCTGATTTTATAGTGACGGGTAAAACAGCTGTGACATGATGGCGTGGCTGTTAGGCCAACCACCTCGCCATTATTGTATGGCCTTTGAATGGAAGTCACTGAAAAATCCTTTTCAAAGCATAAACAATCAGCAAAGCATTCTAGTTTATGGCTTTCATTTTTATTTTAATGGCTGACAGTTTTGGGCTTTTAAAGGTTGTAATATCGTCCAATTTCTTTACGAATTGTAACTGTCCCCAGAACCTCTACCACTTGCGGATCTGTGAGAGAGAGAGAGAGAGAGAGAGAGAGAGAGAGAGAGAGAGAGAGAGAGAGAGAGAGAGAGAGAGAGAGTTGAGGGCTAAGACGAGCTACTCATTGTTGAAGGTTATAATGATGGCCATTAGAATGTATTCAATCCTTAAAAACCTCGTTTTAGTTACACATGGTTGCATATCATATATTGACATGTGAAGCTTACACATTAAGTATTCTCTTGAATAAACAGAAATTGAGCCAAAACATGTGACTCTTTTGGATCCTCTAACTCTATATGAAAAGATGATCATGTTTGTCATTTGGAGTTTGGATTAGGATAAATTGAATTGCCCTGCCTTTGCCCGCCCTTGCACTTGCCCTTGTTCTTGTCCTTCCAATTGAACCTTTGGGTCATCTTTGATATTGTTTGAGAGTCTGCCAATGCTGCTATTGTTACCTCTTTAGATGTAAGGAGGTCCTTGAGGTTAGGCCTACCTTTGGTCTATAAAGAATCTATGGTCATAATGTACAGCTGATGACATTTTTCAAGAGAAAGCTACTGTGCTTTTGTGAATTTTGAAAGATGCAACACTGAAATAATTCAATTGGAACTTACATGATGAATTAGTTAGGGACTTCATTTGATTGGCTTTGTCTCCTTAGTGCTGGCCTTTATCATGAGTGAGCTTGCCCTTCACCCTCAAAGAAATGATAGAAACTTAGTATGACAATCTTTGTACAAATGTATGAAAGTGAATGTGGATGTATGTTTGTGCATTTGACTCAACGTACTCTTAGGCATTGACCAAATCTGTAGGGATTTCATAGGCATTCGCTTTACAATATGCATGATGTAACCTTCTAGTTAACCAAATGAAATAATGATGTGTGTAAAGTCTATTATCGCGTACAAAAAAAATTAGTATCAGTGATTTAAGGAATACTGACACAATGTGGACCTTGCCAACCTATAAAATGGCATGTATAGACTCCACAATTTGTGCTTGTCCACCTAGCATTTGACCATGATGGAGTAACCAAGTTGCCCAAGCTTGGCGAAACGGCTCAAGCTCATCTATAAGGACCTGCTCTAGTGTTTGACAGATTCCAAGTTTTTTCAGCTAAAAAGTGACATGCCTGACATGTGCCTTATATGGACTTTTCAACTTGAGTAGATATTACCACTTGGGATTTATCAAAACGAGACATAGACTTATTGTAATAGCAGGTTGGTTCAAAGTTGTGCCTTCATCGTGGACGACATGTCCCAATTGCAATTGGATATATCATATGTTTGAAAGCAAGTGAGTGGAAAAGCACATTCGTAGTTATTACTCAATCTTTGCAACACAGCTGTTTTAACATCAAGCTCAACCTCATAACAAGATGCTATAATGAATTTAAGCATCGTGGGCTATAGATTAGGCTGTCAGTTTTCTAATTAGTGCTGTTAACTGTTTACTTAACACAGTTGCTATTGGTAGTATTTACTTGTCTGTCCTCTTATTTGAAGAATTAGCGAAAATGCTTATGCTTATACCTGACTTCGCTGTGTAAACAATCAGGAGACATTCATGGACAATACTCAGATCTGTTGAGGTTGTTTGAATATGGCAGTTTTCCTCCAGAGGCAAATTACCTGTTCCTTGGAGACTATGTTGACCGTGGGAAACAGAGTCTCGAAACCATTTGCTTGCTTCTTGCTTATAAAATAAAATACCCTGAGAATTTTTTCCTGCTTAGGGGTAATCATGAGTGTGCTTCTATCAATCGAATATATGGCTTCTATGATGAATGCAAGAGACGATTCAATATCAGATTATGGAAGACGTTCACGGACTGCTTTAACTGTCTTCCAGTAGCTGCTCTTATTGATGAGAAAATTCTCTGTATGCATGGAGGTCTTTCTCCTGAATTAAAAAACCTGGACCAGATCAGGAACATAGCTCGTCCTACTGATGTGCCAGACACAGGGTTGCTTTGTGATCTTCTCTGGGCTGATCCAGATAAAGACGTCGTAGGGTGGGGTGAAAATGATAGAGGTGTATCTTATACATTTGGTGCTGATACTGTATCTGAGTTTCTACAGAAACATGATCTTGATTTAATATGTCGCGCTCATCAGGTGCCCTTTGCAACTTGCAATTGGTTTTCTGCTTGGTTGTTAGTCTTGGAATAAGTGATACACGTTAGGTTGGTAATGTGAAAGTTGCAAACTCTGCAGGTATTATCATTCCAACTCCATCAGCTGGTGTTCAATGTGGTGAACTGTGTCTGCACAGGTGGTGGAGGATGGATATGAATTTTTTGCCAAGAGGCAACTGGTGACAGTATTTTCTGCTCCGAATTACTGTGGAGAGTTTGACAATGCCGGAGCCATGATGAGTATTGATGATACACTCATGTGCTCATTCCAAATATTGAAGCCAGCTGAGAAAAAGCCAAAAACTCCTGGCACCTTTGGCACTTTGAACTCTGGTAGACCAGGGACGCCACCACCTCATGCAGCAGCTAAGGTAGAGATTATTTTGTCTGTTGGTTTTTAACATTCCAAGTTTGTGCCAATGTACATCTGCAACATCTTATGCAACCTGTTAATTTCTTAAATGCAGCTTGTGGTGGTGGTCACATCTTTGTCTATTCGTTGTACTTAAGAGACATGCTTGCCGTTTTTCTTAGGTAGACGATTGACGTGAGGCTGCATTATGGTCTCAACGATTGTGGAATGAGTTGGGTAAAGCAAGTTCAGGTCTTCTTTACAGACGTTTCTCTTGAAGACAATGAGAGTAAGATATTGGTTATGAGATTGTGTGGCTAGGAATCATGAAGGTGGAGATCAGACAAAAAGTACCCGATGCAGTGTCTACTCAAGATTGAATATGATTGTCAAGGGAATCATCTGGCATATTTTGGGTTCTTCATTCTGTTACTGTTTGTTTGAACTTCTTCTTTTACCATTCATTTTCTTTTGTCTTATTGTGCAAAGAACTTGTGGCCATCAAGCTCGTCTTCTACCATATGCTGTAACATTCTGCATTTGATCTTCTTTGTGGTGTTTTGATGCTAATATAAGCTGTCTCCTGAACCATTTGGTCTCAGCCGCTTCAAGGGGGAAAGGCGTAAACCTTTGAGCTGGATGACATGGTGATTACAGGATCAGCTTTGTTATTCGACTCTTTATCAGGAGGCATTTCAGCACATTTCAGCCTTTTGCCAAACTAGCTAAATGGCAACCAACCCATCATTCAGCCAGAAGATGATTGATTTGGTAACTTCATAAGAAATGATATTGATGGTATGCCCTCAGGTGGGAAGATTCTGGTGTACCTGCCCAGATTTCAGGGGCGCTATCAAAGTTTCAAGGACATGGCTGATGTTATGACGTTATGACCATGATCTTATCTTAGATTCTCATTTGACATTGTATATGGGCCTGTTAGGTATATTTATTTTCTTTGTATCATAGCAGAAAGAGAGGACTGACTATTATCTGTGGTGGGCTGATTGAGGCCTTTCGAGTGGAATGAGTATTTCGAATGTCTGTGAGTGCTTAGACAAAGTAACATCACGAGCTTTGTCTTTGAAGTCACTGTGAGGTTCTTTTGCAACTAATCGTACCTCTTGTGTGCAGTTACTTCGTGGCTCCTCACTTAGTTTACTTTCTATGAGCTAAGGCTCGTATATAATTGCAACTCGATCTTATGCATCTTGGCAAAGCATTTCAATTTATATGAAAACTTTAAGGCTTTTGCATGTTTTGCATAGGATCAATCATCATCCACCGAATTTCATGTTGGAGGGCTAGAGGACCCCATCTGCAAGTTGTTTACAATCACGATACTTATTGATCGGTATATTTTCTTTCAGTGAGACAAGCAACAGTTGATTGTGTATTTAGCATAGGCATGTTCATTCGGAGTGACATTTGATTGTTATTCATAAGTATGTCATTGTGTGTTTGCTGGAGTCTGGAACTCTGGTAGATAGTTATTGTATTTTCTTATATGGGACCACGTATTGCAAAATGCACTTCAGAGGTTGGAACAAACTGCTGAGATTCCTCAATCTAAGGTGTTAGAACTTAAAATAGGCCTTTGCAGAATGAATTTCAGCCTTAGTGTGAAAAGACATGGTAAAAAGATTCCATCCACTATGTGCAGCTAGGAGCCATAACCTCCTCTTCCTCATTCACTTGAGCAGAGACAACATCGCATTTCACTAGAGTTTTACGTTCACCTGTATCATTAAGCAAATGGATTGCCAATTAAGCATTGCAAATGTTTTTGGGTCAGTTTATAACCTAGCAAATATGAAAACGGGCTATAAATATGGTTCAATGAAGTAAACTCACTGAGAGAGAGGTAGCATATCACAATCTGGTGGTCACCTGAAATACTAGAGGCTCATCAAAGGATTATTTTTACCTTGATCTTTTCAATATTTGAAGCATAAGCACTTGTTCTTGTACTGCTAGTTGATTATTGACTCCCTTATTTACAAGCCAATAATTCCAAGTGCATGCTCTATTTCCCATTTGGTGAATCCAAAGACTCACTGGATCAGTAATTGTGGTGAGCTTGTTGGCTGCAAGTGTTTTATCAACCTTTTGATAAGCAAAACATTTTAGAAAAGAGGTCCTGCAGGATAAAATTGGTCTGCTCACATGACTGTAACTAGTTATTATTGGAGCTTCTAGCCATTTTGTAAACACAAATATATCACTCAATTGCACTCATTGCTCATGTCTGCACTTGGAGGCTTGACACAAAAATAGTATGTCATAAAGCCGCTGTGCTTATGCGTTCAAACCATCAATGAAATCCTTTTTGGCTCAATAGCAAAAATGGGACTAAGAATAAGCGCGATCAAACAACGATAGAGTGTATTTAATCACAACAAGCATTCATCTACATTATACACAGATAGAAAGCAAGCTGCTGCTATATTACACTGAAGCACAATCAAATAGCAATTACAAAAAATGATGGCATAACTGGGAGGCTCAAATAATACGTCTTATAGACGGAGCGACTCTCACGAGATTCAGCGGGAGGTTGATGAGCTATTGAGTAAGACGACAGACACAACAACTAAGGCCTCAAGGCTTCTTGCACTAGATTAATTAGTGGGTCGACAAGCATATGGGGATCCAACATCTAACCCAATTGTTTATGTCTGAAAATTAACCTAGAGTTCCAATTATTTTGTGACGTGGTTGGGCACTCTTGATTTAACATGAATTTAGTTGCTGCATGTAGGCCTGTTGAACTTGAATATAGTTGCTGCATGTAGGCCTGTAGAACTTGAATTTAGTTGCTGCATGTAGGCCTGTAGAACTTGAATATAGTTGCTGCATGTAGGCATGTAGAACTTGAATTTAGTTGCTGCATGTAGGCCTGTACAACATTAAAATATTTACATATAGGCTTAAAATGTTTCAAAAAATCATACGCTCGCACAAACATGCTGAATCGAAGCATATAGCAGATTGTTGGGAAGCTAATTTTGCAAGGAAAATTCATGCACACTCAGAGTAGGCAAGAGAGAAGGGAGGAGAGGCAGCGAGCAGCAGCAGCAGAGAGCAGAGGCAGTAGCAGCAGTGAGGGAGCCCGAGAGAGAGAGAGAGAGAGAGAGAGAGAGAGAGAGAGAGAGAGAGAGAGAGAGAGAGAGAGAGAGAGAGAGAGAGAGATCCCTTGTCACGTGGGTCATACCCTTTCCTGGACACGTGCCATTTTGGCTTTAAGGAAAACAATGCATGGCCACGTGTCATCACGGTGGCTGAAATTTTTTTTGACACGTGTCGCGCAACATGTTTTTAAACATGTTGATGTGGCATGACACGTGTCCTGCACATACTCACCGGTGGTATGTATATTGTCTCTGTGTTGAGCGCGAATTGGTCAACTAAACTTTTTTTCAAAATATTGGGAACATATTTTGCTCAATTATGCAATAATAAGAAGTGTGCAAGGTGGACCATGAGGCCCAAGACCTATGAGCCCATGTTCATGATTAAACATGCCCAATTCTAAATTTTTCACCATTCCAGGTGGGATCCCTCCATTTGAGATTCAATACTCCTTTTTTATAACAATACAGCTTTGGAATAACATTAGGTACAATGTGTACACTTTACATTGACATTGTATGCAATAGGTTCTTTAACTTGCACGACATCCTATCAAGTATGTAGGAAACTTTATATGTAGAGAAAAATTAATAATGATGCACATTCCACATTAAAGTATCAATCAAGGACATATGTCATTGAGTCTCATTACCTCACATCACATTATAATCACCTAGACACAATATAGAGGGCCTAAGATGTCCACCCCATAAGGGAATATATATTGGTGCAACCAATAGATGATTGGGAAATAATGGTGCAAAAATCCATTTTTGAATCTTTGTGCTTTGTAAGACAATGTTCATGAGTCATAATCCAAGCTACTTTGGAAAATCTTATTGTCTTATTTCATTGCAACTTTCTCACTAAGCAATATGAGCACCATAGAGTACTTTCCAAGTTTTTACGTACTTGAGATCCGAGTTCTTCCTTTTAAGTACTGAACTCCTAGTTTCTTCTTTCAAGTTCAAGTTCCTTTGTTTTAACAATCGGAATCGAAGCTTTTTTGGTTCAAATTCATTATCAAAGTATCTCAAGTTCCTATATGCAAAATCAAAGTCTTCCAAAACTGTAATTTGTTTTTTTCAAGTATCTATGATTTTAAATGTTCACTAAGTACTTTATATTCTTGTTCTTGCTTCAACGATTCAAGTTCGTAAGTCCAATTTGCATCAAAAGATTATACATGCCTTAGAAGCTCCATGCAAATCCATCATAAGATGGGTTTTTGATGCATATAGTTTCTAAACTACTAGAGATATCCTTTTGTTTGGCTATCATGTAGGCTCGGGCCTATCACTAAAAAGTCTTATGTATAGATTGAGATTTGACCAAAGGTCTTCCATTGTTGGAGCTTCTTTTTCAGAGAGCGTGTCTAATTATTTTGAGACCATTGATCTTACCATTGACAATAGTACCAATGCTATTGTCGACTTTGCATATTGATTGTATATTGTTTTTCCAATGCTCATTTGCGAAGTTGTAACACTAAAAATAAAATTTCATATGTTAATTGGTGATTGCCATAATGAGCATTATTCAAGTAAGGAAACTTGCTAAACTTGTATAAATTTCCTCACTAAATGCCAACCGCCATGAATTAAAGAGAAGGAAGTGGCTACACATTGTCTACTTGCTCTCTCATGCTTATACCCTTTATCAAAGACAAGTTTTGGGACATTAGTGAAGCGGTTTTCTTTCATGAATGAGATCTTCATTATATGCTAAAATCAGGTTTTTAGTCTTGTAGAGATCATTGACGTATTTAGAAGAAAGATCATGATGCATAGTAGATTGCTAGTGTGCTGGTTTTGCATCTATCAAGTTTCATAGTTAAAGATTGTTTGGATCTTGACATTTTTAGGGTTTCCTTAGTGCATGAAACTTTCACACAAGGTTCACTTTTCATCAAATTTTTTTAAATTGGTACCATAATTATGGGTGATACTTCTATTTTCACAGAAAAAAACTCAACCCTACCACTTTGAAATTAAATAAATAGTGCACCATTACATTCACGCTATGAAAATTGAAAAGTGGCATGTTTTTTCTTTTTTTCAAGTTCTTGCTGTCAAGTCACTTTTTGGTGATTTTCTTACTTGTTGGGAATTCGGGGAAGGAGGCCCTGACCCTCGGTGCATGTACTATGCCGCTCAGATTCGAATTAGAGTGTCAAGTCGAATGACTCAACTGATTCTAACTTCGAAGTCATTAGAATCGATAAGGTTGATTACGTGGACAAACACAAAAGTTGAATGACTGTTAGTTGCGAAAGCGACAAACAGTTTAGACAAATCTATTTGAGAGTAGCATTAGATGGAACAATAAATCAGAGTAGCATACATTCACACTGACATAATTTTGAACGTAATAAGACAATGGATTGATTCAGAAAGCAATACATATACAAGTCAGCTGAAATAATGAGCACAAGACAATTGCAGTGATAATCGTGTACTCGGAACTAGCTCTAGTTCTATAACAACTTCAATGATTCGAAGATCATTCGATAGCTTATTCTAAATATCTTTTTGAATCTAATTGATGTAATAACTGTCGAAAATCAGTGGATTTGTGCGGAAGCTAGGAGCGAGCTAGATGCGTGGATCGGAAATGCCACAGTTAGCAGCAAAATAGTTCAAATGATAGATTCAGACAAACGCGCAATAGAACAATGACAGTAGTAGGACAAAACGCACTCTGATTATTATCAACAATGAGTACAACTGCATGAAGTTATAACTTCAACTTGTTAATTTAGAGAGAGTGCTATGGTGCTTTGATTGTCACAAAAAATGCTCGTTGGATGTGACTGTGCAAGGTCAATTTTTGCTAGTAGGTGCCTCAGCCAAATTGCCTCCTTTGTAGCATTTGAGCATCAATGTATTCTGATTCGGTTGATGATAATGCCACTGAGGCATGCTTTCGGCTATCCCAAGAGACTGGGCCTTGATTGCATAAAAATACAAATCCAGAATTCGACCTTCTGGTATCAACGTCCCCTGCCCAATCTACATTTGTGTGTCTTTCAAGTATGTTGGTAGGTTGGCTGCCTCCATAACAGATGCTAAGATATTTGGTGGCTTGGATGTAGTTCATGACCTTTGTTAGTGCTTTCCAATGGGCTGGCCCTGGATTTGATAGGAACTGGGTGAGTGAACTAATTGAATATGCAATGTCGGCTCGAGTGCAGATCATTGCATACATTAGTGAGCAGATGATGGAGTGAATTAGATATTTTTTCATCTTCTCCTTCTCTTCCTCAGTTTGAAGAGATTAAAACTGTTAACAGTTCGCAGTATAACTTACTAAGTTCAAAAATATTCCCTCCATTGGTTACGAAAAGGGCAATATTTTCAAAAGATCTAGAATATGACCGCCATCCCCAAATTCGAATCATAAAAAATTTCAAAATGTTTACATATGCATTTCTTCCACGAGAATGGAAATATGGGTGCCATCTCCAATTATGAACGCCATCATCACTTTGGAATGGAAATATGAGCGCCAACTACCTATTAGAATGAAAAAATGAGCGGCATTTCCAAATTTGAATCAAGCATACAAGCATGGAGTTTGGATTGATCGTACATAGTATATAATATAATCAAAGATGAGTACTTTGCTTTGCTTCATAGAATCTGGTCATAGTACTTTGATGCAACTGATTACTCTATTATTTTTTTGATGATGACATTGTATCATCCACATGTGGATATCCCTATTGATTTGGCACCTTTGCAGAGAAGAGGAGGCAAAGGAATTCAAATATCTGCTGAGGATCATTCTCGTTATAGGGCAGAAGGAAAAAAAAACTTGGATTTGTGGATAGATGGAACATTATATCCACAAGATCCAAGCACTTTGACACATCCCACGTTCTCTTCAACAACTCATTTAGTCACATGGATATGCAATGGACATAGTGGATTACTAGGATATTGTGAAAGATTGCAGAACCATGGAAAACAACTTTATATGAATAAAGTTCACTTTTTATAAGGTGAGTTAATTCGGATATCCTCTTATTGTTAGAATAGAGATTGTCATCTCCAAAAGACATTAGAAAAAAATGAACAACTTAAAAAAAATAACGAATCATTACAGAAGATAACAATCAATATCAAATCAGAACTAGAGCAAATGGAATCAGTCTTACAGTCTATTCGTATTGAAAACTTACAATTATTGAAGGATGTGGATTTGGCAAAGAAGAAGGCTGAAAGTAAGAAGCGAAAGCGAAAAAGTTACAAGGATATTCAAACGCTTTCAAAAGGAGGTTATCGAAATAGAAGGATCCGTGCATTCAAGTAAGCATATTCTGATTTTTGTAAGTTTTTCAATGACATTTGGATTTAATTTCAGCTATGTTGATATTCTGTTAACTATCTGTTTTTTTGCAGATCTGCATTAGTAGCTCCTCGGAATATTAAAAACAATGCTTCACTAGGAATGTCATTGGGCACAATATTGGCTTGCAACAATAGGATTTCAAATGTAAAGTGTAAAATAACAGAGTCTTTGATGGTGGACATTCAAATTTTTTTAGATAAGACTATAGTTTAGGGTGCTTGTGATTTTGCGGGTATTAGCAGGGAAGCATATGCAACAATATTTAAACTAATTAGAGAAGCTTTTAAGCAAGTTCAAATTAGAAAAGTCCCAATCCCTAGGACATATCACTTGAAGAAAGAGAGGGATACATCAAACATAGGTATGCATAAGATCATTGGAACTCCATTTCATATTGAGGAGGTGTATGAAACTGATGGAAGATCAATATTCTATAATTCATCAAACAATTTATTTGTTGATCTAAATTACTTGTTGAGATACATCGTCACATTCTATGATATAACCTATGAAAAGGTGAATGGCAAAATAATCATAGTACTTAAGTTAGATGAGTCAGAAATTGTGAAAGGGTAGAAGATGGAGAGGGTTAGTATAACTCTCATGAATGGTGCTCTATCACAAACAGAGAACCAAGAAGCTTCCAGATTCAGTGTCCAGTCTAAAAATGATATATGGTGGTTGGCAGCGTTTCAGGTAACTAGCCTCATTATTACATTACATTCATTGAGTAGTATTAATACATTGTAAATTAAGTCTGATTGATTTTTTGGACAGGTGCTAAAAGAGGATCATGATATATTATCATGGATATTCTCAAGGACATCTTATCCTAGGATCATCAAGGACCATATGGATGGAGGACTTCTCAATGTTCTAGGAGTTGGAGACTTCAATGTTGAATGGCACTTAGCAGGTGATTTGAAAACATTAAAATGTATGTATAATGTCTCTCACGGTGCTACATCAAAACACCCTTGTTTGTACTGTATGAAAATGACAAAAGATGTAACTAGGAGCACAGGAACTACTAGAGAATATGCAGATCCAAACTAGAAGCCTGTGCTGTCTATCCCCTTAAAAAATGTGCATGTTTGCACTCTTCATGCAGAAGTTAGATTAATAGAAAAGATCATTTATCTTCATATAGTTTTTGCTTGGAATACTAAGCCAACATCATTAGCAAAGGAAGCTATCTCTCGATTAGAAGATGTTTTATCAAAAGCAGGACTCCATAAAGGACATGTCAAAATTCAAAAAGATGAAAAGCTTTCAGGAAAGAATGGGAACATGCCAACTAAGCCAAGCATAGGAGGAGCAAAAGCACGTCGTTTCCTATCAAATCATACTGGTAGGGCTTCTAATATTCAACACTCAGTCTGAACAGATATTATTGCTGCTACTCAAGACTTCGAGAAAGACGACAAAACCAGAGTACTAAAAGTTGATGTATGGAAAAAGCTCGATAGTATGATTGCTATTTTAAGAAAAGAAAAATACTCTAATATTGAAAAGAAAGTTGTCCAAAGGACTTGTGTCGAGTTTGTTAATGCAGTATCAAAAGCATGGGGAGATGATCACATCACTCATTACATGGTTAGTATTAAATTCTTAAAATTCTTTCAAATTAAATATATATTTAGATCCAAACATAAGACTAACATTATGATTTTGACATATGCAGCATATACTAAGAGATCATACAACATTTTTTGCAAATACATATGGAAGCTTGAGTGTATGGTCATCACAAGGGACGGAGAAGTCACACTGGCAAGCACGAGTAGCATTTCATCGAAATACACAACATGGAGGAACCAATGAAAAACGAAACTACATTTGTCAATTGTTTCAGTGGTTCTACCGCAGAGTTCAAATTCGACATATAACAAAGTCCACATAATACAACAAGTTTAGAAAAGCATGCAAGTTCATACAGGAAGAGAAAATTAGATGATTGTTGAGTACAAGATCATCATTATCATCAAATCATGACATGTTCAGAATTGCTTTGCAAATTCATTGAACAAGAAAGGAGAAATACTCAATGTAAATGTATTGATTGTATTATACCAAAATACAAAGTGTCAACTATTCATCATCAGATCTTGTGTCAGATTCTATGGCAGTATTGTCATGAAGAAATTCTCTGCTAGCGTATGCATCTAATAGATGTGCATTATCCTTATTTCCACTAAGCTCAATATAAGTGGAATACAATGAATAATGGGAGCTCCTTAAGATCAAACAATTTGGTGAACATTCTATCTAGTCTATGTTTGAAAGCTGGGAAGAAGTGAACTAGATCAGTATAATGCATGTACTGGAGTGAACCTATGGAGAAAACAGACTTACTAAGTATATCTCTGAATCTAACATAATGTTGATAAAAAATGTCAGAATTCGGTTGTGCAGTCTTGAAAACATGTAGATATGGCTTGAATAGGCTGTGGAAGTAGTCCAGATTTTCAGTAATCCCAAATTCACTAAGAAATGAACTCAAGCCTGAATCTCGTGAGGATCCCGAGGAAGAGGCCATCAAAATAAAGTGAATATCGCACTTGTGCGCGAGGGAGACGAGAAAGAAAACTAACTATCAAGATGGCGCACAAGAGAGATATGTACGGCTCGAGATACCGAATATCGCACTTGAGCGCAAGTAGGTGTCGTTGAGTGCAAACGGTCAACAAAGCGCGCGCACAAGAGCGATATGCCGCAAATTTTGATAATGGAAAAAGGTAAATAATTAATCGGTTTTTGTGCCATTTATACTAAATTTTTGCACGTGCGGTCAACAGTCAATGGACATGTGTCTACTTTCGATTCGACTACAGCTACTAGCACGTATGAGGTGACACCTGGACACGTGTGAAATGACGACTGGACACGTGTCGCGTGTTCATTCGTGTGCTCAAAAACACGTGTCTCTCTATCATTTGCTCGTACAAATCCCACACGTGTAAAGTGACAGCATGACACGTGTCACTTTGTCATTTGTTCGTACAACTCCCACACGTGTGATTGGACATTCTTTCGCACGTGCAGACCAGGATATAAAATCACAAACTTCGATGAATTTTTTTCACTTTTTTTTTTCGCTCCGCATATCGCACTTGTGCGCGTCCTTCACACTCGAATTTCCACCTACCGCCTTTCATGCGCATAGGTACGATACACCTGCCTACGTGTCCCCCTGTATCACACTTGTGTGCGTTTCTTCAGAACTAATTTCTTTCTGTTATATTCAGCTCGCACATGTCCGATATACCATACGTTCCTTCCGTACATATCGGTCCTCTGCGAGATTTTTGTCACCCTTCCGTTCTCATCCTCCCCATCGCGCGCAAGTCCGCTATTGCATAGTACACATCCATGGATAGGAGAAAGCAGACCAGGAGGGACTTCTTCTCTCCTGGCTCATCCTCAGCCCCTGTGGTGGCCATTACCCCTGTTAGACATAGAACGTGCAACCGCAGCAGGTGGCTCTCTGAGATACGCAAGTACCAGAGATCAACTGCGTTGTTAATCCCAAGGGCTCCATTCTACCGTGCTGTCCGAAACATAACAAGAAATGAACTCAGACAGCTGGTCAGATTTACACTCAATACTCTTCAGTGTCTTCAGGAGGCTGTTGAAGATTACCTTAGTCTTTTTTTTGAAGATTCATTTTTGCTTGCCATTCATTCCAAGAGAGTCACAATAATGCCCAAGGATTTTCAGCTCCTGATGAGAATGAGGATAGGTTCTGTAGGTTGCATGTATCTCAGCCTTCTGCTCCCAGGCCAACACTTGTAGATAGGACTGATCTTCCTACGAAGCGTCCTAGGAAGCAGAGTGCCCCCAAGAGAGCTCCAAAGAAAGCAAAGATCGTAGACACCACAGATTCTGTGAAACCTGACCCGGAATCAATTGTAGATAACGTTGTTGTTGATAATGCTGTAAATATAGCTACAACTGTTTTGGATAACACTTTAGTTCTTGTAGATACTACACATCCACCTCCTCCTCCTCCTCCAAATTTTTATACATATACAGATTCGGATGAGTATCTTAGATTTGAGAAAGACATATCGGATGCTATAGATAAAATTGGTACTCCTTTTTGTTTTAGACTAGATGAACTTGATTTTAGTATTAATTTTAGAGTTTTAGATTGCTTGGATCTCAAAGACAGACGGACTTCTATCAGTGATCCTGTGATAGAGTCCGGGCTGACACTCTTGCAATTTGACATTGCAAGAGATTCATCAAACGAGTTGCTAGTGCTGAGTAACTTTCTGCTCCAGGCCTTCAAGGAGAATAATGACACATTGTCACAGTGTCTGACAAGTGGATTCACACCAGCAACAAAGTATCTGGTCATTCCTTATCATACCAAGTAAGATATATTAAGTGCTTCTTCCTATTTTATGCATTAAAATTGACATTTTCAATTTAAGTAGCTCTTAGAATTGCCACTAAAGTACTTTCAATCTTATTTTGCAGTGACCACTGGAGTTTAAATCTGATCTCTATTAAGAGATCTGTAAATAATAGTATCAAAGGTTTTTGTGTCAAGATGAATTCGGCGAAAAATACGCATAAGGATGTAGATATATATCTGCCATATTTAGGTAAATATATTCCTACAGATGTTCCCCATTCCGTGGACTGGGAGATCGTGAGTTTGGAGGTAAACTCTGTCTTTCTTAATAGCATGTTGAAATCAATATTCTAATGTAATTGTTTCATTCTAATTTATTCTGTTTCATAATTGATTTCTTTTGTGCTGAATTATTTTGCAGTCACCACATCAAAATGATTGATTCAGTTGTGGGTGGTACACGTTATACAATGCCAAGTTATTTTCTGAGTGGTTCAACCTTCAGGAAGATGTTGATATTTCTAAGGTAATAAATTCTGTTTATTCTTATTTTGGAATCATGATTAGTTTTCTATTTTGTTGATGTTTTTAGCCATTACTAATACATGAATGTTCTATTTTGCAGTTTACACTTCATGAGTACACATCAAGCCAAGGTGTACAGATTCAGACAAGAAATCATCCTGAGTATACTGGCTAGGGCAAGGCTTCAGCCTCCCTTTATTGATGATGGTGCAAAGGATGATGTAGTAGTACTAAATTAAGATCATAACATATATAGATATCATAGAAAAAAAATACATATATAGAATTCATAGAAAAATATACATTTATATATCAAATGCTGTTCCATTTTATGAATTTGGGAGCACAAAATACATGTACTGATGCCCAACTCGGGCTTTCATTTATTGAATGAAAGAGTGTATACACAGATTTCTACTAAAGTTTATTTGAAACTATTGTTCTCCCACAATGGTGATTGTTGTAGGTAGATCTTTGCAGCACGTTATCAGCTCCTGTCTTTTTCGCATCTGTGACATGACAAATATTAGTGAATGTGCAATTGTAAATCATGACATTGTCTATTATTTTGTTCTATTTTGACATGGCAATAAACATAAAGTACTTACGAGTCTTCCGTTGATGATAAATCTGAAATATGTTGGTAGATTGGTTTGTAATAGCATGAGCTCTATTCTGATAAAATCAAGCTTCCAATGTTCTTCCACCTCAACCATAGTGGAATATTCCTAATTGTAGATAATGCTTATCTCCATTCGGTTTGTGTGACCATTTAGTTCAAAGTCTTGATCCAGTGGTAGCCATGTACCTTCAATTTTCTTGTATCTCTGGTAGCTAAATGTGAGACTAAGCATTTGCTTTTCGATATGATAACAAAACATCATTGAGGACTTTTTAATCCTGCATTCTATGTCATTATTTATTTTACTATCCCAGCCTTGATCCATGAGATCTGACAAAGTCTCATCTGATAAATCCTTGCAAACAAATAAAGTTGGTGTCCTACGAACACTAGCACTCGAGAAAAAATCAACAAATATATGTAATGAGATAAACCAACTTAGGTGAACAATTTTTGAGTCTGTGCTTATCTTCATAGCATTTCTAATATCAATTAGTAGCTTGCATATGAAGGATTCAGAAACAATGCTATTAGGAGTAGGCCACTCATCACTTTGAAAACTAGGCAATGGAATTGCTTCGAGCTTGCCAAAACCTCCATTTGTTTGTGGTGTATATAAAGATTCATAAAAATAGATACCACAATCTGCAAGTTCCTTTGGACTTCTTTCTCTGTATTGCAGCTTTCCAACATCAGAGTGAATCACGTCTAATATTCCTGCAAGTGATTATGCAGGCTCCCATTCACTTATGCATGATGGATATAAATCTGAAAGAAAAAAATAATGTTGAAGCATTTAAATCATAATCTGAAGAGCATCAATAAAGAAAATCACCTATGATTGCTGTAGAGTGCATATGTTTTGATATACTTACAATTACATTTTTGATGATCATGAGGATTGATATCATGTACTTTGATTTCTGAATGCATATATACATGTTGTACTAAGACTTCTGATATAGATTGACCTCCCGGGGTAGTCTTAAACTCCAAAATTTTTGCTTTCCAATAAGATTTGTAATACCACTTGTCTGACTTGCATCTATAAATCCATGTATGGATCTCGGATGAATAAGTTTGTCCATAGCAGATGTAGAGGTTGATATTAGCTCAAACATATATGATGGCTCTTAGTAGAGCGTTGTAGTGGATCATC
The DNA here is from genome assembly GCA_029204225.1 of Diphasiastrum complanatum. NCBI lineage: Eukaryota > Viridiplantae > Streptophyta > Lycopodiopsida > Lycopodiales > Lycopodiaceae > Diphasiastrum > Diphasiastrum complanatum. The sequence goes on along the minus strand of CM055100.1, from coordinate 51,756,974 downwards.
GCTATGTATTGGCTCAAAGAGCTGACAGTATATGCAAGATTGGGCCTGGTGGAAATCATTGCATACATGAGGGATCTGATAATTGATTGCTATGGATATCCCTTCATTTTGTTCTCCTTGGTTCTTGATCTAATGGAAAGGATGCACTGAGGATGATGATTTGTGAGAAAGAGTTGAAAGCATAAAAAATATTTTTTCTAAGTTTCACTTCCGAGGACAAAAGTAGTTCAAGGGGGGGGAGAATGTTACGTCCATGCCCGATTCAAAGGATTCGGAAGAATTCTAGACGTGGATAATCAACACTCTAATGTATGAGTTTATTAGTTGTCTCATCATTCCGAGCTAGGCAAAAAATGTAATCAATAACTTGTGAGGGCCTAGGCACTCCAATTAGGACATGTGAAGTAGTGAATGGTGATCAAAAGCAATTGAATAAAATTTAGTAAAGAATTAGAGTCCTAGAAGATATAGTCTTAGGCTCCAAGAGTCTATATATACCCACAGGAAGTCACTCTTCTCCACTTCTAGATTCCAGTATTTAGTTGCTAGAAATCTCTCCTCTCTTGTATTTAGTCACCGTTACTCGGAGGTGAAGCTGATTGGGATTTGACTTTCAGTTTCTACTTGGTTGGGTGGTTTGGCTCCACAACACTCCTTTTGGCATATGGAGTGGATCTTAAGGAGCTACGCTTGGCGATCTTTACACTAGTCAATGAAAATGCCAATTGGCATTTTCATAGTGCCACTCATAATGGAGATCTTCCTCTAGCATTCAAATCTTGTAAGAACTTCCCTTAACTCATACCATTTGTAAGATATGAGCAAGAGGCAGATTGCCAAAATACATAAGATCGCAATTCGATCTACTAGCTACAAAACTCACATATGATCCTCAACAACTATGTCAAATATCTACTACTGCTTGTACAAGTTATAATAAGTTTGAGTCAATACTTATTATGTCAATCTACCATCTATAATATCAAGTACTTAATGTGGCAACTATCATAAATCTCCAAGCACTTGTGTTTTCTATTTATACATGTATAGAATCAAAGCAAGAAAAAATGAATAATCGCAAGATGATTTTTCATGCAATAATCATGGTTGTATCTACTTAACTAGAAATAAATCAGTACATGCTTGAAAAAAAGAATATAAAAATTTAGTATCATTGTGTTTGAGAAAAATTGCAAAAAACAAGCCATTGATTTATCATTTTGTAGATCAGAAAATCAAGTGGTTGATATTCTTACAAAGTCTACAGGTAAAAGTACATTTAAAAAATATTGTACTCTAGTAGGCATATAAGAATGTAGATTGATCATTAAGAGAGAATATAAAAAATCACTGATCAATTCTTAGTACATTTTTGAGTAATGTCGACTTTAGTACAATGTGATCATGAATATTTGGTAACCGATTAATTTGACTAGGGTTCACTTCTTTTAACATTGTATTGTTTTTATTATGTTATAGAGATAATATGGAAGTGCGCGCTCTTATTTATTGTGTGCACATCTCTCATATTCTTGTTTCCTCTAATATGAGTGCTTATGATAATATGTTAGATTATTTTTACAAATTATATTTGACATGCTAGCTATGTTTTTGTTATCACTTCTATGTGTGTCATTTTGACAATAAGTTCATAGTTTCCCCCCCTTAGTCTTATTGGTTATATTATACTTTGCTCTCATCAATTGGGGTTTACATCCTTGAGGAAGCTTTGAAGTTGGCAACTTTTTAAACTTTTGCATTTATGTAAACTTGTGAACAATATATTTAAAAAAGAAAAGAAATTAAACTGTTCAAAGCAATGTTCATGATGTGTAACTGCTTATTATGTGGCTACGTCATACGCGTAATGGTTCGATCTTCAAGAAAACACGTCATTTTGTATTCATATATTGATCTCATCAAAGAATATTTTTAAATTGAAAATTAATTAATACTAAGTTTCAATTTACTTTATCTTAATAGCATATTCAAATAGCTTAGAGGCTATCCTTATCTAAGTCCTATGTATTGGTTTGAACATTTGTTTTGTAAGAATCTTCTCCCAAATTTAGAAAATTTCACTTTCTACAAATGTTAGCACCCAAGCTCCAATTGTCTAATCGTATCCTTGGTGGAGAATGACACACTAGCTACAAAACTCAATTTATGTAGTTAATGTCAAGCTTTCCACCAAATCATGGTCCCCACAAACATTGATGACATCCAGTGACAAAGTGCCAACTTAAAGAATTTAGCAAACCAATGTCATATCAGATTGTCAATTATTTCATCTAGAAAATCAATGTAGATTAATATTAACGTAATTATTTAAAGATTTTTCATGGCCTAGTTTGAGAGATCTCATGCTTACTTTTTTTTTCTAGTACTTGATTCTTTTTGGTTTCTAAATGACCTCAAAAAGTAATTTTAAATGTCTCTCCATATAACTTAGATAATTATTACTTTTTTTTTACTTAAAGTTATGATTACTCCATGAAAAAATTCTAAACAAGATAGTAATATTTAATCACAACCCACAAATAATATTCCTCTTTAATAAAGTTTTTCTCTCTCTATTTATAAAGCTCAATTTTTTTTTTTCATCTTCAGTTAAATTATTTTAGAAATGCATGCCCTTGTATTACAAACTCTTATGGTTGGGCAGGCAAAACTTGAAGATAGTTTTGTAAATTGATATTTCATTATCTTCCAAGAAAATAATTCATACTCATATAAATCCCTTATTCACCATACGCTTCAAACAAAAACACTAGTTTATGTCATTAATGGTTATGCATCCATCCATTAATAGATTTTTTCCAAGTCTAAAAATAAATAAGGTATTCTTCAAGATACCTTTCTCATCTCAGTAAGTGAATTGGCACTCTTCTATGCCCTTTGATCTCCTAAGTACTGTTTTTTTTCAAGCACCACTTTTCCATCTAAACCACACTCTCATATGACGAGAACCACTCATGATGTGAGGTCATGTGTGATGAAGCTCCTGAATCTGTATACCATCTATCACCGTATATTGTCTCGACTCTTTTAAATCAGTGCATCTGTTGCACTTTCTCCATCTACTTTTGCATCTTGGTCCACAAACTTGTTTGCATGCTATGCATTTCTGTTGGGACCCTAATCATTTTTCCCATTGCTTTCTCATATCCTTTGTTGCTTGATCCTACATTGGACTTTCATAGCCTTGTGAATGTTGTCACCTCAAACATGCTTGGCAATGTACTCCAAGCTTGACTTAAAGTCATCGACGAGCTCACATGAGGAATCAAATTGTCGTGCAGTGACATATTAATTATGCAAGAAGATTTCCTATCCCTTTTGTTGAAGTGCATCTGTTATCTTTGGCATTGCCTTCTGATCTTTCCTCCTCGACTATCACGATCTCCCACAAATCCTTCATTATAGGCAAATTTCACATTTTGAATTTCCGCATATAAATGTTTTTGTGATTTGATTTGTTTGATTTATGAAGTGCAAAAACATCCATTTTTATACTCATTGACAATAATCTTGATAGTCAGTCATGAGATATACAAATAATGTATAAAGAAGAACATGTATATAAGAACAGAATATTTAGGCCAAAATCGACCAATCATGATTCTAACTACTTCTAAATCTGATGCGTCGTTTGCTAGTCACAGCAATGTGAAGGATAATGTCTTAAAAAAGTCTAATCCCCTTGAAAATACCTTGTGCCATAGTCTACTATGACCTCTGAAAAAAAAATTGTCCATCGCCCAAACTCCATTTTCGAATTTTCTTTTTCCATCATTCAAACTCCTCTCTCTCTCTCTCTCTCTCTCTCTCTCTCTCTCTCTCTCTCTCTCTCTCTCTCTCTCTCTCTCTCTCTCTCTCTCTCTCTCTCTCTCTCTCTCTGTGTGTGTGTGTGTGTGTGTGTGTGTGTGTGTGTGTGTGTGTGTGTGTGTGTGTGTAGGCTGATATTCCAAGGAATATTCTAGCCATCCTGTGGAAGTTAATCCAAGCCCTCCATTCTCTAGTAGGGTAAGCCTTAGATGTGGAGATTTTAGGTTAAGTCGCCTTCCTTGTTTGGCCTTTCACAAGTAGGTTAGGCCTTTGTGAAGTTGGATTTTAAGTTAAGCCATCATTTGGGTTTAGTTGCTAAGTAGAGAAAAGAGATTCAGAAGAGTGGATCTTACCCATCAGAATACTCACCACCATGCTCATGACTGTCTTCTTAGTATCCATATCCAAGCTAGTTGGGAAAGCCTTAGTGAAACTTAGTTGGGAGAAGCCATAACTCGATCTAGTTGGAGCCATAGCTGGTGTGGATGCCGAAGGCACAACATTGGCGTCGTTGCCGCTCTTTCTGCTTCTTTCTCATGCTTTTTGCTTGATTTCCTACTTTTGTAGTGTAAAAATTTTGTTTTGTCGTGTTTTAAACTAGTATTTACATGTTTTGTTGGTGTTTTTTGCTTGTTTTCAGCCACCGTTGCTGCTCTTTTTCTTGCTTCCTCTACTTTTCTAACTACTATTCCGTTGTTTTTTCATTTGTAGTGTCCACGCTTGCTTATTTCCTGTTCTGAACTAGTTTTTATGTCTAATTATTTGTTTTGGTGCATGTTTCTTGTTCTAAACTAGTTTTTATGTTTGATTCTCTGTTTTGGTGCATGTTTCTTTTTCGGCATTCTTGCTTGTTTTCTGCTTTCTCTTATTAGTGCAAAATGGGGGCTCATGGAGCGCTTTGAGCACCAAATGGAGGGCCTATGCATTGTATCTTGTTTGTGGTGAAGGAAGTCATGCCTTATTTGGGTGGAGACAAGCTAGCCAAACCCCCACAGTAGGATCAATGCCTTCTGTTGTGAAGAAAGTAAAAGAACTTTCTCCTAGAGAAAGATCGCCTCATAGGTGACCCTGTTGTCAATGAGCCTGAGTTATCGACTACAATAGCAAATTGATCTCCAGCTATGCCACTTCCAGGTCTTTGTAGCTGCGCCAGAGCTTGTGTTGCTCAAAGCTGGTCCATCATCAGTTCCACTGCTGCTTCCTGATAGCCCTTGCATCATCTGTTGATCCTAATTGGCACTACCACTGGTACTAGAAGATGGTGCCCTTTCACTGATATCCACTAACACGTCTTGTTCCTTGCTAGACTGATGGAAAAATTCTAAATGTGCAAATTGTGCGAATTCAAAATTCTGGTAATGAACTGATAGAAATTTCTCGAACGATTCGCGAACAATTTTGCGAAACTGTTCTGATCACGAATAATTTTTGCTCGAGAAGAATTTGCGATCCAGTCAAGCTCTGCAATGAAACAAAACTATACTAAACTAGACGAAAGAGAAGAATTCACGAAATGATCAATCACACTCTGTAACGAGACGAGATGAAATGAAACGAAACTATACGAAATGAAACGAAACTTAAGTGAGCTTTGAAATTGATTTACGCTTATAGCCAAGTGATTGCAAAGCGAAGCGAAACACAAAGCGAAAGCATTTGCGAATAAAATCAGTTCATGTGGAATTCAGATATGATTGCTGGACACTGCCGACTATATAATTCCTACAATCCTCTAGAATGTAGACATACACTACTGATCTACGTTATAAAATTATTAAAGCATTCAACCAATGTGCAGAATTGAATAAACAAATGAATCAGATACACAAATAGTAGCAGACAAATATTCATTCGAGATCATACAATCATTCAGAATAATATGATATGTGCATTAATAGCTACAATATTATCTATTGATCTTCTGATCTTTCAAGCACCGTGCGACAAATCCACACAATGCATTAGCTTGAGAGAAATATGGGGTCTCTCACGAATAATGTCTCACTTACTAGCGGACTTCTGGATCTGCTGATCCTCTTACAAAATTGCCTTGCTCACAGGCGGACATGTATTCTGTATATTTTTGTGTGTTTTTTTTTATTAAGTAGAAAGTATATAGTTCACGAATTTTTTCGTGTCGCATCGTAACTTCCAAATCAGAAAGATTAAACATCTACAACTAATCACAAATTACAAGAGTGGCAGATTAGCCACAATCTAGAGTACTTCTGCTGATGTCATGATATCTGATCAAGTACTTGTACCCCTTGGTACTTGACTGATCTTCTTGGTCATTCATGGAGCAAGAATGATTTTGTGTCGCGAAACAATTTCGTGTCATGTGTTGCGAAATTGTTCGCGAACAATTTTGTTTCTTGTGTCTTTTCTGTCAAAATCAAAGTGGAGAGCTAGAAAGGCTCTGGCAATAGAAACATTTTGTTTCTTTAGCTCTCTCTCAAAGCATGATAGCTTGACGACTCCAAGATTGCTCCTCTATTTCTGGAATAGACCTTTGTCTAAGGCCTTCGTGAAAATGTCAGCTACCATCTCTTTCGTTCTGCAACATCTTCTTCCTGATTAGATCCCTTGTCAAGTGGTACTTGATCGCAATGTGTTTCATCCTCGAGTGAAACACATGATCTTTTGTCATATGTATTGCTGATGTGTTGTCCATCTGCAAAACCAGAGGTTCATTTCTCGTTTCACCCAGTTCATCAAGGAATTGTTTGAGCCAAATTATTTCATTGGCCATCTTTGATGCTGTAACGTACTCTGCTTCATTGGATGACTGAGCCACAATGGTCTGCTTTTTGCTGACCCAAAGAATTGCTGCACCTGATGCGATGGTGCATCCTCCTGAGACACTTTTGCAGTCATCCTTGAGATATGCCCAACTAGCATCACTATAGAAAAGCATCTGGAACCCTACATCTTGACAATAACACAAACCGAAATCTTTTGTTAATTGAAGATATTGCAAAATTCGTTTTGCAATCTTCCAATGTGTTGAGCCTGGATTTGCTATACAGAATTGGCTCATTCTAAACACGACATAAGCAATGTCAGGATGTGTGCTATCTACAAGGTACATCAACGATTCAATCAGCTTTTTATATGGTGTAAGCTGCATCAATTATCTTTCTTCTTCACTCCTCAAACAATTTTCGTTCGTCAGTACTGTTCTTGCAAGCATTGGAGTATTCGCTCCTTTGCAATTTAGCATCTCGAAATCTTCTAGGATTTTCTGGGTATATCTGGACTGATGAAGGTACAATTTACCTCCCTCATAGTCCCTGTCAATCTGTAAGCCAATGTAACACCTGGCTTCTCCCAGATCTGCAATCTCAACATGTTTTGAGATATCATTCTTCACTTCAGCAATAAGCTTCTCACTCTTGCAGAGTATCAGAGTATCGTCCACATACACAGCTATTATGATGATCTTCCCATCTGTAATTCTTACATAGACATTGGAATCAGCCATTAGTGGCTTAAATTCTAAGGATTCCAGGGCTTGATCTTTCTTCTTGTCGCACTGACTACTTCATACCATAGATACTCCTATGCATTTTGCATGCATAAGTAGGAAGTGAATTCGAGACATAACCTTGGGGTTGATCCATGTAGACTTCTTTGTCCAGCTCACCATGCAAGAAGGTTGTCTTCTCATCCACAATGTGAATCCTGAGATCATAAGCAGCTGCATATGCAAATAGTAAACGTAGGGACGAATGTTTCATGACAGGAGAGAAGGTCTCAAAATAGTCAAAACCATATCTTTGAGAGAATCCCTTTGCTATAAGTCTTGCCTTATACTTTGAGACATCTCCATCTAGTCCATACTTTAGCTTGTATACCCATTTGTATTTTATAGCCTTTCGCTTATCTGGTAATGGCTGCAACGTCCATACCCGGTTCTTCCTCATGGATTTCATCTCCTCGTTTATGGCTTAGATCCGTTTATCCTTCTCTGGACATTCAATTGCCTCCTCAAATGTTTGTGGTTTGCCACTGAATCCACAGAACTCTTCTAATGTAGAAGCTGACTTGCCTGGCACATATCTTGTTGGCGCTTTTTGTTGTCTTGTTGACCTTCTACGAGATCCTCCTAGAACTGCAATGCCTTTGCCTTTGTTTGCTCTGCTAGGTCCGAAAGCATTTCGGTTTACAGGTACTGTAGCAGTAGGCTGTCTCTCGAAACTTTCTTCGTCTGATTCGTCACTCGAATGCGAAGCGACTCAAACATCTTTGTTTGAGTATTTGTGCTCTGCTTCCTCTGTCATAGTTGGCAGACCATAGTACTGTCTTTCAAGAACTTGATAGCTGACAGAATCATCGTTGGCCATCGTTCTGCTCTCATCAAATTTGACATCTCTGATTGTCTTCATTGTATTCGTCTCTGGCATATACACTTTGTAGTATGATGAATTGTTGTCATATCCTACAAGATATTCCTATTCAGCTTTCTCAATAACCTTCTTTTGAAGCTTATCAAGAACATGTGCATAAGCTACACAACCAAGGTTTTCTACCCCACCACAATTTGTGTGGTGTTGTGTGAGGAACACTAGACTTTCCTGTCCTATTCTGAAGGTAAGCAGCTGTAGCTACTACTTCAGCCCACAACACTCTTGGAGCTTTCGATTAGGCCATCATGCATCTGGCAACTTCCATTAGAGTTCTGTTCTTTCTGTCTGCAACACCGTTGTGCTGCGGTGTGTAAGATACAGTCCTTCTGTGAAGTGTCAGTGAATTGATTCACGATGTATTCTCCACCTCGATCTGTTTTGATCTGCTTCACTTTATTACCAGTGCATCTTTCTACCCAATTCACATACTCTGTGAATTTGTCAAATGCTTCTGATTTGTTGTAAATAAAATAGAATCTGGCAAATTTACCGTAATCATCAATAAAGGTAATGTAATATTTTGAGCCTCCTACTGAGATCACATTGAAAGGTCCACAGATGTCAGAATGTAATAACTCTAGAATCTTGGTTGTTCTGTAGGAGTCCTTGACAAAAGGTGTGTGTGACATCTTACCCTTCAAACATGCATCACATGTCATCGAACTGGTTGCATTCGAGATGCTCACCCCCGAAATTGCTCCATGATGGCTTGCTTGGTATATTGCCATTGAATTTATATGGCATAGTCTCCTATGCCATAGAGTGTCTTGCGAATCATCATGAGTCTGATGCACTTGATCTGTAGGCAGGCATACCTTCAAGTGATACAGATTGTCTTTTCTTCTACCTTGAGTGATCAAGGTACTGGTACTCGCATCAACAGTATTGCATGCTTCGTCTGAGAATGTCACACGCATCCCTGCATCAACTATTCTTGCCACTGATAGCAAGTCCTATTGTAGTGTAGGCATGAACAAAACATCTTTGAGTTGTCTGTCTCTGCCATTTGTGTTGAGCCACAGTGAACCAATACCATTCACTTGATGTTTGGATCCATCTCCAAGAACAATGAATCTTGATGGATCTGCACTTCGTAAATCAGACATGATTCGTCTTGATGTAACGAAGTGTGAGGTAGTTCCTGAGTCTAGGATTACCTCTCGTGTGTTAGGTGTTGACACTGCACACATGTCTGCACAAATGTAGGCAGTCGAATTACCATGATTCGATCTTTCTTCGCCCATTTTCAAGCTCTCTGGTTCTTCGACATAATTTTCTTGTCTGCTTTGAGCTGATTTGTTTCTTGGGTTCAGGTAGCAGTCCATGGATGCATGACCCTTCTTGTGATAGTGTATACACTCAATTTTTGGATTGAGCCAACACAAATCGACAGTATGCCCTTCGTGTTTGCATCTCACGCAAGTCTACTTGTCTCCACTTTGTTGTTTCGACCTTCCTTTATTCTTCCATTTGCCTTTGCTAGTTCCTTCTACTTGCTGATCACGATCCTGCTTTCGATCTGAAGCTCTCTTATTCTTGAATTGTTTCTTTGTCTTCTCCTTGTTGTTGTAGAGAGCTTGGTCAGAAGCATCTTTGTGATCAAGGTGCTCTCGAGCCTCGACTTCTTCTCAAATCTCGACAATTGCCTTTTCGAGTGTCATTGTAGGATCCTTTGCTAGCAGTGTTCTGGTTGTTTGGAAGGATCTTGTTAAGGCTCTCAATAGATAAGTGAGCTCCTTCTCTGTTGACACTACATTTTCTGCTCCAGAATTGTGTAGTGAAAGAAATAGATCCTTCATCTTCCTAACAAAAGAAGTGAGGTCTTTTACAAAAGCAATACACAGATGCATGCATTCTAACATATATTGAACACAATAAGAAGATAGTATTGATTCAGAAAAACGAAATCAGATGCTAATGAGCGCAAAACAATAGCGGAAAGAAATCACGCACTCTAAGCTGTTTCTGAGTAACTGAGAATAAGTCCGATAATAAGCAGCTCTGCTGATAAGCAGTAGCGCAATAGCAACTGTAAATTGAATCTCTAAAAGATTGAGCTAGAATGCTCAAGAGAGTTCAAGCTTGAAAGCTTGATAGAGAGTTAACAACAATACTTTCTGATTATGAATAATCTGCTTGATAAGAGCATAGAAAGCGTCGTGTAATAACACTCAACTCCTTCACAATTCACAATGTTGATTTGTTGCTTCAGAACTTGAAAAGAGATGTATGAATAGCTGATTTATACTAAGCAATTAGGTCATCAAATGCGATTGCCAATTGGCTGGTGTCCGTTGGTGTTCATCCAATTCCTTCTCAGAAATTGATTGCCGATAAGCGGTGAAAATTGGTCGTAAACAATCTGTCTGCATAAATGAACTAAAACTGTTACTCTGCAGAAATGAACTAAAACTGTCACAGGCGACAGTGTCGCAAAAAGACGACAGTGTCAGCTTTTTGCGAAAAAGGCGATAGTGTCATAAAATCTCATTTCCTTAATATTGGGGTAGCCCCACACTTTGCCAGAGTCATTTCCTTAACATTTGAGGCACTGTGCATTTATACTCGCAAATCCTGATAGGCGAAAAAAGCGAAAAAGATGACACTGCATTTTTATATGTAATTCCTAGCAGATGACATTGTCTGGATTGTAGAGAGAGAAAATGCGACACTGTTGTCAAACTCTGTGTATTTTTGCAGACTGTGTAAAAACACTTGTAAATCTGCAGACTATGTAAAGACACGAGAAAAATCGCAGAACTGGATAAACAATGGATGAGGATTAGAACCGATTATCGATTAGTACGAAGGAGAATAATTCAACAAATTGTAGTGTTGTTTTCTTTCTCATTAATCAGTAGTAGTGGCTCAATAGCCTTAGGGCTCCTATTCTGATGGCTTCTTTTCTTGGAAAAATTCTTGGAGGCTACTTTTCTACAGGATGTTCTCTGTTTGTTGCTGACTTTCATCTTTGTGGGTGAATCATTCCTTTTATTTGCTTCAGTCGTGTGAGGCCTCGTTGTTTCCATAGGTGTCTGGTTCAAATCTGAACTGCCATTCTTTTGAAGATTGTGGGCTACAATGTCTTATGTCCCATTTGTATTACAGGCTGGATTCTGTCTGCAATATTCAAGGTCTGAATTAAAACCAGCATTGGCACCATGCCTACATCTAGCTGAATCTGCTCCGAACTTATATTCTTCTCAGAGTTGTGTCTTCGGGTGCCTTTTGTTGGATTATTCTCCTTCTTACTAATCGACTAATTGGTTTTAATCTTCATCCATTGTTTATCCAGTTCTATGGATTTTCCCGTGTCTTTACACAGTCTGTAGATTTACAAGGAGTTTGACAACAGTGTCACATTTTCTCTCTCTACAATCCAGATTGTGTCGCCTATCAGGAATCTCGTGTGCAGTGTCGCTTTTTTCGCATTTTTTGCCTGTCAGGATTTGCAAGTAAATATGCAGAGTCACATTTTTTGCATTTTTCAAATTGCCTCAAATGTTAAGGAAATGACTCTGGCAAATTGTGAAGCTACCCTAATATGAAGGAAATGAGTTTTTAGGCATTGTCGGGTTTTTTGCAAAAAGTTGACATTGTCATCTTTTTGCAACACTGTCGCCTGTGGCAGTTTTAGTTCACAGTTTTAGTTCATTTATGCAGACAGACTAATTACGGCCAGAGCCTAATTTTTCGGAGAGCTAAAAAGGGGTGGGGCCCTTTGATTTTGCTAATAGATCCATCCTGCATCCCATTTTCAACTACATTATCTGGCATTTTCAGCGGTGAACTTTTGTGTAGGGCAGGTTGTCTACCATAAGAGCTATCAGCTGTTTCGAGTGAATCCAAAACCTCACAAGTCTTGCTATCAAACTCACAGGTTTTGTTGTCACTAGTTTTCAATCTAAGAGAGAAAAATGATTTGGATGGAGAGTATAATCCAAACCTTCTAAGTTGCATAGTAGAAGGGCTGTCAGAATCCTTAATTGATAGTCCTATGATCTTGTAGTTATGTTGATTGATGAGTCTTTCAATTTTCTAGTTGAAAAAAAATAGGTAAAAGGAATAAGAATTCAACTCTGTAGACTTAATTTTACTGCTCTATGGATGGTAGTAACTACTCTAGTTCCTAAAGAACTTGGCAATCCATCCTAGCATATAAAACTGAATATTTGTATACTTTAATTTTGTGTTGATATGCTATGTTGTATTTTCATGTATTATGTGCAAATGACTTGGTGTTTTTTTTGGAGTAAATACATGAACACCTTCACTAAATGCATATTGTTAAATTCCAAAACCTTTGGTATTTCAATTGAATATTTGTTACCTAGAATGTATAAGACATCCTCATCATGAATGTTCCATCTAGCTTATCGAGTTTGCCTACTTCATTAGTAGGAGAACTGAACTTCTTCATCAAATGATTGGGCACTAGAAACTTGTCATTTGAATCAAGTGAGACTTCAAAATTTTCTTTATCTCACCCTTTATGAAAAACATCGACAGTTCATAAGTCACATTTCAAGTAAGATAACAATCCATGAAGTAGGCAAGGCAAAATTTAAAGAAGTGTTCTACCCTCTTTATGTATATAAAGAAAACCTTTGGAACAATTTATTCTTGATGTGGATGGATATCTTCATCCCATACACTAATGAAGAACCCTTATCTCATTTTTTTTCTTGTCTAGGCCATGCATACTGTCCCCTAAAAGGTAGTACATTGAAATGATAGACTAGAGACATATATATATATATATATATATAAAAGACAAAAGTGCTTGTCTGAGAAAATGAATAACAACAAAGCTTAAAGATCTAGTCAAGGTCTTGTTAGATGAGCGAAATGTTTAGCATTGTCAAGCCATCAAAATATTAGCTAAATTCAAATGATGATCCTTAATATCATATACAATCTTGTATAACATGGTACAATACTCTAATTTAAATTTTCACACGTCTTTCAATCACATATGTGGAACGTTACTGATTGAGTATGTATCACGCTTATGCTTATAATATTTCAATTGTCTATTTGTTGTGAAAAGTTTGTGCAATGTCAAAAACAACACTAGTGCAACAATATTTTTTCTTTTTTTGCTTGTAGCCTTGTATTTTATGAAATACAACCACTAGACCAAGTTGTTTTTAGTTTTGGAAAACAATTAGTGTACTAATTATTCATTGAGAACATGAAAATATTCGATAAACTAAAAATTTAAAGGCTCTTAGTTGATCATTTATAAGTTGTACTTGTTATTGCAAATAAGCATCCCTAATATGGAAATGAACATAGTACGAATATGGACTGGGATGTGTGAATGACCATTTAGTTTTGAGGAGAAGTGATAGAGGAACGTGATCGAGAAAAATATTACAAGAGACTTTAGCATAAAAAGGCTTTCGTGAAGATAATAAAATAAGCCCAACATTATCACAACACATGTAAGTATAATACCCTTCAATCGTATCACACACTTTGTAAAGGTCCCAACATGACATAATACCATTAATTTTGTTATAGTTAACATCAGTCAGAAGTGTTTGGTGAGAGAGGGATTAGAAACTTTGGTTATCGTCTTGACCATGCCTATGGAAAATCAAGCATAGAAAGCTTGGATAATTGCAACAATGTCAACCATTCCAAGAAAAGAAGAGCCTAGGTTATTTCATAAGGTCCTAAAAATAGTTGAGGTGGTGCCATTCGACCACATTTTGAGGACAATGGACGTTTTGTGAAGTTGCAAAGCTCATACCAAGCTAATTATATATTGCCACCAATGTGTATAGGAAATTCAGCAGGTTATAGTTGCAATGCAATGAGAGAGTAGCATAGTTCCTATACTATGAAGTAGAGTAAAGTAAAATTATCTATAAAATTTGAAAGATTTGGAAAAATGGGTTTATATTTGCTTTTGTCACTATAATCGAAGCATGCATGACTGCTTTTTTTTTTTTTTTTTTTTTTTTTCCGTGTGTATACATACATATATATCGATGTAATAGAGGCAATACAAATGTATTACAAATCTCTTATGTTGAGATAGCGTAAATAACATTGAATGGTAACTATTTTTATCTTATAGTTGTTGAGTATGAATGCATTTTGTTAGTAGTCATGCAAAGCTTCAAAGGATGTTTCCATTATAATTCTATCTTTGATAAAGAATGCCACATTCATAGATGTTGAGTATGAATACATTTAGTCATGCAAAGCTTGAAAAGATGTCTTCATTATAATTCTATCTGTAATAAAGAATGCCACAATCAAGATATAGCCCTTGAGAACTCATTATAAATCTTTAAAATGCTATACCTTTTCATGTATATGCATTTATATACATACACATACCTTGTGGTGTTTTGAATCATGTCATCACCTTGCCAAGATGTCAATAATGAAAATTTTATTGAGCATATCTTTTCAACAATTTTAAAGTGCTAGGTCAAAAGGTTCTTTCCTATCATCAATGTAATGCATACTAAAGAATGTAAACAATGTGTACTATTGTCCTAGTAAGATCTTATTTGATTTTGTATAAATGCACAATGCAATTTGGCATAGGGACAAGCATCTCACTTTGAGTTGTCAATTTTTACGCCGATTGTAAAGCTAGATTGACGAAAAGCTTGTATGGTGATATATGAAAAAGTACTAGTCCATAGTTTCATTTGTGTCAACAAACAAGAAGTTGAATTAAGGAAAAAGAAAAGTTGAATTGACTACCAAAGTTGTAACTAATTCTATAAAGGCAAAGTGAATATACTAGATTCTCATACTAGGAAATTTGGCAAAGCAAAATTTGGGTCCCACTTTTATTTCTGGGAAGGTCCCAATACCACTTTGCATTGTTATTTTTGATTTTATGGTACATAATAAGCAAAATATTCAAATCAATGTTCAAATGCACGCTATATATTTCTCACATAATTCACATGGTTTCTCACAAGAATGTTGATATGATTGTATCTATGAGCATTTTTTTTTCATGTTCACTTTATTGAAGGAAAAAAAGTACACTATCATGTGTATATCATAAGATCAAAGCACCATGTAGGTCTTGAACTTTCTTTTCCATTCCAACTTGAAACTATTTATTATATACATAATATTAGAGAGTTCGTGTATGAGGTCTTTCATGGAGATAGATAATGGCAAGACACTTTTAACTATTTATATATTTTTGGATTAAAACTCATTTTTCCAATAACAAAAGTGGCACCACAAACATGATTTTCATAAATGCTAAAATGTTGATTGACAAAAGCATGATCTACAGGCATGAAATGACCCAAACTCTATAAATTGGATCTACCTTTGTAAAGTGTAGTTGGTATCTCGCGATTCATATAACCCACAACACAATTACTCTTGAAAAGAGCTAAGTAATGTTGGATTTACTCATTCACTCCCTCAATTCCATAGTTAATCTAGATTCATTCATGCTGCTACATATTTACTCGCATTGCTGCACCATTTGTAGAAATACACGAGAATCGTAGATGAGAACCTACATGACAGTCAAACTATTGAAGACAATCAAATTATCAAGGGAAGTCAAATTATCGAAGGAGTTTCAAGTGTTGACTATCGACTGTCAATGGACGCTTGAATGTTAGATTCAAATGATTGTCAAATCAAACATTCGAACCTTTGTCACTTTCAACTCCAATTGGTTCCGACTCCGACTCGAATCAACAAACTATCGACTATCTATGTGTGGTACCACCCTAAATAAAGCTAGTCACCTACACTAGCTAGTTTGAACACTATGCAACTATTTTGAAAATGACAGCAGCCATGTCACCACCTGTTCAGATAGCGACAACCACGACTGTGTCCTACCTAGATAGTGATAGCCATGATTGCCGCCATAATCCATTCCAGACAACATGGCTCAATGTCTTTATACATTTGTATATATGTCAAAATAAATATACACCTTAATATATCAAACACAGGGACAACGAGAATCAGAACCAATCAATAAGTAGACATAGTAGATGTTGTTACATCGATTAGATTCAAACAGAGTGTCAAAATAAGCTATCGAATGATCTTCGAATCATCGAAGCTATTATAAAACCAGAGCTGGTTCCAAGTATGTGGTTATCACCACAATTGTCTTGTGCTCCTTATTTCAGCTGACTTGTATTTATTATTTTTTGAATCAATCCATTGTCTTATTGCATTCAAAATTATGTTAGTGTGAATACATGCTACTCTAATTTATTGTTCTATCTAATGTTGCTCTCTTATAGATTTGTCTAAAATGTCTGTCACTTTCGCAACTAACAATCATTCAACTTTTTTGTTTGTCTACATAATCGACCTTATCGATTCTAATGACTTCAAAGTTAGAATCAAGTAGAATTAACCGAATCATTTGACTTGACACTCTGATTCGAATCTGATAGGCGTAGCACATGCACCGAGGGTCGGGCAGGGCTTCCTTCCCTGAATTCTTAACATGGTATTAAAGCAAGTGGTTTATTTGATACCAACATGGTATCAGAGCTTTGATAGGGCATCTGATCCCAACATTTTGATATCACAAGCTTCCTTCAGAATTTGATTCTATCAACTAATAGAATAATCGTTTTCTTGTTCTGATAATAACACTAGATCTTATTTCATTCTTAAGTCACTAATAGTTATCACTATCATATAGACTAAGTTCTACATTTATTCTCAAGGTAAGGCTGGTTTCATCGTGGACAAGCTCAATGGATCCAACTACCATTTGTGAAAATTTAAGATGAAAACTCTGCTGATGGCCAAGGAGTTGTATGATGTTGTCACAAGTGTCTAAGTCAGACCCGATGCAAATGATGCAACAAAAATTAGATGAAAGCTAAAGTGTAAGGGAAACCTCCTCAAAATTCTGCTTACAAGACAAAACACTAGATAAAACCTCCCAACCAAATAGAAGCATCAAAATCAAAACAATCTCTAGAAGCTTCGCCCCCAAGCCAAAGATTAGGAAACATGAGAGTAGAGAGAGGACCTGGCAATGAATCAACCAAACAATGATGGAGTAGGGCAAGTTTGTCCTCCTTATATAGGCCTAAGACTCTCCTGTGCATATAGTAATGCAAGGTCCCAACTCCCCTATAGATAGATTCAATTGATATTGATACTCTACACATGCATTGACTGTCCCAAACCTTGTACTAACCCCAATTAGTATGTTTGGGCCTCACAAGGTCATTACTTACATTGTGGATGGGTCACATCCAATATGACATGGCATAACTAATGAGCTTGATTCACTGGAGTACCGAGTATCCAAGACTAGGAGTATACTAAATCCTATATTCTGGTCATGGACATAACATTCTTCTCCCCGTGATATTTTGGGTCTGTACTCACAACAGGAAAGAAAATCAGGAATGGTTCTTTTAACTTTTAATATTAACCTAGAAAATCATTATCCTCAGTTTGACTTACATATCAAATATGTATTGTAGAAATACAGCTATTTTCCAACCATAAACCTTTGCCTTGGAGTACAAACCCAGGTTTGAAAAGTACACTAAGCAATAAATTTTCTCATCTAGGTTTCGCTCACTATAAGCTAGTAGCATCACCTTCATGTAAAACACTTACATGAAACACTGAGTTGTGAAAAATTGACAAAATCTAGCTTGAATAAAAATTTCTTGTAAGTATGGAAATATCACATGTGTGGAGCATGTTCCCATGTGTGGAAAGTACTCATAATCATGTTAGATCTATGTTGAGTTAGGGGTACTTGAACTTTTGTAGACATCTATCCACATGTTAGTTGGAGATAGGGCCAATATTGGCATTAGAGGCAAAATAGGCAAGTACACATGTGTGACACTTCCCTATGTGTTGGCATGAGAGCTAGTGACCAATCAAAAAGCTAGAAATCCATCAAATTGGTCGAATCAAGTTTGGGGGCTCATAAGTCACTCAACCAATTAAATTATGAGGAAAAGAAGGGGCTACCTCAAGTTGCTATTTATAGGAGCAATAGTCCATTTGTACTTGAATTTTTGGAGGTAATGAGATTTCTACACATTTTGAGTCATATTGGATTCTCTCTCTCTACTAGAGGCTTGATAGTTGGTTTCTCTCTCTACTCGAGAGCAAGGCTTTTCCATAGTTAGTTTTTTCAAGTAATGTCTATGTACTTGTTTGATTGATATATGCATGTAATCAAGTGCTCTTGCCTAAGTTTTTTGAGATAGATCTTGATTATCAATCCATAATTGATCTTTGTGCAATCACCAAGTCGTAGTAGATCATTATCACACTTTAGGATACTTCCAAACATGTGAAAGTCAACATGGTATCAGAGCCTACCTAAGATATCCATGTATACATCAAGAGTGATGAAAATCTTTCCTTGAAATCAAGATCTAGAGAGTGTAGTTGCATCTCTATATTCCAACGTAGATCCAAATCGAGTGCTTGATAGCTTGCTAGAAAGCTAGTAGAGTCAAGATTGTGTTGCAATTTGTTTCACGTCAATTGGTTCACATCAATTAGATGTGCCAATTAAAACTTATAGCCAATTGAATCAAGGTGGGTAGGGCACCCAACCTGGTTGGACACATTTGGTTTGACTCATATCTTGCTTGTTTGATCCAAAAACTTAGAAAAAAGCTTGCAATCTTGTCTATTTTAGATCTAGACAATTTTTTGAGGTCATAGCCACATAGTTTCATACAATCCAATCGTATTTGAGTCATTTATGGATGTTTTTGAGTGATTTTGTGTACTTGAGTCAAGTTGACCCAAACTTTGTCCTTGCTCCATCTTGGGATGAGAGTTTGATCTAGTTTGAGAGAGATTGGTAGAGCTAGTGAGATGTTGCAAGATCTTAACTTGGAGGTAGTAGGATACCATTATTGAATCCTTTATTGAGAGAGAGAGAGAGAGAGAGAGAGAGAGAGAGAGAGAGAGAGAGAGAGAGAGAGAGAGAGAGAGAGAGAGAGAGAGAGAGAGAGAGAGAGAGAGAGAGAGAGAGAGAGAGAGAGAGAGAGAGAGAGAGAGAGAGAGAGAGAGAGAGAGAGAGAGAGAGGGAGATGACTTCTTTAGGTTCCATTTTGTTGGAGCATGGTGAGAGATTGAACACCTCCAATATGCCATTTGGAAGGTGAGGATGGAGTCCATTTTGGTACTCCAATATGTGATGGAGATCGTGCTAGGACTTGAGGAGGAGCCTCGTGCTCCAAGAGGTCCAAAAGTACAAGAAGAGGGCAAGGATGGCTCTTCATATCATCAAGATGAATGTTTCTAATGAAGTGTTGAGGGAGATTGGCTCATGCACCTCGTCCAAGGAGGCTTGGGACACATTGAAATCCATCTATGAGGAAAGGAACACATCAAGGTTGCTCACACTAAAATATCAAATCTTTCAAAGCTTCTAAAGGAGTGATGAGAGTGCCACAAATTATGTTTTGAGAGTCAAAGATCTTCATAGAGAGCTTGCTTGCATAGGAGACCACCTCAATCCAAGAGAGCTAGTGCAAGTGATCTTAAATGGGTTGAAGGAAGAATTTGACAGCCTTGTCCAATCTTATGCAATCAAGGAGGAGCTTCCAGGCTTGGAGGCACTACAAGGAGTTCCCATTTTTGAGGAGTGTAGGCAAGAGAACAAGCTATTGAGGATCAATCAACTTTCCTTGAAGGATGATAGAGTGGTGAAAGCATACTTAATAAAGGACAAGCCAAGAGGAAGGGGCAAGGAGCATCATCAACATTTCAAGAAGGACAAGTCAAAGGAGGAGAGTGATGAGGATTCATCACAAACAATAACAAGTTGAAAAACCCAACAAGAAGTGCTTCTTTTTTGGTAAGAAGGGGCATTTTGCTTCAAATTGTTTCAAGAAGAAAGAGTTCCTCAAGCGAGCCAATCTAACTAAGGAGAGTAAAGGTGAGATAGAAGAAAGTTATGAAGAAGGTTCTCTATTGATGTCTATGTACTCTTCAAGTTTTGAAGCTAAAAATTCATGGTGGATAGATAGTGGATCTAGTTCTCATATGACTAGTTCAAGAAAGTCTTTCACTCATCTCATACTTTAGGAGATCATTTACATTGTTTGGGTTTTCCCCACACATGTGTTAACTTCACGCACCAATCACAAGGTTCAAGATTGTAAAATATTAAAAAGGAACAACAGCAAAAAGCAATCGAATCAACAGGCGAATGCAACTGAAGAGACATCTCATATCCCCAATCAAGAAGTGGATGAAGATGCATTCATGATCAACCATCAAAAAGCATCAGATGATAGTGCCTAATTTCTTGATTCCTATCATATATATGACCAGTCATATTGACTGTTTCCAATCCTATACTCTTTACATTTCTAGAAAGTATGTTCACCTCGACAACAACAACACACATGCTATCGAAGGTGAAGGCACTGTAAGATTAAGCTTCCAGAATGATCAATTCAAGCTACTCTCTAAAGTATTTTATGTCACCTAATCTATCTACAAAATTGCCTTTTGTTAGCAGAATTACTGATCTAGGACATAGATCAAAATTCAAATTTGATCAGTGCAGAGTTGTCGATAGAACAAACAAGATTCTTGCACTTTGAAGGAAGCATGGATACTTATACACACTGAGTCACTATTATTCTGCTATGAATCAAGCTTTGAATACTTCCGTTCATATCAATAAAGAATTACCTTGGCATTATAGACCTGGTCGCTTGAATTATGCATATGTTTCAAACATTTCTAAACAATCTATTGTACTTGATCTCGACTATCCAAATAGAAAAGTCAAACTCATTGTCTAGTTGCATTATTGGAAAGCAAACTATGAATCCATTTAGATCAAGCCACCATCATATAGCTAAAGATTTGTTAGACATTGTACATACGGACATATGTGGCCCAATGCAAACTTTGTCCTTGGTAAGTGCTAAATTTTTCATTGCCTTTATTGATGAATATTCTAGAAGAACAGTTGTATATTTTATCAAGCATAAATCAAAGGCATTCAATCTCTTCGGAACATTCAAGAAGCGAGGTAAGAAGGAAACTATTAACGAATCAAAGCACTGAGGTCCGACAACAATGAAGAGTACATCTCAACAAAATTCAAGGAGTATTGCCCTAGCCCAGGCATTGAGCAACAATTCATCGCTCCTTATTCGCCTTAGTCCAATGGACATGGTGAGAGGAACAACCAAACCTTAGTCGAATCGGGGAAGTGCATGCTTGCTCACGCATCACTACCTAAGCACTTTTGGTCTAAAGCTATTTCCACTACAACAAAACAAATGTTCTAACTAAAGGCCTCTCAAGTAAAACACTTACGAAGTTTAAACATGATCCAAACCATCATTGAAGAACCTCATAGTGTTTAGATGCATCATCTACCACTCTAAATAAAGCTAGTCACCTACACTAGCTAGTTTGAGCATTGTACAATTGTTTTGACAATGACAACAGCCACATCACCACATGTTCATATAGTGATAGCCATGATTGCTACCTACATGGATAGTGATAGCCATGATCGTCGCCAAGATTCATTCCAAATAGCATAGCTCAACATCTTTATACATTTGTATATATGTCAAAATAAATGTACAACTTAATATATCAAATATAGCGACAACGAGAATTAGAACCGATCAATCAGCATACACAATAGATGTTATTGTTGAAAATTGATGCTCAGTCTCAAATCCATTTATTAATGAGCATCCTGAAAAACTTTACAAAAATTCAGAAAAACAAAAGGCTCGAGTTTTTGGGAAGAACAAAAAAATTCAGGATCGAATTTTTCCGACCCAATGTCAATCCCATCAATGAAGAGTTCTCCAACCCTGATTGGGTCGCGGGTCTAGTTTATCCGGGCGTCTTTGACCCTAGATCAGATCAGATCGGGTCTAATTTTTCCTTGGAAAATTCGACCCCCAACATGTTTTTGACCTAGTATTTGATCCTTTGTATAAGATCCAACCCTATGTGATTTTTCGATACTGTCAATTAGAAATCCGACCCAACGATTTTTTACATTGATGTTTGCCAACTTTGTACATGCATTTATGGCATGAAGACGATTGTAATAATTGTAGAAAATTCAGTTGTAGATATTTTCTAATATTCCGAGTCTGATAATCAATTAACATGTATCAGCGTTATCACGCTCAACAAGCTGAAGTTATAACTTCATGCAATTGTACTCATTGTTGATAATAATCAGAGTGCGATTTGGCCTACTACTTCATGCGATTTGTCATTGTTCTATTGCACATTTGTTTGAATCAATCATTTGAACTATTTTGCTGCTATCTGTGGCATTTTCGATCCACGCAGAGCGGGCATTCCAATAATCTGCTTCCATCATGGATTATTAGTCTTTTTTCTATCAAGACGTTCTACTAGCAAGCATGCAGACAACAGTATTCCGAAATCGTTGCTTCTACCAACGATCTCGCTCAGCCAGAATGGATCAGTCTTCTCTAATCGAGAGACTCGATGGAGGGAACTATCATATATGAATGTTATCCTTACAACTCTGTATGATATCAGGGATGTTACTTTCAAGTTATATTTGAGGAAGAAATTCTTCAACTTGAAAGCAAAAAGTGTTACAAGTCACATCAACGCTTTCAAAAATCTTATGGAGCAAATGGCTGCAATTGGCTTAGTCATTGAAGATTTTGATGCTGTCATGACTCTACTATCGAGTCTTCCTGAAGCCTATGAAAATTGGGTCATGATAATTTCGACCCAGGAGAAAATTGCTCTATCAAAAGCAATATCAATGCTTCTACAGGAGGAAATCAGAAAATCTGCATCCTCCTCATGCTCAGGGTCAGATCCTCAAGTTCTATATTCAAAAAATTAGAAGTTCAGATCCAAGAAAAAGAGCAATATGCAGCCAGGGTCGAATTCAGACTCAGGGTCAAATTTTGGCTCTGGGTTGAATCTAGGCTCAAGGTTGAATTACAACTCTTCATCTTTCCAATCAAAGTAGAAATTATTCTGCAGATACTGCAAGAAAACTGGACATGAAATTAAGGACTACAAAACTTTGAAATTTAACAATGAGAAGAAGAAGCAGTTTCAACAGCAAGCAAATTCTACTTCAACTAGGTTTTTGACCCAGCATCAAGAAGATGAAGCAACTTTTATGACCAAGGTTGGAGAACATCAGGATATCGATTCCTCGTATCTTGATTCAGGAGCAACACAACACATGACTCACTATCATGACTCGTTCAAAGATTACAAATCTTTCACCCATTCTCAAGTTGTACAGCTTGGAGACAACTCATTTCGTTCGAGCATTAGAGAAATTCTCAATATCAAAAAGACCCTTTGTAAAGATACTTTTATTTTTTTTCTTTAGTTTCGACTGTCACTAGGCCCAATCAAAATGCACAGATTTGAAATCTACGTAACGTAGTTCAAATTAACTAAAAAATAAAAATGCAATATAAAAAACTTTGAAATTTGTGTCCGGGTAGCATGTACGTATCCCATTGGTTTCTTCTTCTTGCCTGACACGTGCTAATCTGCCCGACGTCAATACCTCAAGTTAAATTTACTTGACTATGCTGGTTAGTACAATGAAATTTTCTAACTATACTAGTTACAATTATAGAAATATAGTATGTACAGTTACATAAAATATGGTAGACGCAGTAACTGTGACTATGTTGGCATTCACATTAGATTTAATGTGATACGAAAAATTGAAATTAAGTATCATATCAGAGAGATTTTTGGCGCCCAAGCTTTGAAAATAGCAATGGCAAGGAGACCCAGATCTACAATCGATTCTGTGATTTTTTACAATGAGAAAGATGAAGTTGATAACTGGAAGCCAACAAAATATATGAAGAACTCATGGATATTGCTGCATCCATCATCAAAGGACAATTTTTGACAAAAGAAAAGAGCAATGAAACTATTCCTTAAGCTTTCAAATCTTTCCCATGAATCATTATTCTTAGTCCAATTTTTCCATTTGAATAAGCACTCAAAGATGCAACAATTCTTTAATTGCCTTCCTCTACTCATGAATACTAGTTCAAATTCCAAAAGATACACTAAACTATAAAAAACAAAAGTTTATTTTTATTAATCAAAACTAAACTGCTTAAAGCATGATCAGTCACAGAATAACAATGAGTAAGTTGATAAAGATATCATTGTCTTTTTTGGGACTTTCCTCCATTTATCAAGAATTTTGCATGAATCTGATTCAAATTTTACCTTATGTTCTAAGTCAGTAATTCTATTGACAAATAACAGATTTGAAATATGCAATACTTTTGGTATGAGCTTCGATTCTCCATGCTGAAAATTCAGTATGACGGTACCTTCACCTTCGATCATGTGTGAGCCATTGTCTCCAAGGTGAACAAATTTCTTCATACTCTAGGCTGAATAGTTGATAAACTATTCTCGATGTTTGTCATGTGTTGTGTTACTCCAGAATCAAGAAACCATTATTCATATTGATCAACATGGTGATGGTTCACCATGAATGCATTCTACTCATAGTCATCTTCGAGGCTTTGCTTCGATTCGGTTACTGCATTGGCTTGTTACTCTAGTAGCGTTTTCTTGTTGTTGTTGAGCTTGAGGATTGTGCAGTCTTGAATCTCATGATTCGTCCTCTTGTGGTATTTACAAAATATTTTCTTTTTGCTCGAAGATTGCTGATTCAGGCTTTGCTTCTGTGACTATTTCTGATTCGTGTCAAGTTGTTTGACCACCTTTGAGCCTCTCTTGGAGAATAGAGCTTGTGAGTCTCTTATGGAGCACGAGGATGCACCATTCATTCAAATCTCCTCTTGCAGTAACATGGGTATGACTTTGGACAAAGAAAGTTTTGAGTGGGTTGAAATTACCATCACCTAGCTTTTGTATAAGGATGGCAGGCTAGACAATAAGGTCATGATAGCAATGCATTTAGGCATCTTGGTTTTGGCATGCTAGGATTAGCTTTGCATTATGGATGTGATTTGTGCGAGTTGTCCAAAAACATTAAAAGAATTAGTGGGGACTACAGTTTCTGTTTTTTAGTTTTTCTACCCTTTTTAATTCATTTTTTGCATGACCTTATGTTCTCTATAATTCGATTTGAATAGGTAGAGTTGCCGAGCATTGAAAGACATTTCTAAAGATATAATTTTTTTTGGATTTTGTTAAGTATTGAACAAGTAACAAATTTTTTAAGTTGGCAACAAAATTCTGTAAACTTGTCATAAATTATAAATTTTCAGATTCTTTTTTTCTACCTTGTTTGATTCATTTTTCGCCCGACCTTCTATTCTTTATAATTTGATTTGAATAGGAAGCGTTGTAGAGCATTAAAGGGCTTTCTAAAGATATAATTTTTTCTGGATTTCGTCGAGTAATAAGCAGGTTACAAAATTTTGAACTTGGCAAGAAAATTATGTAAACTTGTCATAAACCAGAATTTTTTTTATTATAAAAAAAAAATTCTATCCAATTTGTTTTTTTTTCTCTAACTTTCTATTTTTCTTAATTTTATTTCAGTAGACAAGCTTGTAGAGCATTGAAAGGGCTTTATGGACATTTCGTTAAGTAATGAACGTTACAAATTTTGGAAGTCGCCAAAAAAAATATTTTGTGAACTTGTCATTAACTAGAATTCATAATTGCCAAGTGAGAGAGACAACCCATCAAATATAAAAAAAAAATCAAAAATAAAAAATGCTATAAAATATTCTAAAAATTAGAAGGTTAAATGAATGTTCCACTAGTTTCTGGTAACCCTTTGTAGAAAGTTTCACACCTTTCTGCAACAATATCAGTTTTCTAAGACAAAAACATAATTCTACAATTAGACCAGTGTGATTATTGCTTTGGAGATCATCCATGTACTAAATGTTGAGCTAGAAACCCTCAATTGCAAAATCAAGGGTAGGAGGCATAGTACATAATTGGAGGTCAACATCAAGAAAGGCCGAATTTGGCATTCAGAGGATGGAAGGAGTTTTGCTTTGAGCACACTAAAACAGTCTTCAGTAGTGGTGGAGTGGAAATATTGGTCATATCATCATGCATGTTTCCAAATTCATCAGAAGATTACAATAGCTTACCACTCTACTATGTGAAGAGTGATAAGGGACAATTGTTACCGATGTATGCTTATCACCTCAAAGGAGATGGTATTCTGCGCATGGTACGATGTTATGGATGTGGAGGAAGACATAGCCATTCAGAATGTCCACATCGAGGTGATCCAACAACTTTTTTACCTTGGTGTACACAATGTGGTGTCAACCATTCATGTCTTGATTGGTATTGAGGCAAATTGCAAAAGCTAAGATGCTATTATCCAACATGGACCAACATGCAGCTTATTATCAAGCTACTCCACTCAAGATGCAGTACAAAAGAACAATCATAGTGCCAACGGTTTGCAAAATGCACAGACTCAACTCAAGATCTATTGACAATAGTATCTCAAAATATATCAATGGTGTGGATCGTCCCTCATTGCAAATTATGATACCATCGTCTGGCGGCTCCGGTTAAGGTTCCTTCGCTCTAGTTTTCCTTGGTAACCCTATTTTGTCCTACTTAGGATGGTACTATTTCTTTCAATGAATAGCAATCAATTGGCATGGTACGTGGGTCTCATGATTCTCCCAAGTCACCCCATAAGTCATCCACCTTCGTCAACTAATATTGCGTTTGTCTGAACTAGTTCCACTTGGTCATTAGTTTGTCCGATCCTAAACCATTCATCCCCATGCACGGTCTTCATTGGGGTTCGTACTAGATTCGATTCTTCTGGGATGCTAGTGTGGTTGGGACCTCAGATGATGATCTCGACATCAGGGCTCGGGCTTTCAACTCAATCTTTGGTGTCGCAATGACTCCCATGAATTATTGTTTCACACAGAGATATGACAGAGGTTGTAAGAGCGGGAGAAAGTGGGTGTCATGAATCGACTGGCCTCTCCATCTTATTACTTGGAATGTTTGAAGCACGCTCTTGAAACATGGTTGTGACCAACATGTGTCTCCACCAGAAGCACAACTGAAGCCTTTATTGCAGATTCTATTGCACTATTGAGGTGCATTTCTATTAGATACTGGTGGCCTCTGAAATCCGGAATACAAACGTGAAAAACATTATGGATGCGCAACTAATGTTCATTACTTGAACAACTGGTGCTTCCACCTAAAGCACCTCTAGAGCAATGCGGAAGGGTAATTCCAACGCGTCCGTGAAGTGAATTAGCTGGCCTTGATCGACTGACATACAACTACAATCAAGACAACTCCTAGTACCTATCTGCCTCACACCTGAAGCATACAGGGAAGCATATAGGAAGCATCCTGTTACACCGCATATCCGTTTTGCAGTATGATTGATCCTTGAAATGAGCTCGTGAAACATTTTTGTAGCAGCGCTACTCCACAGGTTCATGATGTTGCTGCAATGGTGAGCACACATTCTATCTAACAATCCATAGCCGCTACAAGTCCACGAGCAGCCTGGCTGACAGTGGTGGATCAGATACCAGAGGACCCCTTTTTCCTTTTTGTGAACTCGTTGAATCATATCAGGCTCGTGGGACATCCGTTGGAACTCACCAGGTCACCCACTAGTAAATGCTCTTATAGCTCGATGTCTCTACCATCCTCGGACCTGCAGGACCTGCATGGATGATTGACACAATACCCACTCATGACTTGATGGTTTTCTTGACGGCAAACTGAGTTCCTCAATTGCATACGGTACCTGTCTCTTTGCTATCAATTCGATGCTAAAGAAATGTGGAATGATACTTGTTTAGGATCCTAAGCTTTCACTTTATTATCACTTTGATATGGAATGACCGTTGTTTAATATTACGGCTTCTAAAGTGTGATGTAGTATGGTGGAGGGAAAAAATAGAAACCCTTGAGCATAATGGATGCAAATCCGTTCCACCCTACATTAGGAGATGTCTGTCAATTGATCCGAGAAGGAGCCACACACTATTATTTATATACCCTGGCACTCCACCCTCATCTACGGGCAGGAGAAACTATATTTAGAATACAACATTGTAGGGGGTATAGTTACTTCGAAGTCTATGAGTTCATTATTGATGGGTTCTGGCACCTAACTTATGCCATTTCTACTGACTACAAAAGACCCATCCAACCTTTCATACCATTCGGATCGCCAGTGTAGTCACCCGAACCAGCTGGCAGTACTAATAGACCACCAGAACTAGATCTACCAGAAGCAGAGAGGGATGAAGACAGTAGTGATGATCCCTCTACGGATTTCTACCTAGAGGGGTGGACGATCTAGAGGACAAAGACTCTAGACCTCAAGACCGATAGGACTGAGATTGCAGTTACACCTCCTCGCAACCGTGCCTCTGGGGGCCTGGAAAACCCTCATCGGTTGGGGAGCACGGGGTGGTTGAGACGACTCTCGGGATTGGAAGCGGTATCCCTCAATCACTCACATAAGGGCAGTGTGGTCCCTTCCCCTTTTAGGGCTTTCTGGCGAGACCAATCCCTCGTCGGGAATTTCCCCTATCGTTGGTGCATCTGCCGAGAGCTAGAACCTGATCATGGGCTATTGTTTGAAGGGCGGTTATTTATACATAGGACTGTGAACTGTACGGATTAGCCATTGCAGGTTGCTTATGTTATTTGACCCGCAAGACGCCTATCATTGGTGTGTCTACCGGGAGTTAGACCTTTATCATAGGCTGTTGTTTGATGAGCCAAATGTAAGTTGATTGTGTAATTTCACCTGTCAGATGGCAACCAAAGAGCCCACACCCTCAAACATGAATTACTGCTCTCAAAATCCTACCTCACCCCATCAAAAACTCCAACAACACTCATTCTTACAATCTCAAATTCTCTCCCATTCTCTCACATCAATGCCCATCCACGTGAATGCCAAAACAAAAGTTCTCCCCCATCCTTTTCTTTTTCTTGGACCCCAATCTCAAGAAGACCACTCCCTTTTATAGAGGTCACCCAAAGCTTCCCCTTCATAATGTCATATCTTCATTCTTCAAGTCTTTCATGAAAAGTGTCCTCTCTTGTACATGGCTCTTAGTTGTGATTTGACCACAAGTGGTACCCTTCCCCTTTTGGAAAAGATGGATGGGGATCATGGGTACAAGGGTACCACATGTGTGAGCCACTTTCCTCTTTTGCACTTGTTGGCGGTGTAAGTGGTAAGTACTTTACTTTATTACTCTTCTTAATTGGGTAGTCCTCATTGCTACTTGTGGTCAACTCCTACCACTTTTAGGTAGGGTATTTTTATCAAGTGGATTTGGCCTCTTCTTTGCACTTTTCTTTTGCGTGTCCATGGCCCATTGTCAAGCCGTCGAGGTGATTTGTTTGTCGGGGTGTCGTTCAACTTGCACCGGGACTTGCCTATATTTTTGCTATAGTGGCCTTAACCATGTCTCATATTCTTCAACCATTTGTTGCGGGTTGGTTTTTCTCATTGCCGTTTTTCTTGTATTGTTACTGGCGAGCACTCATGACTTGGGGTTTATTTAAAGCAACCGGTTACCCGAAAAACACAGTAGGCAATTTTTTGTATTAATAAAAAGTAGTAGAGTACATTGGAAAATTCGCTCGGCAGTGCCGACTATTATAATCGGGCCAATTCTAAGGCCATAACCTATTCTAGCCATTTCTAAAGCCTCAAAATTTCTTCTAGCCACATTTTGGGAGGGCTGGGACCCCTATCTATAGGCAAACTTTATGCCGATTTTATCATTAATGGTCGGGTTTTACACGCCGGTTTTTTTACAAAATTGTGAAAATCGCTTTAAATATAGCCCGAATTTTCATGCGAAAATATCAACTAACAGTTGTCTCTTAATTTTGTAAATTATTTCTGCACGCATATTCAATCAAGGCAAAAATTGTTCTATTAGTACATAGACTAGAAACAGAACCGATTGAAGACACCAACATTAGTTTGATTTATTCAGATTTTCATCATGTTCTTTGTGGAAGAATAATTACTATTTTTCCTACATTGGTATCAGGGCTTTCTTGCATGCAAAATTGGAAGAAGACTTATTCATGGACCAACCACTTGGCTTTGTAAACCAAGAATATCCAGAATACGGATGTCACATGAATAAAAGCATTTATGGTCTGAAACAGGCAGCAAGACAATGGTATAGAAAGAAGGACGAAGCACTACGTTCCTTAGGCTTCAAACCTCTATTTGTTGAGTCAAATGTCTATATCAAACATGTCCAAAACGAAATAATCATTCTAGCCACATTTTGGGAGGGCTGGGACCCCTATCTATAGGCAAACTTTATGCCGTTTTTATCATTAATGGCCGGGTTTTACATGCCGATTTTTTTACAAAATTGTGAAAATCGCTTTAAACATAGCCCAATTTTTCGTGCAAAAATATCAGCTAACCGTTGTCTCTTGATTCTGTAAATTATTTCCGCACGCATATTCAATCAAGGCAAAAACTGTTCTATTAGTACATAGACCAGAAATAGAACCAATTGAAGACACCAATATTAGTTTGATTTATTCACATTTTCATCGTGTTCTTTGTGGAAGAATAATTACTATTTTTTCTACATTGGTATCAGGGCTTTCTTGCATGCAGAATTGGAAGAAGACTTATTCATGGACCAACCACTTGGCTTTGTAAACCAAGAATATTCGGATACAGATGTCACATAAATAAAAGCATTCATGGTCTGAAACAGACAGCAAGACAATGGTATAGAAAGAAGGACGAAGCACTATGTTCCTTAGGCTTCAAACCTCTATTTGCTGAGTCAAATGTCTATATCAAACATGTCCCAAATGAAATAATCACTCTAGCTGTCTATGTTGATGACACACTTATCTTCTCAAGAAAAGATAAGTTAATTTCAGATGTCAAAAGAGACACTTCTGAAATATTTGAGATCGCTAACCTCGGAGAAGCTAAAATCTATCTAGGCTTGTAGATCATGAGAGACTTTGAAGGTGGTAAGTTGTTCCTTCACCAACAAAAGGACACTCAAAAGATCATTAAAGACTTCAACATGCTCGAATGCAAAGGTGTGCATACTCTCATGATTACTGGAACAATACTGAGCAAGGTAGATTATCCGTAGACTCTCGAGGAAGAGAAGCGAATGGCCAATACACCCTATCGTAGGTTGATTGGATCATTGTTATATCTAGTAGACAACACTAGACCTGATATAGCGTTTGTAGTATACAGGCTGAGCCAATATAATCAGAACCCAGGATCGTTACATTAAAAGTTAGCAAAAAGAGTACTACAATATCTCTAGGAAACGAAAGACTATGGACTATGTTATTCGAAGGAAGCTAGATTTCACATCGAATCTTACAGTGACGCAAGCTGGGCATCCATGAAGGATGATAGGAAAAGTATTTCAGGAGGTTGTACTCTAGTATCTTGCGCAACCATACTCTGGATAAGCAAGAAGCAAACAACAGTAGCTCCATCTTCCTCTGAAACAAAATATGTAGCAATAGCTAAGATGGCAAACGAACTGATCTGGATCAAACAAATGTTGGAAGGATTTGATGAATCTATTTCTGAACCTTATGTCTTGTTAATGAATAACATTTCAGCAATCTATCTTACGAAATATCTTGTATTTCACTCGAAAACAAAGCACATAGCTATCAAGTATCATGTAATTCGGGACTTAATCGAGAAGAAGATACTGAAGACAGTCTTCATACCCATAGAGGAAATGACAGTTGATATCTTTACGAAGCCACTCAGTAAAGCTTCGTTCGAGAAGCAACGAAGAAGATTGGGGTTAATCCAACTGCCCACTTTGAGAGGGAGCTGTAGGACACCTGATCAGACATATCTCGATTCTACTAACAAAATGCGCAATTTACTTGACAGAGGATGAGAAAGAAACAAATGTGAACTCAAAACATTTCTATTTGTGATCAACCTCGAAAGATTTGCAAAATTTTATCTTGCAGCCAACTTGAAAGATTCGCGAACGATTCGTGAAACAATTTTTTATTGAAGCTCATGGATTTTTTGTTAAAGCTCGAAAGATTCGCGAACAGAATCTTGTCGCAAAATATTTTGTTTCTTGTTCAAACCTCAGATGTCGCAAAATTGTCGTGAACAATTCGCGAAATCTTCTAATTCTTCTTCAAGCTCAAATCTGTCTACTGTCGCGAACAATTCGCAAAAAATGTCGCGAAGAGACAAGTGTCACAAATAATTCGTGAAACACGAAGCTATGATGAAGAGATGGACTATCGTGAATAATTCGACCCTGGAAACAGAGCGTCTATTTGAATATCAACCATCATAAATGGTTAGATCTACTGTTACAAGATTAAAAGGCCAAAAGACCTGTAATTAAAAGGCCAAAAGACCTGTCCTATAGCAATATAAATACATGTGCACTACTCGTTGTAAAACACTCACAAACTCAAACTGAAGAGACTCTTAGACTCATTCAATCAGAGACACAACAGTGAGATAAGACAGCAAGAGATGTATACTGATTCAGATTCAAAATTATAAATTCGTTTTTGATCAATAGTTTTTGTTTGTCTAAAATTGTCTTAAGTTGTCTCTTAATTCCGCAAATTATTTTCGCACGCATATTCAATCAAGGCAAAAACTGTTCTATAGTACATAGACTAGAAACATACCCGATTGCCACTGATATTAGTTTAATTTATTCAAACTTTCATCGGGTTCTCTGTGGAAGAATAATTACTATTTTTCCTACAAAAGTGTTCATTTTATTTATTGGTTTAAAAATAGATAATCTATGGAAAAACGTATGCTTAGATTTCAGAGAATGCTACAGCATAATTTGTTTAGCATAACGAGCTGAAAAGAATTAAATAAGTTTGCAAGAACCATTACTCCTACCTTCTCTATTGTCTTGTCAGGATTGTATCCGAACTTTCATAGCTTATTGCATAAAGAAACGTCGTTAGTAATGCATACCTAGATAAGTGTCGAAGTGTTTTCTTGTGACAATGGCATGCTACTCCAACAGTGTATGTTTTCTTTAAGATTCAAATGATTTACGTTATTATGCCCTCATTGTTGATTTCTACCCAACGGGGTTGGCTCAACTGGTTAGCTTGGCATCCAAAGTTTCTTTGGTCCCAGGTTCGAGCCTCCCCTTGGAAACCAAGAAGCATTGTTGATTTCTAACCCATAAACCCTAAGTTCGAAGTGCCATCTAGAGTATATCTTGTTGCTAACACTTACAGTGTTCAAACTCATAGACTTCTCCAATAGTTCAAAAGAAAGTGCTATGTATTCGTGTTAGAATATATGAAGTTAGGTGTAGTCAAATGTCGTACATATAGTGCCTTTGTAAATCTATGGTTCAAAACCAAACTAAATGAAGTGAAGTTCCAATTGTACACAAGAGTTGAAGACAAAGATTCTCCTCAATGTTGCATGCTATACGAGCGATTGAGCCAGCAACAAAAATTATAAACATTAATCACAACTTTAATGTAGATTGATGTATCTATGAAAAGACCAGTTATGACAGCCTTAGTCATTTGAAAAAGAAAATAAATCCAAGCTAGTTTATGGACTGGAACAAATCGCATTATGGAAAACATGAAGAATTAACCCAAAACCTCTCTAGAAGTATTCCATGAGAAAACAACCCATTATGCACTATGTGTTCGACATGCTTTTTATAGAACCTAAATGAGGGTGGGAAGACAATTCATATTGGTGTATTTATGTATAACTTCGTACCTGGATGCGAGGCGAGGACATATCCAGTAAAGACCACTAGGGAAAAACCCCTAAAATGAGGATAGGAAAACACAAGAGAGACTATGGAGCAAAACCACCCAACCAATCCTAGATCCCTCCTGGAGAATCCTCCTGGATCTATCCCCCAAGCTATGCCATGTGATAGCTAGAGGAGAAGAGCTCAACTTGTAACCTAGACCAAAGTTGTCGACATGATAACCTCTCCCTCAATATATAGAGAGTAGGATCAAGTGCATGAACCCATGCAATCCTCATGCAGGTCAACTATAAATAGATCAACTATAAATAGATCACAACTCTTCATGCAATCCTCTTGCCTATATCAGTCACACGTAAATGCACTACTCCATATGTCTCAATTAGAGTGTCTGGGTCCTCTCAAGGTCATTAGTCACCAGCAGGCCTCAAAGTGGAATTAAATCTAGGCGTGACCAATAATCTCGAACCCTGGAGGGCTGATCTACCATATCAGGACTATTCCATCCAAGTGGAAATGATTGTAGTAGAGAAGCAAATTAAGAGAGATGACGCAAGGGGGAGAGAGAGAGAGAGAGAGAGAGAGAGAGAGAGAGAGAGAGAGAGAGAGAGAGAGAGAGAGAGAGAGAGAGAGAGAGAGAGAGAGAGAGAGAGAGAGAGAGAGAGAGAGAGAGAGACTTAGGGTTGTGTAACCTTCCTTTATATAGAGATTACAATAAATCTTGGTGCACTGGATGATAATAATGCTCACCGTTAGATCGTATCCCTATAATGTACACTGATCATAATCGTTCAAGAAAACCAAGTTTCCCATCAAAAGACTATAATTTTAAAAAACTTCTTAGGGGGGTCATATCACTAAGTTTAGCAAGGTAAGGCTTTTATGTAGGCTTAGTACTATAAGGGAAAAATCATTTCATGATGTTTCAAAGAGCGAATAAAATGTAATAACCATATAGTAGAGTCCATGAGAGAGAGAGAGAGAGAGAGAGAGAGAGAGAGAGAGAGAGAGAGAGAGAGAGAGAGAGAGAGAGAGAGAGAGAGAGAGAGAGAGAGAGTGATGGCCCTAACGGGGTTTGGACCATTAGGGTGTGCCTTGGACATTGAGGCTGGACTAGGTGTGAGTGTACATGTGGTGTGCTTTTGCATGGGTCTTAGCTATTATGGGATAGGGTTTCCTTCACACAGAAGACATGCATGAGAGGTTGGCACGATCTGATAGATGGCTTTCATGTGGTTTATGTGCATGGGCAGGTGGGGTGGGTTCTACACTCTATTTATACCCTCACCCATGTCTATGGGGATCATTGAGAGTCTTGTGGCCGTCATGCTGTCGAATTGTGAAGCGCTTCTCTTGTAATTTGCCTATCTTCTGGATTGCTCGGGGACTAGATCAGTATTTGGTCTAAGATTGGTTTGGATGGTTTCGTCCTTTGTGTTTTTGGAGCTCTAACTCGGTTTAGAATCTTGGGGCGTTTTAGAGAGATTTTCAAGAAACTTGTGAAGGCTTTAAAAATAAGCTAAAGACCTAGCGATTCTTTAGTACATGCCATGTTAGGAATAACCTAGCCCTCTACGAGGCAACATGCCTAAAATTATATAAATCTTTCACTCAAAAAGCTATATGAATGTTTTGTTTGCACTAGGTATGAGTATTAGGCCTGTACAACCTTGTAAGATCTTCCAAGCCATCATCAATGCAAAAGTCAATCATTTCAAAAGTCAAGAGCTAAGCATCTTTTGTGGCACAAACGACAATGAGATGTAGGGCACTTTGTTTAAACAATGAGTATTCATAAACAAGAGTTTAGTTGCACGTGAAAACTTATTACAACTACTTGACATCTTCTATTTGTCTGCTGGCTTTGAGTTAGCAAAGTTTATGTCTCTCATCAACCGTACCAAGATGCTACTAGCAGAACAGATTATGATGGTCCTTTTATCAGACAACAATGATGATTAATCTTATATGTTTGGCTTGAAATGTTTAAGTTGCATGTATACTTATTCTAGCTTATTTATATTTTCATATGGTAATAAGAATAACATTGCGAAGGTGGAACAAAATAAGCTATTTGAGTGTTGATCAACAATCATAACATTAAATAGATTAAAAGTCGGGTGATCAATGTTGTGGTATACAATCGTGTTCAACATCTTGATACAACATAGATTTGAATATGTCTCGAATTTACTAGTTATGCATTGACATTAATTTCTCTATGATGGTACAATTTCCAAGAGACCACCATGTTCTTGTGGTCAAGAACAATGGTCATTGAGAGGAAATATAGAATTATTTTTGTTCTTCAGCACAGGACCATAAATTGTGGACATGATTGGATAGAGACACCTTGCAAAGATCACAAGATATCAAATGATGTACAAAAAACATGGGTAAAGTGTAAAGCTAATCAATGTGATGATATACATGTGACAAGCATCTAATAGGTAAACATAAATATGAGTGAAAAAAGAAATGGCATAACATAGGACACGGGCATATTATAAAAGTAAAGGGTTTGGTGCCATGCCCATTGTTGTTGTCCTGGATTATAACTCATGAGGGGACTTACATTAAGATTGGAGGCCCATTTTAAGGCCACTAACGCGCATGAATGAGATTATTTTAATGCCCTTCAAGCTGAAAACAAGCTGTCAGAAAAGGTGCTCAATAAGTTTCCAAACACCTCACCGACAAGGCACTTCCCGCTTGCGCCGAGGGCGCTCCCGCGGTGTTGGGTTTGCGATCAGGACACGTGGCGTCCCAGTATTCGTTACAGATCAGTACACATCAATTTTGTACTAAAAGAAAGAAGCGTGGGCCCTTGCCCATCCCAGGCTTTCCACGTCGACAGACCGCCATCACCCTTCCCTCTCTGTCTCTCCCGCACCGTTGGATATCTTCAAAAGCATCTAGGGATTAGTAATTTAGCCGTCAGAAAGGCGACACGTGGAAATTTGACTGATGGCTATCATCCAACGGAGAGCGTCCACAAGCACCGTACGCTAGAGCTGCTAATGGCACGCAATGATTTGAGGATCATCGACGTAGGATTATCCTAGAGACGTTCAGATTCTGCCACGTGGCTAGTGAATAACCGTTGAGCTGAGTTCTGACGCGTGGCAAAGATCGAGCCGATTGTGGCAGAATCACGCCTCGCCTTCCTCGTGGGCCTTAAAATATTTGCCACGTGTCATACTATTACACTTGATGGCTATCTAGGAAACGTGGCAGCATCGGAACGTCAATCACGTAATCCAACGGCCCGTGCCTTTCAGATGCGAGCTCTTCTTTTTCTCTCTCTCTCTCTCTCGTTTACTTTCTTTTCTTCTTTTTTTGTTCTCGGCTGTATTTATCTGCTGCTGCTGCTGCTGCGGCTTCAGCTCTGCTCTGCTGTTCTTCTCAGCTATTTTGTTTTCTATTTCTGTTGCTTTTTGCCTTCAGCGGCCAGCCCAGCCCAGGCTGACTGAGCCTCTGCCTTTCTTGGCAGAGCTCTCCTGCGTTTGCAGCTGCTTTTTTATCTCTCCTGAACTGAGAGAGTCCTTCCGTCCCTTTTGCTGCTGTCTTTGTCGTTTTATTTAGTTGCAGCAGCAGCAGCAGCAGCCAGCTCCAATACTGATATAATGACGCCTCCCGTGTTTTGGGTGAGTAGGTGGGTGCAGCAGCCAGGCTCCGCTCCTTCCTTCTGCATTCATGAGGTTTATTATGATCCAAACAACGAGGATGCTTCTTGGCAATGTTTGGCGGGAGTGCTCAAGCCAAAGCCAAGTGTAGATCAATACCTCAGCCTTGCTCTGTGAAATTTGCAAAGAAAAGAAGAGTAGTTTTGAGAGCTTGGAATAGACTTTCTGTGTTGGTTCTTTCGGAATTTGGAGTTTGGGAATGTTACTCATTGCTCAGAATCCAGATCCCTCGATTTACATTTCACTCTGGTTCACTGAGGATCGTAATAAGATAAGACACGGATGCTATGTTGATGATTTTGCCACAAGTCTTGAAGCTATATTACGGTATTGTGGCTTTCATAGCTGCTTTATAAAGTCTTACAAACACCAGAATCAGCACATTTCCCTTTTCTTGACATTCTAGGAGTAGCCCTGCCTGCACAGCTCCTGCAATCATGAAGGCAGACACAATTCTTGACTATGCTCTCTTCCAGCTAGATCCAACTCGTTCAAGGCAAGCTTTGTGCATTCATGTTTCACTGGATTTTCATTTTGGTCAGACTCTCGTGAGGTCATTACTATTATTTACCGGAGGTAGAAGTTGGTTCTTGTAAGAAATGTAGAAGCAGATGGCTGATGGTTAGCCAGTTAGGCTCAGAAAGCTAATTTTTGCTGACATCTGTTGTGTAATGTTTCTTTCTAATCTAGTTCTACTTCTGGGATTTGTGACACATCAAGCTCGATGATAATAGCTAGCTACTTTTGCAGGTGCGAGCTCTGGATATCAGCGGGAAGTGAAACTGAAAAACTTGCCACTGGCTTGTTTAAGCCGTTTCTGGCCCAGTTAAGAGTAGCTCAACAACAGATGGAAGCTGGTGCTAACTCTGTCAAGCTTTATCCTTTATCCTGGTCTAACGAGAGCATTGTGAACAAATTCCAGTGGTTTTCTAAAGGTACCATGGAAAGGTAAATGGATTGATTGTCTACCGTAGATAGTCTTTGATTTGCTACTCTTTGATGTCAATCAAATGCCTGGTATACTTTCGTTTGCATTCTGATATGCGAAATCAGAACGCTCTATACTTTAGATGTGTAAAAGGCGTATCTTCTTAGCTTGTTAATGTGATCTCTTAGTAGATTTTTATCTGTTTTTGAGTATTCACGGTAGGCTTGGCCATGGCTTGGAAACAACAGCCAATCTTACCATCTGCTAATCTATGCTCATGGTTAAGTAGCAGTTTCAGCACCAGGGTAGAAACATCTTGGATATGGGATTTTATGTGCAAACTTTCTTCTGCCTTAGTCAAGGTGCTGTATGGGCACTGCGTACATCTTGTACTGGAATATCTGGAGTGTCGTTGTTTAAGCTCATGCACCGAAGGGGTATTTAATTGTTGGATTTGTTTTGGGTTTTTTGATGGCACGATACACCCCATAATGCCATCCTGTGCGAGAAGTGTGGTCAGCACTTGTTCAACAGTGCCATTCAAGATGTTAAAATTCTCTTAGCTAGTGGAACGAGATGTGCATAATTGATACTGGGGGTCGCTGATTGCAACTAGGTTTGTGTCACAGTGGCAGTGCAAAAATGAAGGTGGTGAAATTCAAATGAATTTGAGGGTTCTTGTTTTATTCTTTTCTCTTGTTTGCTTAACTGTTCTCTATGATGCTGTCAATGCACCTAAATGGGCAAATTTCATGTAAAAGAACCAACATTCGCAGATCTTGATGTATTTGTGATAGGCATTCCTGTTTGCAAGGGACATGTTGAGAGCTGAATGTGCTCGCATAAGGCTCTGAAAGTGAATGTTGAGTCTACTTTGTGCCATGTAAATTTTGCATTCCATCTCCTACGGCTTTGCCTGAGTAAAGACTTGGCAACATTGGCATAAATTCTCTTAACAGGTTTGTTTTTCCCAAAGAAGTTTGTCACTCTAGTATGTGGCCCCTACTATTCAACGGTGATGACAGTGCTACATTGTTCTAATGCATAACAGTTAAGCCTCACTCTTTCATGCATTCACCCAAGGGGGTGAGATATTCACTTGCAGTCAACTGATGGTATAATGGCTGGATGCCATTGTTGTTTCCTCGATATTGTTGCTGTAAATCACAAAGAATATTTTTGCAAATTTTTATCTATATCTACATATGTGTGTGTAAGCATGTGGGGTGTGATATGTACTTTGCTCTTAATTTTTTCATCAAATGATGGTCAGCTTGAAATTAAATTCTGTCTATCAAGATTGCAAGGATAGTTCTGTAAATCCAGCACTGTTCTATTATTAACTGATAACGCTGCTGATTTTCATGTTTAGGTTTGTGAGATTTGTCAGTACCCCAGAGGTGCTCGAGAGAGCTTTCATAGTGGAAGCTGAAAAGAATCGTATAAAGGAAATTTTGAGCATCATTGCTGTTGATCCCCTACATGTATGTACAAATTGTTGATTTATATATTGTAGTCTGCTGTTCTGCAGGACCTTTTATCTTTTAGATCTTGTCTCTCTCTGTGTTCTCACTCGTATAGAGCTTCTTGATTTTTTGTTCAGGTTGGTCGTCAATCTGCGACAACGTCTGCTACTATAGAAGCTACAGGTATTGATATTTTTTCAGTGATATCTGGTTCATTAGATGCCAACTTTTTCAGAGTTAGTCTAGATAGAGAGCAACGTAGCAGTAAATGGCACACAACAAATGACAGGTGAGAAAATGTTTTATTCCATGTGGCTTAAACGTGTATAGAGTCTGGTAATGTATACGTATCTAGCCTCAGGTACAGGCGTTCTAGGTCAATATGTCCGAATGGGCTTGTGAAGACTAAGAGTCTTCAGAAACGACTCCTTGAAAGTAGGAGTCTGTCAAGATACAGCTGTAGAAAATTTTAAATATGAAGATAGCTGAAAATGTAACTCCAGAAGTATTAGTGTTACCTTTTTTATTGGGCTTCTTTTTTATCCATAACTTGAGAGAAGTCTTGAATCACAATCTTTCTGCTTTTGGTAGACTTCTGTG
This sequence comes from Diphasiastrum complanatum, assembly GCA_029204225.1. Classification (NCBI taxonomy): domain Eukaryota; kingdom Viridiplantae; phylum Streptophyta; class Lycopodiopsida; order Lycopodiales; family Lycopodiaceae; genus Diphasiastrum; species Diphasiastrum complanatum. The sequence continues at coordinate 51,716,318 of CM055100.1, read as the reverse complement.
TACTGGTTCTTGTCTATTCTCCTATTTTGCTCTCAGTAAACGTGGCCCAGGTCTCCGTCCATGTTTGAAAGATGGGTGTTATATGCAGGCTTATCCGAAGTTCATGCTTTCCATCAAATGATTTCACAGTATCCAAGACAATCAGTGAAGGTTAGTGATGACAGTCTTTCTTCCTTGAAAGATCAAAATTTATGCATCAGTAAGTTGAAAAGTTGATGTGCCAACTGCATGCTTGAGGAGTTCCAAGCTTAGCAATAGTGAGAGATACTAACAACGTTGCAGTAAGTTATCACGACTTGTACATTTCTGACATATCTCTAAATTGATCTTCAACCTCTTACTTGGAATGTTTCATTATTTATCACTTGCAGGAGGCTTTGTTTAAGGGTCTTGATAATGTTGGAGACAATGCAAAGTAAGATGTTATGCTGTTTATTTTTGTGAGGATCCCTCGTCATGTTGATGCTTTAATGTTAATTCAATAGAATCATGGCCACTGCATGAAATATGCCAATTGGTTACTCATATCTTCTCTATTTTTTGCTGCAACAACACCTCTCATTCCTCCCTTTGTCTCCAGGAGACAGTTCATGAAAGTCATGCATTCCCGTCAACATATGGTAGAGAAGGCACAAGACATGATTTTGCATCAGGCAGCATCCGCTGGCTTTGATATGGACCACATGCCTGACCTTTTAGTCTTTGCAGACTGTTTTGGAGCAGTTCGACTACGGTAAGTCTGTTCAATCCATGTATCTCTTTGTTAAGACTTATTCAGAAGAGTGGTATTGGATGGCTTGTGTATCAACAATGTCTATATGAGATCTGCATTCCACTGTAGTTATGAGATTACTTGCATGAATCATGGCATGTTTATCAAAGTCACAATCGCTGCACTGGTGCAGTAATGATTCTTGGTTATGAACTTCAACTGTAGGTTGAAATACATACTGAATTAATTGAGGAAACTACTTATCCTCGTTGGTTTTCCAGGGACGCTTGTTTGGAGTTCATTTCTTTGCTCAAGGAGTGCCAGGATGATTGTTTCTGTTTGAGTGAGCTAGATTTTGAAGTTGCTATTCATTCTGCTTTGGGTATGACGGCCACAGAGAAATCTCGACATCTCGAATATATTGAAGACAACTTGCTTTACTCGAATAACTGCAAAAATAATCTAATTCAAATGGCACATGAAGGTTGTGGGGCGCAATCTGCACAAAACCTAGTTTCACATATTCCCTTATTGTCTGAAAGTGTTTCTACTGAAGATGCTCCATCTAAGGCTGTGGATTCATGCCATGATACTGTTGCATTTGTTGCATTGGATTCTCATCAGCTGAACAACTCTGACGAGCTTGAGTCCTCTTTGGAAAGCACAAGTGCTTACAATGAGAGCATGGTTAGAAAGCCTTACGAGAGTGTGCTTACGCTAAGTGGAAATGATTATCATTTAGCCCTGGAGGAATGCAAATCACAGTCAATTCCAGTATTTGGAGCAGATGCCAACTTTTCCTGCCTAATGGGAGATGCTGTTAAGCATGAAAAGCAAGAAGGTGCTGATCTAGTGCCTCGAGGCTTGCCCAAAGATGCTCCTATGGATCGAATTGACGGTATCGCTTCAATTTTGAACTTGACGTCAAATGAATTCATATTTAAGGAACCATCTTTTGAAGAACATCACCTTGAGAATTGCATGGAAGCTCAATCTCGAGCATTGAACTTCATTCAGTTAGACAGTGAGGTTTTAAAGTCTAAAAATTATACTGGGAGACCCACGTCTCCAAGGAGAAGATTCTCTTCCCAAATGAGGAGATTCGTTCTTCGGTCTTCTTCCATAAGATGCTCAGACTTGGTACTCTGCAAGACCAATAAGCTTTCAGATTGTAGAGAGGAAACATCCTGTAAAATCAAATATAGGAGAACTGAAGAAGCGTATGAAGACTTTCTATTTGACAGTGACAATGATCGAGCAACTTATAGAGAAGACGCTGATGAACAGGGATCAGAGAGTGCATCCCACTTTGAAGTTGCATCATTCATTTCCGAGAGAGAACAGCAGAATCTGACTTTACTTTTAGAAGAAAACTTCAAACCCCAGAAGACTCTCAGCTGGTCGGTTGACCAAGAGGTGGATAAATCAAATGGTCAGGTTTTTGAGGCATCAGAAGGTGGGCAGCGTGTAGAGTTTTTGGCAACAACTAACCAGGAATGTGTGACAGATCCAATAGATTTGCAACCTGAAATGCAGTCTTACCAGCTCATGGCAGAAGGTCTTGATCAGAGTGGAGAAAGAGTCCAAGACTACTTGTGCACAAATTCATTAAAGGACTCATTCATAGTATCTAAAAATCATACTGGAACAGGATCGGTTGATATGGATATGCGGTCATTTCTCTGCATGACCCCTGATGCTTCTTTTAAGAAAGAGCTGCTCAGCACCAGTAACAACAATTACCCTGCAGAAGAAGAGGGAAGACTGTACGAGCAGTATTGTGAGCACAGAGATGCAAAACTACGGCAAGAGTCAGCTCTTAAAAAAGCAGAAAGAAGAGCAAAATTGGAAGCCCTGCAAGAAGTTTTGGAGAGAGGAAAAGCTGAAATGGTTTCTAGAAGGATCCCACTTGTGGAAAAGCAATATCTATCACTTGTGGAAGGATCACATGCACGTAATCTGTCTGGAGAGTCTCAACTCGTCAGTCAGAAAGTTGAGGTATGCGCAAAGGCTGTTAGAGATATGAGTCCAGTGAATTTGCTGAGCTTTTTTGCAGTCTTGATGCTCTCAATCGATAAAGCTTTGGAGTTGATTTGTTTCCATTATGCAGCCTTTTATACTTTTATAGACATAATTTGTATTAAAAATGGAGGTTCAAAGTAATAGAGAATGTAGTTTCATTTTTACGTTTTTCTTTGACGGCCATTGTTTACTAACCATTACTAGGTTTGAATTATGTAGCTTGATGACTATACCCAGAACGCTCCGACTTCGATGAGAACTGTCTCTCCTGCTGCCACACCTCAGATACTGAACCATCAGACTTCAAATTCGAAGTCAATCTCAGCAAGGAAGGTTTCACCAAACTTAACATCTACTTCTCGCAGTCCCTTGCAAGGTCTTGTCTCTTGTTCTCCGAAACCTGTGGCCAAATCTTCAAACCAAAATGAGTCCCTATCAGAACACCAAAGTTCAATCACTGGCAGTGCTCCTAAAGTTGCTGAAAAGACGTCAAATAGATCAGTGCCAGGATGCTCAAAGAGATCAAGGAAAGAAAACACTAAGCCTTATCCTGGACGACGTGGTCAACTCTCCCAGCAGGACAAAGTTACGTTTCCTAAGGGCAATAGATCAAAGGTCGGCATTTCTGCAAGTCGTCGGAGGCCTGGTAATGCGATTTTCCCATTAGAATCAAACAGCTTACTATCACCTGATTCTATTGTGCAAACTTCTGCTAGTGTGGAGGATAAGAAGCATAGAATTTCTCCAGCCAGAAACAGGATTTCAGCAGTTACTGCTACAAAAGGCATGCAAGCATCTGTGCACAGAAACTACAATTCAGAGCCACTGAAGTTGAAGAATATAAAGTCTCAATCGAACCCACAAAGTAAGGCCTACAAGGTGAGTTTAACCTTGTCTGTTTCCAAAAATGCAAAACCTTTTTTGCGCAAAGGCCGTGGAATAGGTCCAGGAGCTGGACCTGGTGTCCTCAAGTTGAAAGCATCATTGGCATCAGATAGTGTGCAAATCCATAGCGAAGAGCAGCTGCAATCATCTGATGCACTATTGCATGATGCTGAAACCATGACTACTTGCAAGATTGAGGAACACGCAGGATTACAATCTGCTGACAACTTGAAGCAAACGGAGTTCTTTCAGTCCAGTTCAGAGACAATCTGCAACTCATTTTCAGCAGCTGAAAGGCAATCTCATATCAGTAATGATGCATCTCTGGAAAAAAAGATTTCTAACAATATTGACAACCTGCATTTATCTCTACCGTGTGCCGATATCTTGGAAAATATTCAAGATGACATATCTAGCATAGGAAATCCCTCTGAGAACTGCAGGCAATTTGATAATATGCAGTTCAACTGTAGTACTTCTCATGCCGCACCAAAAACTTTGTTCTCTTCATCCTCTTCAAAGTCTACATTAGAGAAGCATTTTTTTGAGGATGACAATGATGCTACACCATTTATATTGCCAAATACGTCCCAGCCGAAGCCAGAGAATGTTGTTGAAATAGTCTCCGCTGGTTCACCAACTTCATATGCACGCACTACTTGTGGTATGCTGTGCTATAAGTTTTCTGCACAATCAGTCATGTCTGATGCAGCTCAGTTGCGGGAAAACTCAGGCGTCTGTAACAATCCCCCTGCCCCAGATTGTACAAAAAGATCTAGACGGTTGTCAAACGGGTTAAAGTTTTTGAGATTCAGAAAGAAAAAACCAAACTCACAAAATGGACCTAGCAAACTAGGATCAGTCTGTACCCTATCTGGAGTGACGAGTGGGGCCAGACCTGGCGAATATGGATGCACTGGAACTGGAAATATTGGAATTAAATCTGCATGTCAGATGGATAACTTAGAAAGGACTGCTGAAGCCCTTGCAAAAGCTTCTAGTGCTGCCAAGCCCGGTAAGTAAAATCCTTGATATATTTTTTTGCAACTGGGATGCCAAAGCATCACAGAAGATAAAAAATACATATATATTGTATAAAAGCTTCTTCCTGAGGACTATACTTCCTTCATAAATGCATAGTGCGTCTGTTAGGTATCTAAATTTCAGGGTGTCCAAATTCAGAATATCCTAAACAGACAGCTGCCGAACTTGAAGTTTTTGTTTTGTAATGAAGCCATAATGTCCCATCTTTTTTAATGCATTCATACAGAAAACATCTCGTGTTGTGCCTATTTAACTTGCGGAATTGGCGTTCATTTAGCTAGAATTTTAGCCATTGACCAGGAGTGGAAATTTCCTTGTTATGATTGATAGCAACTGGCCCCTAACCGTTGATGCTGGAGCCTTTCTAATGATGATGTTTCCCTTTGCAGCTCACTGGTCCTTATTCTCCGTTTTGGTTTGTCGGAGCAAGAGCACTGACTCAAGATCACGATGATAACTCAAAGAGTCAACCTTAACTTGTCTCGAGATCCTGATGGGAGTTACACCGCCAAGATCACAGTGATAACTCTATCACCCAAAGAGTTGACTTTTCTCAAGATTCTAGTATACTTAAGCTGCCAACCTGCTCTTTTGTTCTGCTTATGTGGGAAATCGATGATCTAGCTTTCATAAAATCATATGATGATAAAGTCATTGTTATGCTTTGAAAGCACTGGCGAGAATTGTAGCTGTCAAATAGTGCCAACTTGTGGCATTTTCCTTCACAAATAGGGTGGGGTCTCAAATGGGATGTCTGGCTCTTCGATGTGTATCATAGTTGAGTGTATGATCAAAGCAATTTGCTGCTTCATTGAAGTTTTTTCATGTTAAGAAAAATTTATTCATATGCATGAAGCTTTTGATTCTGCTGTCAGTAAATTTACCTGCTTTTGGTTGTAAATATTGAGGGAAGTTACAAACTGCTCGTAAAACTGCCTGGTGGCCGGTATACCTGGCTTATATAATTCTTCAGGGAAACATTTGAAATCTTTTTCCCTATCAACCTACTTCAATTTTTGGAAATTTACTCTTGCAAGAGATATGTAGTCCTCCAATCTTTCTCCCTAGCAACCTACTTTTTAACTTCTGAAAATAACTCTTGCTACTGGAACTCTTGCAAGAGATATGTAGTCCTCCAATGAGTGGCGTGTTGGTGAAGACCTATTAGAGGTTAGGAGTTTGAAATCAATAATCGACTTAAAAGAAAACATATAAGAACAACTGCTGGTAGAGACTTTGAAGTAATATATGAGGTAAATTTAGTCCTTTGTTAGGATCTTTGGCATGAGCATGATGATGACAACCATTGGGCTGTAACAGCAAAACCCTGTCAAAGCCCATTACACATGTTTCTGTTGTGTTATTAATACTTTTGTTGGATGCATGTGTTCTTACGTAGGCAATATCCTTGTTGATGTGATGAGCTACAAGCTAATTGCATTCGTGATAGGGTGAGATCATTGCACTTGTAGCCTTGATGACAACCTCTTGGCACATTTCTCTCCCAAACTTATCAACAACGTAAATTTCAACTTGTGAGGAGTCTCACAGCAACCTGTTATTGCGAAGTACTTTATTCAACAATCAAACTCAATGGTGGATGCCCTAGTTTTCCTGAGCATTGCACATTTCCACTTATATAGAGAGTGAAGATGCCTTCAAAAGTGAGTGAGTTGTCAAGTTCAAGTGTATGAGGTGTGAGGGAGACTCCAATTGGACTTAGGGAGAAGTGGAGTGCATGGATGAGGTGTTTTAGTTAGGGAGGGTGAATGGGTGATGTGTACTGGCTTGGGAGAGTTATTAAGGTGTGTTGGCATATGAAGTGAGAGTGTAGGAGGGCACCCCGTTCTAGGTGTCAAATTGCCTGGAATGCATGAGGAAAAGTAGGTGGGAGGTAGGTGGTACAAGGTTTCAACTTGACTTTTAATTACATATAATATTACATGGTTACAACTTGGGAATTCACCCAAGTGCAATCTTCCTATGGAAGAGCCAAGATATATGTCCATCTTGTTTTTGCATAATGTCCATCAATTCCTAGGCCCTTTTTTCTAGAGGTTGCCCATCCTCAGTCATGGTCATTGGCACTTATTTTCTAGAGGTTGCCCATCCTCAATCATGGTGGAAAAAGTCACTAGGGTGATCAGACCCTAAGCCTTGTCCTGTTCTTTATAGACTCCTCTGAGCCTTCATTATAGACTTATAAATAAGCCTTCTTTATAGACTCTACTGAGCCTTCATTATAGACTTTGTCAAAAGCCTTCTTGTTTACTGTCTTTAAGCTTAAAAAGCTTCTTGTTTCGATTCTTGTTCTTCTGGCACTTTCTCGAGTACCTGCACATACCCTCAAAGAGAGATCAGTCCTTAAGCCCATAGGGCTTTTTATTCTTGTTCAGATTCTTCAGGTACATCATGTGTACCTGCACATCCCTTGAAAGAAAGGTCAGTGTTCATAATACCATCAAACATGGTTCATCGAAGTTTCTTAGTTCTACAGGTGTCAATGCCTGTTACTCAATTCATTTAAGCAATAAATTCATACAATATTCTAAAAGAATACTGATCATTGATAATTCTATATCATCAAAGTCTATCTGGGTTGGAAGTTAAAAAAGTCTGTATTTCTTAGGAGCAATTTGTCTCTGCAAATTACAAGAGTAGAGTCATGTGCATGAAACCATGAAACCCCCATGCAGGTCAACTATAAATAGATCACTTCTCTTCATGCAGTCCTCCTACCTATATCCGTTACACAGGCATGCAATACTCCATATGTCTCAATTAGAGTGTCTGGGTCCTCTCAAGGTAATCAGTCACAAACAGGCCTCAATATGGAATTAAATCTCGGCGTGACCAATAATCTCGAGTACCATATTAGGACTGTTCCATATTAGGTCTACCATGTTTCATTTAGGTCTACCATATTAAAACAGGAAAGAATTACAGGAACAGTTCCTTTAACTTTCAATATTAACTGAGAAAAATTATTATTCTTAGTCTGACTTTCATATCAAACAAGTACTAAAAGATAATCCTATTTTCCAAATGATAATCTCTACATTGGAGTACAACTCAGGTTTGAAAAGTACACTAAGCGAGAAATTTTCCATCTGGATTACATTCATCACAAGTTAATAACATCACCTTCATGTAAAGCACTTACATGAAACAACTGAGTGAAATATTACCTAACTTAGGAGATTAAAGTTAAAGAAAAATAATAATAATTACAATCTGAAATCATCCACAAACTCTAATAGATAATATATAAGCTTTCAAATACAAATATCCTTAGAACCCAAATTCTAAGATATGAAAATTCATTCAATTAGAATCTCTAGGAGAATAATTAGGATATAGAATGATTAAAACTCAACTCTGAGTATCCCATATACTCTTTTGAGTTGAATGCTCCTGTATCTAGCACCAATTACAAAAAAATAACATTCATTCATCTTAATAGACTTGTCTGTCTCCTTTGATAACTGGAGATCCAATTCAAATGAAGAACTGTACTCAAGCATCTGCAGACCATAAACTGTAGTAGAATAGCATCCACTAGATAAATTAAATTCTCCACAAGTATAATACATATCTTGTGAGAATGTCTGTGAGATCCATAGGTTCTTAATAATACTGGAGTAAAGATATTCAAAATACTGATCTGAATTCTTATTCAATTAATAGACCAAGACTTAATCGCCACACTTAAAAGAATCATTAGCATTCCGAATAATCTTCTGATAATAATTAAGTATCTATTTATAATCCGTCAATCATAAATATTTAGATTCATATGATTCATCAATCATAATTTTATGGAATCCAAAATTATACTTAATCATTTACAAGATACTGGAGTAATATGTCTCTCATAACTCATGAAAAAGTACGAATCATTACAAAATCTTTCCATTAAGAAAATACTGGATTTAGGAATATTCTTCTACCAAGTAATGAAGCAAACATCCCCAACAAACTTTGTCTTGTACCCTTTCTTTAACATTTGACCAACACTTAGCAAATTCCTTGAAAGTGAAGGAATGTAAAGAACATCATCAAGCCTTGCATTCCTATTAGTAGAAAGACAAATAGGAATTGAGTTAATACCTTTGATCATACACTCACTACCATTTGGTATGTGAACCACTTTCTTGGTTCCAGCATAAGAGATCAAAGAAGTAAAGAACTCCTTGTGACTAGTCATGTGTGAACTAGGAAGATCCACCAACTTGCAACCTTGCTCCTCTCCTTGGATGAGAATACTAGTTGAATACCACCAAGCTCCAATGAAAAGCACCACCTCTCCAAACTTGTAAGCCTTGCTCTGATACCACTATAAGGGAAGCTCCTTAGATCCTGCTTACAAATCACAAACACAATGATAACACACTATGGAGAAACCACCCAACCAAGTAGAAGCATCCAATCAAACTCTAGAAGCCTCACCCCCAAGCCAAAGAACAAGAAGCATGAATGTAGAGTGAGAGCCTGGCAATGAATCCAAAACCATGATGAGGAGTAGAGCGAGTTTGGACCCAATATATAGAGCCAAAAGCATCCTGGGCACTTAGCCATGCATAGCCCTAAGTTCCCTATACATAGATTCAACTAGAATAGAGTCCTAAGCATGGACCAACTATTCATAGAATTGCTATTGATAACTCTACACATGCATACATTGTCTCATACCTTGTCTAAACTCCATTTAGTGTGTTCTGGGCCTCACAAGAATATTAGTTATTTTCGGGTCACGTCCAGTATGACATGACATAACTAACAGCTTGTTTCACTGGAGTACCGTGTATCCAAGACTAGGAGTATATTGTATCCTATGTACTGGTCATGGACATAATAAGTGCCAAGAGAATCAAGGGGGTGACCAGAAGAACATTTCGTCAAACCCGCCAGCACTGCATGAGGGAGACCCAATCTAACTCGAAGAGCGGTGAAAAACAACTCTAAAGAAAGAGGCAAGAGTGGAACAACAGGACGCGCACAAGAGTGGAACACAACCTGGCACGCAAAAAGCCAAGCACAAGACATAAGGCGAGCCCGAGTCTCATTGGAAGGTGAATCACTGAGAAGTTGAGAAAAAGCATATGAGTGGAACCGCTCCAAAAGATACTTCTGAAAATGAGCATGGTGATGGCTGAGCAAAGTCTCAAAGGGAGGCAAAGAAGCTCACACAAGTGGAGGGATGAGATCCTTGGCCGCAAGAAGATGTTGTTGGAAAGGAAGATTGTCTGTTTCCACATGAGAAAAATGGGCTTGTTGTCTTGCTGAAACCGAAAGATAAGTGCAGAGGCAACAAGGGCCCAACTCCCCAAAAAGCTGCCGGAGCAATAGAAGCTGTGCGAGTAAGACCAGCACCTCCAGAAGAAGCGAGAAGAGAGACTTGTCGCTTAACGAAGTGACCATTGAGAATATGAAAGATTTCTGAACCCATCAAGTGACCCAGAATATCTAATAAAGTATTATCAAAATCTTGTAGCAAAGCCAAAACATCCGGAGAGATAGGAACACAACATAGAATATAACTTGACCGTTGAGCAAAGCATTGAGTGAGAATATGCGCGAATATATTTTATTTGTTTTTTTGTCACGAACTCATTTTTTCCCCTTTTTTATTGGTTGGAAACTGATGGATTAGCCTGAAACTGCTTCTTGGACGTCACCACCATGGAATCATAAGCCTTCGTGACTCGTACGATGTCATCGAAAGTCTAAAGCACGTTTCGCTTACATTCATTCTGATAGTCAGCTGGCAGACCTAGGATAAACTACCAGAGTGCCAGTTTTGAATCAATTGATAGAACTTTGTTCCATAAATCCATAAATTCTTGCAAATAAGAGTCTAAACTCTGCGTTTCCATTTTGCAACTAAAGAATCTTCGGTAATCGTCTAAATCGTCCATGACCACGAACAATTTTCTGAATACTTCCTTGAATTCTTCCCATGTAGTGGGTTTGGGTTGCAAATCAAGCCACCTGATGAAGCCTTTCCTCTGAAGAACAGAACCACATTCTCAATCTTTTTCTCTTTCAAAATTGCATGTAGATTGAAATAATAGGTCCACTTGGTTGACCAGTCGTCCACCACCTCTGGCTTTTCTTTACTTTCTTCTTTCTCGGATAGGGTTTTGGCTAAAAGCCCAGATTCGGCGACAAAGCCTTTACTTAATTTAAGAGCTCTTTGACTTAAAAAATGCTCTTTGGTATTATAAACATGTGGGATTACAAAGAATCGAACTTACTTGAAGGGCTCATAAGCCCAACTCAAGCAGAATGCACCAACTCTATCATGAGTGAATGAGTGAGTATATGCAAGTTATACGACTCGTAAAGGTCTAATGAATAGTGGTCCTAAGCCTTGAGGCTTGCATGTGAATGAAGAAAGATTAGGTGACCCCACCCCACCCCACCTCGTTAAAAATACCAAAACTTTAGAAGGCACTACTTTATCCTTGGTAGGTCTTTTTCCCTTCATTTGCTTTATTTTGTGTTTTCCTCGGTCATTGACAATGCGGAACAAAAGAGGACAAGAAGTTTGATCGCCATAGCCATGGAGATGACGGGAGAGGAAGCGATAGATTTGCAGCTCCAGCAGCAGCAGTTTTGGTGGCAAAAGCACGATGAGCAGCAGGTGGCGCTGTACGCAACCTTGGGAGTTTTTCTCGTCACTTTGTTTGTGGTTTTTTCAGGTATTGTTCTTGCTAATAGTTCCACTTTACGTCTTCTATTATCTCCATTCTTGCATCCTTTCTAAACCTCCGTCCGTGTATCCTCATTTTTACTTCAGAAGCTTTCTTGACCTGCTCACAGTTCCCCTTTTCCTTGAGATGAAATTGATCAGATCTATTCTTAGGTCTTTTTTGGATACCACTGTTAACGCATATTAGGGTTTATGCTTCTGGTAAGTCGGTTGTAGTTGATGATCAAGTCTTATAAGCTTGTTTTTAGGAGTCTGTTGTAGCTTCTACGACCTAAAAACTGCATCTTAACAGATGGCTACCTAAGAAACCGGTGAATTTATGCATCTATATCAGGATCATCGTTTGTGTAGAATACTAAACATCGTTGTAAAAGGACATCACCCGATCATAAAATGCTGCACTTTCATGCAAGTGCTCGTCTGGCCCCAGATTGCGCTCATGCTAACTTTTCTTGCAGTGTATTTAGCTGCTATCAGGCGTAAGAAATCGGATACCATACTCATCGTAGGACTGAGCGGATCAGGAAAAACTGTGCTTTATTATCAGGTACTCCAAAAATGTGTTTAGTTCAGTTTCGCTTTTGTGATTGGAATGCTGCAGTTTCGCATTTAGAAAGGATAAAGTGGTGAATAGCTTAGTCACTTTTTCATAGCAATTTGCTGGTACTTTGTAGTGTGGTTATTGGAGCTCCAAGTGAGTACCTTGGAAATTTTTTTTATATAAGTTGTTGACTTGTCAAATTGCCATAGTAATGGTATAATTTAGAAAAGTCAAGGTCATCTTTGTAATGTCTAAAGTTACGCACTTTGCGCATCCTTTGGCTTCTTTGGGGCATTTGAAAAGCATTAGTATAAAAGAATGTTCCGTATGCTACAAAACTATGTTATAAACTCAATAGGTTGTACATGTTAAGGTATGTGCAGGTATATTATCTCATAGTTTTTCTACTGTATTAAGGATTGTAATTTAGGGTGTAATGTATCATTATATGGTATGAAAGCTAATGTGGACATATGTTTGTTCATGGGACGTGCACCTAGTCGAGGGTGCTGACGACGTGAGTAGGGGTGCCATAGCATTTGGTCCAGGTCATGCGTGATAAAGTTGATGGTCTAAGTCTTTGTTTTTGGACTCCTTAGGATTGAAGATTGCACGTTGTTCAGGTATTATCCTAGACATAACATCTACGAGCTTTTATAAATACCTGAATTCATGAGGCTATGGCATTATTATCGAGTTTGGGGTCTATAATCTACGGTTTAGCATCAATACATACATTGATTTATTCAAAATTTAATAAATATAAACCCTGATTGATTACGTTAGAGCTTAATTTTAAAATGTCTCTTCATCGCTATCCATCCCAAACGCTTTTTTCAGAACACAAAATACATCATTCCTTTGGAATGAATATTTTGTTAGCTTTCTAAAATGTGATGCCCTGTAAGGTAGAACAAACAGCTGCATGACAACAGAAAATCTGATCATATTGCTTACCTTGCAGTTGCGTGATGGTTCAACGCATGAAGGGACCGTGACTTCCATGCAACCAAATGAGGATCGATTTGTGTTGCACTCAGAGTTGGAAAAGGTAGTGCAATCCAGCAAAAATAAGTTCATTCACAAAGCAGGGTAGAGTATGCACAATAGTACTTGAGGATTGCATGTGCTTTAGAATCCTTCTGTGTGGTTAAGATAAAACTTGAAATCAACTCTTAGTAAATGCTCTTGAAGCATCTACATGCTACCTTGGTCATTCCGTGCCGGTTTTTTGGGTACACAGCCTGCTAAAGGAATCTTTTTGCATATGACATAGTTCATGAAGAGTTGAGAAACATGAATGCAAAAGTTTCAAAATTTTACTTTTCTCCTTCATGTGATTCATTTGCAGAAAGGAAAACTTAGAGCAGTTCACGTAGTGGATGTACCTGGACATGCCAGACTGAGGCCAAAGCTTGATGAGTTTCTTCGTCAGGCACAGGGGATTATTTTTATGGTGGACGCATTGGATTTTATGCCCAATATTCGGCCAACAGCAGAGTAATGAAATGGACTAATGCCCTGTAACTTGCAGCTTTGTCATGTCCTTTCCATAAAATTATCTGTAAATTGTACCTGTGTTTTTAGCTACTACTTCTGACGCTGTAAAGTTAGATTGAGTGCAAAGCCAAAAGGTACTTAGATTCAGTGGTTTGCATTTCCCTGAAATTATATTTTCTTTTTCTGGAGATTAGTTTGTTTTTTTCTCATTAGGCTTTGAAATTTTTATTGATCCCTAGGCCTAAGCCATGTACTACATTACGTAATTGTGATCTTAGATTGCTTAAGGACTGCCAATGTGTGGCAGATAATGAGTAATACATCTTAAGCAGCCCATGTTTTTCTTCTAGAAGTTAAGTTCTCGAACTGACTTCGGTTTTGCTACTTATTTGACTGTTAATATGTGAAGGTATTTATTTGAGGTCCTGTCAAAGCCCCTGGTAGTTAAAAAGAAGATTCCGGTTTTACTTGTATGCAACAAGATGGATAAGGTCACAGCGCATTCGATGGATTTTATTCGTAAGCAGCTAGAAAAAGAAATGTATGGTTTGTGATCTCTTCATGCTCACATCAAAGAAGTTGCCTTTTCGATTATCTTCAACATGAAAAAAGTGGCTTGCAAGAACACCTTTTTTGACGAGCTCTTAGATAGGTCAACAATTCCCGAGTTAAACATTATGTTAGACCTGTATGAAATCTTTTGTTTTGCTTCAGAAAGATTTGCAAAAGCATGTCATATGACATGCTGCAATCGGTGGCTGATATGAATACTGACTGTATCTGTTGTGTACCTCAGAGACAAGCTGCGAACAACACAAAGCTCAATCTCAGAGGCTGACCTTTCAAGTGGAGTTTTCCTGGGCACACAAGGCGAGGCTTTCAAGTTTACTCAGTGCACTAATAAGCTTACAGTTGTCGAATCGTCTGCCTTAACTGGAAAAATTTCAGAGGTTGAGCAATTTATAAGAAGCTACGTGAAACCTTAGGTTGACAATGTCGTAATACTGGATCTCATACTGCTGCCACACTGGGCCATTGTCTAGAAGTTGCAAGTCGTGTGACTTATTTTGAGAAAGTTCTACCACTCCATTTTTGTCCAGTGCAGTTACAAGTTAACTTACGATTTCATGTAGCAAATTGTAGAAGAGACTAAATTTGGATCAACTTGAACGAGTTGTCTTTGCTTTGAAGAATCAGTATTGAGGCAAGCACCTTAGTTTGCAACTTCAGCTTGCCAAGTAGGTAATATTGAGATTTTACTCTTTGTTACACATGTATTACTAAACATCAATTTATGCTGAGCTTGAATTTGGTATTTCCTTACTCCAAAAAGTGTCCTCTCTCTCTCTCTCTCTCTCTCTCTCTCCCTATATATATATATATATATATATATATATATATATATATATATCACTGTTGATGCCGGAACGCGTTCCAGACCCCGAAATGCTGTTCCGGAACGCATGTAATTTGTTGAAAACCGACATGTTTTACAGGTTTAGGGCAGACACAAAAAATGTCTGACCATTCTCTTAAATGGAGGTAGTGAAATTATGCCAAATTTCTAGATGCTATGCTTGCCCTCGGGTTTCAGTTTGATGCCTTCTATGGTACATCAATTAGCTCAAAGGTACTCTGCGAGTCCTAGGCGTTAATGAAGCAAAATCAAGTTTGAGTGTATGCATATCAATGTGTGCATGTATGGATGACATCGCTTGACTGATGCTTCTGATATCTGATCTACAGATCCTATTTTCAAAGCCAAGCTGATCCAAATGATCCTGATCAGTGCATCAACAATAGATATGATGCATAGGGCGTTCCGGGTCTAGATATCCACAGCTCTGACATTTTGCCAAAAGGCCTCCACATAACAGTCATGACAGTGGGATGAGCACAGACCCTAAACCCTAAATTAGTGAATCAGTTTGTCGTGACTCAGTGAATCAGCAATACCTACACTATCAACTTCCCATCCCAAGACCTGTTTTTTGACACCCATATCAAAAACCCGGAACGTGTTTTGGAACGAGACATGCAACTATAAATATATATATATATATATATATATATATATATATATATATCATAGGTCCCGCGGATCCCGGTACCGCGGGACCGTACTGGTACCGCGGTACCATGATGGTACCGCGGTACCACAATATAATAATATTTTTATTATTTAATATTTTTAAATTTTTTTTTTTACCTAAACCTACCCGCCCCCCCTCGCATTTCCTCTGAAATTTTTTTGCGCCCTCTCCGCCCTGCCATCGTGCTGGTTTTTCCTACCTGCCTTTGATTCCTTGCGTCGCCCATCGCCCACACAACGCCCTGCCTTGCATCTGATTTGCTTTGCCCTGCATTCGCCCATTTTCAGCGTCTCTCCAACAGTGAATCCTGCTATTTTTTTTCCAGCAATCCATCCCTCATTTCATCTGCAATGGTGCAATCCAACCTTTCCGGTCTGTGGGACGAGGTAGACATTGTCAGGCTGGTTGCCGACAAGGCCAACAAGACCGGCCAGAAGATCGTGCGCTGCCGATACTGTCTCGTCGAGTTTGCTGCATCCCTCACTCGCTTTAAAGGCCATCTGCTCGGTGCACGCGCCAAAAATGGTGCCACCTTGAATGCTGCCCCTTGTGGCAGCATGACCGTCCCCGACAGGTAGCGACTATTGGACACCTACGGGCCGCGGCTCCTGGCAGGGGAGAACACCATTTCGGAGGGCATTCTCCGATTTTGCACCGCTCCTTATGTGGCTGACCCAGAGTTGCTGCCTGCTTGGCTGGCACGCACGAGGAGAGGGAGTGCATCCTCCTCCGGTCTCTTTGCCCCTCAGACAGTTCTGCCTCACGCACCCCCATCTGCTCAGATTCCGGTGGATCCCGTCCCATCGCGTCCGCCAATTGCCACTGCGGTTCCACCACCACCCACTGTTGCTCGCACTCCACCAGTCTACGACTTTCTCATGGACTCTCCGCCACCCAAGCAGGCCCAGGATGGTACTGGGCGGGCCTTCGAGGATGTGGAAGAGATCCCTTCTTCCTTCCCTTCCCATCCGGATGACCTCCTCAGCCAGCAGTTTTCGTATCCCATGCCAGATGTTGCCCCTCCACCAGTGCACCCCACGTATGCTGCTGCACCCATCCCTGCCAGTGCATCCCACTCTCCCCATTCCACGTCTACAACCGATGCATCCACCAGTGCCCAGCCTGTCGCGTCATCGTCCATTCCCGTCACGGTTGGTGCATCGTGCTGGAGGTCCACCACCCGTCGCCCACCAGGGAGAGCCCTTGTGCAGCAGACCATTCGCGGCGCGCATCAGCCGCACATGGACAGAGAGGCCACACAGGCCGTGGCCAGTCTGATTTACGAGCTGAACCTGCCCTTTGCCATCACCGACTCTGAGCCCTTCAGAAGGGCCTTCCGCCTTGCACAGTCTGTCAGCCCTAGCTGGAGAGTCCCTAGTTCAGAGGTTGTCCGCACACACATTCTGAGGGATAGGGTCGAGTCCTTGTCTAGAGAGATGGAGCCTCTACGTCGGCACTGGGCCACTTACGGTTGCAGCATCATGTCTGATGGCTGGATTGATGTCAGGAGGAGGCCGATCCTCAACATACTGGTCTCCAGCTGCATGGGCACACAGTTTTTGAGGGCAGTGGATTGTAGTAGGAGGGGGAGAGTCATATCTGCAGAGTTCATGTTTGATGTCATCAAGTCTTCCATCCTAGCCATAGGGCCACAACATGTCGTCACGGTGGTGACGCACAATGCCACGAACTGCATTCAGATGGGTGTACTGCTAGAGGCCGAGTTCCCTTATATCGTTCATATCCCCTGTGCAGCCCACGGCATAGACCTTCTGATGGGGGACATTGGAGCACTTCCCTAGGTTAGAGCCATCGTCCGGGAGGCCCTCTTTCTGGTAACTTTTGTCACCAGAAAGAGGCGTGTTCTTGCCATGTTTCGGGTGTTCAGCCATCTGGACCTCCGTAAGCCAGCCCCCACGCGCTTTGCATTTGACTTGGTGGTCATCGACCGTTTGATCAGGTGCAGGGCCCAGCTTCTACAGATGGTTGCCAGTGATCTTTGGGGTGCCAGTACATTTCCGCACACTGAGGATGGGGAGCACTTTTCTTCCACGGTGAGGGGAGACCAGTTCTGGAGGGATGCACAGACATTGTCAGGACTGCTTCGACCACTCTACATTGTGCTCCGCATGGCTGACAACGAGGGGTCGACACTCATGGACCGGATTGGACAGTTCCTGCAGCTGCCCATCTTGCAGCCAGAGAGGTAAGCGGTACAGTGTTGCAATTGACCTTTATCTTTTCAGTACTTGCTAGTTTGTTTTTCTGTCAATGTTAAGCTTTTTCGTAATGCCCTAAACCACATGCCCCTCACCTGCAGGATGACAAAGCTGAAGTTCATATGGGAGACGCGGTGGAACTACTTCCTCAGGAGTATCCACAGCGTTGCACACATGCTGCATCCCCTCTTCCTCTCTCCGACACAGATCGCAGACATTGAGCTCGAGGCCGATTGGCTTCAGTACATTCACAGGGTGGGTCCACACATAGGTTTGGATCCTATCAGGCTTATGGAGGAGCTCGCTGCATTTCGTTTCGGCATGGGCACATTCGGCCACCCGGCTGCCTAGGATCCAGAGAGGAGGCAACTACCCATTACCTGGTGGACCATGTTCGGTAGCACATACCCATCTATACAGCGTCTTGCACTGCGTGTCCTTTCTCAGGTATGCATCTCATTTTATCCTCCATTTTTGTGTTTCGTTGAAGTTCCACCTCTGCCACAATGTGCTGAAGTATTTCAATGCACGCACCACAGGACTGTGCTGCCTCCGTGTGTGAGCGTAATTGGAGCACATGGGCACTCATTCACACGAGGAGAAAAAACCGGTTGTCAGTGAGTCAGTTGGAGCGGTTGGTGTTCTGTAGCACCAACGCACGTCTCGCCAGGAGGCTTCCGACCATTACGAGCGCATTGCAGGTGATAAGCTAATCTTTCATAGCATGTTGGTTGACTCCTGGTATGTTGGTTTCATTTCTTGATAAAGTTGTCTCTCTGACATGCAAATTTTAAACCTTGCAGACGAAGATATCCGATTTGGAGCGCCAGGTTGACTTGCCTACGGACAACACCCATCCCATGTCTGCAGATGACCTGGGCTCACAGTTGATGGCAGAGAGAGAGAGAGGGAGCTTGCCGAGATGAGAGAGAGAGAGAGAGCTTGGGCTTGAGCACAGAGAGCCCCCATTGTATGAGGCAGATGAGCCAGTGTTAGAGGATGAGCATGATGAGGATGAGCCCATTCGGGTTGTGTTTGCCAGACCAGAGAGGGATGAGGTAGATTATACAGGTGCAGGGCACACGCCACGGGCAGGGGTCACAGGTGCATCACGTGGCAGAGGTGGGACACATGGCACAGGTTATACCGGCAGACAGGCAGGGCACACAGGGGGGGGGGGCAGTGGCATACCTACCTATGTCAACATGATGGAGGAGGCTCTTGATAGAGGGCAGAGTGGTTTAGATGCCGGTCCCGCAGATGTTTGGATGCGTGCAGCACAGAGTCGTGGCCGTTACTACGACAGCACGCCAGAGGAGGCACCTGATGACTTTCATTGCACAGATTGGGAGGCCATGCAGGGTCTACAGGGTGCACATGATGAGGCACGGGATGAGGCTTGGGTTGATTCAGGGGTTGGTGCATAGGATGATTCAGAGGTTGGTGCACAGGATGATTTAGAGGCTGGTGCACAGGATGAGTCCCAGAGCTCAGAGCATTTGTATTCGGATGCCCAGTTGGCCGACTTGGTTGCCACATTGGATTCAGAGGCCCAGCAGATGCCGAGTGTCAGGGCGCCCCCATCATCTCTTGCCAGCATGCCATACACAGAGTCCCAGCCAGAGCAGCCGCATGAGGTGCCTACAGTTCCTCCAGCTCCTCAGAGGGTGTATATGCGTCGCACAGCTCCTCCAGTGCCACCGATGCCATTTAGGCCTGCAGCCCCTCCATCGCCGTCCACTTCTGCAGCACCAGGTCTCCATGGCAGGCCACCATCTGTGCCCAGGTTTTCTCTTGTAGCGCCCACATCCACAGTGGCTCCTCCAGTGGCAGCACCCACGTCACATCCTCCTCCTTTGGCAGCATCCAGGATGTACCAGTATCGGCCACCACAACGCCCCTTTCAGTACATATCGCCACTGTACTCGCCTCTTGCACAGCCAGTTCCTCCACCTGCAGCAGCCCCACGGGCACACACTCCACGAGCTCATCCTCCTCGCTCAGTTGCACAGGGAGTTCCCTCTTTTGCTTCCCTATCCCAGCCGACCTCAGCTTGGGCCCAGCCTAGCCAGCCAGGTGATTTGCATGGGGGTGACGAGGCATTGACAGCTCCTCTTGTCCGCAAGAGACCAGGAAGGCAAGAGACCAGGAAGGCCCAAGGGTGCACCGAACAAGAAAGGCAAGGCACAGAAACTGCCAGGAAGGAGAGGACGGCCACGCAGGGTTCTAGGTACAGGTAGAGGTGCAATATCACAGCCAGTTGGAGCAGGTGTTGTTGGTTTGGCCTGCTTGGGGGATGATGCGGAGGCTGATTGGGAGGATGAGGATGACGAGTCTTCCCCCTCGGATACACAGCCCATGCCAGTTCCAGACAGGCAGAGATATCGGCTGCGAGAGTCAGCTCGGGGCCCTGAGTTGTCTCCAGAGCATTCGTCTGAGTCAGAGCCAGAGCATTGATTGTGGCTCTGTTGTTTTAGTTTCAGTAGTTTGTCTTTAGCAGACGGTCTACCATTGTACTCAGATGATTTTTCACATTATATACAGTGTTTGGCCTACATTATTTGCTGCACATTGTGCGTATGTCGCTCTGTACATGTGATGCTTTATTTTATGTCGAAGAATTCTATGTGCGTGTCTGAATCCTATTTTCATTTAATTTCGTTTGAAGTGAATGCTAGCTTCACATATATGCACCTACATCATGAGCACAACAATCACCCCTACACCCCAAACGACATTTCATAAACACATGTAATACATCTGCATTTAAAAAAATTACAGACATTGTATCTTACATGACCAGGTTCGCATTGCATAAAAAACAACTATGTATATATTCAACCGTTGTAGCAGGATAACATCACATATACTGTCATTTTTTTAAGCAGCCATTTAGTTATTTGCTGCACCATAAACTGTCGAAAACTACATAGCAACAGTCCGCCACATACGGCTGGACCTCATCTATTCTAAACATCTCTCACTGATCTTTCACCGACTCCTCGCTCTCGTCTGGTGCATTGTTTTGTCGCTCTTGCTCTGCCTCCCGGTTAGCCCGAGCTGCCTCCTGGTTGGCCCAACGTCTGGCCGCCCTTTCCCTGACGATGATGAGCTGCCGTCGTGTGAAATTCATTTCGATCTGCTCATCCAGATCCAGCTCGACAGCGGGGACAGGACCCACAGCGGGGGCGGGTGGCTCCGGTTCTGGATTTCTCTGTCGAGTTTGTCGCAGCATCTCTCGGATATCTGCCTCTTGCTTCCGATGCCTCTCGTTGTGCCTTCGGATATCTTCCTCAAGTTTCCTCCTGGCTTCGCCCTCGGGCTTCGGTGGTATGCGCTCTGCCATCTCGATCGACTTTCTCCTCACAGCACCTTGGTCCTTGAACACCCTCTCACAGCACCCTGGCTCTCAAACAGCCTGTCACCGGCTCTCGCTTGCTCTCTCATTGTCTATCACTAGCTCTCTCACAGCCTCTGAAAATGCCGACCACAATAGCATTGTGAGTGCCTATTTATCCCCACAGCCTGATCAGCCATGTGGATCCCCATCATCCCTCCATGTGCCTCTGTACCTGCCCCCATGTGATGCTCCCCCCTGTGTTGGTCTCCCATTGGGCCCATGGTCTGCTCACCCACAATGCCCATGTGCCTCTGTACTCTGTACATGTGATGCTACCCCCCTATGTTGGTCTCCCATTGGCCCCTCGGTCTGCTCACTCGCAGTGCCCATGTGCCACTGCAACAGTCTCCTGCATCATGTATTGTACCTTCTTTTTTTACACCCTAAACCTCATTTTTTTAGTTTTTTTTGTCCTTTTTTTGGTAGTTAATATGCAAAAATTAAATATTAAAAATATTAAAAAATAAAAAATATAAAAAATGGTACCGCCCTGGTACCGCGGATCCCAGGGCGGTACCGTACCGGCAGTACCACTGATATGGTACCGGCGGTACCATACCAGCGGTACCATGAGGTACTATGATATATATATATATATATATATATATATATATATATATATATATTATAACTATTTCTCCTTTGCCCTAATTTCACAAAAATCCTAGCTTTTCATGCTTTTGATTTGAAGATCTCATTTACACATCTTTTGAAGGAGATTAAAACAGCCATGATATTTATAAGCTTTTGGTTAAAACAAAAGCTAATTTATTATGGGATAAATTGAAGTGCACATGCCCATCAATGAGATTTTGACTATCGTCAGTCAAACATTTCTATCATTGTTGACATTCTCTCTCTTTCTCCAAACTTTTCTTAACCAATTTTGAGCTTGGTATTTTTAGATGTCTTTCAAAATGTTTAAACCACTTTTTTTTGGCTCCCAAACTATTTACCATTGTTAGCTTGTAGAGACTCAAAATATGTCTACGTTGTCATGTTAATTTTACATATGGTAGGTTCAGTTTTATATGAACATAAGTGCAAGCAAAATCCTTGAACAAGCATGGGATGATGGTGTCTAGAATTCTAGGTCCAATGATGACATAATTGGAGTGTACAAGACATCTAGATGGAAAGATAAGCTTGGAGTATTGATCTATTTAAAATTCAAATAGAGTTACTTTACTTAAATTCATAGTGTGTCAATTAGAGAAGACATCAAGGCCCAAATTTGCATGTAGGCCCCCTCGGCATAAAAAGGACGCGTGACTTGATTAAAACATAATTTGTAATTGAACGAAGATGAAAGGTCTCGAGGATAATGTCATAGCTAGTTTTCAATGTGATTGTCAACCTAGTTCTAGAGACCCTAACCTAGAGTATGCTATTTTTCAAGAATTGGCTTCTATGTAGAACAAACATGTATGGGCTATTGTAGGAACTAGAGACGGTTGACAACCATCAAGGTCCCTTTAAGCCTTGAATTGAAGTTGAGAATCAAATTGTCCTTGTGGGGTATATATAACCCTAGTATCTATTGAATTAACAGAGAAATTAAAAATCAAAATTAGTGCCCATTGGCATTAGCAAGCAGCTTAGCAAAACATTAGTTGATGTCAATAATGTTGTCACAGATTTTTGTATGACTTGAAAATGTAATTTTCAATACAATCTCAATAGAAGGTTGAACTGTGAAGGGATAATGTCATTATTTTGGTCTTCATTATTCATTTTTAAAGAATTTTGTTGTACCTCATAGGTTTGTAAAAGGATGTGGCATGTAGTCCTTACTTATAGCTTTCCAAGTTGATCAAGTTTATATTCTTTGAGCTCCATGTATCATTTACTCATGTGTGTGCATGCGCGTGCCTGCTTGCATGTGTGTCTGCTTGCACATGTGATACATTTCTTGAGAGCTAGTTAGCTTTTCAAATAAAAAGCATTGAATAAAAAAAAATTCAAATTATGAAAAAGAAAATGCTTTATTGGCCAATTTTGTTTGACATTTTCTAGTATATTTTGCTAGAAGACCTTTGAGCATTTGCAAGAATTACCAAAATAAGAATGACAGATGTAGAATGAATTATGCATGCAAAGTGTAAAATGAAATACTTCATGTGCCATGTATACATGTGTGACCATGTATTTGATGTACATGATACTTGTAAATTTGTAGTTCTATTTGGGTTGCACATGTTGATTGAAAGTAGAGATGTACTACTATTGCCATATGCATCGAACACAAATATACAAAATAGAATTGTGTTTTTGATAGGTATTATTTAATTTTTTTAACTAATCCACAAATGTGAGCCCTCAAGGTGAAAGACAAGTTTCCACCATGTTTCTTATTTTATAGAATGCATGATTAAGAAGGAGATACTTGTGATCATTAATAAACATCATATTCTAGAATTTTTGAGAGGTATTATTTCTAATTTTAGATAGTCCACGCATGTGAGCCCTCAAGGTGGAATGAAGTGTGTGATCAAGAGGAAAATGCTTGTTTACATGTATGGAGTACGATTCCATATATGTTACATGTATGTTAACCGGAAGTTGCACTCTCTTAATATTGTTCACATCAAGATGCCTTTATTAATGAGAATTAGTAGGACACAAACATCAAAAATGTTTATTTTTCTCTAAGAAATTGCAGCCCATCAAAAAGATATTCAACTAAATATCAATATTTATCACATTGTAAGGAACGTGAATGAATTCAAATGACCTTTTTTGTAAAACTTTTAGGGGCCCATTTCTAAGTTTCCTATAATTCATTGTCTAAATATTCTTTACAGTTCCATAACTTTCTAGTGTGAGCAGTAAAAATGAAAAGTGATCATATTGACGAGCTTGATGTCAAGAAGTTATTGAAATTTTGTAATCATTAATTTTCAATTTATTTATATTCCAGGACCCTTTTTCTTAAGTTTGATTTTAAGTATTTTCATTAGTTATTTTCAAATCCTCATAACTTTTCCATTTGAGCTCGGAATTCAATGTTGTAAAAAGAAAAAGTGCTCAATTCTATATGAACTCCAAGTTTCAAGTGGGTGGAGAAAAGAGCATTTAAGTTGCTTATCAAAGTCCATTGCACATTAACTTCAGCTCATTGTATCCATAACCTACGGGTCCTATTCATAAGATGGATGTTGATTCTGATTTTGAGTATGTACATGACAGTGACTCTAATATGAGGATCAATCTAACTATGATTTTGAAGATCAGTATAGTAAACACAACGATGGCAAATCCAATCAGTGCGGACAACATGTGTCATATGGAGATTGTATGGATCATAACGAAAAGCATTTTGATAACTATGATGATCGACAAGCTTAGCAGATGAGTCAACATAACCCAAGTGACGGTGTTTATAATAGTGACAATGACGATGAGCCAAATTTTCATCAATCAAGATGTCATCATTACCAACATGCTCATATGGACCAACCTTCCCATCCTACGGTGGAAACAATGATGGTGCAAATACATTTTGGCTTTCAGTTTGATGGTAGAATTGCTCACACGCATGTGAGAATTTGGACAACTTTGACAATAATTTCGGTCAAATTCAAGTACTGACCATGACAAGATCCTATTTGTAGGAACATAGCTTGATGGATCTACAAAAATCCGGTGGCAATATTGGATGCAGTTTGAAGAACTTCATATTACCAATGATAAATGGCCAATCTACTACAATGATTTTCATGGGACAATAAGCAGATATGGTTACTCAGTGGATCAATTTAATAGAATGCAATATATTTTAGGCTTGAAGCTTGAAATAAGAGCTTGCTTATTTAAGGATATATACAAGAAAATTTGAATAACATCATTATCTGACGTAAGATCCCATGTTCATACCATAGAACAAGAACTGAACAAGGGTCAATATAACGACCGCCAAGTGAAGATCTTCAAGAATCCTGTCACATGCAAATCAAAAGGACACCTGTGGAGCATAAACCACCCAACCAACATGAAGAGTCTAGTCAACACCCTAACCCTTCACCCCCAAGCCACAGTGAATGAATACAAGGGAGGAGAGGAAACCTGGCTCAAGAATCTAAAATTCCAATAGGGAGATGGGCGAGTTTCCATGGTATGTATTCTCTCCAAGAGGAGAGAATATTTTCCTTAGGATCCCCATGCAAGCTATATTAAGCTATTGACCTCCTATTCTTGCATTAAAGTAGTCGTTCACCATGCAAGTGCTCCTATGTCCAATTATAGGTCTGGGCCCTCATATGATTATTAATTACTTGATACGACCACGTCCGGAATGACGTAGCATAACTAATAAACACATACAATTGGAGTGACCGGCTATCCACGTTAGGAATTATTCTGATTCCCTTATATAGGACATGGACATAACATTCTTCCCCCCTTGAACCACTTCTATCTCTAGAATTTAGGGAAGTTCTTCTATATGCTTTCGACCCGCTCCCATGAATCATCATCCTCAGTCCGTCCCTTCCACCTAATCAAGCACTCAGAGATAGAATGATTTCTCAAATATTTATATCTCTGGTTTTGAGTACCTTTTCATGTTCCAAAGGAACACTAAGTCCTTCAAATGGGTAAGATCTTCCTCTAAACCAACTATGTCACCATCATGTAAACTTAATTTTAAACGGCTTACATGAAACACAGGGTGAGCTGTAGACTTGTTCTGAAGATCTAGGTCGTAAGCTAAAGAACCAATTTTCTTTATAATCTGAAACGGTCCACAATATCTGGTAGACAACTTATAATGCCTTCCCATAAAGCCTAAATAATCTTTCCACAAAGATCTGGGCTAAATTTGAAACCTTAGCAGTTGACTTGTCTGGTATAAAAGTACCTAACTTTGCCAACCTATTCATCACAATCCAAATAGAATCATTTTGGGATTGGGTCTTTGGAAGTCCAACCACAAAATCCATACATATACTTTCCCATCGTTTCTGAGGGATATCTAGGGGATGTAACAACCCTCCAGTCTTCAAACGTTCAGCTTTGGCTAACTGACCAGGTCTACCTTTAACCACATAAGACTCGACAAATGGCTTGAGTTTTGGCCAATAAAACTCTCTTCTGACCAAGTCCAAAGTCCTATGTATACCCGGATGACCTGCACAGGGAACGTCATGACACTCATAAAGAATTCTCTTCTTTATCTCATCATCCATTGGTACACAAATTTTTCCATTCCGAAATAGTAATCCACCTCGGATAGAGAACTATTCCGCTATCTTCTTATCTTTCCTAGGAACCTGAAACCCCTCTATGAGTAAAACTCTATTCCATTCTCATTTTTTCCTGTCTCCACCATCTTTCAGATGGGACCAAAATGAGAATCCGATTCACACCTCCCTTTCAGTGAAAGATATAGATCAATGGAAATCTGGGTGAATGAAAGTTCATTTAGTTCACCAATCGAACTAAGCGCATCCGCAACTTGGTTAGAGATGCCCTTGACATATCGGATCTCATGATCAAATTTCTGCATAAGCTCAGCCCAACAAGCATTATGACCCCTTAGATCATTTCCACTACAAAAGTTATACACTATAAACTGACTACCATAAAGGTAATGCATCCAAGTTTTAAGTGCATGTACCACAACAAATAACTCCTTCTCCTGAGTTGTGTAACGCAACTGAGGCCCCATGAGTTTCTTGCTTTCAAACGCTATCTGTCATGCCCATGACTGGTCTCGGGTAGCGTGTCCACGCTAGGGACCAGTAGACCAACAACCTGTAAGTTAAATGTGACTATAAGAGAATTGGGACCCTTATGTGTACATGGTCATAATTAATGGTTGTAGGCCTAAACACATGGTGGTGGAGTTGGTATGGGTCTATCAGTGAGTCATTAGGGAACCGGATGATGTGGCCCAGATAGGCTGCAGAGGTGTCTGGTGAGGTGTCACAGTGCACTACTAGTGGTGCATGGGCCTTGGAGGGTATAAGTATACCTGCTGGGCTCTCACTAGTGTATGCTTGATTAGCAACTACATAATATAAAGTCCTCACTACATGATTCAGGCCTAAGCATACCATACAAAGCAACAACACAAGGGAACAGGTGGTGTGGATAAACCAAACCTAGATCGAACGGATCTAGCCCCCAAGCTATGAATCAATCAAAGTCATGGAAAGAGGAGTCACACCAGCAACATGTAGCTACTAATCACAAAATCAAGCATACACTAGAGCCCAGCAGGTATACTTATACTCTCCAAGGCCCATGCACCACTAGTAGTGCACTATGACACCTCATCGGACACCTCTGCAGCCTATTTGTGCCACGTCATCCAATTTCCTAATGACTCACTGATAGACCCATACCAACTCCACCCTCACAATTAACTTACGGGTTGTTGGTCTATCAGTCCTTAGCGTGGACATGCTACCCGAGACCAGTCATGGGCATGACACTATCGGCCTATCTTCTTGTAGAAGAACTGCCTCTATTGCTCACTTGCATCAAGACACCAAATTGGTCGTTGTAAAGCACAATATGGAGGGAGAGTGAGTCTACAAGGCACTTGCCACATCACCCTGCCACCTAGGCTTCACACGTGCGAGCAGTAAATGTCCAAAATTCAGGTAGTAGGATGCACTTTGGGAAGGTGGTATCATCAAAACTTCCATTCCAGCCCAATAAGCATCCAATCAGAAGTTACAAGAACTCTACTAAGGTTCATTAGAGAGGCATAGAAGCTTCTAACAAGTCAGCAAACAAACATAAGCTTAGATCATGCAAAAAATGCATTTTTGGCCTCCTTCAACAAGCAAAACTTCAACATGATGGTGACTAATGCTCACTTATCCAAATTGGATGCATGATGGCTCAAGTCAAAGGCAATACATAATATCTTTAAGCTTGGAATGAGAACCAATAGGTTCAGACCCCCATTTGATAGGTTTTCATGCCCAAAAATCACCAAAAATACACTATTTTTTGATGTTATGAGGCCCCTAATGGTGTCCAATCCTAACCAATCTTCATGAAGGCCCTAGGACAAATTCATTACACCTTTGAAAATGTGCTTACCAGCTATTGCCTAAGAATTTTGAGATCTACCACAAAATTAGTCCAAAAATCATCAAAAAACCATGTTTTTTGACCAATCTTGACCAAAATTTATGGGATAAATCCACAAATAAGTAAAATATGATCCTAATCCATGTAAATCCATTACATTCTAGCACTAAAAGTTCTGATTTTAGTCAAATATGGAGTCTATAGCCCATTTCTGGTCCAAAAACCCCAAATTTTGGTCCAAAATCACTATCTAATCATCATTTTGACTATTCAAACATCATGCAATCATTAAATCCAATCATTGATGACTGTAAAATAGAAAGTACAATATGTAAAACGTACTACATCAGTACCTATGATCAATTACAAGCAACAACCATGTATTCTAGGTGAAAAATGCACTAAAACCATAAAAAATCCGATGATTTCCATCAAAATTCATGGAGGAAATCCACAATTATGATCTTTAGGCTGAAAGTACACCAAGGACATGAGAAGCCACCTACTTGGAAATGAATTCCACCACCTGGAAGAATAAGTAAAGAGATACACAAAAAGAACTATAAAAATCCAAGATCCTCAAGCCCCACCTCCTAGTTGATGTGTTCCAAGCTCTGATACCACTATAACGAATGCCAAGTGAAGATCTTTAAGAACCCTATCACATGCAAAGCAAAAGGACACATGTGGAGCATAAACCACCCAACCAATATGAAGAGGCTAGTCAATACCCTAACCCTTCACCTCCAAGCCACGTGTGAATTTCCCCTTAGGATCCCCATGCAACCTATATTAAGCTATTGAGCTCCTATTCTTGCATCGAAAGAATCATTCATCATGCAAGTGCTCCTATGTCCAATTATAGGTCTGGGCCCTCATATGACTATTAATTACTTGATACGACCACGTCCGAAATGACGTAGCATAACTAATAACCACATACAACTAGAGTGACCGACTATCCACCTAAGAAATTATTTCAATTCCTTTATACAGGACATGGACATAACAGTCAACATGAAGCTGCAACAGAGTTCTCAACACCACTAGAGCACACTATGTGGATATGGTAGTTGCTAGATATTAGACAAATAAGAGAGGAAGAAACGAAGCATCCAAAAAAAATGATGATGTAGTCATAGAAGCTGAAGGATAAAAATAAAGCACCTATAGTTCAATTGGAAAAAACTGTTAATCCAAGAGTGCTGAAAAAGGATAGGCCAAGTGATTATAATGAGGCATCATCAACATCATCAGAAGATGAATTGAAATTTCAAAACGATGATAAAGATAATTCTTCATCAACATCATCAATAAATGAATTGGTAGTGCAAAGTGATGAAGAATAATAGTTATCAACAATGGAAAATCCTGTTCAGCAAATATACCAGCCAATTTCATCAGTAGCTCTTGATTTCCTAGTAAATTTATCAGAAACGGCCAATGAACATTTATGTAGTGCTATGGGGAGTACACGAGATTGGTAACATCAATGTAATTTCCAATTTGAATCGAACAAGAAAATTTCAAATGCAAGTACAATGTCAATGCAAGGACATAAAAAATCAGCTGAGGATAATGAAGACGATGTGTATTATAAGGACAATATTATTGTTTTGAAAGTTGATCTTCAATTGAGCAATACAAAGGCCAATTCAAGCAATGAAGTTGTCAATGAGGCAAATCACTCAAGGACCCCATCTTCGCTGGAAATTGTCCTAGCTATGAGATGGGACAAACAATTACAAGAACATTGGCCTCATTTGATTAAAGGATATTACAAAGTTTTACATCTATTTTTCAAAATTAGAGAAGGAATATGCGACAATGGCATCAAGTTAGGAATCAAAGAGGTGGGTGATTATCTAGCACTGATTGGTGGATTTGAAGTGATGTGGCATTGCCCAGATGTGCAGGCCTGTTGAGTCAGCATATCAGGTCAAAATGTACTTGATCTATATATAAATCATCATTGTGAATATGAAATTTGATGAGAGATCTTGATTTTGAGATAAAACCTTGTCATTTTCACTATAACAGTCTGTCGACGATAGTCCATAGAGTTGACATTTCTCGATTGTTCGACTACCACTCTGATCCAAATCTTTCTCGATAGTTGGACTACCACTCTGATCCTTGTCTCAGATACTACAATATTTTGCAGACTATGTGACAATGTATGTAAAACTGCAGCAATGTGAATGGAACTAGATTAATATGGGATTTAGGAGAGTAGAGAAATAAATCCAACAACCAACCATGACTTGTTAGATATAGCCAGGGAACTAGCAGCACTTCCAACACATTATTTTACCCATAAAACTTGTTTTGGCTCGATTATGACTTTTCGTTTGTTTGAATTTGATTTTCACCTTTACCAATCTTCAATGACTATGCTATTAGGTTGATGATAATCTTTGTTTGATGCCATTCGAAGACATAGAGTTGTTTTCAAGGCCCACCTTAAGGAAGTGTGGCCTCCTACACAATTTCCAGCCGGTCACTACTTACACGTGCAAAGATGACATGACAGCCCTATTGCTATTGTCCAAACTGAGATGAATGTAACTTACAGTGCTCAATTTGACCAAAGGTTGAGAAATTACTAGACAAAGTTTGAGCAATTTTCATGCTAAATTATGAAATTTCCATAAAAATATTGATGCATTTTGTACTCTCTAGAATAGGTTGCATGTACTTATTTTCATGATTCCTAAATATTGAAATTCATGCATGCCAGAGATATAATCTTCTCATTAGAGTACCATGTATCCACATTTAGGACTATCCGTGTACTATTCACCAAACATGGATGTAATGGCTTGATTTGTATTGCATGTATGTCTCCCCACCCTTATTAATGTGCTTTGGGGTGATGTAAGTAGTTATGCATGTGTGCTCATGGCCATGCATGCACCTAATTGGTGTAACATATGTTGATTATCGAGTGAACAACTCTCATGTATCAATGTTTGTTTTGGGTGGTCAATGGGCTTTATCATACTCATACTGTGAAAAATGTTATATGATATTTTCCTTATATTCCGTGATCATATTATTACATCATTGGCACAAAGATTCTTGCTTGCTTTAGAAAGAAGGTCAAGAGGGCTTATTGATGCTCATGAGAAAATGATGTGCCAAAAAGTGGAGAGAGAGAGAGAGAGAGAGAGAGAGAGAGAGAGAGAGAGAGAGAGAGAGAGAATTGAATGAATTGAATTGTATTAATGTCTATAAAATAGCCTCGGGTATGACAAATAAAAAGTACATTGGTAAGGAGCATTGTCCATAAAACCGGACTTATTCTAACTGCTACAAACAAAAATAAACCAAAAGAAAAAGAAAAACCAAAGCTTAACCTCTAGCTATGGTGAGGGTACAAAAAGCAGTAGCTTAATATATATATATATATATATATATATATATATGTATATATATATATATATATATATATATATATATATATATATATATATGTATATATATATATATGTATATATATATATATGTATATATATATATATGTATATATATATATATGTATATATATATATATGTATATATATATATATGTATATATATATATATGTATATATATATATATGTATATATATATATATATATATATATGTATATATGGCGGGAGGCACATGGTGGCCCCTGGTGGCGAGCTCGAGAAGGTCGAAGGGGGCGTTGGAGCTTCGGTCGTCGAGCTAGGATGTCAAACTCATCATCTGATAAATCATCTCTAACTCTTTTTTGAAAGAAACGTGTAATATGTGGCTGGCTGTGGTCAACACCAACTGATAGAAGAGAGGATCTCAAAGAAAGCATCACATCTCGTATCAAGATAGGCAAAGAAGAAACCAAGTGTGAGTGGAATGTCCCGATATAGACAGTGGTATCTGCCTCTGATCTCATAGTATACTGGACATCTGAAAATAAAGTGGAACTCATCATCAACCTCCTATAATGAACAACACTTATAGATCCATAAGGGACGTGGCGTGTCTG
The DNA here is from genome assembly GCA_029204225.1 of Diphasiastrum complanatum. Lineage (NCBI taxonomy): Eukaryota > Viridiplantae > Streptophyta > Lycopodiopsida > Lycopodiales > Lycopodiaceae > Diphasiastrum > Diphasiastrum complanatum. Next base: position 51,684,126 of record CM055100.1, on the reverse strand, counting down.
TGTATCTGCCTGTCTCAATAGCGAGTTGATGAGAAGAAACCCGAAGCTGACCAATGTGGTATCGTAGGCCAAATGACTGCACCTGAGAGAGATAATTCGGTCTAACGGGAAGCCCTGATGCATCAAGCTGAAGAAAATGAACGTGATAGAACTGGAGCTTAACATGTGATGGATGAGACCAAACAGTGTGTATATATGCTCTATAGATCTGCCTACGAATGAACGCATGTGTCTCATTCGGGAGGTCCGACATAGATAATCTCTAGCTATGTAGAAAATCCGGGGCACACTAAAACCATGATTTGACCTGCTGCCCCGCCAAAGTGCAAGAAGACGTAAAAGCCGCTACCACGTATCTAGAAGAATCAAGCTCTGACGCCCTGTGAATAAATGAGATGATCCTGAAAATAGCCTCTACAAGCAGTGGAGGAGAAGCAAACTCTGCTAAAATGATCTCGTGAGGAACTGATTGCTTTGCCCGAATCATCCGGCTGAGCATGAGAGAGAGAGAGAGAGAGAGAGAGAGAGAGAGAGAGAGAGAGAGAGAGAGAGAGAGAGAGAGAGAGAGTCCGAATTTCACTCACCTAATTAGGGATTTTGTATGGCAGGGTGGTTGTCAGCAAACAATGAAATATCATCATTGCAAAAATACACATGGAACCTTTAAATAAGACTAAGGTTTGTTGTTTGTTGTTTGTTGTCATAAAACACACACACACACACACACACACACACACACACACACACACACATGCACATGTAGTAGCGATGGACGTTTGGAGGGCCATTATCACATGTAATGCAATATTTGGAGAATGAGTGGCGTTCGCCACAAGTTTTTTGAGGATTAGATTGGATGTGCTCGTGGGACTAGTGACCGTTATCGCACATAATTGTCTTTTGCTAAACTTTGGAACTTACTTTTTTTTGCTTTGGCCCTTGAAAAAATGGCTTTGCCAAAAAACACCTCTCTCTCCATATCCTCCCCCCATATATAGACCTAAACATCCAAGGAAAGGCAAATGGATCATGTGTAGTTTTTTTGTTTCGAAAGAATCATGTAGAATTTGTGAGGAGTGATAGCGGACACATGGCATTATCCGGTTGGTTAAGAACATCCCAATTCTCAGCTATAGCAAGGCTTTTAAAGTGTTTTGAATCTACATTGTAGATCTACAAATGCTGCGTATGATATTCATCTTTTGAATCTCCACCATAGATCTACAAATGCTATGTGTATGATATTCGTCTTCTGAATCTCCACCATAGATCTACAAATGCTACGTCTGATATTCACCATTGTTGTAGCCACGCGGTCACTACAGTAGCGGCTCCGAGTGCTACACATAGCCCACCTATGTATGAGAGATACCTAGTACATATTTGGGTATACTTGATGAGCACGCCACACAATTACCAAACCAGATGATAAAGCAAATGAACGCGAAGTGAGGGCAAAAAAGAGCCGCTGTGTATAAAGAAAAAACAGAGAAGAGGAAGAAGAGGGAGCGAGCGAGAGTGGGAGAGAGAGAGAGAGAGATGGATGTGGTGACGAGCAGTCAGGTTGCTGGGCAGGTGATCGAGAAGGTAGTGGTGCATCCATTAGTGTTGCTGAGCATCGTAGACAATTATAATCGCGTGGCAAAGGACACTCGGAAGCGTGTTCTCGGGGTGTTGCTAGGAGCTACGTTTCGGGGGCGAGTTGATGTCACCAATAGTTACGCAGGTTATCAGCCAGCTATTCCATTAACATCATCAAATCCGTCCGCATTTTACTTTTTCTGGAAGGATGATGATTAGGTTGTATCCAGTATTTCGAGTATGTGAAAAACCCTAGATTCTTGTTCTTCAAAATTCTTATTTTCTGCTTGTGGATGGCAAATGGAGCTTTTTCAAAGCTTGCAGAGCCGTTCTCCTCCTCAAGCTTTAGATCAATTTTCATTTTGCGTCATCACAATCTATTATTTGTTAAACTGCTTCATGGTGCTTTTTTCCTCCTAAGGGCTTGGTCCTCATCAGAAAAGCTATGGAGCTGCACAAGTTTGCATGTTGGCTCTTGTTGTTACTTTTATGTACAGAAGGCAAAGCAGAAACTGCTAATAAATATTCTATCGTAACACTGCTGGTCTAGTCTAGTACTCCTTTCAAATATTCCTCCTCTATCCGGAAATCCCAAAGCTTGGCAAGAAAATGAAGCTCTCATTCCTCTATGAAATCTGTGAATTAATTTTGGCTTGTGATAGCCTGCATTGTTGTTGTTTCAGTGCAATTCATTCAAACTTGCTACTTCATCTTCCGTTGTAGACGCTCCTGCTCCTAAAAGCTTCAGAGGCCCTGCTTGATACGTATGGAGATAGCATGTGTTTTCCAATCCTCATTCTTTTAGACTTCTTTTTTTAGAAGTCGACCTACATCAAAAGTGTAAAAAATTGGGGTTCTTTTTTGAAGTCGGGGAGAGAGAGAGAGAGAGAGAGAGAGAGAGAGAGAGAGAGAGAGAGAGAGAGAGAGAGAGAGAGAGAGAGAGCGCAACGTGCAAGGTCTTTCAACTGTGCATAATTGCACGGAAACAAATTACAATGGTCTATTATGCTGCTTACAATTTCTGACCTGATATTGGAACCAAACAACCATAACAGACTCAAGGCTTCATTCTTGTCTCTACCTTGGTTATTTCAGTGCCATTTGAGGAAGAAGATAAGGATGCAAGCATTTGGTTTCTCGATCACAATTATCATGAGAACATGTTCGACATGTTCAAGCGAATAAATGGTATTTCGACAGATTTTTGTTATTTACTGCATATTTTCTTCGAGGATTATCTGTTCTGATAGTCTTTGTTGTTTTAGATGTACTTTTTGTAATCTCCAAGCTGCGAGGACCTGGTAACAGTGTTAACATAGATCATCCAAATTTATCAGTTTAATTTCTTAAGATTGAAAAGTTCATTTTCTAGCAACTAAACAAGTAGCAACTAATATATTTGCTTGATGTTTTACGTTGCAAAGTTGTGTGCTTTTTCCAGCAAAAGAGCATGTTGTTGGATGGTACAGTACGGGCCCAAAGCTTCGAGAAAATGACCTTGATATTCACGAACTTTTTCGAAAGTGAGTGGACTTTGCTTGATGCTATGTACAGGGCTTTGAATGCATGTAGTGTGACTGGTTGCTATCGTGCTTAGAAGAGGCAAAGGATTTCAAGAGTTTGATTTTTCTAGAATATGAAGGTGCATTTGTATTTCGACAACGTCATAAATTTGTAAGTATGAATTTCTCAAGTCCGATTATAGATTTGCTTGGCATGCCACATTTTGAAACTTGATAGGTAATGTTTGTGACAAACATGTGATTTTTTGCTATTAGATTGCTTGAATATGGTTATACAAGTCGATAGTGCATAATACAAATGATCGAAATATAATACTTGACATGAGGACGCTTGAGGAGTCACTATCGACTGTATCAAATCAAAATACATAGCAAGAGTCTTTTCTATTTGCTTGATACCATACATCTTACTAAGCTTGAAACTTAGCTCAAGTGAAATTGAACCCTAAAACAAAAATTTAGTGCTTTACATAGATCTTTGAAAAACATAGGATCGACAATCAATGCTATGTGAAACTTGGGCAGCTCATGTCTATTGGCATATCTATTTCTCACTTTTCGATGGGGAACGACTCCTATCTAGACTTGAGTCTTGGAGTCATCACATAGTCTCAGGTTCACTTTGGGATAGCATAGAGTTTTCTCATTAGCTACCTGTGAAGACATTGTTTCCAAGGGATCGTATTAGAGCTTTCACTCCCTGTCCCACTATTTATAGTTTTACATGACAGTTTTACATTTGTAACTGTTTGTAATTATTCAAATGGCTTGGCACCGACTTGTGGTGACCATGGTAATTAGGTTGTAACTAGTTTGAATTAAACCTCAAGAGTCGTGCTTAGCTTTGCGGGTTGCCATGGGGTACTAGGTCATATATATGCATTGGTTAGACTGGCCTCCTAAAAGTAGGAGTTGACTGGTCAACCTGACACATGTCATATATTTACTCAGACACTTGGCCTAGTGTACGAGTGACACATGTTAGATGGTCGTCTTACTTGCTTGCCTATGTGTCAGGGTACTGCCAAGTGGCAAGTGTGTCTCATACCCCAATCTTCAAGCAACCCTTGACCCTTACACACATCCCATCATCGACACATGGCAACCACCATGGTTGTTGTTGGTTGATTAGTAAGTTCAGATAGAGTCTTGACATTTGGTATTAGAGCAGAAGGAAGATCAGATCACTGAGGGTTAAAGGGCTGCAACTATTGAAATTCTGAATTTTGCAAGCATGCTGTCCATTGTTGGAGTTAGGGCTGTCTTCGTTTAATTGCTGCGCCTGATTTCATGGTCCTACAATGTGCTGGAGCCCGACAGTCAGTAGCTGCCCTGGTTTGGGTTCAGTTTGCTGATATTTTTGCAGATTTCAGACACTTGTACAGTGTACTTTCTACTGTAGCAGCTTGCACACCAGATGCAAACTACTGATGGGAAATTTCAGACATTTTTAGCCTGTTTTCTGCTATGGTAGTTTGTGGATGGTGCCTACACCAACTGCGACCTGGTAGAAGCTGATTTCAGAAAATTCAGACCTTTCAACACTGTAATCAGTGTCTATCTGGCTTAGACAAGGGTTTGAACGTTTTTCAGCATTCAGATTTGGTAAAATTGTCATATTCATTAACTTGCAAGTTGTACCTTGCTGAAAAAATAGTTTTCGGATCTGGTTTAGGTTTTCTATGGCTGCCTAAGACTTCAATTTACAGTTTTAAAGTTTAATTTTCAAGGAAGGATACTACTTCCATCAATATGGATCCTTTGGAAAGCACTAGCATTGAGATACTGGGGGTAGAAGAAGTGGTTGCTAAGGTTGATCCTTTGGAGATTATCCTGCAACAAATTCTTGATCAGTTAAAGGCTACTAGATCCCCGTAGGAACCTGAGAGAGGTATGGCTGTGTTGGCAGTTGATCCTTTGTCAAGACAAAAAGAGGCCAATGTACCTTCAAAATCAAGAAAGTTGCCATCTATTAAAGACTACACGAGCAACTGCTATGCAGGATATAGATGACATTGAGAATTGGCTCTAGAAATGGGAGAAAGCTTTACAGATGTGTGGAACTGAAGACGATGAATAAAAAATTGTTGAGGCTACTTATCACCTTCAAGAGATAGCATAGAGGTGGTGGCGGAAGGTTGAAAAAGATAAACTAGTTTCGGTCACTTGTTATAATGTTAACGGAGAACTAGGTTCTAGAGGCGGAAGAGAACTTGGCAATGTAGGCATGGACCAGTTTGAAACAAGGCAAGATGTCCATACAGGAATACGTGGACAAATACGGAGAGGCGGGCCTTGATGTAGATAAGAAGGTATCAATGCTTTTATAGGTATTCCATGTTGGGAGGGCTTGCGTGAGAGTCTTAGGCCTTCATGAAAAAGGAACAGACTCACAGCCCCAAAGGGTGCTACAGATGGCCCTTTATTTTGAAGATGGAGAAAAGGCCAAGGAGCCCCAAGCGCCTTCTACGAGTGGCTTTCAGCCTTCAGCAAAAAAGAAAGTTAAAGAAATGGGGAGGTCAATCCAACCAATAGTAGATTCCTAGTGGCAAAAAAGATAAAAGTGGTGGTACCTTGAAAGGTAAAGAATAATGTCTAATGCCCATGGGGGGCTGGCGCTATACTATGCTATCTCCGCAAGACTTAGAGCGGGCAAGACAGAGAACATGTGCTTTGGATTAGGGCGACATAGGTGGAAGGAGTGTTCACAAAATCCAATGCGAACCACTTGCAATCTATAGGTTGAATAGTCCCTGGTATGCTCGTGTATGAGTTTCAATTCGATGGCAGGATCCATTCATGTTGTGGTGAGTCGGACGTGCTTCTAGGACCTTTGATCATAGCAACACAGTTGCGTAAGGTTCACTGTAAGTATGTGCATGTTTGATATGTCACCTTTTGCATGTGAGAGAGATGTGTGGCAAGAACATACTAACGTTTCTAAGAACCTTGACTTTTAGATTAGGGAGGAGTTTGTAGATGTGTTCATTGATGAACTTCCATCTATTTTGCCCCTCGAAAGAAACATGGAGCATAAGATTGAATTGATTCTTGGATCATCTTTTGTTAATAGACCACCTTATGGAATGAGTTTGAAAGAGGAGGAAGAGGTGAGAGGCATGATTGAGGATCATTTTCCCAAGGAATAGATAAGGCCTAGTGTTATAACTCCCATGATTGGCCAAGTCTAGCAGGTACACAACATCCCAAGAAGTTGGACGCTCACTATTTGCCATGTCGTAGGGCTCAATCCAAGCCCACCCCCGTGTCTTGGAGCCTCACCTTAGGTTCAAGTGGTAACCATCCTCCTAGTGATGGTGGCGTCCCATACCATCGTCACAACCTTCGAGTACCAATTGCCCAAGTTTCGCTAGCGCAAAGGACAAGATCATCTTGGCTACTACTCCTCCCTCTTTATGTTCCTTGGAAGAGAGAAGGAATCCTCAAGAGGGCCCCTCTCATATATGCATATAAGGGTCATAGGTCACCTCAAGAAAGGGTCCTACCCTTCTACACACACAGGTCATGGAAGGCCACCTCGGACGGTAGTTATATGGCTAAGGCATTGCAAGTGGACAAATGGGTCCACAACACGTGGTAGGTCCCACAACGCGTGGCTACCTAGGCCCACTTGTCAAAGTCAAGTCAAGGGCTCCAGTTTGTGTTTGAGGTGTAGCGTTGATGGGCCCCGAGGGCTCCATAACACATAACTTCTCCCCCTTTGCCTCTCTGATCATTCTCCTTAAGGAGAAGGATGGGTCTTGGAGGATGTGTGTGTATTGTCAAGGCTTGAACATGATCACTGTTAAGCATCAATATCCTATGCAACGTATAGATGATATGTTGGATGCGTGTCATGGTTCTATTTTGTTTAGCAAGATTGATTTGAAGATTGAATATCATTAGGTGAGGGTTTGTGAAGAGGATGTATGTAAGACTGCCATTTGAACTTGTTGTGGTCACTATGAACTCGTTTTGAATTGACCAATTCCCTAACAACATTCTTGATGCCGATGAATGATGTGCTTAGAGTGCCTAAGCCAGGAGTTGCAGTCCAGGTGGACACCATACTGGGACAGCAAGCTCATAACACTGCATCAGATGAACAAATATCGTCCTGGCTCCTTCACCTGTCCTTTCTGATCTACAAGGCACCCCTTTTTCTGCAGCTGTCTCTACTCATATGTCTCATGATTATACTCCTTCCAAAGCCATGGAGGGGTTCCTTGTTCATGAATCTGAACCGAATGTTAAGAACATTCTTGTTGAATCTACCATAGAATCTGTTTTCTCGGAACAAGAAAGAAGAGCACAAAAAGCCCTTAACATTCGTGTAAGAGGAATTCGAACGAAGGGACACCCATTGTTGAAGCTAAAGAGTTGCTCATTAATAAGCCCTCTCATTCAGTAGACGGTTTTGATACTGCATGGAGAGGTAAATTTGATGATAATGTACTGTTTGTCAAATTTCATTTGATCGAACAACGTAACATGGCTTTGAAGCTTAGGGGCAAGCTTAAAGGCACTTTTATTTACATGGATGATGATCTTATGCATTCACAGTGGATAGCAAGGAAGAAAATTTTCCAGGAAGAAAAAGAAAAGGGCCAAAAAGTCGTTTTCGTCGATGGGAAGCCAAGATTTTATGACAGGCCTGCCTACTAGAGACTCGGGGCTCCCAGGCATAGGAGCAGCCCGAGATCCCCGAATAAGCTTAGGCTAGGTTTTTGGAATTGTAATGGTTTGCACTCATCGTCTTCAGCAAGTGATTTACATGATTTTCTTGGCAGACGTGACATTCTTTTATGTCAGAAACTCACGGCAGAAACTCACGAGTCTAATTATCGTCCTCTTCCATGTATTGCGGATTTTTCTTGGTACTCAGTATCTCGCCCGTTTAGGTGGGGGAAGACTTCACGCGGATCAGGAGGGTTCCTGTTTATACAGGAATGCTCGTACCCCATTTTTCAGGATGGTTAAGCAGGACTCTTTGCTCACTACATTTGGTTTCAGTTTCTTGGACATGTATTGGGGATTTCTCAGGATGTTTTCTTGGCAGCTTGTTATATTGCTCTTTATACTTCTGTTTTTGCGGATTTTGGGGGTGACCCCTTCTAGGCTCTTTCAGATGACATAGCAAGTTTCTTTCTACAGGGGTATATCTTATTAGCAGGGGATTTATGCCCGTACGTCCACTTGACAGTCTGAATTTCATGCTGATGAGGATCACTTCCAGCTTTACATTTTGGTTATTGATGATTGGTGGAAACTAAAACCAGAAAATAGTATAATAAGAGTAGGAAATGGATTGCATGCCATGTTCTATCCATGCATGCTGGTTTTGCATGTTTTTGACTTCTTCTACTGTTTGCATTATGAGCTTATGATGAAGCAAAGAAAGTAGATGCTGTAAACAGGGTTTGAAGCTGAAAAAAATTTGATTGCTGGGCTGTAAATTTGGTTGCCAGCAGCATTGAATGCTGGTTGGAGCTCATAGGAACTGTTTCCCTGACAAGACAATACTTTGCAAACTCATCTTGTTTTTTTCTCTAAATTGAAAGCATCTCTTTCAGTTCAATACTCAACCCAGACTTCGTCAATCTTACCTTAAAGCTACATGATCAGGGATGTTGCAGAGTTATGAAGTTGATGGTTTAAGACTTTTTGGATGGACTCCATAAGGCTGAAAATTTCATGCTTCCTTTGTGATTTTTGGTATTATTCGACGTAATGTTGGTACTAGTGAACATGTAGTTCTTGTTTGAGATCTTTGTCCAAGATTTGGCTAGCTGGTTTGTGCTAATTCGTTCTATCTTCGGTGGTACATTTTGGCCACCAACTATGCTTTTTAGTTAGGTTTTGATCAGGCTGAAGTTATTTTTTGTAACATTTTGTTTTTCTTGTAGGAGGAAGTATAGACTTCATCTCGTTAGTACTAGCATCATCTTGAATGAGTTTTACTCTTTACTTTTGGAGAAGGGATAGAAACTTGGTACATTGATCGGTATACAAATGTATGAGAAGTAATGTGGACATATGTTTGTGCATGTGACCTATTCCTACTCTTGGGAACTATGCTGAGATGTCATGTTGTTTGGTATGCAATATGCTCGATGAAGTTGGTCTTATAATCTTCATAAGAGGGGATTCTTGATTCATAAAGGGCCCTATAAGGAATGCCATGTAAAAAGTGCTCAATTTTGCCCAAGTCTATGTTCTCAATATGAGAATTTGTGCCAAAGCATCGATTTTGACTATTGGCAATTCTACAGGCCGATAGCATTATTTTGAGACTTGCCCAGTGGGCAACTAGAGTCTATGTTGATATTATGGGAAATTTTGTCCGTTACCTTGAGGTCCATTTGGATGATTTCTATTGGTCCATGTGGACGAAATGGAAGGAAAAAAAAAGTATCTTATGAAAGGGCCCTTTTAGAGTCAAAAGGAGTCCGTGATGTTGCCATTTCCTCCTATTTTTTGTGATATACTATCATAGACAAAACATTGATGTGTTTATATGCCGTGGTAGTGGACATGCAATTCATGTTTCAGTTCTTTGTCGAGGTTGGAGCCACATGGTTTTGCTTACTTGCTAGGTTTTGAGTAGGATGACGTGATGAAATGTAACATTGCCTTAGCTACGCTACTTAGGTCTTTGAGTGGGCTAAAGTGATGAAATGTAACATTGTCTTATTCTTGCATGAGGAAGTAGGGACTTCATCATGGCTGAGTGTGCCCTTTGCACCTTTGGAGGAGTGATAGAAACTTAGTAAGTTGATCTTTGTAGGAAAGCAAAGGTGGACATATGTTTTTACATGTGGCATACTCCTACATTTGGGCATTGACGAACTTACTAGGGATGCCGTAGCGTTTGTTCTGCGCTATGCATGATGCAGTTGATGTTTCAAAACTTTTTTGGTGGCCTCTATACTATAAGGTTGAAGATTGCATACCTCATTTATTATGTCAAGGACTATTATATAAACTTTTCTACCTATTAGGCTTTGGCGAAGATGTAGGTCTCGTTTGAGATCTTTGTCCAAATTGTGGCCAGCCGACTTGTGGTAATTCTTTCTATCTTTAGTGGTACATTTTTCCCACCAATTGTACTTTTTAGTCACTTTCTTTTGTAGGCTAAAGTGATGAAATATAGCATCTTCTTATTCTTTTATGAGGAAGTAGGGACTTCATTTGATTGGCTTCGCTCTTTTGTGCTGCCTTCATCGTGATTGAATCTGCCCTTCATCATGATTGAATCTGGAGAAGTATAGAAACTCAATACATTGGTCTTTGAGCTCATGTATGAAGCTAATGTGGATGTATGCTTGTGCATGTGACCTACTCCTACTCTTGGGCACTGGCAAATTGAGCAGGGACGTTAAAGTGCTTGGGTTGCACTATGCATGATGAAGTTTATTGCATGAGATTCAGGTAGAGTCTCCATAAGGTTGAAGATTGCACGGCTCCTTTGTTATGTAGGGTACCTTTCTAGTAGATAACATTCATTTTTTTGGCCATATTATGGGAGTTGAGCTAGTTTGTGCTGAATCTTTTTATTTTAAGTGGTCCATTTTGCCCACCAATTTATGCTTTTTAGTTTATTTTTGAGCAAGCTGAAGGGATGAATTGTAAAATTTGCTTATTTTTGTACGAGGAAGTAAAGAAATCATTTGATTGGTTTTGCTCTTTAATGCTAGTTTTCATTAGGACCAAGTCTGCCCTTAACCTCCATCAGAGTGAAAGAAACTTGGTACGTTGTTGTTTGTGCAAATGTATGAAAGGTACCCTGGATGTATATTTGTTTATGTGACCTACTTCTACTCTTGGGCACCAATGAAGTGAGTAGGGATGTTGCAGCATTTGTTCTGTGCTATGGATGATAAAGTTGATGGCCTAAGATGTTTTGGGTGGACTTTATAAGGTTGAAGATTGCATGCCTTTTTCATTATTTTGCATACTATCCTAGACATCATGCTGATATATGTCTCTATCATATTGGTAGACAAACAATTCTTGTTTGAGATCTTTTTCCAAGTTGCGGCCAATTGGTTTGTGTTGATTTCTTAGTTCTTTTTTGGTATTTTTCCCACAAACTATGCCTTCACTTGGGTTTTGAGCAAGCTAAAGTGATGGAGTGCAACGTTTCCTTATTTTTGTATGAGGAAAGAGAATAAACTTTATTGGCATCTGATGGTGGGTAAAGGCTGATAATTTGTCTAAATGGTTTTTGCAGTTACGCTCCCAATCCTGTTCTAGTTATAATTGATGTACAACCAAAGGAATTAGGAATTCCAACCAAGGCTTATTATGCGGTTGAGGATGTCAAAGAGGTATGCCCTATCCAATAATTGTTGTTCAGAAGGTGTAGTATTAGCAGAAAGGTTCCTGCGCTTTTCAGTGAAGCAATGTTGAATTGGCGTTTTGCAGAATGCCACTCAAAAAAGTCAGAAGGCTTTTCTGCATGTATCTTCAGAGATTGGTGCTTACGAAGCTGAGGAAATTGGTATGAACTCTTGAACTCTCAAGTGACCTCTAAAATGATAAGTAGATGCAGTGCCTTCAATTGTTAGAAGTACATTTGCTTTTTTGAGTTTTTTGGGATCTGTTGTGCAAAATAGACTGTTTTTCACTTGCATGTTCAACCTCCTGTAATTTTGATACGCTAGTCAGAATATATAACCTTTAGCTTTAAAACAACCTACCTTTAAGTTGCATCCATCTTCAGAGTATCTATTTTGGTTGTTAAGCAAGTGAAAGTCTTTATCGCAGGGGTTTGTTTGCATTTAAAAAAAAATTAGGAGCAGACTTGTTAATTTTGAAATAGGCGGCTTGAATAACAAGGCATCTTTCTAGTGCTAGTCTCTAGGTACATGTTTCCTCGATTGTTGTTTGAGCTTAGAGCATTCCAGTTTCTCGATGAAGGCTCACATGGCTACAATGTTGCCGGCCACTGTACTTCCACATTCCCTTGTATGAGTATGTGAAGTGTGCCAAACTTTGCCGTACCCGTTTGCCACAAAATCTGTGGTTGATAAAAGTACATGCAACCTTGACCTAATAGTGATTCTAGTTGCTTATTTTTAACAAAGAATCGGAAAGAATTGGCAATTTTTTTCTGGTGCATTTTTGTAGACAAAATACTAGAAAATATCTAATGTATTATGTATATTCTAAAATCTTATAGATATTAGATTGCTAATGAATCCATATATTTGAACGTTTGTTGTTAGTTGTAAAAAGTTGAAGCTTGAAGGCTAAAATCAAATTGGTCTTCACAGGCATTAGAATTTAGAATCACAAGTGCGCATGACAATGTTGAATGGACATTGGACACAAATTTCAATTCAAACTTGTTAGTATTCACAAACAATAAAACAGATTCCATTTTCCACCTAGCAATGAAATTATAATTTATGATTTATCTATGTGGCCATTGGCGTGATACATCATTATTGATTGAACTTCGAAGACTGAATAGTGAAGTTTCAAGTGACCAAACGTCCATCACACACCAGTAAGTAGTAAGTACATTGGATAACATTTGAATAGAAATATAATAGTTACAACTTACATTGAAAAGCAAAATCAACTAGCATTATAGTGACCAATCATCAATAAAGTACAATATATATAGTGAATAGCTGCTATGAAAATGTACACGTCACATGATATTAAAATGAGCTGAACCCTGAATGTTGATGTCATGACTCATGAGTGATTGAGTCAACTGTCATAATAATGTAGATGAAAAAATGACTTAGGTTTTAGACTATGAACTATAGTCTATATCTACGTCCTCCTAGTCCTCCCAGAGTGGCATCATCTGTGATTGGTCATGAATCTTTTTTCTTACCAGCAAGCTATGCAATCTTAAAATGACCACAAGAAGTCTATTATAGACTCCACTGCAAGAGTCAAGGAGTTGAACGATCAACTTATGGCCATTGGAGAAAGTGTACCTAATATAGTTTTGGTACAATCAGCACATAATAAATTACCACTTGCCTATCAAAGCTTTTTCATCACTCTTACTTCGAGAGAAACAAAAGCAAAGTTTGAGGAGTTAGATTCTCTTCTATTATAAGAGGAACTGTGATGGTTAAATCTCATTTCTAGAGATGTCTACAAGGAGTATGCCGTTATAATAAAGAAACAATCTCCAAAAAATAATAGAAGAGATAAAGGAAAGGAAAAGAAAGGAAAAGTAAAGAAAAAAGAGGAAAACAAGGATGGTGGATCTAGGTTTACTTCAAAGTAGGATGGAAATTGCATTTATTGTGGTAAAGATGGTCATTTATTGTTTAAGTGCAAATAGTGTAGGTAAAGAAGAAGAAACAAGCTACTAATTTTGTTGACAGTTCGCATGATGCTATTGTCAGTTATGAGCTTTTCAAGTGAGGAATCATCTGAGCTATGTACGAAATTAGATAATGGGTGGTATATAGATTTGGGGGCTTCTATTCACATGACTCCTCGTTGGGAATGGTTGACGAAGCTTACCACTTCAAATGATAGGTCAAATGTAAAGCTGGGAGACAAGTATGCTCACTACATAAAAGACAAACAAGTGGTACAAGTACAAATGCCTCAAGGTAATATTGGTGAGATAAAGGCCTAACGAACAATCTTGATTTATCAAAGTTTGTAGGTGTTGAAGAAACACAATATGTCTATTGGTCTAACAAAGTTTGTGAAGGATGTGTTATGGGTAAACATCATTGCCAAAAAAAATCTGAAAGGAGTACTCTTTGAGCCAAAGGTATTCTAGAATTTATTCACATAGAGCTTTGTGGGCCTATGTAGACTAAGTCGATAGGAGCAAGTTACGTCATGACTTTTATTGACAATTATTCTAGGAAGTTTGGGCTTTATTTCTTGAAGAATAAGAGTGATGCTCTTAACAACTCAACTCGGTTTAAAGCATGTGTGAATAAGAAAGTAGGGAAGCAGATCAAGTTCCGCATTCAGATAAAGGGAAGAATATCACTCTTTAGCTTTCCAGGAATTTTGCAATCATAATGGAATCAAGAGACAATTTGCAGCTACGGTAACATCACAACAAAATGGCATTGCAGAAAGAAAAATTGAACTATAGTTGAGTGTGCTCAAAGTATGTTGAAGGAAAATAATTTATCGACCTTATTTTGGAGACAAGCAGTTCATATAGTGGTCTATCTACATAACAAGAGTCCAACTAAATCAGTGGAGAATACAACACTAGGGGAGGCTTTTTCAGGTAAGAAATCTAGTGTGAGCCATTTGAGAGTTTTTCGGAGTACAACTTATGCACATATCCTAAAGAACTTGGATTCCAAGGGTACAAGGTGTTTATTTCTCGGCTATGATTATGAAGAAAAAGCTTACAGGTTATATGAAGCTGAAAGTAAAGTGGTCATCAAAGCAGGGATGTTATTTTTGATGAAGATGGAATTCAGGATAATTTTTCAAACACAGTAAGTTCTTTTAGTCTCATAAATTCCAAAGAGCATAGTATATGTGGTATTCCGATTGCTGGTGATGAGTCTGTTTCAGAGACGACTAGAGATAATCTAGTGGGAAATTCAGAACCACAACAAGAGCATAGTGATCACGAACTAGTTCAAGTGGAGAACATAAAAGTGTAAAGAGATGTTTTAGGCTGGAAATACATATTCTCCACCAACATTTACTATACAAGATTTCACACCTACATCGTGGCTATTACCTAGATGTTGTGTGGAGACATTCTTGATGAGGATGAGTCACGTGAGCAGGGAGCTAGGAAGGAGATAATCCAGGATATGCAATTCGTAGGACATACTTGGGACAAAGGACCCACATACTTTTGAAGAAGCTTCAAAATAAGATTCATGGAGAGAAGCTATGTATGAGGAGGTTGATTCATTAATGACGAATGAGACCTTGTGGAGCTATCTTCAGGGAAAAGGCCTCTTGGATGTATATGGGTTTACAGGACAATGTTCAGACAAATACAAGGTGAGGCTTGTTGCCAAAGGTTATGCTCATCAGGAGGGCATTGATTATGCAGAAACCTTTGCACCAGTTGCAAAGATGAATGGCATGAGGACAATTCTAGCCTTGACGACTTATTTTGGTTGGGACATTTAATATATGGATGACAATTCTAGCTTTGACAACTTATTTTGGTTGGAACCATAGCTGCCCAGAACCGCGTTTCTGGGCAAAAAAAGTTCCCAGAAACGTGTTTCTGAGAATGCGTTTCTGGATCCCGAATTGCTGGAAAAAAACAGAAACAGATCTGTCAATCCCTGTTGGATTCTGTCAATTCCTTGATGGTATAATCAGGTTTGGGATTCATTATGGAACAAATTACGATGATACAAAGTTATAGGAGTATGGATGTTGATTGGGCTGGAGATGCTGAAGATAACTGGTGCTATCACATGGAGTTCTAAGGAGCAGCCTACTATAAATCTTCACATGGAGCAAGAGGGTCCTACTTTATTGTGACAACCTAGCAGGACCAAACACATTGAAGTTCAACAACACTACAGACGGGAAAGATGTCATTAGACATTAAGGGGGCCTGTTAGAAGTAATGATTAATAAGTACCCCCTAGTTTTCATAGTTTATTGTTTAGTCTATTTTTACAATTTCATACTATTCTAGTGCGAGCTAAATCTAGTTCAACTATATGTCAAGCTGAGTACATGCTTAAGTAATCCAGAGCATTCTTCCTAGAATAATACATGAGGTTGGAGACCCTGGCTTAGTATGGTGCGTATGTAGGTCAGTGCACCACTTCTATTGGAGATTTGTTTTCTTCATTATGTTTAACCCTTTCTGTATCTTGATGATGCTAGGAGGATCAAGTCAGTGTGTTTCGATATTGATGACATGGAACTATAGTTGTTAACGAGTCCCATGGATTTCTGAGTGTTTGACATTTGGGAGTTCATAAAGTTGACACGCTTCTGAAAAGAATTTTCTGGTTAGGTATGAAAAAGGACATCCTATCATGTTTGATTGCATGCCAAAAGTGCCGAGTGAATATCAGAGAGTCTTTGAAAGCAGGGGGAGCACCACTTTGAGTGGGTGATCATGCAGCTTTGGGGGAGCCTATGAATGTGTAGCCTTTCTTCTAGAGCCCTGTGCATTTGCAAGCCTCACTCCTTTTCAACTCCAACCTGTTCAGTATCCAATTCCTGGCTGCATGATTATCTTCAGAAGGGCCAACAACAGTGGTGGGCATCTTGAATGGTCTTGCTTGCTACCATGGTCCATGACGCTATCTGTCAAATGCCTAGAGAGCCTTATAGCATGAAGATGGAGATGAGTGTCAGAGCTGAGGCTCATGTTGTTACTTGCCTGCTACTGGATGGGGAGGCACTGCTGTTACATGTCTGCTTTCAGATGGACCCATTTAAGATTTGAATGGGCCAGAGGGACCTGATGTTGCAGCATTTGTGGCTGATGACAATAGAATGAAAGCACATGCTGTGTGTGTGTGCTCTTGGCATTGCCGCCCTTGGCATCCCGGCCTTAGTCTCCAACGTTTGTTCATCAGGAACATCCATGTGGAAATGTTGGGACATTGCTACCTGCATGCACAAGAGCTGCCATATCGATTCCTATCAGTATCAATCAACTCCACCTCAAACCAGATTGTAAAAGCTGTCACGAACCCTGAACCCACAAAATAGAAAGTGGACATGCAATATGCAAAATTAGTTTATGAGGATGTAATGAATGCATAGAAATATGCAACACCAACAAACGAAGTATCTAGTACTGTTCTGGCTTGTGGAGAACAACCTATTCTCAAACAAGGTTGAAAACAGATATATGTCACAAAAACCAATTCACAAATGGATGGCCGTGGAAATACTACCCACTGCTCTATTGATGGATGACAAAAGGATAGTAAGCACAAAATCCAGTGTAAAATGTGCAAAATCTCCCCCCTCCCTCCACTCTTGTTTCACATGCTCAAAATGCCTCCTTAGGATTGGATTTTGGTGAGGTTGATATAAAAATTCAATATTCTTTTTTACCTGATTCCGTATGTATGAAACACCATGATTGGATTGGAACATTCAAAGTGAAATTTGCGGACACACACACACACCCCACAGTACTAGGGATGATTCATTATAGGGACCATGCTAACTCTATTTGGAGCTCATTGCCGAGGATTCTGTTGAATGGACTTGATCGAGTTGGGCTTTATTTATGGGTGTGTTAGTTCTACAAGCTGTGTCACTCCAGTTTTTTAGTTCTTATAAGCCCTTGTGAATTTTCATTGTTTAGTTTCAGATTGCTGTAGTCCGCAGTGAGGAATTTTGTGGTTTATGTAGCATGAATTTGTGTGAAGCTACAACGTATCTTAATATTCTGCATTTTCTGTTTTAACAGGAGTTGAGCATCTGTTGCGTGATGTAAAGGATACAACCATCAGCACTCTTGCCACAGATGTACGTAATTGGATCTTTATTTCAAGGGTTTACGGTTTGAGTACTATCTGCCACTTCAAACAGATGCTCCTGTTTGTTTTTCAAGTTTTGCTTGCTTTGAAAAGTTGATTTTACTGATGCGATTCCTAAGTTTCAGTGGATTAGTTTCTTATCAATGTCATGTGATGTGCATGACAGATTGGAGCAAAGCTTGTTGCCCTAAAAGGACTAGAGGCCCGACTGAAGGAGATTCATGCATATTTGGATCATGTTGTAGAAGGAAAACTTCCTCTTAATCATGAGATTTTATATCATTTACAGGTATTTCAGTTACATTGTACTGCATAATCTTTTCTGTCCCTTATATACAGTTTTTATAGCAGCTTGCCTTCATTTTTGTGGTTCTTTGGCCTGCAGGATGTGTTCAATCTACTTCCAAACCTGAATGTTCAAGAGCTGGTCAAGTCATTTGTTGGTATGTAGGCTATTTACTCTCTTAGCCCGAGAGCTCTTTTCTTTGCAGTTCTTGGATCTGTGGCTGCGTTCCTTTGTTCCTTTTGGTTTGGTGTTTGATCTTAATCATGTTCCCCTACCTTTTTGACTTCAGCCCGTGTACTACTGCCTAGAAAATCTGAAATCTGTGGCTGAATTCTGTTCATGAGTAGTGCATTGTTATGCGTTAATTTCTTGTATTTTTTCTCTTGCTTGAGGATTGTAAGGGATAGATTTCTATAGTGCACTATGAGCTTATAGCATTTATCCAAGAAGTGCTCTGCTCGTTGACTGTGGGTGTTATGAATTCCAATTGAGGAGCTTATCAAAGAGTTAGACATCAATTCATAACCATGCAGGGATCACTGCATAAAGTTTTTGGGGGCTAGGAGACTCACTTGTATCTTTTTTGTTGTGACCAGTGAAGACGAATGATATGATGCTTGTGGTTTACTTGGCTTCACTGATTCGAAGTGTCATCGCACTCCATAATCTAATAAACAACAAGGTACTTTGGGAGATTTGAGACTCTCTTGCTTTGGCATATCTTAAGTGAATCTGTTATTTCTGTACCCCAGGATAGAAATGAAGTTTTCGCTCAAGCTGATGAACGTTAGTGTAACATTATATAGATGTTTTATTTAAATTTTTTGAAACTCTTGCTTTGGCATTTTTAAGCGAGTCCATTTCTAAACTCTACAATGGCAATGAATTCTTTTCTTCTCGAGCTGATCAATGTTAGTGTAACATTACCTAGGTCAAGTATATAATATTGACACTTATGATTGCAGGTGCTTAATAAAGAGCATGAGAGGCTTGCAGATGCTTCAAGCTCTGGATCATCAGCCCTTTCTGCAACTGCAGGAAGCTAATAAGTAGCCTTCTGGGTCCTTTCCTTCGAGGCAAAGGTTTCTAAAAAGCGTTCATGAGAATTCGGCAGTAAAGAGCACCAACAATGTAGATGCCTCGCTCTTGAAATAAATACATCTTCACAACCAAAAGAGTTTTCACAGTGACATGAATGTGCTTGATTTGTCTCTTGGGTGCTTTGTCAAATTTTTTTTTGCATGTTGAACAGGCCTAATACGTCATGCTTCACATGCCGGAATATGTTGGGGCTTTTCAATCCACTGTTATTCAGGACATTTTTGGCAACAAGGACAAGGACACCCATTAAGTG
Organism: Diphasiastrum complanatum; assembly: GCA_029204225.1. Lineage (NCBI taxonomy): Eukaryota > Viridiplantae > Streptophyta > Lycopodiopsida > Lycopodiales > Lycopodiaceae > Diphasiastrum > Diphasiastrum complanatum. Next base: position 51,664,935 of record CM055100.1, on the reverse strand, counting down.
GGTGTGCCTGCAGAAGATCTTGAGATTTTATTCTATTAAAGAGATAGAAATTCAAGGAAGTCATTATTGTTAAATTGAAGGTTGAAATACGATTTGGTCTGTTAAAACCTTCAATTTCTTTTTTCACTTTTGAATACATTTCCAAATAGGTTAGAAGGGTAAGAGTCTTAGACTTGGATTTCTGTTCCTGGCATTGGTGCCTGTGGTTGCTAAAGAGTCGTCTGAAAAAGGATATAAAGTTTCAAATTTTTTGTGCCATTGATTTTTTTATCTACTAATAGTTAGTTGGGGTTGGATATGTTTGACAGCTCAAGGTCACCTCATTGCAGCTTGTATCCTATAGAAACACTTTCTTTTCTGGTAATTGTACATTCCTTGTCTGTTGGTATCTTATAAACAGGGTATGACTTGTCTGGGAATTCACACCATCAGAGGCTGAATAAACATCAGCTCATCAGCAGATACAGCTTATGAGATTCAAATTTATCTGAAGATGGCCATACAATCTATGGGATCTTTTGTGAATTTCTATTGATACTGCTAATGGCTTGAGTACTTTAGAATGGAAAAGAAAGCCGTAACCAAATCAACCAATTGTATATAGTGTTTCCGTAGTTATAGAGCATTGATAGGATGGGTATCCTTTATGGATATAGTGCAGTTTCTTTATTTCTTAGGCCAAGCTGGTGTGCTGCTTAAGCCCATACACTACTAGCGTTGGCCACCAAGTTTTTGGTCAGGTAGGGTCCTGCAATATCTTCATTTTGCCAATACTTTTTTCATTAGAGTCATTGGATGTCAATTTATCAATTTTCACAGAAAAGATACTAATACATGAATCAGAGCACCAAATAAACAGGTACCAATAGGAATAAAAGTGAAACCTTCATCCAAAGAACTACATGACAAAGTATGCTGATCAAGAGGAAGTGCTTTCAGCTAGAGCTTACCAAGCTCTCATGTGGCAGTTAGGCACATGGACCAAAGAGATCCTCATGCTTAGAGGAGATGCAGATAGCATCCAAGATTCAAAACAATACAAATGAGCGTAAAGGTTCCAAACTTCCATGAGTTCAGGGTTTTATAGCACTTTTAAATTCAGATTTGAAATTTCTGTTATTCTAACTGCGAGTTAACTATACTATTACAATCTATCAAATCCATGACATCTCCCTTGAGCGGTTATTTCTCTCAAAATTGAAGAGGTTCCAAAGTAGTACGCTTGGGCTCTCTTTAAGAATTTAAATTTGGAAGCCTTAAACAAGAGGAACAAGAGAGCCTATTAGCTTGATCACAATACTTCTGGCCACTGCTCCAAGGTTGAAATATTTTTAAGAATCATCATCGTTAGATTGTTCCACTTGCACCGAGTAGTCCATGATCTCTTACCATTCGTTAGCACATTTTCACAAAAATGAGCAATAACTGCTGGTTATGAGGACACGTTTTCAATCCTTATATAGAGCAGGTAGCATGATGCCAACACATGTTTTCCTAAGCAGGGCTTTAATAAACTTGCATTACACCTCACGTATATATTTTTTGTAGCAGTTGAATGCTATTCATAAGCTGGTCTGTCCTTCATCTAGTTCTTCAGAGAATGACTGTTAGAAACCTCATAGAGTTGTTAATTTTGAAATGTTTCTTTTTTTAAATTTGGAGTATCTATAGGATTATATACTTGGATGTATATTTCCCTTCACTTATTTACTGAATGCATTTATGGGCACAGCATTTCGACTTTTGATTTGATTTGATTTTTTCTTTATTCACCCATAACATTTCATGCATGTTCTGTAGTTGATTTCAACATCTATTATTACCACTCTTTGAAGAATGTTAAGTGCAGATAACTGTTAAGTCATGATTGTGGATGTGGAGCATAGCAACATAATTAAATCCAGCAAAACGTAACCAGCATTTTATGTTGCTTTTTGATCAAGGACATAATGATAAAGGTAGCATTCTAAGTGCTGATTCCCTTTTTCAGTTTCATTGCAAGTCCGTAGATGGAGAGATGTACATGAAGATGGCTTGGTATCCAACATGTCCATTATTTCCCTTCAAACATGTGAAGCAAATCTATTGTCCCTATCATGACAATATGCTTTGACAACAAATGTATCATAAACCTATTTTTCAAAACCAATGTAGCTATCTGAGTAGCTCCATTAATGGTCTTGTCAAGCATGAAGTGCTCATATTTAGTCAACCCGATCCACATCCATGTCAAATTTGTTATAACCACCTTGTGTTATCGGCATTGAAGGGATAAAGCTGATATGCTTTCCAAAACTATCAGGGAATAGACATGTCTATTTCATTTGTTCCACTTTCTTTGTTTGGCAAGATACAAACTCTTGGTGATATGTAGTAACATCACTATTTATGCCTTCCATCTTTAGCATATTTATTTACTTTTTGAAATGTCTTCACTATAACACAATGGCCTAAATCAGGTGATAAATGAAGCTCTTTGCCTATTATAACCTCAAAGGTAGTAGTTCAAAAGACGTTTGAAGTGATAATGTGTTCTATCTATTTAGAAAGTGGTCTTGTATTGATTTGTTTTCATTTTGATTTGATGATATCTAATTTGAAGGTTTATTTTTGTAAGTGCATTGACATTCTTTACCATGTCCAAAGAGTTTTCTACTCAAGGAAATAGGACACCTATTTATTATTTGTCATGATTTTATTGTGGCCATAATGATCAATGCATGTACAAGATTTACCATCCTTCCTTCTTGACTATTATATTTGGAAAAAAAAGTGTATTGCCTAGGAAAATAAATTCCTACCAAGTAGTTCTTGGACTTGTTTACCAAATTGCAAGACCTCCTCCTCAACTTGGGATAAAATGCATGGAAGTAGATTCACTACTTTTGCCCTTGATTCTAGCTCAATCACATTATACCATGAATTTAGGATTTTTCTTTCTTTTTAGAACCTCACTAGTAGGCATCATAATACATACTAGGCTCTATCTTCTAACGTATGTCAAAACTTTTTCCAACCTTTACTCACCCTATGTGTGACCCTAAACGTAGAAACTTCGGTGGATATGCTCTAATATTGATATAATAGTAATTTGTAGCTAAGAACTTGCAAATTTCTAGCAATCACCAAATTGAAAAAGTTTAACGTAAACTTTAGCATTACTCTAAAACCTCTCATTCTTACCAATTGATTGCTTGATTGAAGTTGAAGCTAGTTTCAATTTCAAATTTTAGCTTTGGCCCAACTTTGAAGTGAGACAATAGAACATTTAATATTACACTCGAATTCCTCAAACAACTTCCCATTGCAATTAGCAATCACTAGCAAAGTGACCCTTGATGCCACAATAGAAGCACTTCAATTTAGACCTATCTTTCTTCTTACCAAAAGAAGAAGACTCACCATGATCTTGTCCTTTATACCACTTCCCCTTTCCTTTGCCCTTGAACTTGCCGTTGATGAACATTGCCTCCTCACCATCAAGGTGAGAATGTACTATCATATTAGCAATCTAAATTATGAGTAATAAAATCCACAAAGATTGACATATACTAGCAAAAGGTACGATGGAAAATGGGTTCTTATTTTGGACCACCAAACCATGCTTTTAGCCAGTTACAACCACCGTCTACCTCTTTGCTATTCTGTCACATTTTTTCTTCAGGTTGGCTTGCCATAGAACCTTCAAAAGATGGAACATTTATGAGAGATTTTCCAAGAAAGCTAGAGCATTCAATGGTTGTGCATGCTATCGACCACTAATATGTAGGAGAACTTTAGAGGAAAACTGTCAAAAATATATTATCAAGATCATAATACGGAATCTAGCAAGAATTATTATAGGTTTTGACCAGCATTTTTTCAAAAATTTCTTTGTGCTCTTGTTCTTCTTCTATGTAAACTTCAAATCCTTGTGGAAATTTTCAGTCATTAGCACAAGAGAAAAAACAATTTTCAGTCATACAAGAAGTCCATCTCTCCATCATTTGTGATCTAGGGGAAGGATTTTCCAATGACCTTTCAAGTTTCCACCTTGTTTAGCAAACCTTCATATATGGCTCAAGCCTCGGCCGAACAAGACTCAATTTTAAAGTCACAGCCATGATTCATGAAAATCCATTTTCAGATGCATAATGACCTTATAATCAAATGTACAAAACTTTTGTTCTTAATTTGTAAAGGATCTTTTTGCAATTAGACGGACATGCGAAACCACAGAATGCAGCAAACTCTAAACTTGTTCTGTAGGTGGTTGTTGATCGTCTGTGTCATTGTTGTTTTTTTTACATGCATTGATTATTTCAGATTCATTGCAGCTTGGATCAAAGGGCCAAAGTGAGATCACTATCTTAGAAGCTATCTCATAACCCAAAATCTGCAATTCTTTGGTCATTCACGAGAGCATTCAGAAGCATGAAAAACTTGGCTAAAGCTTTTTTCTTTCATATATTTAGCAGATACTGTTACACGCCACTTCAGCAGCCAAATGATTGATTCAACCAACGAAATCCAACCCAATACTACACTGTGTTTTCGATTTAGCTTTTAAGCTCAAATGGACTGAAAGTCGTAGGGGATGACAAAGAAAGCCTCACTGGGTGTGCTCTACGGATATGTACAGATACGTGTTGGCACTGTAGAGGTATGTAAATTAAAGAATCTTCGATCAGGGGAAAACCAAGTTCCTACCCCAGCAATGGCGGCGAGCTTCGGGTTGTGGTAAGAATGGCTCCTATCATCCAAGAAATTGTCTCTTCTGTTACAGAGATGAAGATGACATGAACGTGGCAATATTCACATATGATCACTTGCTCAGAATTATACAGTGATGGGAATGATTGCGCTTTGATTGCTCAGCCATTCACGTAATGCTTCTAGATCGAAATCTGGTACTGCTCAACGCCGTCATCCCTTAGGAGCGCATAGGCCTTCTCCCTGCAAGTCACACTTCCTGGTGACGTTAGCCAGGAAGAGAGACATGCTCCCTGAGGAGAATAGATGGAGCAAGGTGACATAAGATTTCCGAGGGCCTCATAATTTTCAGCAGAATATATAACTGGCAGATCTCTCAAAAAATCATTAGTGCTGGGGGTTAACGAGGGAAGACACGCTAATAGATCTTCTCCTGCGTTGTGATCATGAACATGGCATAGCCGCGACGCCAGGGAAGTTGGGAAAGCAGAAGATGACTGATCAATCTGACCATCAAATCTCCCATATGGACTCATTTCCGCTTCAACATTCCTCGCTTGCTTCTTCAGTTCTGACTTTTCTGAAAAACAGGAGATTCTCGGTGAAGAAAGCCCTCTCTCAACTCCTGAAATTATTGTGTAGCATGCTGGTAGAGAAAGATTTTCCATAGCGGATGTGCAACTAATAGTCTCAGTCTCTATCTGTGAACATAAACCCTGATCAATCGCAAGATCATCACTGTCAGTCCATAGATCAAATCGATCATCGACATCACAAGAAAGTATTCTGCCAGAGCTGTCTTCAGATCTGTGAGATGTATCAGATGCGGCTGTGCTCTCTGCACATCTGAGACGCGTTGGCGTGGATCCAGTTAACCGCTGCACCAGCGACATGAAGCTTCTGGGATCTGTGTGAATAATCTTAGGAGAGTAAGTGTATATGACAATTGGAAGTCGGTGCTGCATATTGGAGCAACGTGGTCCTCGAGCCTTTGTGATTCCTTGCGATTCCTTGCTGATTCTAAGCGGTGCGGGTCTTTGTTTGATGGCACGCATACTTACGCCTTCCACAGCTGCAGATAGTTAAGTTCTGGTATAATTTGCAGAAATGTACCAATGCTCTCCAGTAGTTGCAGATCTGAACGAAAAAAAGTAGTTGCTACAATTCTAGCCGACAATTGCTACCACAGAAGATCCTGAGTGTGATGAGATGGGTTCAATTGCTAGCGGAATGCAAGGGCAATGCCAATTTCCAAAGCGGTTAACCTTTCTAAACTGAAAAGAATTCTGGAAAGCTCATTTACTACATAATCAAAGGATATCAAAGTATGGACGGGTAGTATTCAGTGGGCGCAATAATGCTGCAATGAGAATAAGCTGTGCTGTGCATATATATCAGTCAGCATGCAAATACGCAGAAGCTGCATCTCTCACAAACTTTGAAAGTCGATGATCATTGACCGTACTAACCAAGAATATTCCCTAGAAAAAGTTTTGATATTTCCATAGACTTTTACATAATACCTGCAGACAAAATCTGTGGGCCGAGTTTTCCATATCCAGCCAACATAATTATCATATTTTAGCTCAAAAACTGCCCTCACTCTAGAAACTGCTAGACCTATCTTTACAAGAAATACAAGAGAAATATCGATCTTTATTATAAGTTACAAATGCAATCTAAACACTCTTTGAAAGTTCTGACTACAGCCATGACGAGAGAAAGGACAGCACAGTAAGTTGAAACCTTCCAATTTAATGGGATAAGATGAGCTTAGTCTTAAGGTAGGAAGCTTGACTTTGGAAGGAAGGGAGATTTCCAAGAAGGCACCTGTGAATACAAACAGAGATAGACAGACAGAGAGGGCAAAGACTTACAAAGACTTGCAAAGTCAGTAGCCAATTGACCGAAAGTCAGCAATGGATAGTTCAACGCCTATGTTGGTGTAGACAAAATTGGCCATTGTATTGAAAACCTAGAACTTTTGCAAAAGCTGGTTTATATTTTCTAAAACAGACTTTTCAGGCCAATTCTATAAAAAGACCCACAACATTTTTATGAAACCAACCAACTTATTACAAAAACCCACAACGTTAATGAAATCCTTAAAAGATTAGAATCCAATCTTTTAATATGTACTTAAAACTAGTTAATTACTTGTCACACTTGAAAAAACTCCAATTTTACAACATCGTTAAATCGTTGTTGGCTTGTTTGTATTTGTTGAGTATGTCATCATGGATGTGGGTTGATTGATGCGGAGATGTAAACACCTTGAAATGTTGCTCACGCAGGACTTTATGGTTTTTACACTATATAATGCTTCTTGGTTTCCAATGGAAGGCTCGAACTTGAGACCAAAGAAACTTTGGATGTCAAGCGTTAACCAATTGAGCCAACTCCCTTGGGTTACACTATATAATGTCCTAGGATGCACCTTCAACCCATGCACTTAGGATGCCATCCTTTGGTGGGGGCCTCTTCCTGATATGAAGGCCACCACCAAAGTCCATGAAATTGGGGATCAATGGCAAAGCCGCCTAATATAAAAAAAAAAAATATAAAATCACCAATGCCTTTATAGGGTCTCTACATGTACTATGCACAATGAAACATTCATTCTATCATGAAAGTCAATTCCAAAATTTGACCTTCAAGTTAAAAAAACTCAAGAAGGTTAAAGAATGAGTCAAACTACTAATCACAAGTGTTTGAGATTATATTATGGTTTCATTTGAAAGGCATTAAGTGAATTAACATATTAACTTGAAAAATGATACCCTTCATCATTGAGAAGGGAAGTATGCCCTTCATTTTCAAAGTAGACAAGACTCTTCTCTTTGACATTATACCAACAAACAAAGACTTGTCTCCTTGACGTTGACATACCAACAACAAGGCAAAAGTTAAATGATCATCCCATTACTAGTTTTGAAATTATTGTCTTGATGTGATGTGATAGTATCAATACAAATTAAACTTTACATTGTGACTTATGCACCAACAACTGTATATCCTATGGTAGAGCAAGTGGGCCCTCGCCACTTCATGTTCAAAACTATCAAATAGTGCTCGCCTTTAATAAAGCCTTTTTTGAAATGAAAACTTCTTGATATTGACGTTTCTCATGTAATTTCCAAATTTATACAATTTTTACGTGGGGGGGAAGGACCGGCTCCGAGGCCCTTCCGCCGCGTAAACCAATTTTTATTTTTTATTTTTTTCGTAAATTTTTTTTTACATGCACATTTCGGATGGAAGGTGCATGTAATTTTTTTTACATGCACCTTCCATTCGGAATGTGCATGTAAAAATCTGCAAAATGTGCATGTAAATTTTTGTCAAAAAAATTTGCAAAGATTCCTCCCGATGAGCTGCCACCATTTCCTTTGTTAAAAAATAAAAAATGGGATTACGTCTAAAAAATGTATTATATATAGTCATAAATTTCCAATTTATAGGTTTAAATTAGTATTTTATAGCTAGCTTACTTTGTGAACTTGTAGTCATTCATATTAATATTTGCTTGAAATTTTTTTATTTATTTTAAATGTTGTAGGTCTTTTTATCAAACCGGTTCTAAAAGCTTAAAAAAAAAAAATGCTTCGAACTCCAATGAACCTACACCCACAAACAAATTCTACCTTTATGTGATGGGCCATGTACATATGGCAAGTTGTGTCGAAAACTACCCTACAATAGGTGTGAGGTGTGACTTTGTTGAACACTCAAATTTTTAGTAGACTTTACATATTGTATAACCTAACATAGAGTTCAAATAGAACTACTATACTAATAGCCTTCAAAATAAAGGCAAATAAGTTGCCCAATAAGTGGTTAGGACATTAGGACTTTTGTTCATTTCTTTGAGGTCCACTAGCCATCGACCAAAAGTCGGCAATGCTTCAATGCTTATGTTGATTTAGAAACAAAATTGCCATCATCATGAAAGAGTAAGTGTAGAACTTGCAAAAGCTTGTTCATGCCACAACAATTCAATGAAAGCTATTAAAGAGTAGAATTGAACCTTTTAATATGAGATTTGTAATTAGAACTACTCGAGTTTTTACGATTAAAAACCTAGAATTTACAACTAAGCGATATATTTTCAATTTCAATAATTGGCTTGTTTGTATATGTCAAGTTGTGGAGATGTAAAAACATTGTTGTGGCAGGTCATCATGCCTGGGGCAAGGCTTTACAGATGTTTTCATTGTATAAAGACACGGGTTGAGCCCTTTAAGTATTATGGAAGGAGCCTGGCACAGGCCATTATGCCCGGTAAGGATTTCCAAAAAAATTTGGGCGAGGCCCGGAGGGGCCGAGCCTAAATTTTTTTGGAAAGCCGAACTGGATAGAATGGGCTGTGCCCGGATCCTTCCATTGCGTAATGGAGTCTTTGACTTTTCCAAATGCCATTTACAAAGCATAATCAGTAGTTTGGGATTTTTTTGAACCAATGAGAAACTGCCACGTGGCAGTCTGACTCGCACAGTCTGACACGGACTGACACGCAGTCTGACGCGGACCGGAATGGGCTTCAAAATTGTGAAATTTTTTTAAAAAAAATCTAGTGACATTATGCTTTTTAAAAAGCCCAAAAAGTGGGCGTAATCAGCACAAAGAATCCATTACGTCTTGGGAATTGGCGATCAAAGGCAATGTCGACCTAACTCCATACTACATCTATAGATTTCAATCTCTCTCTCTCTCTCTCTCTCTCTCTCTAATAAACAATGCCTATTTAGGGCCTATGTATGTATTTATTATACACATTAGAAAATTTGCTCTATGTCACGTTGAAGTTAAATTTGAGATTTGTGCTTCAAGTTACAAGACATCTTTGTGACAAGAGTTTGAGATTGCTTTCTAAGTTCCATTTGAAAGGTAGTAATTGATTAGCTATCACGTTGAATAATGATACACTATAGAACAACTGATCAGACAGATCTTGATTCTACTAACAAAGCGCGCAATTTTACTTGACAAAGGATGAGAAAGAAACGAACGCGAACTCAAAACATTTCTATTCGTGACCAACTCAAAAGATTTGCGAGATTTGTCTTGCAATCAACTCGAAAGATTCACGAAACAGTTTCTTGTAGAAGCTCGTGGCTTTCTTGTTGAAGCTCGAAAGATTCGCGAACAGAATCTTGTCGCAAAATATTCTGTTTCTTGTTCGAGCCTCAGATGTCGTGAAATTGTCGTGAACAATTTGCGAAACTGTTCTTCAAGCTCACCTGTCGCGAAACTATCTCGAACAGTTCGCGAAATATTCTAGATTTCTTCTTCAAGCTCAAGATTTGTCATCTGTCGCGAAATTTACAAAATTTTCTATTAACATTAAATTTTGATTCAAAAGAAGACGTGTTAGTTGATTTTGATGAAGAAGATGGGCTCAGAGATGAATTTGCATATTTTCAATTGTAAAACCTCAAGTAGTTTTTATAAGAAATTTCATATTAAAAAAATTCTACTGCAGTCTTTTATGGATCTCATTAAAATGTTGTGGGTTTTTTATGAACTCATCTTGAAACTATTTTGATAGCACTTAAACAAGCTTTCTCAAGCTGTAGAATTACTATTTTCATTACAATGACAATTTAGTCTTTAAACCAACCTCTTTGAAGCATTGTTGACTTTTGGTTGATTGGCTAGTGGACTTTGAAACTCAAGAGACCTTTAAGTCTTTGGCATATATATATCTCTCTCTACTCAACTTTGAATTTATAGGTGCCTTGTTATAAAGTATAATATCTTCCAAAGTCAACCTTTCTTAAAGACAAAGCTCATCTTTTCACCTCTTGCTAGTTGAAATTCATGGCACAGCCTATGAGGGTCCTAAACAAGGGTTGGTTTAGTGAGAAAGTGTCACTCTCTCACTTAACTAGGACCCTTGAATGGAGACTTAGGTTGCAATAGGCATTTAAAGCCTGTGCTCATTTCATCTCCATGTCATCTTTTTCCTATGAATTTGGAAGTTCTCAACTCACCTCGAACTTTGCAATGTAGTAATATGTACCCAGCCTTTCTTTTCTCATGGTTGTAATCAAAACTTTTCTAGAGTGTTTAAACTGATGCCTCTCAATAAGTTATAGATTTCCTCACAAGAAGTGAAGCAGTCTCTGAACTAAAACATGATAAATTGTTGGTTGGTTATGGAAAGTCTGGCCCACAAATTTTCCCATTCGGGTAAGATGTAAAAGTCTATGAAATTGGACTTTCGACTCTGGAACTTGAAATATCAAAGGCTAAAGATTGTTATATAGATTCTAGAATATCCTGTTTGCTATCAGAGTTTCTGGCCAGTTCAACTATCAGAGTTTCTGGGAGCCGCAGCACCCAGCTTCTGCGCAGTTGCATTCTGACTGATGTATAGCTGCTACAGTCCTTGCAGCATTAATAGCAGCAACGTCTTATGCATAGTACATACTCTGATATCCTTTGATTCTGTAGTGAACGAGCTTTCCAGGACTGTTTTCAGCTTAGCCAGGTTGAGAAGCTGTTTGTGGCAATGGTCTTGCATTCCTTTAGCAATTGAACCCATTTCATCTTATCTCATCTCACTCAGAATTTTTGAGATTGTCGGATAGAATTGTCGCAACTACTTTTCTTTCGCTCAGATTGCGGCAACTATTTGAGAACATTGTTGTAGTTCTTGAAGTTATAGCAGAACTGCATCTGCAGGTGTGGAAAGCGGAAGTATGGGTGTCGTCAAACAAAGACCCGCACCGCTTGTCATCAACAACAAATCGCGTGGAATCACAAAGGCTGGAAGACCTCTTTGCTCCACTATGCAGCACCGACTTCCAATTGTCATATACACTTACTCTCCTAAGATTATCCATACAGATGCCAGAAGTTTCATGTCGCTGGTGCAGCGGCTAACTGGATCCACGCCAACCCGTCTCAGATGTGCAGAGAGCACAGCCGCATCTGATACATCTCACAAATCTGAAGACATGAGCTCTGGCAGAATACTTTCTTGTGACGTCGATGATCAATTTGATTTATGGACTGAAAGTGATGATCTTGCGATTGATCAAGGTTTATGTTCACAGGTAGAGACTGATCATGAGACTATTAGTTGCACGTGCGCTATGGAAAGTCTTTCCCTGCCAGCATGCTGCACAATAAAATCAGGAGTTGATAGAGGGCTTACTTCACCGAGAATCTCCTGTCTTTCAGATACATCAGAAATGAAGAAGCAAGGGAGAAATGTTGAAGCAGAAATGAGCCTACATTGGAGATCTGATGGTCAGATTGATCAGTCATGTTCTGCTGTCCCAAATTCCACTGCCTCGCGGCTATGCCATGTTCACAACGCAGGAGAAGATTTGTTAGCCTACCTTCCCTCGTTGACCCCCAGCACGAATGATTTTCTGAGAGATTTGCCAGTTATATTTGCAGAAAAATATGAGGCCCTCGGAAATCTTCTTTCCCCTGGCTCCAACTATTCTCCTCAGGGATCATGTCTCTCTTCCTTGTTATCGTCACCAGGAAGTGTGACTTGCAGGGAGATGGCGTTTGCACTTTTAAGGGATGACGGCGCTGAGCAGTACCAGATCTTGATCTAGACGCATAAACTAAATGGCTGAGCAATCAAAGCGCCAGTAATCTTTTACATCACTTTATAACTGAAAGTCTGAACGAGTGATATATGAATGCCGCGTTCATGTCATCTGTGTAACTGAAGAGACAGTGTTCTGGAGCAATTTTTACCACAATCTGAAGCTCGTCGCCATTGCTGGTGCAGAGACTTGGCTTTTCAAAGAATCTGGACATACCTTAGCTTTAAAGTGTCAAGACATACCCTTGGAGCACACCCAGTGAGGCTTTCGTGATCATTCTCTACGATTTAAGCGAATAAGCTAAATCAAAGACATCTTGTGTAGAATTGGTATGGATTTTGTTGGTTGAGTCAGCCATTGAGCTGCTGAATTTGCATGTAACAATATCTGCTGAATATATGAAAGAATAAGACTTTCAACCAGGCATCTCAATGCTCGCATGAATTGACCATAGAAAACAGCTTAATTTCTTCATGTAAACCTCGCGCATCGATCAGCGATAGGCTGAAGAGTATGTATCATCCTTAGACTGAGCAGTGTCTCTCGGAAACAGCAAAACAGTACAACTGGAGTTGATTGATAGAAGCTTCACTCTCCTGAGGCAATTCAATATTCTCATTACCAGCTTCAGATTTTATGTTTTGCAGATTTTGGGTTATGAAATAGCTGCTAAGATAATCTTATTTTGGCTCTTTGAAGCAAGCTGCAATGCCTTCAAAACTATGAATGCATGGAAGAAACAACCCACAAATCAATGAAACAAATGTTCAACGACCAACTAGAGGATAAGTTTAGGAATTGCTGCATCCTGTGGCTTGACATGTCTGTATAATTGCACGAAGATCCTTCATAAGAGCCCAAGTTCAGGGCAATATCAAGAAATTGTAGGACAAAACCTTTGCTCGTTTGTTTAGGTCATTATGTATCTGATAATGGGTTATCATGGATCATGGATATGAATTTAAAAATGAGACTTGTTCTGCTGAGCCATATATGAGTGTGCTGAACCAGGTGGAAACTTTAAAGGTCATTGGAAAATTCTTCCTATAAATGATGTAGAGATAGAGTCCTTTTTATGACTGAGATAGACTATTGTTTTTTCTTGTGTAATGACTGCAAATCTATATAATAACATGATGAATATTGAATTTTAGGAAATGTTATTTGAAGCGTAGAAATCTTAATAAAACTGCAATTTTGCCTCACCCAGCGTAAGGCGCGCGCAAGTGAGAAAAACATGAGTTAAATCTAACGAACATGCCATTTCAAGGATAAAAACCATCGTCGTTTCATGTACCAATATTTTCGTGATCTTCTAATATTTTAACATGGAAGACATCAACAAAACGAGAAGCATTTTTTTGGGTGGCTTTCGAACATATCCGCCTATCAAAATCGGTAGTTTGTCCACTGTAAACCAACTTCTCGACGTGCGATGCTATTTTGTACAATGTGATGTGCTCGTTCATGGATGTTTCATTGGAAGAGGCGACAGATCCGAAATATGCCATAAAAATCTATCTTGGTTATTTTATGATGTACATTTCACATGTGAGGAGCATGTTCCCACATGTGTAAAATAGTTAGAAATAGTTTATAATGTTGACTTTAGGGGTATCGACATAAATATTGCTAGTCAAGCATCTTGGTGTCACTAGGTGATAGGGCCAATTTTGGCTTTAGAGGTCAAATGGTCAAGTACACATGTTTTGTCATGATTAGGCCAAAATTTGATTGTGATGTAACTCAAGCTAGTTAGGTTGCTTACACATGTCAAGTTTAGGTTTGATGAGTGATGCACCCTATGTGGTGGCAAAAGTCAAAGGGTCCAATCATAAGATAGAGATGTGAAGTGAGGGATGTTGCATCACACATCCATTAGGATTAGAGAGGCTATGCTTAAGGGGTCCAATAGGAATTAAGCTTGGATCTCCACGAGTTTCTATATGTACTTTCATTCCCTTCATTAATGTATGAGAGATCTATGAGTTTTTTGAGTCAATTTGGAGAGTTGCGAATTTTGCTTGTATTGCCTTCTCTCTCTAGATGAGCCCAAAAGTGGTATTTTCTCTCTCTACCTGAGGAGAGGAGCTTGTTGGGACTTATTTTATTTCATGAAGTCTTCCACACTTGTGAAACACCTTTTGGTAATGAATGAATGCATGTAGAATGGTCTTTTTAGCTTAGATCTTGTCATTGATCTTGGATTTCAATCAATAGGTGATCTATAGTGCATGAGCCAAGCTTAGGAGATCAATTTCACACATCAGGGCATTCCCACATGTGTGAATTATCACAATAGATTGAAGGTTGGCCTACTTCTAAAATTCTACATGTAATTGTCTAAAACTTGATATAGAATCTTGTAGCCTCAAGTGAGACCTTTCTAATGCATCCAAAATTGGCTATTTCCATTAAGTGTGGTGTGAAATTAGAATTCATCAAGTTCTATAACCTAAAATGAGTTTTTATCTACAAAAGATCCAATCTACATATGCAAGAAACTCGATTTTTGGGTAGAAATCAGTCTAGCATGCTCTAGCATTGATATCTTCACCAAATCCTTGATAGATGTGCTTGATCCTTTCACAACCTGCAACACAAGCTCTGATACCATGTGAAGAATTTCAGATCATTCAAGATCCAATCCCATAACCTGATCATTGGTTAGAAATAGATCAACTCTTTCAATCTTGCCAATGTGAAAAAATCAACATCTACTTAAAGAAAGAGATGCAAACTCACTAAGAACCTGATCAAACATCAAACATAAGATATGATGAAGTTTTTGTTCATACAAAAATACTATCGTACTTTCACACGTGTGGATCCAAAAATAGCATAAAATAAGCATTCTACACACAAGATTGCAAGATAGCACCAATATAGTGCACCAATGGATGGATGAACCCAAAGAGAACCATGTATAAGCATGAATGAGATAAGAGAGAGAAAATGTCTTATGTTCCCATGAGTTACATCCTTTTATAACAGGTCCAAACCTAAATTTAAACTCTTGTTTCCCTCCATAATGAAAACCCTACTATTTTTGTGACTAGATTCAATGTCTCTACTACTCAAATTGAATCTCACCAAAACTCGTGTTCTATAGTTCCCCACACTTTTCAAAAGTGTTTATTCAAATGCTTTTAGACTAATATAACTTTGAAAAGTCAAACTCTAAGTCTAATATGAAAATTGGCCTCAATTGCAAAGTATATAAATATGACCAAAATAGTAAACCTAGTTGAAATTTCACACATCCTACAAACCTTATAGTGACTGGAAAGATTAAGAACATGTTGAAGAAAAAATGTGAGTTGGAATTTGTACAAGGAGGTTGAAATTTGTGGCAATGCCTGAGAACTTCGCATAGTACCAATTTTCTCAAAGCTCATATGAGTAATTCCATAATATGATTTTTGGCTATTTAGATCGAGAATTGGACGGTTTTCTTGGAGGAAGAACCTGTGGTATGGGACACAAACATTTCTAGAGGGGGGATATGAAACTAACTGCATCAAGATGACCATTGTATGGTCGTAAATCTAAAATGATGCCAACCAGTAATGATCACAAAGAGGGTGTTTTGTTGGAAATTTGAGGCATTGGATATCTCAAATCTACAAAAACGAAGACCCTACGAGCTATTTATTTATACTAAAAATATATTCATGAATTTATTAACCTCACTTAATCTGATTTCATGTGATTCCTTGGAAGGTAATTTTCAATTATGGTTATTAACATTCCTCTGACTTGAATATTCAATACATCCTTTTCTGATTATACGGGTCAATTTTCCATAACGGTAACAAAGAAAATCTTGGGATAAGTCACTCAGAGAAAAGTGTTGGGACATTAACTATACTTGGTAACAATATTAATGCAACACATTCCTTGACTTTCAAGATTTTTTGAAGTTCTTCTTTGAAACTTAGTCTCTTTGGTTTTCTAAAGCCATAACTCTTAATTCCAAGCCTTTGGCCTTGATTGAGAAAAGACTCAGTCAAAATCTGTTTAGGAAAGGGCTTGTCAATTGGGACCATATTATGAACTCTATTTACTCTCTCAATCTTTCTCGTCTCAAATATGAACTTGGCCTTTTCACCCGAGAAACTAACTTCCTTTCCTTCGCCTTCTCTCACGGAGACCTTGGCCCCCTCACTATCGCCTCGTCCTCTGACTGTGAGAATAAATGGCTTTTCAAGGCCTTTGATGAGTTGGGGAAAATTACCTATTCCTTAGTCACTTCTCCGCCACCAAAGAGCTGAATTTCACCTTCTCTTGGTTCAACTCCAAATGGACACATTCTGATTCCTCTCACCTTTAGAAGTCCAGATTTTGTTGCACACAAGATTAGAAATGGAAAGCCTAGTCTTAGGATTCTCCAGCATTATCTTCATGTGCGTGACAGTTATAGAGGTGATGTATCACATGTCTGCTCTAAATGCAAAACATTTGACGAGGATGTGATTCATCTATTCTTTCATTGCTATGTGCTGCTCTAGAGATCAGTGATCACTGCCCGCTTTATCATGCGCTTTCATGTCAGATTCAGGAGGCTCAGCCACATAGATTTATTGCTGAATGATATTACTTTTGAAGATGTAAAGATTAATGCATTTTGGCAGTGTATTAGAGTCATCACGCTTTGAAGCATTTGGTTAGATATGAATAACAAGGAATTTAAGAGTGGTGATTTTGTCATCTCCCCCAGGCATCTTTTTAAAGAGGCTGAAAAACTTTTGATTTTGTACGTTTTTTGCTTCCTTCATGTACTTTCTATAAAGTTTATAATCGATGGCTAGTTCTTTTTAGAGAAAAAAAGACTTGCAAAGTCCACTAGCCAATCGACCAAAAATCGGCAATGCTTCAATGCTTACGTTGATGCCATCGTCATGAAAGAGTAACTGTAGAACTTGCAAAAGCATGTTTACGCCACAACAATTTAATAAAAGCTATTAAAGAGCAAAATTGAACCTTTTAATATGAGTTTTGTAATTGGAATTACTTGAGTTCTCATGATTGAAAACCTAGAATTTACAAATAAGCGATATATTTTCAATTTCAATAATTGGCTTGTTTGTATGTGTCGACTTGTGGAGATGTCATCTCTCTCTCTCTCTCTCTCTCTCTCTCTCTCTCTCTCTCTCTCTCTCTCTCTCTCTCTCTCTCTCTCTCTCTCTCTCTCTCTCTCTCTCTCTCTCTCTCTCTCTCTCTCTCTCTCTCTCTCTCTCTCTCTCTCTCTCTCTCTCTCTTTCTCTCTCTCTCTATGCCCTTTACTTTCAAAGCCCAACAACTAGTCACCTTATGACATGCATACAACCAACACTGTGACGGTAATAGTTGAATGATTCCATGACTCTTTGATATTTTAGTAATAATCTCAATCTATTGTCTCGAGTGATGTGATAGTATGAGTACAAATCATACTTTCCACTATGATGTATGTGCCAACTCCTCTATATTGTTTGGTAGAGTAGGTGGGAATGTGTGCCACGTGATGTTCCAAAGTTTAAATTAATGCTCTCTTCATGCTCTCCTTTAATGAAGCTTTCTAAAGATAATTTGTTAAAGTTGTCATTTCACATGTTATTACCAAATTTCGTAGATTTTCACATGTGAAGACGGATTTCTATATAAAGGCATAAATTTCAATTTTACAAGCATAATTTTTTGAGTTTTATAGTACCCTTTACAAAGTTGTAGATGTTTCATAGGACTAGTTGGCAAAATTTTGTTTTTATGTTGTTGGTTGTTTTTCAACTTGGCTCTTAAACCTTTTAAGAACAATGATGTGAACTCATATGAAGCCCACTCTACACCCATAAACACATTTTACTTTTATGTGATGGGGCCAACTTTCCATGTACATGTGGCAAGCTCCATCACATGTCCCTAAAATAGGTGTAAGTTGTGACTTTGTCAAATGCTCAAATTTTAGTATGTTTTCATATTTTATAACCTAACACTGAGAGATGAAATTATAAAGATAATAGCTTTTCAAAATAAAGCCAAAGAAGTCATCTAATAAGTGGTGAAGGACCTTAGGACTTCTTTTCAATACTTTGAACGTCACACAAATAGAATAACTCAACAAAGATAAAGATATACCCTTATCCGATCTTACGTTGAGAATGCCAACAACCTTATCATGTTATCTTACTACAATAGACAACAATAACTTCAACTATACACAAATTAATAAATTTTTTGAATGTATTGCCAACTTAATAGTCCTCATGCAATTTCCAACTCTTCTGCACACCATCTATATCGTCATAGCATTTTCTCGTCCATCTACATTTCTTAATTGAAATTATTAAAAGGAATAATTTCTTTAAGCAAAACTAGTGGTGGGGCATCATATCTTCATCTCCCTCAAATCAACCCAAATGAAAAAATATGAATACATAGCAAAACTGTTATTTTAACATGTCAAAATTGATTAATTACAACAATGAAAACAAATGTAAAGGTAACTTTGATTCAAACTTTTGATTAAATGTAGGGTTCCTGTATCTGAGAATTATTAGAAGCATAAGAAATATTTTGAAAAGATCTTAATGAGTTCTCAGAATCCTCTGGAGTTATCATTGAAGATGTGGTATTAATCTGAGAAGTAATTATAATATCAATACTCGAACTATGAGAAAGGTTTTCAGCACTAATCCGGGTGAGACCTTGGTTTTGAATTTGGTAAACGAATAGTATATCAACAATTTACAATGAAGTAATTCCGATTACAGTTATGAAGAGGTGCTCATTTTTCTAAAATTATAATTTTTGCATTATTTGATATTAATACAGTTCGTCGTAATTGATACATAATAATCAAGTATGGAGGATATAGGGTATATACTGAAAAAATCTTCCTATTCTCACTTTTATATATTCCATAGAATTTATTTTTGTGTCAAAATATCCATTATTAAAGGAAAAAAGAAATGAAAAAAAGACTGATTCTAATGTAAGTATATTTTTTAATTCATGATTAGTCGGTACACCCATTAAATTTGTAACTAAAGGTGTGGATCGAAGTACATGGTTCATTTCATTTCTTAAAATAAGATTTGAATATTCAAAAATATTATTTTTATTTAAAGGACATGTACCATTTGGAGTTACACCTAAAATTACATATGTGTGGATTTTTGGATTAGATGTCATTGTTTCATAAGGTTTTTTATTTTTATCTATGAATTCATTAAGAGTAGTTTCTGATAATATACATAGTTTTTTTTTTTTTTTTCGTTTTATCTATTTTATTTGAAGGTTTCAAATTTTTGGAAGATTGCATTATGATTTATATTTTGTATGAGTATATCTTCTAAAATTGAAATATCATGATTTTGATAATCATCAAAAAGATCAAAACAAGCAACTGGATTATCAAACAAAGATTTTTTTTTTCCAATTAATCCTGTAATGAAACAAGTCATATTTTTAGTTGTTTCGATTCATATATCTATTAACGACATTGTTTGTACATGAATAGGATGTAAACTTAATAGGGATTGTGAAATTTTTTTAAAGAAAATTCAATCCCAATCAATCCTAAAAGTGATGGAGGATGCACAAATCAAAGATCTAGATTCAAACTATGAGCTAGAATCAAGACTAGTTACCAAATCTAGCTAATTTGACATTTAACTCCACAAAAGACACATAGATTTGATCAAATACACAAAAGTAAAGTGCAAAAGCATACTAGACCTGTAATCAACTTCAGTACCTTCCAAAACATGTCATTAATGCATAAAATCACTGACATACAATAGCTTTAACTCGCCACTCAAAGGCAATGTTGATGGAAGTGAAAAAGCTTGATTTTTCTTCATACTTTGATTAAAATCCCATCACATATTTATACATTTCAAGCTTGGATATGAGAATTTTAGGGCATCTCTGAACTTATCATTCCCTACCCCTAACATCTAACCTAATAGGTCATTGGATCCACCCTAACTTGGGGTCAAGATCTCAAGATCCAAAAACAATGTAAAACATGCTATTTTTAGCTCCTAGAATTTTTATAGCCTATCTAAACACTCTTTGGACTCATTTCAAAGATGCTATCACAATGTAATATGAAGAATGAAGTTTTGGAAAAGCATCCTATGCTATTTGGCACATGTGGCATCTATTTACATGGCCATCTTGCCAATTACAATGCATGTGGGCCAAAATTGGTCAAGCTAGATTTGTGAAATTTCAACACTCCTTCTCACAATTTAGCTTGATGAGACTATCTTGGATCAATAATAATTACATGCATAAAAACAAAATAATTAACAGGTTTTTGAAGCATGTAGTGAGTATGATCACTCATTACAATAAGAACATAATTTGAGCTCCAAGTTGTCAAATGTAGTGAGAGCTCCATAAATGTTGTCTTCAAGATCCAAGCTTTGTCTTGGTAGGATGTTGAATGATCACCTTGAGCTGAAAACTGTGAGTCTCCTCCTCAAAATAAACATGAAAAATAGCAACTTTCCATAAGATCCAACTTTTGTATGAAATACATACAACCAAAGCTTGAGATATCACCATCTTGACTTATCCACCAAAACAATCATACTCCAACTTGGCACTTCCAATGAAGGTCTTCATTCCTTGGAAATTCAAGAGTCAATGGATCACAAGATGAGCCCTTTGAATACATCTTTGAAAGTCCAAAAAAATTAGTAATGATCACTATTTCATCATCATAAGATATAGGATGAAAAACAATGTTCATACTAGCATCATCAAAGGACTTTGTCAAATACATGCCATGCTTTTTATCAAACACAAAGTGAGACGAGTAAACAGAGATATGGATAAACTTCCTTGCTGCTCCTTTCTCTTTACCCAAACCTTCATAATGATGTAGATTCAGGTATCTTTTGCCTTGAGACAAGTGCTCCTTCTCAGGTTCCTCCTTGATGTCTTTTACCTTCATCATGCTCACCTCCCTCTTGGTGTTGATGATGGAAACATGGATCCAAACCATGACTTTCTTCAAGACTCTCAAGAAATTTGTTTTCAAGTCTCAAAAACTAAGTGTTCTCCTTCTCAACATGATAATCTTTCAAGTCAACAAAACAATCACCAAGATTATTTATGCCAAATTGACTAGTCCACAATTGCTTGCCACTAGTCCACAATTGCTTACCACTAGCAATTTGCACTACATACTTGTTGAACTTGAAACTAATGAGACCAAATAATCTTGTATGGATATAAGTGTCCTTCAAGGATGATTCACTTATTCTCATACAAGGTTCACAATATGCCTCTTTGAAAATGAACTCACAATCTTTCAGCTTATGAATGAAACTGTCATGCTTACTTCTAGCATATTCAAGAGTAAGTAGATATGAAAATCACCTTTCATTCCATACCTTAGAATTTAAAGCAAATTCATTACAAAATTTAGCAAATGAAGTACAAAATGTATCCCCCTCGGCAACTTGCCTTTCCTTGTCCACAAAAATGAGCATTGATAGCTTCATCTTTGCTCTTGTGACTCTCCTGGGATCAAGCTCCTCCTGTGAAAATTCACACATGTGGGAATGTCGTAAAGTGTGAAATTTATCTCCTAAGCTTGGCTCATGCACTATAGATCACCTGCTGATTGAGATCCAAGATCAATGCCAAGGTCTAAGGCAAAACCATTCTACATGCATTCATTCATTACCAAAAGGTGTTTCACATGTGGGAAAGACTTCATGAAATAAACTAAGTCCCAAAACACTCCTCTTCTTGGGTAGAGAGAGAAAATATCACTTTTGGGCTCATCTAGAGAGAGAAGGCAATATGAGCAAAATTGGAAAATCTACAAATTGACTTAAAAACTCACATCAATTATGATTGGTAATGAAAGTACATATAGAACTCATGGAGAGACATGCTTCAATCCTATTGGACTCCTTAAACATAACCTCTCTAATCCTATTGGACCCCATTAAACATAGCCTCACTTTTGATTGGACATTTACAACACATCTCTCTCTTATGATTGGACCCTTTGACTTTTGCCACCAACATAGGGTGCATCACTCATCAAACCCAAACCTGACATGTGTAAGCAACCCAACCAGCTTGAGTTACATCACAATTAAATTTTGGCCTAATCATGACAAAACATGTGTACTTGACTATTTGACCTCTAAAGCCAATATTGGCCCTATCACCTAGTGACACCAAGATGCTTGACTAGCAATATTTATGATACCCCTAAAGTCAACATTATAGACTATTTCTAACTATTTTACACATGTGGGAACATGCCTCACACATGTGAAATGTACTCGCAAACATAAAATCATAAAATAACCAAGATAGATTTTTGACAATTTTTCACACTCCTCAAAAACTAGCTTGGTAAGATCAAGGAGTTTGTGAAACTTTTTTGAGTGGATCCTTTGGTATGAATATGAAGTAAAAAACCAGCAAAAGGATCCATCATAGCAGCTCCCTCACCATATCCATGATAAGAAATCATTTGCCAACATCTTTGAAGAGTATTCCACCAATTTGCCACTATATCCAAGTGCTTCCTCCATGCTTGATCTTTGATTTGAAAGTACCATTTTTCATGATGAAAATTAGAGGCTTCCATGCCTCATAAAGATCACAAAGATCATAGAGATCGAGATCATAAGATAAACAAAAGTGTTGATTATCAAGATTAAGCATTCTAGCGTGACTTGTCCACATACTATGGACCCTATCCATGATGGATCTAATCTTGAAACCAAATTCTATCTTGATCTTTTTGAGGCTGTAAGTTTCCTCTTTGTATGCTTCACTTAATCTCAAGAGAAGTTTACAAAATGCCTCAAACCATGTAAAAGCATGATTTTTCAAACTATGAGCAACAAGATCATTCTTATTCTTGCTAGATCCAAGAGCATGCACTTGATGACTCAACCACTTGCTTTCTGAGTAATTTGGAAACATATCTAAGCCATGAATGACAAGTAATATGTCCATACTAGAGGCATGATACAAGACAATCATTACCTAACTCCAACTATGAGATGTAGAAATCTCAAAAAAGCAAGATGGTACATCAAGTAATGAAAGTGAAGCATGAGAGAATATGTTGGAGTGAATACCACCTGAAACTTGCCTCTCTTTACCATAAAAGATGATCCATAAAGACTTGGCCATCCATCTTGAAGATCCCCTTGAAATCATATGTTGAGGAGGCTCCTCCTCAAACCTCGACCCCTTCACATCTTGATAATCTTCAATAGATATGATTTGAGATGCATCTTGAGATGCCTTGATTTCGATCCCTTCCAAGGTTGAATGTAGATCTTTATAAAATATGACTTCTTTACTCTCAGTCACTTTTGAAATAGAGAGTATAATGGCTTTATAGGCCTCCTTGATGGATAAGCATCCAACCATGATCCATGAGCTTAGATCATCCATCCTCCTTGTTTCCAAGGGAATATGTGCAAAGCAAGAACCTCCAAAGACACTAAGGTGATTAACCTTAGGCTTCTTGAATAATACTTCATATGGTGTATTTCCTCCAAGAGCTCCATCACTCAATTTTCAGGAGAATCTAAAAGGTCGGCTACATGGGAACTGCCCTTTCTTTTGAGGTCTTGAAACTGATCTTCGATGAAGATGACATCTTGGCTAGTGAATGTCTTTGACTCGATGGGATCGAACAACTTGTAGGCTTGATCTGAAGTAGTGTAGTTGATGAAAATACATTTGATACTCTGGAAGTCGAGCTTCTTCTTGAGATCATGATGAGTCTGTGCAAAAGCAATACATCCGAAAACTTGTAAGTTTGATAAAGAAGGTTTGGTACCTGTCTAAACTTCAAATGGTCTTTTGTTTGAGAGACCTTTAGTAGGACATTTGTTCTGAATATAGGTTGTTGTTGAAACAGCTTCAGCCCATAAGGCTTTCAATTTTCTTCTCTGATACCACTGTAAGGGAATATCAGAGAAGAAAAATTGAAATTTCCCTTGTAGTGCTCCGATACCACTATAAGAGAAATTTTTTTCTCATCAAGAACTCCGTGTAGATTGAAGTAACTACTCCACTTGGCCAGCTAGTCCTCGATGACTTCAGGGTTCTTCTCTTTCTTCTCCCCCCCCATAAACCTCCGGTTGAAAACCGAGATTGGGTGAAGACATCAATTTGACTTGATTCGACAGAACCTCCATTTGTTGATCTCTCATCTAATTACGATTATTCATATCATTGAGCGCCCTACTCAACTGCTGACAAATCACAATGTAAGATGGTCACACCTGGATTTGCAACTTGATTTGAAGTTTCTTCGGCCATCTTGATTTATCTATCATGGAAATTACTAAATTTAGTTAATATTATATTAGCTTATAGTGAAGCACAGTTGACCAAAACCGACTTAAATTGACTCCAACATGGTCAAATCACTATTTTTAGTCAATTTCAAAGATATTTAAGAAATTGTAAAAAAACTAGAAATTTTGAATTTTCACGCTTTTAATTTTTCTATTTTTTTTTTACGTTTTTCAAAAATTCGTAAAAAACCATTGTCAGTTATTAAGCAATTGAAATCGAAAATTCGATTCATTGTTCATCAGACATGCAAGACATGCGACATTAGACTGATTTTTTACCATTACAGATTTTTACGTAAAATCAAGTTCTACGAAAATTGTCAGCTATAAAACTCAGTTTTGTATCTATCAGTCAGAGCACATTCGTATAACCACTCAAAACAGATCTAAACCACTAATGCATGTCAGAATTGCTCTGAGAATCACCATGCAGACATTCCATGCAAGCACAGTACCTCAAAATAGGAAATTGACTTGCATGCAATCGGAGCAATTCGAAATTCTACCAATTGTGCTCACAAAATTGCAAAACTTCAGATGATCACAACTTTGGCTACAAGACACCAAATTGGGTGCTATAAACAACATGATTTGTATTCCTTTTTACCTTCCCAGCAAGCTATCAGACCTGTAAATTGATGGGTGAAGGCTTATGTTTCAATTCCATCAAGTTTGTAGCAATTTTTACTTCTAGAAATCAAGAATTCATGGTTCTCAGCCCATACTGCTTCATAGTTTCTATATGAAGGCTTCATGGAACTCTTAGAGACCATTTAAGACTGTTTGGATCATCACTTTTAGGCTTGGTTGAGTGTTTGCATGATTTTAGGTAGACTGGGCTTGGAAAAAAGCGCCCTCCTACAAGTTTTTTGGTTGTTTTGAACTCACATGTGTAAATCCTAGGTGGCAGGCTGATGTGGCAAGAGTCTTGTTCACTAGGTCTCCCTCTGTACTGAGCTTAAAAATCCACAATGATCCCGTTATGGATTTAGAGAAACCCCACCCCCCCCCCTCTGAAATCCACCCCCCAAATTCACCAAAATTGGTCAATTTTTGACAATTTTTGACTTCCTACAAACCCAATTGCAGGAATTCTTGGCTCTAACTTCTAGGATAGCTTCAAAAGACTATGATTCAGAATCAAGACAATCAGAGATGAACTGCATTCTATTGGTGAGCGCATACGTGATGTGGAGCTGGTGCACAATGCATTGTGTGGCATTGCAGAACCCTATCAGATGTTTGTGAGCAGAATAGCATCAAGAGAAAGATTGCCAACCCTTCGACTTATGGTGAAACGAAGGATGATGACATTTGGATCAAGGCCATGGGAGAGGAGATGGAGTCAATTGCTAAGCATAGCACATGGGACTTAGTAGAACCACCAGTTGGCAAGAAACCCATTGGTTGCAAATGGGTATACAGGACTAAGTATCATGCAGATGGAAGTATAGCAAAGCACAAGGCAAGATTGGTGATCAAAGGGTACGCACAAAGTAAAGGCATCGACTACGAGGAGACCTTTGCGCCGGTTTGTAAGTGGAATACTCTACATCTACTTGTTGTTTTAGCTTCACATTTTGGTTGGCCTTTGCATCAGATGGATGTGACATCTGCTTTTCTAAATGGTGAGTTAGAAGAAGAAGTGTTCATGGATCAACCTGAAGGCTTTGTAGCGAAGGGACAGGAAAATAAAGTATGTCGCTTGAAGAAAGCGCTTTATCGTCTTAAACAAGCACCACGTGCGTGGTATAGTAGGATTGATGCCTACTTTCATTCAAAGGGGATGGTGAGAACACATTCTGATCCAAATCTATATGTCTTATGCTTTGATGGTATGATTGCTTTGATTGCTCTTTATGTTGATGACTTGATTATTACGAGAAATAATCAAGAGATGATAGACATGATCAAGAAAGACCTCATGGAACAATTTGAGATGACAGATCTCAGCCTGATGCATTACTGCCTTGGAGTAGAAGTGTGGCAAAAAGGACATGAAGTGGGTTTAACACAGGTGAAGTATGTCAAAGAGTTGCTTCACAGGTTTAGGTTGCAAGACTGCAAACCAGTAAACACTCCTATTGAACCAGGTAAAAAGCTTTCTAAGCTTGATGAGTCACAGTCATTTGATACTACGCTGTATAGACAATTAGTAGGGAGCTTGATTTACCTTACCACGACTAGACCAGATATATGCTATGTTGTTGGCATTGTAAGTCAGTTTATGGCAGCACCTACGAAAACACATTGGAAGGTAGCTAAACGCATTTTGCGTTATGTGAAAGGCACTTCCGAGTATGGCTTGATTTACAGGAAGCATGATGGTTTACCTGAGTTGTGTGGCTATGTGGATGCGGATTGGGGAGGTGACTATGATGATTGTAGATCCACCACATGGTATGTATTCTAGTTTTGTGGTAGTTGCTTTCCTGGTCTAGTAAGAAGCAAAGTACAATTGCTCTTTCCACCACAGAAGCAGAGTATAAGGGAATGTGTAGTGCAGCACAATAAGCTATATGGTTGAGACAAATCTTGAAAGAAATTGGCATGAAGCAGAAAAATCCCACGACTTTACATAGCGACAATCGGAGTGGCATTCAGCTAGCAAAGAATCCAGTGTTCCATGCAAGAACTAAACACATTGAGATTCAGTATCACTTTATACGTGAGAGGCTGCTGAGTAGTGAAATTTATGTTGTTCAATGTAGCACAGAAGAACTACTAGCTGATATTTTCACTAAGCCACTTACTGGAGAAAAGTTTGATAAGTTTAGATCAAAGCTTTCTGTACTTAAAGTTTGTTGACTTTAAAGCTATTTATATGACTGTATAAAAAGTAGACTCTACTTTAAGGGAGAGAGTTAGAATTAAAGTAGAATCACTGTGTTACTGTACTATGGGTCCTATCAGTGGATAAGGATCAGTTGGCCTCGCCACGAGGCAATTCGATAGGACACGCGTCCCGCCAACGGCAACCTGGGTCATGCATGGGTTGCCTGAGTGAACAACTATATGTACAGTGTAATTTCATTTTGAGAAATACATTTGCTATGTGAGCTTGCTGTGGACAGTGTTTTTTGTCTATGTTACTGTGTAGCATGATCTGTGTTCCTATGCAAAGCAAATTCTAAGTGCAAGGTCATATAGCGGAGAATGCCTTTTATCAGTAGTTGACTCCTCAGAGTTAGTGATTATAGAGAGAGAGAGAGAACTATTTTTAGAACTTTAGCAATTGTCTTGAATCTGTTAGTAGGATCACGCGCTTATCAGCGCAATTGTATTGTGGTCTGATTGTTGTATTATATCAGAGCTGATATCTAATTCCGCCCATAGAGTGATATCAGTGCCTGCTCCCACATTATGTAGCATAAAAGATTGTCGTTCCAAAGAGACTGCTTATTGTTGTGATTATAGACGATATTGACTCATTTATTGTTCTTGGTACATAAACTTGTTGTCACAGACATTCGATGAATCAGCGACTAGTATCGCCAATTAAGATGTGGTTTCAATCATGCAATAACAAAAAGATATTTGATCCCAATAGTTCTCATATCAGACATATTTCATTACTAATTAGAGCATTCAACTTATCAGCAAGACCGATTTATCGTTATGTGAACCTAATTAAGTTTGTCAGACAAGTATAACTCTGCTGCATCAGTAAGACCGACACATAGAAACTTACAAACGTCTCAGCACAATCTAAATGAGATCCGACAATCTGTCCTCAATAACTGATTGTCGTTCATTCCACCGAATGATCGACCACAGATCTAGACTGCACGAGTATCCATAAGCTATGTTCAAAGTATCGCCTCACAACAACACATAGTATACTTTAGGATTTGTAAGTACGATTGTTTGTTAGTGCAAATGAAACGATGATTCTGAATGTCGTTATCACAGTTAAGTTCCGGACAATTGATTAGTTCGAATACGCATGCAATCAAACAACCAATGAGTTTTAAGACAATCTTTAGCATTGAATTTATGGTCGCGCTCTTACGACAATATCACGACAAAAGAGTTGTCTGAGTAGAGTTATCAAACACGGGGACATCCAACAAGTCGAGACTTACCAACTGTTAGAAACAGAAGCACTTAGCAAGCATAAGAATTATGAAGCGAATAGCAGGGAAAACTTGAAGACTCAACTCTCTCTCAATTCTTTTGAAAAACTCGATCATTTCATTGAAGCATCTGTGGAGTACATATACGGAGCGAGTGCGAAAGTGCGCAACTCTTAAGAACCAATATGTCACTTCTTATTTAATTTAATTAGCTAATTCTATCCAATAGGAAAATTACAAGTGTTCAAATCCTAGGTGGCATCCTTGTCACATGGTTCCAATGAGAAGCAAGCACGTGGAAGGTTGCAACGCTTGCATGGGGTGCGAACAGTCTAAATCATCAGAAATATTCTTCTCTTAGGGCTGTCTTCTTCTTAAGGAATGTGTCGTTTCATAACTGCCCTTCGAGTAATGTTCCTTTCTTTAGATTCATTTTTTTAAGTATATTTTCCTTCGATATATCATTGAATAAGTTTATCATTGCTGTGTCATTTAGATATTTCTTCATATTCGGGCCTTATCTTCAATATTTGTATGGGTTGATTTGGCTTTTGCATCACATTATAATATTTCACGAAAAAAGTGCATGGAATAGGGTATTACAATCCGTTATCTTTGTAAAAAGGAGCCATTCCATACTATTCTGTAGCTAGGTTGAGAGATAACCTAAGGGTTTGAGGAAAATATTTTTCACTGCTCAGATTGCGATCAATATTAATAATCTGCATCGTGGTGGATTCTCTAATGAATTGTTCACCCTTAGAATCATTGCTTTTATCATCAAGATGTATAGCAGGCAATCCTATATCCAAGTAAGTATAGGGCATAAAAGTTTTGGCATCATTCTCAATGATGTGGCCAACATGAATTTCTGTTGTCTTGCTAATATTAAGTGTATTCTCCACAATAGGAAGTTTTGCTATCACGGGAGCACATTCGTTGGTAATAGGGTTTCTAGCATATGTTTCCGCCGTCCGAACTTTGTTAGCTTTAGGTTTGTCTCCTGAATTTCGGCACTTAGGTGAAGAGTTTATGATTTGTGGTTCGATTTGGATTTCATCTCTATTACATCATCATTTGCTGGTAGCTTCAGAACTGAATTCATGTGGAGAGTAGATTGCCTACTGGATGAGTTATCAACCATTTAAAGTGTTTTTGTATCCTCAAATGTTTTGCTATCACTGATTTTTGAGCTGGGAGAAGAGACTGATCTGGATGACGGGTATAACCCATACCTTCCTAGTTGCATAGTAGAAGGGCTGTCTGAATTAGAAAATGAATCTTCACTGGGATCACTCCGGCAGAAGTCACTAATAATCGCCCCACAGTGCGAGCCAGGAGGAGAGATGTCATCTTTAGAGAAGTTACAAGCCAGCTTGTGCTTCGAGATCTTCCTAAAATAGGAAGACCAAAACCAGAAGGAGATTTGATCACAGCCAAAGAAGAAGAACGAGGACATCTTTTCTTGTTAACAACCGATTTAAAATCAGCAGGAGACCGAGAACAAGAGGTCCCCACACACAAACAATTTGAAAGGCAAGACTAAGGGAGGCAAAGGGGCAAAGTGGGTAGGTTTTTCAACATAAACATCTCCATCAAAATTTTTGAGCCAAGGAAGAGCGTCTACCGAGTTCAAGAGAATACAAGCTTTAACGTGAGGTGAAAATTTGGAGTTAAAGTCATCCTCGATGTCTAAAACCTCTCCAAGGATGGAAAGAAGGCCATAGATGAGACATTTGAATTTGATAGGAAAGAAGAGAAGAGAAATATGAACTTGTAGGGAAATAGACTTGACACTAAGTAAGCTAAAATTCTTGCTGAACTTGAAAGACGAAACCATAGAATTTTTTTATCTAAAAGGGGAAGCAAGAAGAATCTCAATAACATCCTCTCTAGAACTAAAATGGAGAAGAAAAAAATTAGTTCACAATGAATGAAATTTGATAAAATTCTTGGAACGAGGGATAATAAGTTGGTTGATAAAGTCTTTAACAATAGAAGGATCAGGGATAAGATCACCGAAGAAAAGGACCACCGATGAGTCAAGAAACATAGCTTGCGAAGCATTGAGGGCTTCGAGATCAAGAAGGGAAAGAGTAAGATTACCATCTAGAAGATTCCTATATTCCACAAAGATATTAACCAGTTTCAAGCTGGCCCATTTATCCTTCATGGACGGAAGAGGAACAATATAAAAAGACTTATTCTAAAGAGCATTCTACATACCTAATTGCAGGGTTGAAAGGATAAGGAAGAGGGAGAAGACCTCTAGGGTTTATTGGAATTTATTAGGAGCACTTATGAAAGGATGAATAGAATTAACTCTGACAAGAAGGAGTGCAAGGTGAAGGGGTCTATTTGAAAGAGGAAAAGGGGTAGCCTTATCTCGTCTGAAGAAGTCACTTTTCTAAGAGTGACCAACCATTAGACAAGGAGAAAGGTAAAGAGTAATACAAACTATCAATCTAAAACAGACTGAAAAAACTAAAAAAGCCTTACTCTCAGTAGACTACTCGTCGTTGTCCAAGAAGAATGGTTGTTAGGAGTTATGGGAAATAGACCAGAACCAGATTCACACAGGCAAGGTAAATGCTCCTCCATTTTCGCTTTCCCAGTCACACTATCTGTTATGGCCATATTCCGCTATGGACATGGAATAGTCCTAATATGGTAGACCGGCCCTCTAGTGTTTGAGATTATTGGTCACGCCGAGATTTAATTCCATGTCAAGGCTAGTTTGTGACTAATGACCTTGAGAGAACCCAGACACTCTAATTGAGACATATGGAGTAGTGCATGTACGTTTGACGGATATAGGCAGGAGGACCGCATGAAGAGATGTGGCCTATTTATAGTTGGACTGCATGGGTTCATGCATAAAACTACTCTCTATATATTGAGGTAGGGATTCTCTTGTCGACAACTTGGGTTTAGGTTACTGATTGATCTCTTCTCCTCTTGCTATCACATGGCATGGCTTGGGAGCTAGATCTAGGTTTGGTTGGGTGGTTTTGCTCCATAGTGTCTCTTGTTGTGTTTTCCTATCGTCATCTTAGGGTTTTTCCCTAGTGGTCTTTACACTATCCTAGGTGAATCCTTAAAGAGCTCGCTTTCCTGACCTTATCGATTTCAGAAGCAACGGGGAACGGACCAGAACCAGATTCACACATGCAAGGTAGATTCTCCCCTGATTTAGCTTTTCTAGCCTCACTATTCCAAGTGGATCCTATAAGTACTCGCTTTCTTGACCTTATCTATTTCATAACAACATTATCCCTAAACTTCACATTTTCTAGGGACGTCATTGTCCCTACTCGCCGCATCCATCACTAGTTTTCAATAACCATACTTTTAATCGTCTACTTTGAAATCCCAGAATCAGTTCAGGATTTGTGCTATATACGAGTATATACGAGGATAGTGCTTTCTTAGGTCCCCTTTTCAAGGTGTTTTGTCCTTTCTGCTTGTGTACTACTAGAATTTCAACTTCAGTCTTTTTGCTTGCACGCTACTACTTTAGCTGTAACATACATTTGTCCTGCAAGCTACTCTCCCTGCCCGCCTAGTAAGCTTGCACCTTGGATCTTCACTCGTTCCCAACCTTGCAGTTTGACGGTCTAGACTGCCTATCATGCTTTTTTTCAGTGACGGTTTGAAAAACCATTTGACCTTCAAATCTGAAATGACATTTGATAGTTTAGAGATGGGTACTAATTTCAAAGATGAGCCACCAACTTGGAAGGGCTGAAAGTTGAATCATGAATGTCAAAGTTTATGCTGAAATTTTTATGAAGTTTCAAGTGATGTGTATAATATATTTATTGTGAATATATACAAGTAAAAAAACAAAGGCGCATGTCAAAATGACGTTTTTGAATATGTGCATGTCTGCTATGACGGCCAAATTTTTAAGACGCCTGTATTTTACGGCCAAAATGGCTTTTGATGGTCAATACGGCTGTCAAACTGAGAGAGAGAGAGAGAGAGAGAGAGAGAGAGAGAGAGAGAGAGAGAGAGAGAGAGAGAGAGAGAGAGAGAGAGAGAGAGAGAGAGAGAGAGAGAGAGAGAGAGAGGGAGAGAGATTTGGAGAGCAGAAAAGAAGACATGAGAGAAGGATGGAAAGAGCAAGAACTGTTTGTGTGAGAGTCATTATGCTTTGTGAAGAAAGCTGTTTTACACATTTGAGTAGGAACTTGAAAAGTGAGAGCATAGAGAAGTGCCATTACATTGCATGATTCAGAAGTTTTCACTTAGTATTCGCATAGATGCTCAGAAGTATGGCACTCAGTTGATATCTATGCTCTTCAACCTGAGTATGATGCTTGATGAAGCTCATGAAGAAAGGCAAAAAGAGCAGACCTCACTTCTTTGTCTCATTTGAGCTATGAGTAAAGACACTCCATACTGTTCTATCTTCACTTTTAGAATTTGATTATAGGTAGTTTTCTGAGGTAGGTCTTCTCTCGGTATGATCCTCTCAAACTGGCTTCTTGCAATAAGGTGGTGAATCGAAAGCATGAGTCCATCGCTGTCATCAATGCATGATGACAGTAGAATCAGACATGCTAAGAGTAAAGAACTTTCTTCTAAGATGTAATGTAGTGGTTACATCATGAGTCTCATAGAGATTTGATAACAAATCTAATGCATCCTTAGAGGTTTTGCATGTGGTAACATGGGATATTTGGGAGTCAACCAAATTGAGTGTGATGTGCTAAGGCCTTCTGGTCTTTGATCTTCCATGCCTTCGCTTAATCACCATCTTCTAGTTTCAGGTCAGAACCTTCTACTACATCCCAAAGATCTCTATCTATCAACATCATCTGGAGTTTTAACTTCCAGATGTAGAAGTTAGAACCATCAAACTTGTCAATGATTCTAGCTTCGCTGGATAATGAAGACAAAGAGCTACCTATATGAGACATACTAACAGTAATACAAATAGAACACACTTAATCTCTCGGTTTATATGAGCTATGCTCTGATACCAATTTGATGGGACAAGGGAGCGCGTAGAACGTGAACAGAGAAGAGAGTAGAATATTGTGGAACAGCTCTCCCGTTACAATAAGCTGCTAAATGCAAAAACAATCTAATAGAAAGCTTATGCTAAGTATAATCACAGCTTTAAGTGTTCTAGTTGCCCAACATGATTTTAAAAAATAGGTCATACTCACAAAAATGAGAGTACAGTCCACCGAAGAGATTAGAAATGGTTTGTGTCTTTGCAAAATAGTTTAAACTGTTGAACTATGCTAGTTTCGCATTTCGGAGAAATGCAAAAAAGCCGACCTTGTGGAAAACATAGTTCATTTCTGCAAACTGTCGCGACACTTAGAATATTTTTGCAGATTGTCGCAAAAGTAATGTATTTCTGCAGACTTGTTCTAAATGCTAATTTCATAGAAGTCCTTGAAGATGGCCAAGTCTTCAATGACTTCAAATAATTGAACTTAACATATGAACTTGAAATAATGACAGGAATGGTTACCCTTTGCTGGATATCAGCCGGAAGCCCGTTGTAGACGTTTTTCAAATAAATTGGCTGTCTAAGTTTGTGATTATTGCAGGTATCAGATGAGCAGACGTAGAACCAAAGTTGGTTTCACGTGACCCTAGATCAATGATCAATAAACGTGCAGGAAGAATCATGGAATAGAAATTAGTTATTCACCAAGGAGACAACTGTGGGCTCCAACAATCGACACCGAGTCATAATGTTCGTTCTTGAAATGTCATAATGTTTATCTCACGTTCTTGAAATGTCATTTATTCAAGGAATGTTATAGTGAGGTTGGTCATGAATATGATAGTACATCCATTCTTATCAATTCATCACTTTTAAGATTCAGTCTCATGATGATAAGCGATATTTGATAATAGATTAATGATATGACTTTCTTGGTATATTTACAATATTGCATAATGCTTCCATACACTCGTGAATCATGAAGTGTTAGGGGTCATTGGGAGTTTATGTATAAGGTGCAGTCAACCAATCATCTCTCATATTTTCCAACGAGTGTATGATTGGTTGGGAAAAAAACAAAAAACAAAAAGGAACCAAATGTCACTTGTATATTCCAACAAGTAACATTAGGTCCGCCTATATAAAAAATATACGGGATTAATTCCAAGCTATAGGGGATATTCCGCCCCGTATAAACATTTAGATGACCTTCTCTCTGTATTCCAAGAGAGTTGATCTATGCAGCTTTAGTGAAAACATATTCACAATTTCAAAACATTAAATATTAACAAAGGTAATTCTCACTTATATAACAACAATACTTTTCCAAATGTCACACAATATACATCACAACACTAACGATGGGGTTTGAATTTTTAGATATAAGCAAAATTAACTTGAAACTAAAAAAATTTTATACATAACACTCTTTATTTTTTGTATCCTCTCTTTTCCTTTTCTCTCCTTTTTGTTGTTTTTTTCTTCAACTCTCTCCTACTCCTACTCATGTTAATAGACAAAAAAATGATAGTCAACATAGGTTTGCAATTATAACCATCTTCACATTTATGCTACTCTTAAGTCCACAAGTCAGCATAGATGCAAACTATCGTTCCTACTCTATAAACAAGGAAAACTTGCGAGACTATATACATTAAGATGATCAGATTGCATGCACATTAACTCACACAAAAACATAACGCTGGAAAGTATAGAGAAGATGTACGTACCATCAGAGTATTGAGTCACCAAATGCTTAACCCGAGAAATCTCAGTCATGGGTTGGGTGGAATCCAGTACCAGTCTCACTATGAGCTACTCCACAACAATGTAGATTTGAGAGGCCTTAGCACCTCAGCACATCATTCAGATCTCCTCAAGCTCTTATCTTGATCAGGGACTTCGATATGTCAAGAACTTTCTTAATGTTACTGCTCAAAGGATGCACTCTTTTCTATCTTGTGCTCATCAGACTTAGCATAAACAATCCATTTGACCCCAAATTAGTCTGGATATTAACAAGGTGTATGTGACACCATATTCTAGAAGCTAGACTCCTCTGTTGGAACCACCTGCATGATAGGTTGAAACTCGTACTCAAGGAGTGAAATATGAAGGTGTTTCATCAGTACTTGAATTGTACATCATAGGTGCTGAAATTTCTGCTGTAGAACTGGTAGAGGATCAGTAGTCAGAATATGCATGACTCATTGGGAGCTAATGCTTCAGAACAAAGACAAATAAGCATGAACGACATTTCTATGGACTTCAAATCAAATGCTCAGATGCAGAGCTTAGACAGCTGCATAGCTATGTCAACACGTTGATAGAGTAGCACGCATGATCAGAGTGTAATTGACACAAGGAGTATTGATAAGGCGACGTGTGCCAGTGCTCCAAATCTGCGTCAAGTGTAGGCTCCAGAGATCTTCAGACACTTCATAGTTGTGATCTAGTTTCAAGATGTGTCCAAATATCTAGTATAGATTGGTTCTTCTCATAGGTCAGATAAAATCAGCTAGATTGATGCTCATGACCAACGATCATTTATGCATGGACCAACGAACTGATCTGAGTGGTCAAAATCAGCGATGGTGGGTCAAGATTCTAGTAGAGGTGGTTTTGAGAATGATTCACGTTCCTCAGCTATCAA
Source organism: Diphasiastrum complanatum (assembly GCA_029204225.1). Lineage (NCBI taxonomy): Eukaryota > Viridiplantae > Streptophyta > Lycopodiopsida > Lycopodiales > Lycopodiaceae > Diphasiastrum > Diphasiastrum complanatum. Next base: position 51,628,630 of record CM055100.1, on the reverse strand, counting down.
AGAACCTGTTATCAGTCTCTAAGATAACTGATGAGGGCTACACTGCTACTTTCTCATCTGAGTAGTGTACAATATTCGAGGAAGATAATACTCTGACTACATGCACTAGAGTAAAAAATCTTTACATACTCTCTAATTCAGTTGCATTAGCTAGCATCTCTCATGAAAATGTAAACGATAATGCTATTTTGTGGCATAGTCGATTTGGACACGTGAATACAAGATCACTTTCCTATATGCGTTATAATAACTTAGTTGATGGATTGTATTTCCCTTCTTCATTGAATAGGAAATCTTTCTTTTGTGAATCATGCATCTATGGCAAACACTCTAGAAGCAAGTTTCCCAAATCACATTCCATCAAAACAAAGCATGTATTGGATCTTGTACATAGCAATCTTTGTGGATTTACCTCAACAAAATGGGATTGCAGAAAGGAAGAATTGAACTCTTCTCAATTCAGCTAGATCCATGCTACATCAAGCACACCTACCTGCGAAGTTCTGGGCAGAAGCTACTGCCACAACCTATTACGTGCAGAACAGATCCAACACCATAAGCTGTCAACAACAAAACTCCTCATGAAGTTTGGCATGGGCACAAGCCTAGTGTCAGCCATTTAAAAATCTTTGGTTGTATATGTTTTGTTCACATTCCTAAATAGCTTAGGAAGAAGCTGGATCATAGAAAAAATAAATGTATTTTCATTGGCTATCCTAATAAACATAAAGCTTATAAAGTTTATAATCCATCCACCAATGTAGTATTTGTCTCTAGAGATGCAATATTTCAAGAACATACATACTATAATTTCAAACAACCATCGATAAACGATGCTATGTCATTTCATCCTATTTTACGTAGTATTGATTCTTCCAACGTTGATGTTCCTTCTACAGAACCTGAAGCTATAGCTACAGAATCCGAGCAGCCGACAGTATCTGTCATCAGACCATACCAAGCCAGCTCAAGCAGATCTGGAGAAATTCAAGAAGAAGCATCATCGCATCCTGGTCAACCAAACGTCTACAAATCCTCACGGAACTCGGACAGTTCTTGAGAGGTATACACCTCAATCATTCTGGACTTTATCAGAAGAACCAGAGAGCCTAGCCGAAGCAATTAACTCCAAGGATGCTGTGAAGTGACAAGAAGCTATGGAAAGTGAGTACAACTCACTTTTGACAAAATAGACCTGGACACTGGTCGACTTCCCCACTCACAAGAGAGTTATAGACAACAAGTGGATCTTCAAAAATAAGATCAACTCTGATGGTTCCATTGCTAAATGGAAAGCACAGTTGGTGGCTAAAGGATTCACTCAAGTCCAAGGAGTGCATTATCAAAAAATTTTAAGTCATGTCGTCAAGATGCGTCAATCAGGACTCTGATTGCATTAGCAGCCGCATAAGACGTCGAAATGCACCAAATGGATGTCAAGACAACATTTCTCAACGTCAACGTCGAAGAGGAGATGTATACCTTCCAACTGGAAGGATTCGAAGTCAAAGGCCAAGAGCACAAAGTGTGCAAGTTGCACAAAGCAATCTACAGTCTGAAACAGGCCGCAAGAGCATGGTTCGATAGAATCAACTCTTATCTCATTCAATTGGAATTTGCAAACAATTCAACTGACTGTAATGTTTATTCGAAGCATATAGGCACCAATTCAGTTCACATAGCTCTTTACGTAGATGATGCATTTATTTTGTCTAACGACACTTCTCTTTTTGCACACGACTAAGAGTGATTTGTCAAAGGAATTTGACATGACTGATTTAGAAGCTATCCATTTTTTTCTAGGAATTCACATTACTAGAAATAGGGTTCAGAAGAAGATCTATCTTAGCCAACAGGCATATCTAAAAGGCATTGTAGAAAAATTTCATATGTTTGATTGCAAACCAATTGATACTCCAATGGATGGCAAGTATAGTATTGACTAAACCTACTTGTGCTGATTCTGAGAGTGAAGTACTCAACATAGTGGAGTTCCCTTATCATTCACTAATATGATCTTTGATGTATGCAATGCTGTGTACTAGACCAGATTTAGCATACACTGTTAGCACGTTAAGTCAATTCATGTCTAATCCTAGGATCTCTCATTGAAAATCATAAAAGAGAGTTATGAGATATATTCAGGAAAGTCTAGATCACATTTTATATTATGATGGAAATGTATCGACCCACTCGTCCTACAAGCCTACTCCGACTCAGATTGGGGAGGAACAGTCTCTATCAGAGAATCTACCTCCAAAATCTGCCTCTATCTGGTAGGGGGACCGATTTCATGGAACTCAAGGAAGCAAAAATCAGTTGTGCTTTTTTTGACCGAGACAGAGTACATCGCAACATGTCAAGCTTCAAAAGGAGCTATATGGATTAGGTTGTTACTTCACGACTTACATCACACTTAGTTCAATGCTACCACCATTCTGTGTGACAAATTGAGCTGTATTTCATTGTCACTAAATCCTAGATTCATGGCAAATCCAAGCACATAGAAATCCAGTATCATTTCATTCCGGAGAAAGTTTTCTCAGGGCAGGTGATCCTTCAATACTGCTCCACAACAAAAATGGTCGTACACATCTTCACCAAAGCGCTTTCCAGGATCAAGCATCAGAAGTTCTTCAACATGCTGAACATGACGAAGATACCAAGGCACCAACCGTGACCTTAAGGGGGACTGTTGGAAATTAAGCCCCCAATTGTCTCCCTGGTGAATGACTAGTTTCTATTTCATGATTCTTCCTACATGTTTCTTGATCATTGATCTATGGTCAGGTGAAACCAACTTTGGTTCTACGTCTGGTCATCTGATACCTGCAGGAATCACAAACTTAGATAGCCAATTTATTTGAAGAACATCTACAATGGGCTTACGACTGATCTCCAATAAAGGGTAACCAATCCTGTCAAAATTTAAAGTTCAGATGTTAAGTTCAATTATTTGAAGTCATTGAAGACTTGGCCATCTTCAAGGACTTCTATGAAATTAGCATTTAGAACAAGTCTGCAGAAACACATTACTTTTGTGATAGTCTGCAAAAATACTCTAAGTGTCGCAACAGTCTGCAGAAATGAACTATGTTTTCCACAGTGTCGCCTTTTTTGCATTTCCCCAAAATGTGAAACTAGCATAGTTCAACAATTTAACCAATTTTGCCATAGTTGAGAGTTCAACTGTTTTTACCACCTTCGGTTTTTTCGCAAAAATGCGAAGAGAGAGACAATTCCCGAAGGTCATCTACTTTCAAGAGTTGAACTGTTTTAGGGAACCTTCGGTTTTTTCGCAAAATCCTAAAGAGAAAGAAAATGTCGAAGGTCGTCTATTTTGAACGAGAAACGTTCCCAGCCACTTCTCGAAATTTGCGAAGTGAGAGAAAACCACTTCACGTAAAATGCGAAGTGAGAGAATTCGCGACATCCTTGTCCACATCAACATTCCCTATGGATTGAAAATATACACTGTGTATAGTTGTCACAAAAACCATATACTTCCAAGTACAACAACTTACCTAATTAGGTGACAAACATTTAATGTAGTTAATACATGGATGAAATCGATAAATAGATCATCTCAGCACAGATTACATGAGACACTCTGTCCATGAGACGAATGATTTTGAGCCTCCTAGTTACGCCGTCATTCTGGTTGTAACTGTTATTGTTGTGCTTCAATGTAATATAGTAGCAATATGCTTTTCTATCTATGTATAATGTAGATGAATGCTTATTGCGAATTGAATGCACTCTATTGTTGTTTGATAACATTTGTTCACTCACTCTGATCAGAACACGGATGTCTATGACTCCTCAGTTTTTGATCAGACGATGGCTATCTTTGACGCCTGAGGAACCTGTGCCATCACACTACTATTTCAATCTATTTCAGAACTAAACTTCATATTGAATCTGACTTCCAGTAATACCACACAGACACAAACCATTTCTAATCTCTTCAGTGGACTGTACTCTCATTTTTGTGAGTATGAACTATTTTTTAAGATCCTGTTGGGCAACTAGAACACTTAAAGCTATCATTATACTTAGCATAAGCTTTCTATTAGATTGTTTTTGCATTTAGCAGCTTATTGTAATGGGAGAGCTGTTCCACAATATTCTGCTCTCTTCTCTGTTCACGTTCTACGCACTCCCTTGTCCCATCAAATTGGTATCAGAGCATAGCTCATATAAACCGAGAGATTAAGTGTGTTCTATTTGTATTACTGTTAGTATGTCTCATATAGGTAGCTCTTCATCTTCATTATCCAGCGAAGCTAGAATCATTGACAAGTTTGATGGTTCTAACTTCTACATCTGGAAGTTAAAACTCCGGATGATGTTGATAGATAGAGATCTTTGGGATGTAGTAGAAGGTTCTGACCTGAAACTAGAAGATGGTGATTAAGCGAAGGCATGGAAGATCAAAGATCAGAAGGCCTTAGCACATCACACTCAATTTGGTTGACTCTCAAATATCCCATGTTACCACATGCAAAACCTCTAAGGATGCATTAGATTTGTTATCAAATCTCTATGAGACTCATGATGTAACTACTAGATTACATCTTAGAAGGAAGTTCTTTACTCTTAGCATGTTTGATTCTACTGTCATCACTTCTCACATCAATAGCTTCAAGTCTTTATTGGATCAAGTGTGTACACGTTCTACGCACTCCCTTGTCCCATCAGATTGGTATCAGAGCATAGCTCATATAAACTGAGAGATTAAGTGTGTTCTATTTGTATTATTGTTAGTATGTCTCATATAGTTAGCTCTTTGTCTTCATCATCCAACAAAGCTAGAATCATTGACAAGTTCGATGGCTCTAATTTCCATATCTAGAAGTTAAAACTTTGGATAATGTTGATAGATAGAGATCTTTGGGATGTAGTAGAAGGTTCTGACCTAAAACCAGAAGATGGTGATCAAGCGAAGGCATGGAAGATCAAAGATCAGAAGGCCTTAGCATGCAAAACACTCAATCTGGCTGACTCCCAAATATCCCATGTTACCACATGCAAGACCTCTAAGGATGCATTAGATTTGTTATCAAATCTCTATGAGACTCATGATGTAACTACTAGATTACATCTTAGAAGGAAGTTCTTTACTCTTAGCATGTCTGATTCTACTATCATCACTTCTCACATCAATAGCTTCAAGTCTTTATTGGATCAGTTATCAGTTGTAGGATGTTCTATTCAAGATGATGATGCCATTATGACCTTGCTTTCTTCTCTTCCAAAGTCGTATGAACACTTTGTGGTGATGGTCTCCACAAAGCCTGACCTCACTCTTCAAAAGGTGATCGGTCATCTATTTCAAGAAGAAGTGTGGAGAAAGACTAGCAGCCTGTCTATCAAAGACAAATCCATGGATCTATACACCAAGAAAAAAGACTACTCCAAGGGCAAGAATCAAGTGCAACAACAACAGCAGAAGCCTCACACTCAAGGTGAGAGTGGTGGATCACGAAAGAAGCTTTTCTGCAGATATTGCAAGAGAGCCAATCACCACATCAAGGAGTGTCGTATCCGGATCTACAACGAGGTGAAGAAGCAACAACAGCAGCAACCAGACTCCTCCAACACAGTAGAATTCAAGGAGCAAGATACACATTTGTTAATGGCTTACAACAACAACAACGAAGACTGTGATAGCTGGTACCTGGATAGTGGCGCTACCCAACACATGACCTCTCACAAGGAATGGTTTACCCACAGTATACAGCTTACAACGAAGATCGATTCATCTACCTTGGAGATTCAAGCACTATACACGTGGAAGGCAAAGGGACAGTCAAGATCACTTTCAGCAATGATCTTTCTATTTATGTCACCAATGTCCTTCAAATTCCTCAACTGTCAAAGAACCTGTTAATAGTCTCTAAGATAACTGATGAGGGCTACACTGTTAATGATATATGTAGACTGTGCGTAATGTTTCCAATTAATGATATATGTAGACTGTGCATAATGTTCTCAAATGGTTGGAGAAACATTTATTTCTTCACACGTTGTAGAAGAATATTCATCTTCTTCTCGCACAAGTTTTGTTTTACCAATAGCGTAATCTTGATCTCTATTACCAAAAATGATTCGTTGTTTCTTCCAATCTTGAATCACTTCGGCATTGGTTAACCATGTAGTTCCCAATAAAAAATTTTATGCGGACTTATCCTGTGAAGATCTAGTATGACACAATCAGCTACAAGTTTAAGACATGCAATCTTAATGGGTGCGACATTGATGTGTCCATATGGTCCGGTTGAAATTTGATCAACTAAGTTCAGCCGATACTTGGGTGGAACAATAGGTCCTACACCCCATTGTTTATCAAGAGATAGCGATTTGATATCTACTCCTGACCCACTATCGATAATAGCCACGATATAGTAGCATGATCTTTAATCTTGCATGTCATTATTTGATGCTTCCATACAAAATTTTGACTGAAAACGTTTCCACTTATGTAAAATCACATTTTTCTTTTTTACAAAGGAAAGGGAGGCGCCTCCCTGTGTGCAATCTATGTGCCTCACCTTTTTCTTATTTAAAAAAAAAAATTGCACCTTCCACGCAAGGTTCATGATGAGATTCATCTAGGAAATCATTCACAATAAAAAAAAATCACAAGTACAAATACTACAAATGTTATTTTTTTAAAGCAAAATAGAAACAAGAGGCCATGTGACAACTTCCTCTCACCTGTCAAACTATGGCACAAACCCCCATACTTGCATTTATAAACATGATTAATAAAATCTATATAACTAATTAATGAAGGCCAACTATATTATTTTTCTGTCCCAAACCTCAAAACCCTTGCCATATGCCATTAGTGATAACTGGATTGAACGATAGATAATTCCAACCGCTTAACAAAATGTGAATTGATGATGTTGTGGAATGAACTGGTGTCAAAAAGTACAACTACCTCTCGACATGCCAACTTTCGTCACATCCTTGCAAATTCCATATCTAGAAACTGATATGTTGAGCTTATCCTAGTAGTTAGATAGGCCCATGATTGAGGAATGAGAATGTCAGCAGGTCCCGATCATTCAGGAATTTAAGCACAACAATAGAGTAGAAGCCCTTTGTAGCTGCAACAATCTAGACTTATCCAATAGCATTCATTACTTACAAATCATAGTGAATCCAATTAGTTTGCAAGAGGCAATGAAACACATCTATAATCAGTAAAATACTAACATAGTTGTATAGATCAATGAGTGGTAAATCTACTTGTCTAATTTAATTATAACATAAAAATTGGTGTATGTTATAACTCCACAAAGAGAGAGAGAGAGAGAGAGAGAGAGAGAGAGAGAGAGAGAAAGAGAGCAATCTAAAACTATAACTGGAGTTCCTGGGCTATTGCAGTGTTAATCATCAGAAAAGCTACGAAGAACAAGCAACATCAACAAACTCGCCATCATATCTATATGATGGTGAGGTTATTGATGTTGCTTCTTCTAATATTCATAGCTTTTCTAATGATCGACATTGCAATAGCCCTAGGAACTAGCCTGTGGCCAACTCTAGTTTTAGATTGTACTCTCTCTCTCTCTCTCTCTCTCTCTCTCTCTCTCTCTCTCTCTCTCTCTCTCTCTCTCTCTCTCTCTCTCTCTCTCTCTCTCTCTCTCTCTCTCTCTCTCTCTCTCTCTCTCTCTCTCTCTAAAGTCCTAAACCAAGGATCCTATCCTGAGCATGCCAAAACAAGCAATCACAAAGGGAAACCAACCCAATCAATCCTAAATCGAACGGAACTAGCCCCCAAGCTATGGATCAATCTCAAAGAGGAATGAGACATCACACCAACAGCATACGACTACTAGCCTCACAATCAAGGATACACTAGTGAGAGCCCAATATGTTTACTTATACACTCCAAGGCCCATGTACCACTAGTAGTGCACTGTGACACCTTATTGGACACCTCTGCAACCTATCTGGGTGATGAGGTTTCGTGTATCGCGATTTCGCAGTCGCAAAGCTTTCGCGAAGGAACCACAATCCTCTTGTGACTCGGATGGAGTGCAGATGCGATCGCTGGACACTGCCAGCTGAATCACTCCTACAATCCTCTAGAATGTAGTCAGGCTCTGTTGATCTACATTTATAAAATTAGTATAGCATTCAATATAGTTTCTACCAAAGGTGCGGAATTAAAATGGACAAGAAAAACTCAGACACACGATTAACAACAAAAGCACTTGCATACGAGATCAGACACAACAAGAGAAATTATCAATATTGATCTTCCTCTGTTTTCTTCAAGCACTACATGCAAATCCACGCAGTGTGTTGGCGTGGGAGAAACACGGTTCTCTCACGAGTAATTGTCTCGCTTTACTAGCGGACAGTTGGATCTCTAGGGATCCTGATCACAGAGCTCGTCTCACACGCAAGCGGACTTGTTGTCTGTATTTCGTCTTGATTGCTTACTAGCATCACACTACTACGTTACACTATATGTGTATTTTATTGACCTATATGTCAAGTATCATCCAGTAAGTATTGTTGCTCTATGTGAATCTAAGATTAGAGTGATTAAACATCTACAACTAATCAGGGAATCACAAGAGTGGCAGATTAGCCACGATCTAAAATGTATCTGCTGACGTCATATCATCAGATTAGATATCTATACTTCTGGGTACTTGCATGATCTTGTTGGTACTCTTTGGAGCGTGCAAGTAGGAGAAGGTTTCGTTTCTGTCGTTGGTTTCATTTTGGTCGTTTGCCTTCTCTCGTACTAGACCGCAAAAGATTTTTGTTCTTGAATCTTTCGTGTTCACGAACCGTTTGTCTTCATCTACTTTGACTTTCGTGTTCATGAACCGTTCATCTTCGTTTCCTTTGACTTTCGTGTTCGCGAAACTTTTTGTGCTTCGTGTCTCCAGATCTTCGAGTTTGCGAATGTCTTTGTCAGGTTGAGGGCTGAAAGCTAGCAAGGCTTTGTAATTAGAAACATTTTGTTTCTTTAGCTCCCTCTCAAAGCATGATAGCTTTATGATCTTGAGACTGCTCCTTTGTCTCTCAAAGAGTCCTTTGTCCACAACTTTAGTGAAGATGTCAACAACCATGTCTCTCGTTCCGGTGAAGGTGGTCTGCGACAGCTTCTTCTCAATTAGATCCCTGATCAAGTGGTACTTGATCGCAATGTGCTTCGTTCTATAATGGAACACGAGATCTTTTGTCAGGTGTATTGTAAAGGTGTTGTCCATCTGCAAGACTAGGGGCTCGTTCCTTGTTTCGTCCAATTTGTCCAGGGACTACCTTAGCCAGATTATTTCGTTGGCCATCTTTGTTGCTGCAACATATTTTGCTTCGCAGGATGACTAGGCTACAACGGTCTGCTTCTTGTTGACCTAGACAGCTGTTGCTCCTGATGCGATGGTGCATCCTCCCGAGACGCTTTTACAATCATCCTTCAGAGATGCCCAGTTAGTGTCGCTGTAGGAAAGTATCTTGAAACCTGCACCACGACAATAACACAAGCCATGATCCCCCGTTAATTGAAGATATTTCAAAATTCATTTTGCAATCTTCCAATGTGTCGAGCCTGGATTTGTTCAGAATTGGCTCATCCTGAATACTGCATAAGCAATATCAAGGCGTGTATTGTCAGCAAGGTACATCAGTGATCCTATCAGCTTCCTGTAAGGTGTGAGCTGCATCTGTTCTCTCTCTTCCTCTATCTTTGGACAGTCATCATTTGTCAACACCGTCCCTGCGAGCATTGGAGTGTTCGCTCCTTTGTAGTTCAACATCCCAAAGTCCTCTAGGATCTTCTGGGTGTATCTGGACTGGTGAAGGTATAACTTACCTCCCTCGTAGTCCCTTTCACGCCTAGGTAACAGCTGGCTTCTCCTAGATCTACGATCTCGAAATGTTTCGAGATGTTTGCCTTTACTTTAGCAATTAGCTGCTCACTCCTGCAAAGTATCAGAGTGTCGTCCACATACACAGCCACAATGATGATCTGCCCATCTGTAACTCTGACATATACATTGGAATCAACCAACAGAGGCTTGAATCCTAATGATTTTAGGCCTTGATCTTTCTTCTTGTACCATTGTCGGGCTAATTGTTTCAGATCGTAGATGCTTCTATGCATTTTGCATGCATAGTCAGGAAGTGAATTCGAGACATATCCTGGGAGTTGATCCATGTAGACCTCTTCGTCTAATTCGCCATGCAAGAAGGCTGTCTTCTCGTCCACAATGTGGATCCTGAGGTCATAAGCTGCTGCATATGCAAATAACAGACGTAGGGACGAATGTTTGATGACAAGAGAGAAGGTTTCAGAGTAGTCAATATCGTATCTCTGAGAAAAACCTTTCATTACCAGTCTTGCCTTGTATTTCATCACATTCTCGTCTGGTCCGTATTTGAGCTTGAAGACCCATTTGCATTTGGCAGTCTTGCTCTTATGTGGTAATGGCTCCAACGTCCATACCTGGTTCTTCCTCATGGACTCCATCTCTTCGTTCATGGCTTGGATCCATCTGTCCTTTTATGGACCTTCAATCGCCTCCTCGAAAGTCTGTGGTTTGCCACTGAACCCACAGAACTCTTCTGATGTGGAAGCTGAGCTGCCTGGCACATATCTTGCTGGTGCTCTCGTGGTCTTGTCAACCTTTTGGGAGATCCTCCTGGAACAGCTATGCCTTTGCCCTTGTCTGCTCTACTCGATCCGGAACCGTCTTGGTTTACAGGAATTGCGACAACAAGTTGCCTCTCGAATCTTTCTTCGTCAGATTCGTCGTTCGAATGGGAGACGACTCAAAAATTTTCGTTTTCGTGTTCGTACTCTACTCCCTCTGTCGTTGGCGACAGGTCATAGTACCGTCTCTCTAGAACTTCGTAGCTGACAGGATCGTCGTTGGCCATTGTCTTGCTCTCATCGAATCTGACATCTCTCACCATTTTCACAGTGTTTGTGTCTGGCATGTAGACTCTGTAGTATGACGAGTTATTATCATAACCTACCAGGAATCCCTGCTCGGCTTTCTCATCAAGTTTCTTTCGAAGCTTATCAGGAATATGTGCATAAGCTGCACAACCAAAGATTCTAACGTGAGACAAGTTGGGCTTTCTACCCCACCATAGCTCATGTGGTGTCGTGTGACGAATACTAGACTTGCCTGTTTTGTTCTGGATGTATGCGACTATAGCTACTGCTTCAGCCCACAGTGCCCTTGGAGCTTTTGAGTAGGCCATCATGCATCTGGCTGCTTCCATTAGGGTCCTGTTCTTTCGTTCAGCAACACCATTGTGCTACAGTGTGTAGGCTGCAGTTCTTCTGTGAATGATGCCACGATTATTGCAAAAGTCAGTGAAGAAATTCGAGATGTATTCGCCACCTCGATCTGTTCTGATCTGCTTACTTTGCTGCCTGTGCATCTTTCTACCCAATTCACATATTCTGTGAATTTATCAAGTGCTTCAGATTTATTCTGAATGAAATACACTCTGGAAAATTTGATATAATCATCAATGAAGGTTATGTAATACTTTGAACCTCCTACTGAGATCACGTTGAATGGTCCGCAGATGTTAGAGTGCCCTAGCTCCAGAATCTTTGTCATTCTATAGGAGTCTTTGATGGATGGTGTGCGTGACATCTTGCCCTTCAAACATGCATCACAGGTGGTCGAACTGGTTGCATTCAGTATGCTGACCCCTGTCATCGCTCCATGATGGCTTGCCTGGTAAAGTGCCATTGAGTTCATGTGGCAGAGTCTTCTGTGCCACAGTGTCTGGCGAGTCGTCATGGGTCTGATGCACCTGATCTGCAGGTAGGCGTACCTTCAGATGATATAGGTTCCCTTTCCTTCTACCTTGAGTGATGAGAGTACTGGTACTGGCATCAATCACATTGCATGCTCCGTCAAAAAATGTCACATGCATCCCTGCATCTGCTATTCTTGCTACAGAGAGCAAGTCTTATTGCAGAGTAGGCACGAACGCCCATTTTCAAGCCCTCGGGCTCTTCGACATAGGATGAACTATTGCTGTTCTCCTGTCTGTTCTGTGCTGACTTATTTCTCGGGTTCTGGCGGCAATCCATGGTTGCGTGACCCTTCTTGTGACAATGGATACACTCAATCTTGGGATTGAGCCACCAGGTATCTACTGTATGCCCGTCTCTTATGCATCTCACACAAGTCTTCTTGTCTGCACCTTGTTGCTTCGACCTCCCTTTGGTCTTCCAGTTGCCTTTGCTTGTTCCCTCTGCTTGCTGGTCACAATCCTACCTCTGATTGGACTCCCTCTTAGGCTTAAATTGCTTCTTTGATTATTCTTTGTTGTCGTAGAGGGCCTGGTCAGAACCATCTTTGTGATCAAGATGTTCTTTGGCCTCGACTTCCTCTTGAATCTCGACAATCGCCTTTTTGAGATTCATGGCGGGATCTTTCGTGAGCAAGGTTCTTGTCGTCTGGAATGATCTGGTAAGGCTCTCAACAGGTATGTGAGTTGCTTCTCAGCTTACACATCGTTCTCTGCTCCAGAGTTATGTAGTGACAGAAATAGATCCTTCATCTTTCTTACGAAAGAAGTGAGGTCTTTTCCATCCCACTGCAAATTCATCAACTGATCTTCCAGCATCATGATTTGATTTCTTGATTTTGTCTGAAAACTGGTGAGTAATGCATCCCACATCTCCTTAGCTTTGGAGAGTGTAGCCAGGTCAAGTGTGAGACTATCTTCGATGGAAGTTGATAGCAAGGCTACTGCCTTGTCATTTTTCTCCCTCCATTCGCATAGCTCCTTGCCTATTGTCATAGGCATTTCTTCTGTGCCATCCACCCAGGGGAATAGTCCTTCACCCTTGAGTATCAAAGATGTCTTAGCTTTCCAGGCTAAAAAGTTAGATCCTAAGGAATCAAGTATTGTGCAGATCTTGCTCTGCATGTTGTTGATTGAAGCCATTGCTTCTTGGAGCCTTTTCTCTTGTTGATGGTTGTTAGTTTGAATGTTGGGCCTCCTGGATCTGCTAGCTTCTTGGCTATGTCAGAATATGATATAATGACTGGATCTGATACCACTGATGAGGTTTCGTGTATCGCAATTTGGATTTTGCAGTCGCGAAGCTTTCGCGAAGGAACCACGATCCTCTTGCGACTCGGATGGAGTTTAGATGCGATCGCTGGACACTGCCAGCTGAATCACTCCTACAATCCTCCAAAATGTAGTCAGGCTCTGCTGATCTACGTTTATAAAATTAATGCAACATTCAACATAGTTTGGTGCGAAATTAAAATGAACAAGAAATACTCAGACACACGATTAACAACAGAAGCATTTGCATACGAGATCAGACACAACAAGAGAAATTATCTATATTGATCTTCCTCTACTTTCTTCAAGCACTACATGCAAATCCACGTAGTGCGTTGGTGTGGGAGAAACACGGTTCTCTCACGAGTAATCGTCTCGCTTTACTAGCGGACAGTTGGATCTCTAGGGATCCTGATCACAGAGCTCATCTCGCACGCAAGCGGACTTGTTGTCTGTATTTCGTCTTGATTGCTTACTAGTATCACACTACTACGTTACACTGTATGTGTATTCTATTGACCTATATATCAAGTATCATCCAGTTAGTATTGTCGCTCTATGTGAATCTAAGATTAGAGTGATTAAACATCTACAACTAATCAGGGAATCACAAGAGTGGCAGATTAGCCATGACCTAAAAGGTATTTGCTAACGTCATATCATCAGATCAGATATCTGTACTTCTGGGTACTTGCATGATCTTGCTGGTACTCTTTGGAGCATGCAGACAGGAGAAGGTTTTGTTTTCGTTATTGGTTTCGTGTTGGTCGTTTGCCTTCTCTCGTACTGGACCGCAAAAGATTCTTGTTTGTGAATATTTCGTATTCGCGAACCATTCATCTTCGTTTGCTTTGACTTTCGTGTTTGCGAACCATTTGTCTTCGTTTCCTTTGACTTTCGTGTTCGCGAAACTTTTCGTGCTTCGTGTCTCCAGATCTTCGAGTTCGCGAAAGTCTTCGTCGGGCTGAGGGCTGAAAGCTAGCAAGGCTTTGCAATTAGAAACATTTTGTTTCTTCACTGGGCAATGTCATCCAATTCTCCAATGACGCACTGATAGATCGATATAAATCCACCATCATGAGTTTAGGCCTTCAACCATTAACTATGACCTTAAACACATAAGGGCCCCAATTCCTTTATAGTCACAATTAACTTATGGGTTGTTGGTCTTCTGATCCCTAGCATGGACACACTACTTGAGACCGGTCGTGGGCATGACATTCTTCCCCCCTTATTCAAGTTCTTTCCTCAATTAATGTGAATTTTAAAACAATGATAAAAGCTTTTATAAAATGAGTCTCTCTACCATTCCTCGTTTCAAAAGATTTTGTGTTTAGCATGATTAAGTCTCAAAACCAGTAGAATGACATGCATGGAAAGTCAATAATTTCGTAAGCACTCTTCAAAAATATGGTTGGGTTGTGGCTATGTAAGAGTGGGTGATGACAACATTTGTATTGTTGGACTAATCTTTTCGTGAGGTTGGACAAGTGAAAGGCCATAAATTCTCCCGATTCTAGGATTAGGGCTATGATAGCTTGGAATGCCATAGTTAGAATTCTAGACGAGAATCTTATTTGTCATTATGGGCTCTTGTTCAAGCTTGAATGTTTCAAGAACATTGATCATATCCCCTATTCTCCATTATCAATATTCGGTTTACTTCAGGCTAGGATCTTGTGGTAGACTTTAAATGATGAACTTTTTTGTATAAGTGAGTGGTCCCTTAGGTAGATCATCTACAAGAGGCACTAGTTGAAACACTACAGTTAAAGATTGTTTGGTGGATTTTTCAAGAATGTTAGGCATCATCTTTTAGATTTGTACGGTTTCCAATTGCTTGTCCTCGTGATTTTCATCAAACATGGCTCTCAAAATTGAAAGTATTTGTAAGAAAAAATCCATTATGTTTTACAAGACAAATGTTGACGCTGTCATTGACATTAGAAATAAGTTTCAAATCTTGAAATTCTTTAATTTTCATCACACTTATGTTGGAACTTGCCTATTTTCCTTTGTAGTATCAATCATAATGACCTTGGACTCGATATGTTAGTATGTTTCAAATGAAAACAATTACGCATTTCTAGCCATGTTCTATGACATAGTTAACTTGAAGTTTCAAGCATTGTTCTATAACAAAGTTAAGTAGTTGATATGTATCAACCTAGGCGTTAAAAGGACATGTTGCTCAAGAAACATTCAACTCGTTGGAAATTGAAAAGTCATTTATTGGAATAAACAATAATTTTTGTCCTCTCCAACACTCATACTCACATCAAATCATTACAAAAGCTTTATGTCATAGTTACAAAGCTGAAAAAGGATGTAGAACCTTTGACTTTTAAATGAAGTTTGAATTACTCAAATGACTTTTAAAATTGAAAGGATATCTCAAAAAGAGACCTCCTCTGCAATTTGTTGGATTCCTTGTCAAAGGCAAGGATGCCGTTGGAAGCAGTGCTAAAAAACAAACCAATATCATAAAATATTTGAGAGATTTTTATAGAAGCATATAAACCCTTTTATGACTAACATTTTTCAAAAAATTGAAAAGCTTTAAAAAGTGCGAGTTTTATTGAGGATAACTCAAAAGAGGTATCCCGAGCACTACTTGGAAGGGCAATCGATAAATATTGCCATGTGCTCCTTACTAGTCTGCTTTTGATGTGCTCGCTCCTCTAGCTTCTAAAATTGAAGAAATGTTTTCAAGCCTTCTTAATGAGTAAGTTGTTGACATCCTTTGAAAGGCGTTGAGGCCTTTGAGGGGACGAGCATTGCATCTTGAGGAGACTCTTTCTAAACTTCAAAACAAAGCATGCCCAGAGAAAAACACAGAGCAATGACAGACAGGTGTAATGCTTCTTGGTTTCCAATGGAAGGCTCGAACTTGAGACCAAAGAAACTTTGGATGTCAAGCGTTAACCAATTGAGCCAACTCCCTTGGGTCAGACAGGTGTAATGCTTCTTGGTTTCCAAGGGGAGGCTCGAACCTGGGACCAAAGAAACTTTGGATGCCAAGCTAACCAGTTGAGCCAACCCCGTTGGGTAAGACAGGTGTAATGCTTCTTGGTTTCCAAGAGGAGGCTCGAACCTGGGACCAAAGAAACTTTGGATGCCAAGCTAACCAGCTGAGCCAACCCTGTTGGGTCAGACAGGTGTAATGAAATAATGAAAGTACCCTAGGGGTCAAAAAGGGGGAGCCCGGAGAGTCCTTCAGCAATAAGAAAGGTTTTCTTTAAATTCTGAGACTAAAATAAAAGAAAAATGGCTTGGAAAAGTCGGCCTTGTTTGTTACAGTCATTGCGGTGACTCGGCTTCTCCCTCTCGGAGTACGCTTACTATCTCCGAGTACGCTTACTAAGCAACGTAGATTCAGTCTCCTCCATCTCTCCAGGACAGCAAAACAAAAGCCCAGTCTCCCCATGGATGCTTCATACCACCTTCTTCTTTCGCATTCTCTTATTCTTTTCCATAAATTAGTTAGTTAGTTATAAACTAGAGCTCCGTTTCTGTCCTCAGCTGCCACACACACTGACCAATATAAAGTTCGTAAGCTCTTGCTTTTAATTGTGACCCTCTTTCAGTTTTCTTCTGCCTGCGAAACAGTTAATGCGTCTTCATTATCTCCATCATACACTCAGCCAGAGTCAAGTGCGCTTCTAATTGAGATTGTGATGAGTTCTGCAAAGAGCAGGTGTATGAGCACATTGTGAAAATGCACGGATAGCCCGCGATTTGCAAAATAGACGTTCTGATTTCTTGTAAGATAATTTAAGAGTAGAGCAATGGGCCTGAAGAACAGAGCGAAGCAACCTCCGGCGCTTAGCATTCACAGGAATATGCACGAAACAAAGAAGCGGATTCCGATCATCACTTATACTTACTCTCCCAAGCCCATCCACACAGATGAGCACAATTTCAGGTGGGTGGTACAGCGAATGACTGGATCCCGGACCACTCAGATGAGATGTGAGCAAACTAGTCCGCTTTTGTTCGATAATGCACCTCAGATAATGTGCTCACAACGCTGCAGCATGATTCGGCACCATTCACTCCCTCACCCAGCTCCCACAGCCTCTGGAATTGTAAGCGAACCAGTGCCGCTTATGGGAAGACATTCTTTTCACACCGCGTCGGAATTTGAGGCTCTATCCACATGCGATCCTACAACGTCAATTTCGCCACAATATCCCGAGCAAACCATTTTTTTTGAAGGTATGTCTTATGATGAACAAGACATTCACGAAGCTTCTGAAGTCGTACAAAGTACTACAATTCCTAACCAGCATTTTCCCGCTCAAAATTCTGCCGTGACTGAAAGTGACCCCCACGCGCGAGACAGCCCTCCGTTGCTCTCCCCAGCTGAGCAACATGGACTTCTTTGGCAGTGGTCGCATTGGAGATGCTGTAGATTGAGTACAGATAGCATACAGTCGCCAGGAAGCCTAGGTTACCAAGATATGGCGTTTGCAGCATTACTATCTCAGCAACCTGAATGATCTCAGTTCTGATTCCGACTCTCTCTCTCTCTCTCTCTCTCTCTCTCTCTCTCTCTCTCACTCACTCACACACACACACACACACACACACACCCCTCACTATGCGGCTATTTTTATCCTCCCAAAACCTTAAAAATGTAGCCCTGATCCTAACCCTCAATGCCCCTAGTTCCTAGACCTAACCTATTAGCACAGTTCAAACAGATAAGCAGCTTTTACTTTAGTGAAAACTTGGATTTCCACATTGCCAAATTTCAGACCCGCTGAGACAATTTGCCATGTTCAATCTATCAATTGGCTTCAAGCAATTGTTGTGGCATTGATTTGTCCTAGAATGAGAGAAAGAAGGAGAAGCTTGTGAACTCCCATCAAATCATGTCACGATCCATGACAAATCCCACATATGAATGTGTTCTTGAATGAAAGGAGCAACAACATTCTAAAAGAAAGAGAGTTTAGAAAGTTGTTTCAACACTAGCTTAGATAGATAGATAGATAGCTCTCTCTCTCTCTCTCTCTCTCTCTCTCTCTCTCTCTCTCTCTCTCTCTCTCTCACACACACACACACACACACACACACACACACACACACAACCTTCAAAATGGCAATGCATTTAGAACATCCCAAAGGTTCTAGGGTGAGAATATTGTTGAATGCTTGAGATAACTTAGGACATGTGTGACCCATTCAAAATCATTAAAGTGCATTTTCTCCATCATTGATGACCGTGTGCGTGTGTATGCGCACGTGCATGTGTGTGTATGGTGAGTCTATTGCTCATCATTGAGAGAAGGATTAGATGTCATTTGTTTATTTCTCATGATGGATGAAGTTCATGCCACTAAGAGTTCATCACATTGGTCGAGATCCCTTGGCTTCTCTATGTTCTATCAAGGTTGAGTCCCCTCTCTATCAGGAGTTTCCCCTCTCTCTTCTCTTGGCATATGCATAACTTTCATGCAACCATATTGACCTCTTCTTGAACAAGTTTTTTTTAAGACTGTTGTCATTCTTTGATCTCATACCCTTGGAAGAGAATATGTTTAGTTCATTGAGCTCTTATTATCCAATAACAACAAGCTCATTAATTTCAAAACAAGATCCACAAGTTGAATGATGGCATTCAAAATCTTTGATGATATGATTTTCCTTTTTCAATTTACCATTGTATTACATTGTATGCTTATCTCATAATCAATACAAAGACATGCTTCAGCCGATGTTGGTTCATAAGGCCCTTCCTATCTCTGTACCATGCTCTAAAGCAATTAGTATGATGATGCCTATACAAGTCCATGATTATTTTCAAAGTATTCATATCACTAGACTTATAGAAAAATGTGAAAAAATTTGTGTTTTTCAAATACTTTTTCAAAAGTTTCTCTCTCAAAGCACAATGAATCTAATCCATTACCTTCACATGGATATTATTCACATAAGCATTTAGCAATTAAATAATACAAGCCATGGATTTTGAGAAAATCATAACTAAAACAAGTTGGGTTATGATATTTTCAAATGTAGATGTGAAATCATTGACTTGAGCTACACTGCATGTCTGTCTATCTCAAATATCCTCTGAGATAATAAGAATATGGTTGTCCATGAATCTTTTGCTTTGAACTTTGATAAAGGTAGATATGCACGTATAAGCTACTATGTCAAGTGGTAAAATTACTTCTTGAATCCTAAGGGAGATCCTTGATTAATTTATGCTCATTAGAAGTTATGTCAAGTAATGAAATTACTCGACTTACTATGTTCACCATATCTTGCCAATGGCCACCAATCTCAGTAAAAAAGATCACACAATTACTGACAAGACATGTTCTTGTAAGTTGACAATTTGGTGGATCTTCCTGTGAAAAACTCAGATCCAAAAGATGCTAAAGTTTCATAAAGATCTTGGCCATGGAAGTTATGCACATCTAGATTGAAAAAATGATAGAAATTGTGATGTTAAGCATACTAAACATCAACTAAACATCAAAATCTGATCATAAGCTTCCACAAACAGAAACTTGCTGTCCCTGTCCGTACTTCAGAGCCTACAACCTGCATTTCACACGTGTGAAGCCATAGCAACAAAGAAATCACAATTCTAGTGGCTAGAATGCAAGATATGAACAAAAAAGTGAGAGAGAAGAAGATGGACCTTCAAAGAGCATAACATTCATTCAATAGAATGAAAATGAGATGTGTACATACTCGTGGAGATGGCTATTTATAGCAGCCATAGTGCCTCTTGGCCACTTGTCTTATGATAGGCTAAAATTGGGGTCCAATAGGATTCACCCATATACCTAGAAATTTGGTCAAATAGGAATGCACCAAATTATGAGCCAATAGAAGAGCTCCACACTCGACCTCCTCTAATTAATGTGACCTCAAAAGTAGTGTACACATACTTTGGGCCTCTACATACATGTATGAACCTATCTCTAACTTTTATTTGGCCATAGGCCTACAAAATCTCAAGTTAGGAAAATACTACTAGTTGACAATTTTTCACACTCCCTCTTCAACTAGTTTTAGCATAGATTTAGAAAGTACACCAAGACTTGTTCTATGCTTGAAAAATAAGTCCTTTCCCAATGCTTTGGTAAAGATATCAGCCACACATTCCTTTGATGGGACATGTTCAAGCTTGATCTCTTTTGCCAACACTTGTTCTCTCACAAAATGGTAAGCCACCTCGATATGTTTGCTCCTTGCATGGAAAACCGGATTGCTTGCTAGACTTTGGGCTGAAAGGTTGTCACAAAAGATGATTGGACTCTCTGAAAAATCCAGCAAATGAAGCTCCATAATCATCCTCTTGATCCACACCATCTCCTTTGTGCATGATGTCAAAGCTTTGTACTCGGCCTCACTAGAAGAAAGTGATATAGTTGCTTGTTTCTTCGACATCCATGAGATAGCTCCATCACCTATGAAAATAGCATGTGCATTTATGGATTTTCTATCCATAAGGTCTCCTGCAAAATCTGAATCTGAAAAACCAAATAAGTTAGGTGATGAGCCTCTATAAACAATGCCAAAATCTTTTGTTCCCGAGATGTATCTCAAGATCCTCTTTCCTAGTTTCCAATGTTCTATGCTAGGATCTTGCATGAATTGGCTTAATCTACCAACACAATAAGATAAATCAGGTCTTGTGATGGTTAGATATATAAGAGAACCTATTAGCTTCCTATAGAGAGTAATGTCCTCGAAGGATCTTTCATTACCTCTTATAGTTAGCTTTACATGTGATTCCATAGGTGTATCAATAGGATTTGCATCTACCATATGAAATCTATTGAGAATAGAAATAGCATACTTCTCTTGTGAAATAAAAGTGATTTGAGAAGTTCTAATTACTTCTATTCCTAAGATATAGCTCAAAAGACCAAGATCATGCACTTCAAATTCCTTTTTTAGTGCTTTCTTGATATCTTCTATATCTTCCTTGTTCCCTCCACTTAAAATAATGTCATCCACATAAATTAGAAGGATTGTAACATCATTAGCACTAATTCTAAAGTAAAGTGAATGATCACTCATAGTGAAGTTTTGAGAAAGTAGAAAAGAGTTAAGCCTAGCATACCAACTCCTTGGTGCTTGCTTAAGACCATACAAACTTTTTTGTAGAAAACACACATGATTAGGCTTGCTATGAGAAACATAGCTCTCGGGTTGCTCCATGTAGACTTCCTCTTCAAGATCACCATTCAAGAAAGCATTAGAAATGTCTAATTGCCAAAGATCCCATCCATAAAGAGTTGCAAGGGAAATGATTACTCTTATGCTCACCATCTTTGCCACGGGTGCAAAGGTTTCCTCATAGTCAATGCCATGCTCTTGAGCATAACCTTTAGCCACCAACCTTGCCTTCAACTTGTTGATAGATCCATCTTGATTTGTCTTTACCTTGAAGATCCATTTGCATCCAATTGCACTTTTGCCCTTTGGAAGCTCCACCAATCTCCATGTGTTGTTCTTCATAAGTGCTTCAAACTCAAGATCCATTGCTTGGATCCATTCCTCTTTTTGCCTTGCTTCATCTACACATGAAGGTACATCAAAAGAAGTTAGGAAAGCATAGTTGGATCCATCCACCACTTGCTTACCTTTGCCATCATAAGTGAGCCTTGAGGGTTTCACTTTATGCCTTGGAGTTCTCCTTGGAATTTGACTTGAAGAGGCTTCTTCAACATCCACATCCAATGTGTCATCAACTCCATTGTCATCAAGCACATTAGTTGCAACAACACCATCATCACTTGAAACAACTTTTGGAATGTTACTTTCATCAAAAATGACATCCCTACTTGTGAACACTTTCTTGATTGAAGGAACATAAATCCTATATGCTTTGCTTACTTCACTATAACCAACAAAAATGCCCTTTCTTGAAGATGGATCCTCCTTAGTTCTATCATCAAGAGTAATGTTGAAGTAGCAAATGCATCCAAAAGTTCTTAGAAACTTGACATTAGGCTTCGTACCAAACAAAGCTTCAAAAGGGGTTTTTCCTTCCAATACAACACTTGGCCATCTATTGCATAGGAAATTTGCACACAACAAAGCATCACTCCAAAAAGGTTTAGGAAGATTAGCATTCAATCTCATTGCCTTTGCACTCTCACACAAGGTTCTATTCTTCCTCTTGGCCACTCCATTTTGTTGTGGTGTTCTTGGACATGTGTACTCCCTCTTGATCCCATGCTCATCGCAAAAGGCTTTGAATTTGTTAGAAATGTATTCACCACCATTGTCGCTCCTCAAGCATTTGATTTTGGTTGTAAATTGAGTCTCAATAGCAACTTTGAACTTGACAAACACATCAAACACCTCATCCTTGCTCTTTAGTAGATAAACCCAACAAAATCTACTAAAATCATCAATGAAAGTTACATACATCTTAGCACCTCCATTGCTAATTGTAGTAACACCATGAATATCCGAATGCAAGAGAGAAAAAGGCATCTTAGATCTAGATATAGATCTAGTATATGGCAATCTATGTGATTTAGACAAAGCACATTCTTCACAAACATGATTCAAGCAAGTAAGAGACTTGGGAAGTCCCCTTACTACCTCCTTTTTGGCTATTACCTCCAAGGCCTTGTAGTTGAGATGTCCCATCCTTTTATGCCATACCTCTTGAATTGACATTTGTTCATTTGCCATGCATCCAACTTGGTTAGCAACAACACATGCATCAAGCTTGAACAATTTCCCTTGCCTTTTCCCTTTTGCAATGATACTACACCCCTTTTTGATCAAGCAAGCATCACCATCAAACTCAACTTTGAATCCTTTGTCAAGCATTTGGCTTACACTAAGTAAGTTCTTGGTAATGGATGGAATGAGCAAAACATCTTTCAATTCTATATTCCTATTTGTAGAAAGTGAAATAGGAATTGTGCCAATCCCCTTGATTGCACACTCACCATCATTTGCGGTATAGATTACCTTCCTATCACCATCAAATGCCATTAAAGATGAAAAATACTCTTTATGATATGTCATATGAGAAGTGGCTCCACTATCAATCCACCAAGGATCAATGTCTCCATGATTAGCCAACAAGCAAGATGACATAACAAAAGCATCATTTGAAAGAAGCTCATCCCCACCCTCATCAATAGTTAGATTGGTTTGCTTTTCCCCTTGATCCCTCTTTTTCTTAAAACAATCACTAGCAAAATGCCCTTTGACTCCACAATAGAAACATTTTAGCTTAGATCTATCCTTCTTTTTGCCAAAAGTAGAGTGCTCACCTTGGTCTTGCCCTTTAGACCAATTGCTTTTACCTTTGCCCTTGAACTTGCCTTTAGAGAACATTGCCTCCTCTTCTCCTCCTTGAGATGTAGAAGATGCTCCCACTCTTGCTTGCAACCTGAATTCTTCAGCCAACAAGACCTCTTGCAAGTCTCCAACACTTGGTAAACATTTTTGGATAGCATAACTTTGAACAAGATTAGCATGATCATCCAACAAGCCATTGAGAATCACTTGAACAAGCTCCTCATTATTTATGCCATCATTAATGCATGCTAACTCATCATTCAATGCTTTAACTCTCAAAACAAAAGCATGTCCATCCTCACTCTTCTTTTGCATACAAGAAAAGATTTGCCTTCTTAAAGTCAACACTCTAGAAGTAGACTTGGATTCATAAACCTTCTTCAAGGCTTCCCAAGCTTCACTAGATGATGTGCACTTACCAACCTCTTTGATAAGCTCATTTGTCACATTCATCTTGATCATGTGAAGGGCTTTCTTTGCCCTCTTGTCATACCTCAATTGTTCTTGAGGTGCCAAAGGTCTCTCCTCCACACCTACAACAATATCCATCAACTCATTCATCTCAAGCAAAGACTCCATCCTTACTTTCCAAGTAGAATAGTTGAGGGAGGTAAGCCTATCATTGCTTTCCAACATGTAGCCTCCATTTGTAGCCATGTTGCAATGATTGATCTCTGATCTTTGACCTGTTCCAATGCACTAAGCACTCTCTTGAATCAACAAATGAAACACAAGAAGAAATCACAAAGATTTGGAACCTAAAACCTTACTTTTTCTCTCTTTTCCTCACTTTTTCCTTAATTTTAGCCACTAGTTTTATGATTTCTTGATCAAACCAAGACCAAACCTCAATATACTTGCTTTTCCCTCACTCCTAAGATTGAAATACACTCTTGAATCATTCAGCAAACTGAAAATCAGAGGGTTACATCAATTTTGAAGTTTTTGACATGAAGAAGCAAGAAATTGAATCAAAAAACTATATGCTAGAATGGAAAACTAATAGGATCTTGTTGGATCTTGCATCTCCCTCTTTCCAAAACAATTTTTGTCTCCTTATTCTGATAAGTACAGAGGGAATTCGCCCTACTTCAATTGAAATGCATACAAATGATGTTTTGATCACAAAGATCCAATTTCTACACATAAATCAACAAGATTTTTAGCTAGAAACTTGATTGGAATGCTACAAAAGCAAACTCGCCCACAAATCTCTTCTAAATCTGGCAAAACCTGCACATTTGGCCGCCTAATGCTCTGATACCATGTGAAAAACTCAGATCCAAAAGATGCTAAAGTTTCATAAAGATCTTGGCCATGGAAGTTATGCACATCTAGATTGAAAAAATGATAGAAATTGTGATGTTAAGCATACTAAACATCAACTAAACATCAAAATCTGATCATAAGCTTCCACAAACAGAAACTTGCTGTCCCTGTCCGTACTTCAGAGCCTACAACCTGCATTTCACACGTGTGAAGCCATAGCAACAAAGAAATCACAATTCTAGTGGCTAGAATGCAAGATATGAACAAAAAAGTGAGAGAGAAGAAGATGGACCTTCAAAGAGCATAACATTCATTCAATAGAATGAAAATGAGATGTGTACATACTCGTGGAGATGGCTATTTATAGCAGCCATAGTGCCTCTTGGCCACTTGTCTTATGATAGGCTAAAATTGGGGTCCAATAGGATTCACCCATATACCTAGAAATTTGGTCAAATAGGAATGCACCAAATTATGAGCCAATAGAAGAGCTCCACACTCGACCTCCTCTAATTAATGTGACCTCAAAAGTAGTGTACACATACTTTGGGCCTCTACATACATGTATGAACCTATCTCTAACTTTTATTTGGCCATAGGCCTACAAAATCTCAAGTTAGGAAAATACTACTAGTTGACAATTTTTCACACTTCCCAAGGCTAAGAAGGCTATTGGATGTAAGTGGATCTTTCGATTGCAACTCAATCAAGATGGATCCGTTTAAATGTGCAAGGTAAGGCTAGTGGACGAGGGTCACACACAAACCCAAGGCATTGGCTATGGAGAAACGTTTGCACCCCTGAAAAAGTTGGTGACTATAAGAATGGTGATTTCTCTTGCAACTATGTTTAAGTGATATTTTTGAAAACCTGATGTTACTAGTGCTTTCCTAAATGGTTATCTAGATGTTCTTGTTGTTCTTGAGTTCACATGTGTGAAGGACAGTGTACTACTATTGTTGTAGGGACAGGGACAATACTATGTTGGTTCATAGTGATTTTAATGAGTTTTTTTTTTATGTATTTCCATGTTCTAGCATGTTAAATGCATGATATTTTACATTGTTGATGAACTAGATGTGCAACCAAATTTACCTCTAGAACCAAGTGATCAGCATTAAGCATGTTTTGGATTTGATATAATTTTACACATTAGAGATCAAGATATCAAGAAGAGAAGAGCTAGAAGAAGACAACAACATAGAAGATGAATATTCTCCAAGTAAAGAGAGAACTCTTGAATACATAATGCTTGTTAGACCTGCTCTTTATAGCAAAGAATATGACATTTTTCTACTTCCCCACTTGCCAAGACTGACCCAAAATGGTAGTTTCTAGAAACTTCTCCAAAAACCTAGATATTTGTGACTAGATTTAATGTATGTACATGAATCAATAAGAAAAGGTGTAAATGTGACCTTATCAACTTTCTTAGCTACTAAAAATAGCTAAGACACTATTCTTAGGCCTTATTAATAATAAGATTTTTTACTAAGTTGAAATTGCATATTAGCCTCAAAATTGCCAAATAAACTCATCTTAACTAGTTGAAATTTCACACTCCCTCTTCACACACACCTTTGATCCATCTTAAGAATGATGTCCACCCTAAGTATAGAACTCTCCTATAATTTTTATAATGCTCAAAATAGCAACATTCATAATAATTGATGTAGATAATAGTTTCCATGTTGGATGCTTCAATTTTACATGTTGGAGACATCAATTTTACATATCAAGATGAAACTAGCAGATGAAGAACAAAATAGAATGTAAATGTGATGATCCCTCCATGCTAAGCCTTTCACCTTTGATATCTCTGGAAAAATGATATAAACCAAGCAAATGAATGTGAGTGGTTAGCAAATGCTCGCATGTATTCTCCATATTCCACTCCATGTGACTCATGTTCAAAACTTCCAAAAATGAGCCTCCATTGCCACCTTGCCACCTTGCCACAAAGTACCATCAAGAGTACAATGATTATGCTAATCAAGCTCCACATGACTCCATATAACTAGTAGGTAGCACTAGTCCATCTTCAAGATCTACTTGACACAAGAAAATGACCATAGATTCACCAAAAATTAACAATCTCTGTGAAAAATACAGATCCTAAGTGGATCTAAACTCCAAGATCATTGGCTTGAATGCTTGCACTCCAAACTACATAAGCTAGGAATTGGCAACACATTCTATGCTACCTAGAATGCAAAGAACTTGATCAAAAAACATTTATCACAAATGGAAACTTCCATAAACATCAAGTGCGGCCCAAAATAGCATTATACAGTCCATAATACATCAGCCTACCACTTTTGGAAAGCACCTAAGATCATACACACAAAGCTTGAACTCAATCACTACACAATGCCAACAATGGAAGGAGAACCCAATAGAAAAATCTCTCATTAAGCAAATGAATACAATGGATCTGCTCCAACCTGTTTCTCCACGGCCTACCTGCTATATATAGCTGAGAGAGATGACTCTCTCTCCTCTCTCTAGACCCTCCTTACCTAAAATATGCCCTATATAGGTAAAATTGGCATATATGTCCAAAATACATGAAAATGGACTCATTTCGAAGGTCTTGAAGTTTGACACTTCTTCATACTGAAAAAATACACTTACTAAAAATATCTAGACCTGTTTCACACGTGTGAAAAGTCAGATCCTAAACTATGTGCCATTTTTAGCAATTTTGGCCTAAAACTAGACAAGGAAATGTTGACAATTTTCACACTCCCTCTTCAACTTAACTTGCTAGTTTTACAACACTACTTTGTTCCAACTTAAGAATGATCTCCATCATCAGAATAGATCTCTTCTCAAGGATCCTAATATGTACAAAATAGGACACAACATAATTGATATAGATAATAGTGTCCATATAGGATGCTTCACTATTTCTTACATCAATTTTACATAGAATCATAAAAATGGTACATGTAAAAGAACATAGAATCTCAATTAATGAATTCCTCCATGTATCCATCTCTGGTTTCTCTGTAAAATAGCAGCAAACAAGTTGTAAATGAAAGTGATCAACAAGTGTTTGCATGCCTCCTCCACATTTCACTATACATATAGTGAATGCAACATGTATCTCCATGAATGAACTTCCATCACCACCTTGCCTTTGTAGATCTTCAATCCATGAAAGCCTTTGAGTGAATGAATGCCAAAAAGATGTGTTCCCTACTCCATTTGAATGACCAAAACCTGAACTTGAAATACTTGAAGTACCTCCACAAGATTTGCACACAACGCTTGATCCTACAATGTCAACAAGTTGCCAATTTGCCAACACTAGAATACTAGATCTTGAACTTTGTTCAAAAGAAAACATATTGACCACTTCAATACCTTTCAAGATCTGAATGAATTAATGTACTTGATCATACAAACCAGCAATGATAACTATTCCATCTCCAAGATCCAAAGGATGCAAAACTATGGAACTAGTTTTATTGAAATTTGACAATTTCAACACATTGACATAACAATGTTCATACATGAGATTAGGCAAGTGAGGTAGAGTAAGAAGACACTTCCTTGCAGCTCCAAAGACCTTACTTGAACCTTCAAGAACCTGTAAAAACAGATCCAAAATGCCTTGACCATTTGTCTCTTCTTTGATGCTTTTCACTAGCTTCGAATTGCCACTTGTCTCTTGGTGTTGATGAAGCAATCCAAGATCAACCTCTTGATCTTCCAATAAGACATCAAAGATCTTGCATATGTGAACATCTTCAGATCTGAAACTCTGAAGATACTCCCTCTCAAACACATGATTAAGATCCCACAAGATCTCATCAATGCTCAAATTTGACCCTTCACTATAGTTAGTGAAAACAATGCCACCATCATAAACCAAAAGATAGATTCCAACATTTCCATTTAACATGAAGTAGAGTAGGTGAAGATGAGTATCAAACCTAATCAAAACAGCCCTCTTGAGTTCATAACAAACCTCAATAAGCTCACCAATGATATCTCCCTTGCCTTGAAGAAGTTGCCACTTGAGTTGCTCGATGTAGTCTTCTTCAACCAACCTTTTGCCATCTTGACCATGAATGAACAATCCACCACAATCATAGAATGCTTTGAGTTGATGAAGAGATGTTAGATCCATGCTTTGGATCTTCCCAAGAACCACTCTTCCATTGCCCTTTCCTTCACAAGACTCCCTCTTAATGCTAGCACCACAAAAGTTAGAAACCTCCCTCTTGATAGTTGCACCATAAGAAGTAGAAGACTCTTGAATATTAGAAGCCAAGAAAAGAATCCTTAGTACCTTCAACATAAGAGTGATTGAAGTACTCTCTCTTTTCAAACATGAACTTCTACTCAATGATTTAGGTAATGAGTCATATGATAATGATTCTTCCTCACTATCGTTCATAAAAACATCATTCAAAGTACATCCTACTTTGAACACTTCACATACTTCTCTTCCTTTTGACTTGTGATCTCCCTCACCAAGTCTCATGATAGAAACCTTTGATCTACTCTTTTTATGAAGAAATGTGACACCACTTGTTGCACAAATGACTTTATCACAAAAAGATGTAAAAGAACCATTTCCTTCAAGCATGCTCAAAGCACCATCATCTTTTCCCACATGATTACATACATCAATATGAAAAGAATTAGAAGAACAACCATCTTCTTGCAAAGAATGACACTTAGCATCTCCATCTTTTTCCATATGAACAAACAAGTCATTAGCAACAATCACTTCCAAAGAAGAATCTTCATCAACTCCATTGATGAAGTTAGCTCCTTCCTTACCTTTTCCATTTTTGCACTTGCCATCTAGCACCATTGAAGAACCACCAAGCCTTGGAAGTCCATGAGTAGAAGAGTACAAACATGATGCTAATTTAGCTCCACATGACTCCATATGACTAGTAGGTAACACTAGTGCATCTTCAAGATCCAATGGATCCAAAAAATTGACCATAGATTCACCAAAGCTTGCCAAGTTAGCACAACAATTATCATCTCCAAGAAGTACATTAGATCTCAACCTAGATCTAGCATTTTGTTTCTTATGGCATTCATTTGCAAAATGTCCTTTTATCCCACAATAAAAACATTTGAACTTGGACTTATCTTGCTTCCTACTTTGCAAAGAAGAAGAATGCTTTCCATGCTCCAAACTACCTTGCTTGGACCACTTGCCTTTGAACTTGCCCTTTGTGAAAAGAGCTTCTTCATCTCCACCTTGTGTTGATGCACCACCACCTTTGGCTTGCAACCTATGCTCTTCAGCCACCAAGATCTCTTGCAAGTCATTGACACTTGGCAAGGACTTTTGTATAGCAAAGCATTGTACAAGGTTAGAATGTTCATCAAGCAAACCATTCAACATGACTTGAACTAGTTCCCCATCCTTTATGCTTTCATCTATGCATGCTAGATCATCATTCAAGGATTTAACCTTCAAGACAAATGAATGTGCACTCTCTCCCTCTCTTTGACAACTTTGGAAGATTTGCCTTCTTAGGGTGAGAACCCTAGATGTGGATTTGGACTCATAGATCTTCTTCAAAGCATTCCATGCTTCACTTGAAGAAGTACATTTACCAACTTCTTTAAGAAGTTCATTGGTAACATTCATCTTTATGATATGTAAGGCTCTTTTAGCCCTTCTATCAAAATTTAGTTGCTCTTGAAGAATTAGAGGTCTTTCTTCAATTCCCACAACTATATCCATTAGCTCATTCAACTCTAGTAAAGACTCCATCCTCACTTTCCAAGTTGAATAGTTTGTAGAGTTTAACCTCTCTTTAGCTTCCAACATGATTCCACCATTGGATGTCATGATGCTAAAATCTTCTTGTGTCCTTAGGCTCTGTTCTAATGCACCTAGCACTCTCCTTTCTCTCAATAAATGAAGAAGGAGAAGATCTTAAAAGATTTAGAACCCTAAATGACCTCTATCTTGAAACTATTTGGCTTTCAAGCATAGAAAGGAAGATTGAAACACATGCAACACTTTGCACACACTAAGAATGGATTACAAACTCAAACCAACCTGAACACACTCTTGCTTAAGCTCTCAAACTTTCCAGCAAGTGACCAAATCAAGTTATGGTGTGAAGAGTTACTTGCATTCTTAGAAAATACCCAAAACTAGGATGCCAAAATTACCTAGTAATGAACAAACTTGATCAACATATGATCACCACACTAAGATATTGATTCAACCTGTAAAACCACATGTAAACCACACTTCTAAAAGTTTATAAACTCCAGCAAGTGATAAATACAAGATTTAGAGGTGAATGAATGAGCACACTTAGTGAATCACAAGACTAGCTTCACTATCTTGTCAAAATTTGGTGTTTAGATGTAGATCTAAGATCACTTCACATGAGAATGTTCCTCAACCTGTTAAGAACCTGAAAACACACTTGCATAATGGTTAACACCTTCCAGCAAATGCTCCAATCAAATTACATAAGGAGAGTTACTTACATGCTCAACAAAGTACACCAAAATTTATGCCAAAATTGATGACAATCTTTACAATATGCACTTCACAATGGAGCTTACAATATGTTCACCCAAAAAAGGGGATCTTTCATCCAAATGGGAGCTTTGCTCAGCCTTTAGGAGAATTACAACTCACTCAAAAGAGCATTTGTCATCCACTTAAGGAGAAGTTTCATCCACTTAAGGAGAGTGTTCATCCAAGAATGGAGATTGTCAACAATAGGATTGAAAAGAACATTGTTAGTATTGAATATGCACAAGCCTCACAATCAACAAATGATTAGGTGTTATGATCTGATCCAAAATAGTTTCATTTCAGCCTCTGATCTTCAATAGACCTGAAATATGCTTTTGATCCACAAGTTCAACTCACAAAACAAAGGTTAGTAAGATTTGATCAACAAAGCAATGCAAAATCATGCTAGAACTTGATCAAACATCCAAATATCACCAAAAATGGAATACTTACTGTAAATAGAAGCCAACCAGCTCTGATACCATGTGAAAAATACAGATCCTAAGTGGATCTAAACTCCAAGATCATTGGCTTGAATGCTTGCACTCCAAACTACATAAGCTAGGAATTGGCAACACATTCTATGCTACCTAGAATGCAAAGAACTTGATCAAAAAACATTTATCACAAATGGAAACTTCCATAAACATCAAGTGCGGCCCAAAATAGCATTATACAGTCCATAATACATCAGCCTACCACTTTTGGAAAGCACCTAAGATCATACACACAAAGCTTGAACTCAATCACTACACAATGCCAACAATGGAAGGAGAACCCAATAGAAAAATCTCTCATTAAGCAAATGAATACAATGGATCTGCTCCAACCTGTTTCTCCACGGCCTACCTGCTATATATAGCTGAGAGAGATGACTCTCTCTCCTCTCTCTAGACCCTCCTTACCTAAAATATGCCCTATATAGGTAAAATTGGCATATATGTCCAAAATACATGAAAATGGACTCATTTCGAAGGTCTTGAAGTTTGACACTTCTTCATACTGAAAAAATACACTTACTAAAAATATCTAGACCTGTTTCACACGTGTGAAAAGTCAGATCCTAAACTATGTGCCATTTTTAGCAATTTTGGCCTAAAACTAGACAAGGAAATGTTGACAATTTTCACAATCTCCACACATTAACAGCTCAAACGTGAAGTTAGATAAGTAAAATGTGTTTGAACAAGACTTCCTTGCTGCTCCTTTGACATTCCTTGAGTCTTCAATAATCTGCAAAAATGGATCCAAAGTGCCTTGTCCATTTGACTCCTCTTCAATGCTCTTGACTAGCTCCAAATTCCCACTTTCCCTTTTGTGTTGATGAAGCTCATCAATCAGATCAACCTCTTGATCTTCCACTTGAACATCACAACGACCAAGACATATTTTCCAGAATCATTAATTGCATTCAATCCATGAAAACAACCATCCACTTGCATACCATCACCTACACAAGAAGATGTACCAAGACAGGTGAGTAAAACAAAGTCTGTATCTGTGGATTTCACATGTGTGGAGTGCCCACAACATGTACTTGTGATCTCCTAAGGTGTGTGGATGCACTAAGATCAAGACTAGATTGAGATTCAAGATCTATCTTTGATTCTATGGCAAAAACACACTACTACATGCATTTACTCACTTCCAACTCTCACTCACACATGTGAGAAGTGTTTAAAGATTATTCTAAGTAAAAACAAGCTGCTCTCCTCAAGTACAGAGAGAAAATCATCATGAGCTCTTGGGTAGAGAGAGAAAGCTAGAAAATCAATCACACACAAAATCCACTCAATCTATATCTAACATAGATAATCTTTTTCAATTTTTCACAGTATCTTCAACTTGCTTATCCTTTTCATCATATGTAAGCCTAGATGGCTTCTGCCTTTTCCTTGAGAATCTTTTTAGAATTTGACTTGGAAAGGCATCTCCACCATCACCATCGAAAGAAATTCCTTCTCACCACCAAAAATGTTAGTTTCATCAACATCAACAACATCAAGCTTATCCACATTCTCCTCTTCAAAGACAACATCCTTAGAAATGTGAACTTTCTTTGACTTAGGAATGGAAACCCTATAAGCTTTTCTTACTTCACTATAGCAAACAAAGATTCCCTCCAAAGATCCAAAAGATGAGTTGACATAGCAAGTACAACCAAAGACCTTGATATGCTCCAACCTTGGCTTCTTACCAAAAAGAACCTCAAATGAACTCTTACCGTCCAAGTCTTCATTTGAGTACCTATTGCAAACAAAGTTAGCACATATCAAAGCTTCACCCCAAAAAGACTTAGGAAGATTTGTAGTCACCCTCATGGATTTAGCTCTTTCACAAAGATTGATCTTCCTCTCTTTCACAACATGTAGAACCTTTGAGTTTGAAAGCTCCATCTTGATCCCGTGTGCCACAAAAACCTCTTTGAACAACTTTAAGGATTTTATCTTCATGTTGAATTGACTCTCCACAACATTCTTTAACTTGAGAAAAACATCAACTATGAAGTCCTCACTCATTAGAAGATAAATTCAACAGTATCTACTTAGTCATCAATGTAAGTGACAAACATCTTTGCTCCACCATTACTCAAAGCACTAGTACAATGCACATCCAAATGTACTAAATGAAAAGGCGTCTTAGATCTTGAGCTAGATCTAGAACAAGGTAACCTATGTGACTTTAAAATTGAACAAAGCTCA
The DNA here is from genome assembly GCA_029204225.1 of Diphasiastrum complanatum. NCBI lineage: Eukaryota > Viridiplantae > Streptophyta > Lycopodiopsida > Lycopodiales > Lycopodiaceae > Diphasiastrum > Diphasiastrum complanatum. The sequence continues at coordinate 51,594,751 of CM055100.1, read as the reverse complement.
CCAACTTGCTTCTTTGTCTTCAAACCACTATGCTTAGAAACAACATGTCCATCAAGGTTGTAGAGCTCACCTTTCTCTTGATCTTGAACGTGCCTCTTGAGAACATAGCTTCCTCCTCTCCAACTTGAGATGTAGAAGATGATCCTCCTCTTGCTTGGAGTTTAAGCTCTTCGACCACCACAACCTCTTGCAAGTCATCCATATTTGACAATGTCTTTTGAATTGCAAATCTTTGTACCAAGTTAGCATGATCATCCAATAATCCATTTAGAACTAATTGCACAAGCTCAACATCCTTAATGCTCTCCAAAACATGCTAATTCACCATTCAAAACAAAATCATGAGCACTTTCATCCCTCTTTTGAAGACAAAGATTTACCTCCTAAGGGTTATAACCCTTGATGTAGACATGGATTCATAAACCTTCTTCAAGGTTTTCCAAGCCTCACTAGATGTAGTGCACTTACCAACTTCCTTGAGAAGTTCTTTAGTCACATTCATCTTTATAACATGAAGAGCTTTCTTTGCCCTCCTATCATACCTCAATTGTTCTTGAGGTGCCAATGGTCTCTCCTCCACACCTACAACAATATCCATCAACTCATTTATCTCAAGTAGAGACTCCATTCTTACCTTCCAAGTTGAATAGTTTCTTGAGGTAAGCCTATCATTGCCCTCCAACATGAAGCCAATTCCATTTGTAGCCATGTTGCAATGATTGATTCAAATCTTCAAACATGTTCCAATGCACTTAGCACTCTCTTGATCCTCAACAAATCATATCAAGAAGAAATTACAAAGATATGGCATTATGTTCATGACCAAAATATAGGATAGACTATACTCCTAGTTTTGGATACACGACGGTACTCCAGAAAAACAAGCTTATTAGTTATGCCACGTCATACTGGATGTGACCCGTAAGTAATAAATAACCTTGTGAGGCCCAGAACACACTAATTGGAGTTAGTACAAGGTTTGGGACAATCTATGCATGTAGAGTATTTATAACAAAGGAATCTATGTATAGGGGCATTGGGACCTTGCATTACTATTTGTGTTAAAATTTCACAATTCGAGCTTGACCAATTTTGGTCACATGCAAGATGGCCATGTAAATAGATGCCACACGTGCCAAATAGCATAGGATGATTTTACAAAGTCTTATTCTACATCCTACATTATAAAGACACCTTTGCAATTAGGCCAAAGAGTGCTTAGATAGGGTAGAAGAAAATAGGAGCCAAAAATGTATGATTTTCATTGTTTTTGGATCTCGAGATCAAGGACCCTAGTTAGGGTGGATCCAATGATCAATTAAGTTGGATGTTAGGGTTAGGTTATGAAAAGAACAGAGAAGTCCTAAAATGCTCAAATTCGAGTTACTAATATATAAATATGTGATGGTTTCTCCATCAATTTATGAGTATAAATTTGGTTTTCAATCTACCAATGTTGTTGGTGATATAGATGCTTGATATTTGCTATTTGTGTTAAGTACTTTGCAATCGTGAGATTGATTTGGAAGTTCAAGTACTATACTCTGTCTGTGGCAGTCCGTACTTTCACACGTGTGAAGGGAATTGCATGAATTTGAGCCTTCAAGTGGAGTTCAAGCCAAGGTGAAGCTAGGAAACACTAAATTGGTTGGTGATTTTGCTATAAGATCTCAATTGGATCCATTCAAGATGCTTCCTCCATCATTTTAAAGATTTATTATTAGAGTCTTTTTGCTATATTTTCAACAATTTGCACAGGGGGTTCTTGAGCCTATACAAGGAGGACAAACTCGCCCTACTCCATCATAGTTTGGTTGAGGGCCCTCTCACTCTATTCATGCTTCCTACTCCTTGGCTTGGGGGTGAAGCTACTAGAGATTGATTGGTTGCTTCTACTTGGTTGGGTGGTTTCTCCATAGTGTGTTTTCCATTGTTTTGTCTTGCAAGCAATATCTTGAGGAGCTTTCCCTTACACTGGTATCAGAGCAAGGCTTACGAAGATCAGAGAACTTGGAGTGGTGTTGCTTTTCGTCGAGATTTTGGTGTGAATAAATCAGTATTCTTATCCAGGTGGAGAACAAGAGTGCAAGTGGGTGGATTCTCCTGGTTTTAATTTGCATGTTGCTAAGATCCATGTCTCTCAATTTTTTTTTGGATTTTACGAAGAATCTAGCAAGTGCACTTTCACTTTAAAGATCATTAATGATGAAATTAATGATGCATGCTGGTTCTTTTCATGATTATGGTTCTAGGCTATATTTTGGTCAAATTTGCTTGTTTTTTCATGTTTTTTTGGATCAAAATTGATAGTAAGAACAAAAATCCAGCAATATCAGATCAATTGGATGGCTATAATTATGTAAATTGGTTTTCATTTGGCAGAGACAAAGTTGCATGTCATGAATTTTCACTTTATAGTGAAGAAAAAATTGGAAAATAGCCAAAAATTGTCATTTTTGCTTGTTTTTTTCATAAAGTTGGATAATAGGTGGCTGTAAAACATCTTTTCATTTTTGCTTGTTTTTTTCATAAAGTTGGATAATAGGTGGCTGTAAAACATCTTTTAGAACTTGAAAAAAGTTAATCAAAGTCTTTTGAAGTTGTCCCTGAAGTTGGTTCCAAGAATTGAGCTTGTAGAAGGCCAAAAAATAGCCTTTTTTGGTGATTTTTGGGGGATGAATTTCTCTCAATCCATAAGGAGATCATGTTGGAAATTTTTAGATCATGATTAATATTCCTTTTTACCTTCCCAGAAAGCTATCAAACCTGTAAATTGATGGTCGATAGCTTATGCTCCATCTCCATCAAGTTTGAAAGTAATTTTACTTCAGAATCTACAAACCAAGAAATCTTTGTTCTTAGCCCATACTGTTTTTTAGGACCTGTATGAGTGCTTCAAGTAAGTCTAATGAAACATTTAAGATTGTTGGTAACTTCACTTTTGGGCTTGGGGAGGTGTTGCATGATTTTTGATCATATGGCCTGGAAATAGTGAACCCAACTACAGATTTTGTGACGCTCTGTTCTCACATGTGTGAAGTCTAGGTGGCATACTGTAAGAGAACTGGCCATCTTATCAGAGACTGCAGAACTTTAAAATTCAACAATGAGAAGTTTGTCCTTTAATAAGTTCCGATTCATCCAACTTCAGTACCAAGACTATCTTACTGTCTACCTTTTCTGTGAAAATATCATAGAAATGTATAACAAATCTTAATAACATATTCATATCTACAAACAAGTTATTTGATTGATTGTAAGACATGGATTTTTTGTCCTTTGATTGATATACTTCCTCGATGTGATATGGAACACCTATAATCTTTCGAATTCCTCTATTCAATGAATCACATTTTCGTTTTATTTGAAATGGTCATGGAATAAGAAATTTCTTAATGCTAACCAACGTCAAAGCCTATTTGATAATCTTAAATATGGTGCCAAAAGCATCTCTGCTTATTTAAGCAAAATCACATGCTCCTAGAATCATAGTATTGTCAAGTATTTTTTTTACTTCAATCATTAATGCATCAACAATTTTTATCTTAATACGATTGTTTCGATTATTGGTCATCAATGACTCAGTTGATTTTCTTGTCAACACAGAGCCCAAAGACTTGCCTATAGTAGCATTTTCTTTCACATTTTGATTCCCAACCAATGCAAATCTATAAAAAACAAAAATAATAATAAAAATAGATGATTAATATTACAATTTACAATCATGCGAAAACAATATAAGATCTGAACTCTTGAAGTAAAAAAAAAGATATCAAAGGCCAAAAGTCAAAAACTTACTTGAATGCATAAATACTCCTTTTCCGATAGCCTCCTGTTGATGACAAATTATGAATATTCGTGTTGATCAGTCGCTTTCAGTTTTTTGTTTTTACCCTTTTACCTATCAAGTCAACATCTTTTAATAGTTGTGAGTATGCAGAATGGCCGTTATTCAATTCAATTTTCATTTGATCAATGTCTTTTCTTGTACTCACTATGATTTTTTGTAATAATCATTATTATTCCATAGATTTTCATTTTCTTTTTGGAAAACCTCATTCTCTAGCAATTTTATTCGCAAAATATTGTCTTTTTGAGCACAATCTGAAGATATATGTCTAATTAAATCCTCTAAACAATGGATTCTTTCCATTGAAGATGCATTACCATATTCTTCTAATCTTTTACAATAACCTAGCAAACCATTCTTTCCATGATAGACAAAATATATCAATTGAGTAGCAGAAGAAAACTTGGGATGATACATGGAATATGGATCTTTAGGATATAATGTCCCATCTACCCAGAGGTCCAAATTTGTTTTCTCATCAGTCCTATAGTGCAAACAATCATCAACTGATAAGCAAGATGCTTTGACACGTCTTTTAATCAAAAGAGCATATTCTTCAGGAAGATCTATATGGAGATGAAATTTTTTCATTGTAAGAACAAAAAGTAGATTGCGATCCAATATCAATTCAACAAAAAATAAATAAATGAAACATACTCAACATCTTTATACATTTCACATACCAGTTTATCATTTCATGTAGCACTTGAAAAATGAGATTGATCTTTGATTCAAATGTTGTCATGCCGCTCTTTTTTTTATTTTTGAGTTTTGAGTTTTGAGTTTTCTCAATCCGTGTCTTTTGGTTCTTCTTTTTTCAAATCTTGCCATCTCTCTTTTCTCTTGAGAGATGTAGGCATTTTATGTAGCATTCAAAGATGGTGACTGCTAATTGATGCAAATGTTATAATGATGACCATCTATTTTTCCTCTAGTTTGTTCAGTCTATAGTGTAATGTAGTTGGTGCTCCCAAAACTTTAACTGCGGGCATGCACTTCTTATATTATAATTTCAAATTTTGACGAATTCGTCCATCCTACGTGGCATTTCTTATAGGGCCCTTTTGTACTCAGGAACTTTGCAGAAATACTCGTGAAACTGCCCATAGGCAAAAACTGCAAACGCACCGCAAGGGTCCCACAAGGACTCATAAACAAAGGCAATGAAGGCCACCACAACCGCACCACAACAGGGGAGCAAGGACTCACATATGAAGACCAACGGAAGGAGTCAACCACAATTGCACTGCAACGTGCACCACTGCAACCCCATGGCAAACCAACTGCCAAGGAACCGCATATCGCAAAGGCACCGCTTGACCAACCGCAGGATATCGACAGGGCACCGAAGATCAACCATTGCAATTCAACATTCAAGGCAGGACCACACAGGAACTGCAAGAGTCCAACCTACGATCACCTACAAAATAAACTGAAGGCAGTCTACAAGGTTGCTTGTCAAAAGGCCTCACGATTGCAAAGAACTGCCCAGGACCGCACCTGAGCCTACTACGATCACTATGCGGCTGAGCTCACGAACCCGAAGGAACGCAAAGGAGACGCAATGGCTTAGAATGCGATCATAAGGCAGCTACAAAGACGACTATTGTAGTGCACATCACATCTTCACGATCCAAGTACTGGCATGGACGCCGAAATATCAGAAGAAACACAGACTCCACGGATGATGCAGAAGACCAATTGGAAGCCAATAGAAGTGGCTTAATATGTTCTTGTAATCACTGCTGATTAAGATTAAAACCATTTTCTCTGTTCCTATATAAACAGGATGAATGTGAAAGAAAAGGTCGCTTAGATTGTTGAGATTGATGATAAAAGGGTCCGCTAGTAAGCGATAAAATTTATTGTTTATGAGTTGATGAGCCTGACAAGGCCACAGAGAGAGATAGAAGCGCACACTTAATATGTGACACTGAGTGTCGCAAGAGACAAAAGTTCTCTTGCGTCAACGCATTGTGTGGTATGCCAGACAATGCACACAAAGGATCATTCTAATAATATAGATGAGGTTTGCACTTCTCATCTTGTGTACAATCTTGAATGCTTTATGCTTGTTCATTGTTCATGTGTATTCAGCTGTTATTCTATTTTCCTCACATAGGCTCATTACATTTTATTGAATGCATGCAAATCAATATTAGATTGGTAGTGTCCATCCATAGCTTGGAAGAGGATAGATCTTAGTTAGTAGCAGTAGCTATGACTAAGAGTTTGACTCTGTCTAGGCATATCAAGAATCAATCACATTATCAAATTCCATCAGTGGAGTCAGAGCGGTATTATTAGATTCCAACAGTGGTATCAAAGCATGAAAAACGTCTCCGGATTCCCAACATGTCACATACTCAATACTAGATGTTAGCTTTTGCATATAGATTATGTTTGATCCAATATTTTGCATTTTTGAAAAAACCCTAAATTTGAAAAGATCTCTTGATTTTAAGATGCTTGACTTTTTCAAAAGAGTGTTTTAATCTTAGGTGTTGGCAAAAGTTTATCATATTGTGTTTAGATCTATTGTGGTCAAGAAATCAACATTCTATGTCCTAGGATTTGCTAGGAGAGAGAAAAGGAGAGGCTAGATTGTTTCCAAATATTTGTGATTTCTTCTTGAGTTTCATTTGTTGATTTTCAAGAGAGTGCTAAGTGCATTGGAACAGGTTCAAAGAGAATATCAGATCATTGCAACATGGAAATCTTAAGTGGCTTTATGACAATCGTCAAGTGTGGTAGATCTTCAATAATCATGTCACATGCAAACCAAAAGGACACTTGTGGAACAAAACCACCCAACAACATGAAATGGCTAGTCAATATTGTAAACACTTCACCCCCAAGCCAAGGTGAATGGAATAACTAATAACCATATACACTGGAGAAACTAGCTATCCATGTCAGGAATTATTTAGGATCCCTCATACTAGACATGGACATAACATTCTTCTCCCCTTGAACCACCTGTCTTCAGAAGCGAAAACTAGGAAAGTTCTTCTATATGCTTTCAACCTTTTCCCATGAATCATCACCCTCAGTCGACCCCTCCACCTGATCAAGCACTCAAAGATAGAATGATTTCTCAATTGTTTATCTCTAGTTCTGAGTACACTAAGTGATAAGTCCTCCAAATGGGTAAGATCCTCCTTTGAACCAACTACATCACCTTCATGTGAACATAATTTCAACCGGCTTACATGACACACTGGGTGAGCGGTAGTCTTGTCCTGAAGATTAAGTTCGTAAGCTAAAGAACCAATCTTTCTTATAATCCAAAATGATCCACAATATCTAGTAGACAATCTATAATGCTTCCCCATACGCAAAGTCTTAGAATCTTTTGGTATTCTAAGATATACCCAGTCATCTAAAAGAGAAGAGAGAAACTAGTGAACTAAACCCAAGTTGTCAACGGGAGAATCCCTACCTCAATATATAGAGAGCAGATTCATGTGCATGAACCCATGCAATCCCCATGTAGGTCAACTATAAATAGGTCACATCTCTTCATGTAGTCCTCCTACCTATATCCATCACACGTACATGCACTACTCCATATGTCTCAATTAGAGTGTCTGGATCCTCTCAAGGTCATTAGTCACAAATAGGCCTCAATATGGAATTAAATCTCGACGTGACCAATAGTTTTGAACACCGGAGGGCCGGTCTACCATATTAGGACTATTCCATATTCTTAGCTGAATGTGGCCGAAACATTCTTCCTCCCTTAAATTGGTTTTGTCCTCAGTTTTGGAAAAAGAAGACATGACATCATTCCTTAAGCTTTCAAGTCTTATCCATGAATCATTATTCTTAGTTTGATCTGTCCATCTAATTTTTGAGGTCAAGTCCAAAATCTAAAAAAGTTCATTTCTTTGATAGTCTAAAATATGTCCACAATTTCATGTAGATAATATTGTTTCTTGGTACAAATATTCCGAATATCCAAATATTCTGAGATACTACAATTCAATCAACTAAAATCTCTAGGAGATCCATCAAGTTTCAGACAATCATAACTCAATCCAGAGTACTACGATTACTCAAATGAGTTAATAGCCCCATTTCTAGCATCACAGAAGAATCAGTATTCCATTTGAATCTCAATAGAATTAATTGTCTCCTATAATCTGGAGATGTAGATTGAACTTGTACACAAACATAAATAGACTATAATCTGTAGTAGAATACAATCCACTAAAATAAGCAAACCCCCCTCATAAGCAAAAATAAAATACTTAACGAGAAATGCCTGTGAGATCCATAGGACTCAATAAAAAAACTGAACTAAAGATATTTACACTTCCAAAGTGCTAATCTAAAATCTCAACTCAATTAGAACCAGGAATTACTCAACATATTTAAGAATCAACACATTGCCTGATTATCCACAGATTAAGTATCCATTTATATTCCATAAATCACAAATAATTAGATTTTATAATTCGTCAATCATAATTCTCTAGGATCTCAAAACATACTTACTTCCTAAGTGATACTGGGGTTTAAGTTTAATACACAACTCGGGAAATATATAAGAATCATTCTAAAAAAAATTTCACTAGAAAAATACTAGAGTTTTAGAATATTTCTCAAACTGAATTCTTTAACCAAAATGTGCGTTATCAAATTCCAAACCATCAGGTAGTTAAAGTCATAAAGCATACCAAAAATGGTATCAATAATCATCTTTATCCACTAAAAACTTTAGATTACGATCTGGAACTTAATAGACTAGAGTTGAATTTCTCAAAAATTCAATTGTCATTCTCATAATCATTATGATTCGTTATCCAATTGAGCGCTCTGGGATACAATCACTAATGAATTGAGTTTATTTCTCAACTAGAAAATACTCATTTTGATGAATCCAAATGACTCATAAATCATGTGTCTTACAAGCAATACACACAAAACAAACAATTTCTGATGAATTCTCCTCACATTGTCCATTTTACCAATTAACTTTCTCAAGAGTAATCCACTACTCAAGTTAATTGCCAATGATTTAAAAATCTTAAATGTCTAGGTGCAGATCTTAATTATACTAGTATAATACCACATTTAGATCCTTATCCGAATCACTTTTAAGTTAACCAATAAGTCTTTCATAGAAAGATCCGTTAGCTCTACAAGTATCTGTTTCAACAATACTCGATCATATGTCTATGTTCACCGACTAGGTTAAGTGCACTAAAATAACCCTAGTAACCAGGAAAACATAGTAGATCCATATAAGATTAATCATGCACATAATCTCACTATGAACCAGTACATAAACACATTCTTATCTGGTAGATTCCCCCAAAATCCATTTATGTTACTCACATATTTCACTGAGAATCTTGTAACTCAGCTACTAAAAGAATTTCTATTTCTCATGAGTAAATAATGCTGGATTTATCTTCTCTACTCTCCTAAATACTATGTTAATCTGCCTCCATTCATGTTGTTGCATTCTTACTCGTGTTGTCGCACAGTCTGCATATTTGAACTATTTGTCACTATAGTCTGCATAAATACAAGTAAATTTGAACATGTCAGGCAAAAAATGCGACACTTCCCTACAAATGCCGACAGTGCCCTTATAAAAAGGGAAGGTACCTTGCAAATCATTTTTCTAAGGCATTGGACGGAGTGTCGCAATTTTCCCATTTTCATTAGTGTCAATTTTAAGCCACCCAACCAAATAGAAGCATCCAATCAATCTCTAGAAGCCTCACCCCCAAGTCAAGGAACAAGAAGCATGAAAGTAGAGTGAGAGCCTGGCAATGAATCAAGAACCATGATAAGGAGTAGGGTGAGTTTGGTCCTCTTATATAGAGCCTAATGCATCCTGGGCACATAGCCATGCATAGCCCTATGTTCCCTATACAAAAAATTCACCTAGAATACAGTCCTATGCATGGACCAACTATTCATAGAATTGCTATTGATAACTCTACACATGCATACACTGTCTCATTACCTTGTCTAAACTCCACTTAGTGTGTTCTGGGCCTCACAAGGATATTAGTTACTTTCGGGTCACATCCAGTATGACGTGGCATAACTAACAGTTTGTTTCACTGGAGTACCGTGTATCCAAGACTAGGAGTATACTGTATCCTATGCATTGGTCATGGACATAACATTATTCCCTCCTTAAATTGTTTCCATCCTTAGAAACTAAAATTTGAAAAAGTTTTCTTTATGTTATCAACTCTCTCCCACGAATCATCATCCTCAGTACGAACCTTCCACCGCATTAAACACTCAGAGATAGAACGAATTCATTTTGAAGTCCAACTACAAAATCCATAGATATGCTTTCCCATTTCTTATCTGGGATATCTAACGGATGCAACAAACCACCAATCTTATGGCATCTAGCCTTTGCTAGTTGATAGGGCTTGTATTTAACAACATATGACTCGACATATGGCTTGAGCTTTGGCCAATAAAATTCCCTCTTAACCAAGTCCAGAGTCATGTGTATACCGGGATGTCCTGCACAGGGTATGTCATGACATTCGAATGGTGAACTGTTCCACAATCTTCTTATCTTTCTTAGTTAGTTGAGTCCCCTATGTTTCTGACTCAACACTGACCACATTTCTTCCGGTCTGAACAATGTTCCAAATGTGACCAAAATGGGAATCTGATTCATATTTTTCTCTCAGCGAAAGATATAGATTCGTAGAAATCTTGGTGAATGACAACTCATTCAGTTCACCAATCCGAATAAGAGCATCTGCAGCTTGATTAGAGCTTTCTCTTATGTAACGGATTTCATGATCAAATTCTTGCATCAATTCAGCCCATCAAGCTTTTCTCCCCCGAAGATCATGTTTATTACAAAAATATTTAAGAGGTTGGTGATCCGTATACACTACCTACCATACAAGTAGTGTCTCCAGGTTTTAAATGCATGGATTACAGCAAACAATTCCTTTTTCTACGTAGTATAATGCAACTGAGGACCAGTGAATTTTTTGCTTTCAAATGCTAGTGGCCTATCCATTTGTAATAGAACTGCTCCAACTGCAGCATCACTTGCGTCGGTTCTCACGATGTAAGGTAAATCTGGATTTGCAATTTGTAATACGGGAGCTGAAACAATCATTATTTTAAGTTTCTCAAAACACTGATTCAATTCCTCGTTCCAAACAACAGGCGGACTAGGTTGATTCCTCTTTTTCTTTTTATTAACAATTCCTTTTGTCAGATTATTAAGCGGTGCTGCTAACTTAGCATAATCCTCAATAAATCTCTTGAAAAAGTGTAAAACCTAAAAAAGACTTTACTCGCCTCACGGTTTCCGAAATTGGCCACTCAATCACAATCTTGATTTTATCCTCGTCAATCTTGATCCCATTTACTATGATTTTATGACCGAGATAAAGCAACTCTTGCTTAAAGAATTCACACTTGGACTCTTTAGCGTAGAGTAACTCCTGACAGAGCTTTATCAAGATGACTTTTAAGTGTTCTACGTATTCCATCAAGGATTTACTGTAAACGAGAATGTCATCTAAGAATACTACTACAAACTTCCCCAAATATGGACGAAATAAATCGTTCATCATTTGTTGGAACGTTGCTGGAGCAATTGTTAATCCAAATGGCAACACCACAAATTCATAATGACCAAATCTAGAACGAAATTCTATCTTTTGGACATCTTCTGACTTAATTCTTATTTGATGGTACCCTGTCCTGAGATCTATCTTGGTGAAATACCATGCTCCACCCAAGCGATCTACAAGGTCATCCATCTTGGGTAATGGATATTTATTTTTTATAGTCACTTTATTAAGCCCCTTGTGATCCACACACATCTGGAAACCTCCATCTTTCTTCGCTTTAAGAAGAATAGGAGCGCCCCCCGGGTGATTTACTAGGTTGTATATGTCCCATCCTCAGATAGTTTTCTATTTGATTTGAAATCTCTGTCTCCTCTTTCTGAGAGAACCTATAAGGTTGTCTAGAGACAGGTTGACCTCCTGGAATTAACTCAATTATGTGGTCTACTGACCTAGACGGTGGTAAACCATGAGGTAATTTAGATGGAAAAACATCCTTGAATTCATTTATGATCTGTTCTTTCACTGCTTGTTCATGATCTAAATTTATTGAGTTTAGAATTGCTGAGAATTCACAACCATTTAGATTCATTTCAGGAACATCCACAACTGGAATAGCATAAATTGAAAAAATTTCATACTTAGAATCACAACAACACCCGTCGTGATTTGCGACGTGTTTTGGGACGTGAATCACAAGCTTAATTTTCTTTTAATTTGTCGCAGACGTCAGAAAAACACGTCGCTATAAGGTCATCGGATTCCGACGACTTTAAAAAATGTCGCATTACGACAAGCACAACGTGCCGGAGTCTAAAATGTATTTTCCTGATCATGGAAACCCGATCTGACATGGACATTGCAATGTGACGTCTGACGTGGACGTCGCAATGCGACGTCCAAAGACGTCGCAAATGCTCTAACGTGGATGTTGCATTGCGACGTCTCAGAATTCAGTCGGATTCTGATGTCTGTAAACATAGAATGATGTCAAAATTTCACCAACGGATGTCCGACGCCCATCCGACGTCCATCCGACATATGCTTGGACGTCGGAATCCGACATTCCATAAAGTTGCCAGATTTTGACCTCTGTTAATAGAATGATCAAAAAATATGTCCGACGTGTATCCGACGCGTTAGGACGTCGGATTCCGATGTCCCAAAATCAAAAAAATAAAAAATGCGTAAAAAACAGCGCGCGCATTTTTATCAGGTTGTTCTTGGAGTTGAGTACTTTGAAAAGCGATGTTCGTGAATAGTTTTTAAAACATTATTTTTGAGTTGCACTCAACATTTGGATCAAACAACAAACTAAGCATGTTTCATTCTTAAATTACTTTTCATTTTATATTTTATTGCATTACTTCATGTTCATTATGAATGACAATACTTTATTGCATTGCTTTGTGCACATCATAAATTTCATTTAGATTTTTAGATATAATATTGATTGTTGTTTTGAAATCCGACATTGCACATGGTTTTAATATCTTAGTTGATTATTACGTCAATCCACATCCCTAAATTTGACATTGTAATTTTTGAAAAAAAAAACATTGCACATATAAAAGCAATGGCAATATAGCACGATCATTTGCAATAATAATATTTTTCATAATATGAATTAATGTATTACAAAATTGGTGCTTTAATGTCGCACGAGTCTTTCTAGATCTAACATCAACTAGAACTTATAAACCTAATCTACTCGTCGTCGTTGTGACGTCCAGTCTGCATGAACACAAGCAAACAAACTACATTAATATTTAATGCTTGATTGTATTAAATTAAATAAAACTGACGTCGAAATACAAACCACATTAGTATAAATACAAAAACTAGTACTTACATTTGGAGGAGGACTCTCGCTCTTTAGTTTGTCGACTAATGCGTCGTACGATTCCCTAAAGGCAAATTCGTACTCCTTCTTAGTTGGCAGACGTCCATAGTTCGTCAACTATCCATGCATTCAATTGAAGTTGAAATTAATTTAGGGCTACGTTGAAGCAGCTAGTCATAATGCATATTAAAAAATAAAAGCATATAAAATCAAAGATAAACTATAAGAGTAGTGTAAGTTCACTTACCATGCTTGCTTGCAATCCCGCCAGACGTCGGAATCCGACGGCCTCCAAACACGTCGGAATCCGACGTCTGTGCCCATTCAGGCCCGGACAAATGTGCCAGATGTCGTGGACAGGCTTTTTGGCTTGCCGACGTGGACGTCGGAATCCGACGCACGTCAGATTTCGACGTCCACGTCGGATTACCGTATTGTTAAAAAAAAGTAGAGTCTACTTTTTATACAGTCATATACATAGTTTTAAAATCAACAAACTTTAAGTACAGAAAGCTTTGATCTAATCTTATCAAACTTTTCTCCAGTAAGTGGCTTAGTGAAAATATCAGCTAGTTGCTCTTCTGTGCTACAATTAGCAGCCTCTCACGTATAAAGTGATACTGAATCTCAATGTGTTTAGTTCTCGCATGGAACACTGGATTCTTTGCTAGCTGAATGCCACTCTGACTGTCGCTATGTAAAGTCGTGGGATTTTTCTGCTTCATGCCAATTTCTTCCAAGATTTGTCTCAACCATATAGCTTCATGTGCTGCACTACACATTGCCTTATACTCTACTCCTGTGGTGGAAAGAGCAATTGTACTTTGCTTCTTACTAGACCAGGAAAAGCAACTACCACAAAACTGGAACACATACCCTGTGGTGGATCTACGATCATCATAGTCACCTCCCCAATCCGCATCCACATAGCCACACAACTCAGGTAAACCATCATGTTTCTTGTAAATCAAGCCATACTCTGAAGTGCCTTTCACATAACGCAAAATGCGTATAGTTGCCTTCCAATGCGTTTCAGTAGGTGTTGTCATAAACTGACTTACAATGCCAACAACATAGCATATATCTGGTCTAGTCATGGTAAGACAAATCAAGCTCCCTACGAACTATCTATACAGCGTAGCATCAAATGACTGTGACTCATCAAGCTTACAAAGCTTTTTATCTGGTTCAATAGGAGTGTTTACTGGTTTGCAATTCTGCAACCTAAACCTGTGCAGCAACTCTTTGACATACTTTACCTGTGTTAAACCCACTTCATGTCCTTTTTGCCACACTTCAACTCCAAGGTAGTAATGCATCAGGCTGAGATCTGTCATCTCGAATTGTTTCGTGAGGTCTTTCTTGATCATGTCTATCATCTCTTGATTATTTCCCGTAATAATCAAGTCATCAACATAAAGAGCAATCAAAGCAACCATACCATCAAAGCATAAGACATATAGATTTGGATTAGAATGTGTTCTCACCATCCCCTTTGAACGAAAGTAGGCATCAATCCTGCTATACCACGCACGTGGTGCTTGTTTAAGACGATAAAGCGCTTTCTTCAAGCGACATGCTTTATTTTCCTGTCCCTTCGCTACAAAGCCTTCAGGTTGATCCATGAACACTTCTTCTTCTAACTCACCATTTAGAAAAAGCAGATTTCACATCCATCTAATGCAAAGGCCAACCAAAATGTGAAGCTAAAACAACAAGTAGACGTAGAGTATTCCACTTACAAACCAGCGCAAGGGTCTCCTCATAGTCGATGTCTTTACTTTGTGTGTACCCTTTGATCACCAATCTTTGCTATACTTCCATCTGCATGGTACTTAGTCCTGTATACCCATTTGCAACCAATGGATTTCTTGCCAACTGGTGGTTCTACTAAGTCCCATGTGCCATGCTTAGCAATTGACTCCATCTCCTCTCCCATGGCCTTGACCCAAATGTCATCATCCTTCGCTTCACCATAAGTCGAAGGTTCTTTGCTTTGAATATTGCTAGATAAGAGAGCATAATTTGCTTCATACCTTTTAGGTTGAGTCTTCTCTCTTGTTGATCTTCGTAGCTCTCCCTGGTTAGATGATCCTGGAAAGTCATCCATGTCGCGGCTCTCCAACAATCTCTCAAACCACTTAGGGAGCTTCTTGTCAAGTGATCAGCTTCCTAGTGAAAATGTATCCCACGGTACATCCTTCTCCTTGTGTTTGTCACCTGCAACTTCAATCCTTCTTGCACCAAAAGGTTTGTCCCTACCTCTCCAACCTGTCTCTTGAGATTGAGTAGTAGTATCTTGAGATGTATCCTCATGTTCCTCACTCGGAAGGTCAATGAATGCATCATCATCAGGTGGTATTCTCACTATACCATCTTTTCTACTGGATGTCTCTATCTTCTCAGCATACTCATCTTCATACATCTTGGATTCATCAAAGATAACATCATGGCTTATATGGATTTTGTTTTCCATTGGATCAAAACATCTATAGCCCTTCACACGATCATCATATCCTAGGAATATGCACTTGATAGCTTTTATATCAAGTTAACATCTCTCTTCCTTAGGAATGTATACAAAGGCCTTACATCCAAAGATTCGCAAGTGGTTCACCTTTGGCTTCTTCTTCGTGAATGCTTCCTCAGGTGTTATGGTATGGCAATGGTAGGACTTCTATTTTGAAAATAGACTGTCGTGCTACATGCTTCTGACCAAAAATCTTTTGGTAGTTTCATCTCAGCTAACATAGATCTGGCACTTTCCACAATCGTACGATTCTTGCGCTCAGCTACACCATTGAGAGCATGAGTATGAGCTTGGGTAAATTGTCTTTTAATCCCACATTGATCACAAAGATCATTGCAGTCATTAGACTTGTACTCACCTCCACTATCTGATCTTAGGACTTTGATCTTCCTACCTGTCTGATTTTTGACCAATGCTTTGGAGCTTTTGAAGTTATCAAATGCATCTGATTTCTTCTTCAAGAAGTAGATCCACGTCTCATGTGACATATCATCAATAAAGGTCATGAAATAGAAGGCTTTACCTAAGGACATGGTCCTCATAGGCCCGCATAAATCTGTGTGGATTAAATCCAGGATGTTCTTTGCTCTTGCAACACCCCCTTTATTGAACTTATCTCGATGCTGCTTCCCATATACACAAGATTCGCACATCGATTTCAAGTGATCTTCTATGGTAGGCAATCCTGTTACCATCTCCAATTTTCTCATCAAACTGAGGCTTCCCAAGTTCAAGTGACCAAACCTCTTATGCCACAACTCAGTTTGCGATGGAATGGACAATACAAGTCCATGTTGCCCCTTAATTGTAGCATTCAACCTGTACAATTTTGTATTGGGCTCTCTTACTCCATCCGCAATAACTTTGAACTTTTGGTTCACATCCTTCATGAAGCAACAATCATAGGCGTATTCTACTTTCAACTTTTGATCAGTAATGACTCCAACAGAAAGTAGATTTTTCTTCAAACTTGGTACGTAAAGTATCTCCATGATCATCCTGCTTTTGCCATCAGGTAGTTGGATTGAAACGGTGTCTATACCCTTGATCTTGCACACCTCACCATTTGCTTGTGAAATAGATGTTCTATTATCCAACACTTTCAAGCTACTGAACCAATTCTTGTTATCTGTCATGTGTCTTGTGGCTCCCGAGTCAATATACCATGCTTGATCATCTTGATTAAATGATAATGCAGATATGAAGATGCTAGAGTCTTCAATCTCACCTCATCGACAAGGTTACCTGTTTGTTTTGGTTAAATGCTAAGTAAGGGCCTCAAGGTGGAGTTTGATGGAGATGCTTGTTTGATCAAAAGGAAGGATGTCTTGATCGAAAAAGGTAAAAGACAAGGGAAGTTGTTCAAACTTGATGCTTGTGTTATTGCTAACCAAGTTGGATGTGTTGCAAGGGAGCAAATTTCTATTCAAGTCACTGGAGGTAATGACAAGGAAGAAGGTTGTGATTGGTCTTCCAAGTTCCTTAAGTAATGACAAGCATGTTTGTGAGTCTTGTGCTTTGTCTAAGTCACATAGACTACCTTATACTAGATCTATTTCTATATCTACAAAGCCTTTTCAACTTGTACATTCAGATATTCATGGATTTACTACAATTAGCAATAGTGGAGCTAAGATGTATGTAACATTCATTGATGATTTTAGTAGATTTTGTTGGATATATCTACTAAAGAGCAAGGATGAAGTGTATGATGTCTTTGTCAAGTTCAACAATGCAAGGGAAAACCAATTTTCCACAAAGATCAAGTGCTTGAGAGGTGACAATGGTGGTGAGTAGATATCTAACAAGTTCAAGGCCTTTTGTGATAAGCATGGGATCAAGAGGGAGTATACAACATCAAGGACCCCCCAACAAAATGGAGTGGCTGAAAGGAAGAATAGGACTTTATGTGAAAGTGCTAAAGCTATGAGGCTAAGTGCTAATCTTGACAAACTGTTTTGGGATCAAGCTTTGTTGTGTGCCAATTTCTTGTGCAATAGGTGGCCGAGTGCTATTTTGGATGGAAGGACACCTTTTGAGATGATATTCTTAAGAACCTTTGGATGCACATGCTATGTGAGCATTACTCTTGATGATTGGACCAATGAGGATCCATCTTCAAGAAGAGGTATTTTTGTTGGATATAGTGAGGTGAGTAAAGCCTACAAGGTTTACATTCCTTCTACTAACAAAGTGATTGTTGGTAGAGATGTCATTTTTGATGAGGGGAACATTCCAAAGGTGTCTTCAAGCATGATTTATGGTAAAGTGGATGGATCTAACATTCTTGATGTTGATGAGAAGGATCTTACTTTGGATGGTGGTGATGGTGGACCTTCATCTAGTCAAAAGCCAAGGAGAACATCAAGAGACAGACAAATACCTTCAAGGCTCACATATGATCAAAAGAGTAAGAAAGTAGTTTCTGAAAATTATGTTGCTTTCCTAACCTCTTTGGATGAGCCTACAAATGTAGGTCAAGCAAGGAAAGAAGAGGAGTGGATCCAAGCAATTGATCTCGAGTATCGATCTCTTATGAAGAGTGGAACATCGTTTGGAGGATTTTTTTGTGTAGATGGTTCTATGAAAGTGGATGGATGTTATCTTGTTGTAAAATCAAGTATTGGATCTGGAAAACAAAGTTTGTTCAATGACTTTGATGATCAAGTTGAAGATCAAGAAGTTGATCTCAAAGCGCTTCAACTAGTCAAAAGGGAAGTTGGCAATTTGGAGCTAGTCAAGAGCGTCAAAGGAGAGGTAATTGGCAAAGATGTTATGGATCTATTTTTGCAGCATATTGAAGACTCAAGTAAGGTCAAAGGAGCAGCAAGGAAGTGTTGTTCAAGTTTACTCTACTTTTTTTATCTCATGTTTGAGCAATTTCATGTGGATGTGTGCAAATTGTCAAGATATGGTAAAACTAGCTACATTGGTGAGCATTGTTTTGATGTTGGATTTGTACTAGCATTCTTGGCTGATTTTGCTGATGGAAATGAAGCTATTGGAGGTTCATTATGTCACTCATTCATGGTCAAGTCATAAAGGTATGATGGTATCTTGAGGCAAGATGGAGATGGAAGCTCATTCATGGAGTATCATGGTGGATACAAGGCAACAAGGGACAAAGGAAGAGGAGACATGCAAGCAAAAGTTGATCACTCACATTTATTGTTTGTTTGCTGTATTTTTTCAGAGAGTTCAGAGTTGGAAGCATGGTGGAATCATCTCATTTACATTCTATTTGATTCTTCATGTTCTAGTCACATTTCTACATGTAAAATTGATGTAAGAAATAGTGAAGCATCCCAAGTGGACACTATTCTCTATATCAATTATGGTTATTTCTATTTTGAGCATTACATGATCATTGAAAGAAGGTCTATTCTTTAAAAAAAGATCATTGTTATGATGGATCAAAGTTCTATGGTCAAAAACTATGCTAGGAACAAGCATATTGAGATACAATATCACTTTGTGAGGGAGCGAGTCATTGCAAAGGAGGTGGAGCTTCAACATGTGTCTTCAAGGGAATGTGTAGCTGATATCTTCACAAAAGCATTGGGAAAAGACTTGTTCATGAAGCATAGGATTGCACTAGGAGTATTATCAAAGTCTATGTTGAAACTAGTTGAAGAGGGAGTGTGAAAGATTCAACTAGTTTCATCACATTTTGCAATATTTTCATATTTGGCATATTGAGGCCAAAACTTGTTTTAGACTTAGAGGTTGACTTTTCAAAGTTCATTAGTCTAAATTTCATTTGAATAAACAGTTTTTGAAAGTGTGGGAAAGATAGAATGCGAGTTTGAGTAGATTCAATTTGAATAAGTTGGGTACATTGAATCTAGACCCAAAATTAGTAGGGTTAGCATTTTGGTGAGAAAGCCAAGTGGCCAAATAGGGTTTGGACCTGCTATAAAAGGATGTAACTCGTGGAGAGAGTGATCTTCTCTCTTCTCTATTTCATTTCATGTTTATACATGATTCTCTTGGGTTCTACTATCCATTGGTGCACTATCTTGGTGATTGCTTGAATTCTATGTGTAGAATGATCTATATTTGCTAATTTTGGATCCACACGTGTGAAATACAGTAGCTTGCTGGTTTTTTACGGACATCAACAGTACATAATCATTTCATTCAAGTTTGATCAAGATCTATTAGTATTTTCATCTCAAATTGTGTGTAGATGCTGATTTTTCTACATTGGTGAGATTGGTGGTGTATTTCTCTTTCTAACCAAAGTTCATTCAAGTAGATTGGATCTTAAGGATCTGAAATCTTTCACATGGTATCAGAGCACTTTCCTGATTGCTGAATTTCAGATCTGATTTTTTGATTGGGTGCTCATTTTCCTTGCTGATTTTTCTTTCTTTGTTGAGGGCTTTCGTCTCTTTGCTTCAACAACATTCAACACAGTTTGGAGGAGGACCAACTCCCATCAGAGTATTTTCCTTGGCGTAGCTTTAGCAGATAGTTAGCGGAAGTACTTCCGCTAAATTTGGAGGCAAAATTTTTTTTTTTTCTTTTTTTTTTTGGGGCAGATTATTTCCGGCGCCCAAGTTTCAAATCCTTTTCTCTTTTTTTTTTTGAATTTTCCATTTGATTTAGGGAAAGGATTCCCAGCCATTTTTTCAGCATTGATTGGAGGCTGTCAGCGCCTTACTTCATCACATTTTTCAGCCATTGTTCCAGCAGAGGTTTAGCCATATTTCAGTTTTGATTGGAGGCTGTCCATCGCCCTATTTCATCACGTTTTCCATAGATTTTCAGTCATATTTTCAGCATTGATTGGAGGTTGTCCAGCGCCCACTTTCATTCTCCTTGTGGTCACATTTTCCAGCCAGCTCTTCGCACACGCTTGGAGCTCTATCGAGAGGTATCTTTGCTGGTTTTTCCTTGCTTTCCACACCTTCTCTTGACATTTGTCATTTCTTTTTTTGCTCTTAGTGTCATTTGTGTACCTAAAGCGTATTTGGGGTGACAACAAAAGTCTGCTCCCTCCGATATTAAGCTTTTCTTACACTCTCTTCAGTTCCTGCATTCCTTGACCATGGATACTTCCCCTACATCTTCTGAGCCTCGCATACCGTCTTCCACTTACCTTGACGAAGTACGGCATGAATTCCGAGATCATCTTAGAGAAGCCATGAGTGATGTATGCACTGATTTACGCCAGGAGTTACGAGAGACATTCACTGCTCTTTCTGTCCAGATTGCTACACTATCATTACAGTCCAGTGTTTCTCCACTATCTCCACCTGTTCCCCCACAGCGTACTTTTCCACCACCCGAGACTCCTTCACCGTCTGGTCCTTTGCCACGAGACTTTAAGGATAAGGTTTAGCTTACTATGTATTCTGGGTCATCCGGTGGGAATCGAGAATTGGTATTCTAAGCTTGAGACCTACTTCCTTATGTTTCTTAAGACTGACATTCAGCGGATACATTTGGCTGCTTTACATTTGGAGGGCCGTGCTGCTACTTGGTGGCACATGTTTCGCCAAACGGCTTCACACCCTGGCCTTGCTAGTTGGACAGAGTTTATGACAGCACTCCGCCTAGCGATGATTGATCCTCAGTGGCTTATTTGACAGCGCGACATCTTTCGCAGTTTATCTCACATTGGTGACTTGGCTGCTTATACGACACGGTTTACAGAGCTTTCCTATCTATTCCCAGATATTTCTACATTGGAGCTCATCTCTTGCTACGTTGTTGGTCTACGAGGCACACTCAAGTATGATGTTTCTTCTTTTTTTCCACTCACTCTTTCTCACGCCATCTCCCTTGATACCACACTGCAGAACAAGTACTCTCTCATCTCTTCCTCTATTTCTCGTCCTTTGCATCCTTTCACATGTCCTATTTGTTCCTCTCCATCCTTTGCTAGTCCCACATCTGTCAGTTCACCTTCGACCACTCTTCCTTCTGCACCACGTCCTCATTTTTCTCTTCGTCCTATTTTTGTTCATCGCTACTCACAGCCTGAGATGTCTGAGATCCGTGAGAGACGCTTATGTTTCAACTGTAAGAGTCCTAATCATATCGATCGTGATTGCTGACAGCCTGCCACTGCTACTGCCGTCTATTTCTATGATGCTGACACACCTAATGATAGTCCTGATTCTGCCATATGCCTTCATATTCTTGATGATGACCCACATGTTGATCAGTTTGCCACACCCACTGAGCCTGTTCCTGATCCCCCTAATCTAGCTGTATGCCATGCTCTCCAGTTACATATCGTCTTGAGTTACCTGCTGCTACTCGGGCTTGTGATATCTTTCATGTCAGTTTATTACGTGCTACTATTGAGGATGATGCTCCTCGAGATTCCTCATTTCCTACAGATCCAGAGCTTTTTCCATTCCTGCCAGCTGCTATTTTACAGGTGCGCTTATTGCATAGTCGTCGCCATCGGCAGGTTCAGTTTTTGGTCCAATGGGATGGTCGTCCTATTGAGGAGCCTAGTTGGGAGCCCATTGATGTTTTTTATCATACCCCTATCCTGGCTGATCAGGCTCAATCACTTGCAGCTACCATTGCTTCTCGGGATGCTCCGGCTTCTCTTGATGTTCCTTTCTCAGATGGGAAATCTTGATGCAGTATTTTTCTCTAGCACTGGTTCTTATCTTATTTTGCCTACATTGGGGGCAATGTTCTTTATAGCCAGGGAGAGTTACGGACTACAGGATACATGCCTACTGGGCTACTCTGCATATATTTCGCAGGCCTCTTTACATTTACTGTTGGTTATGTATATTTCTGGTTACGCATTTTATATTAGTCATGTATAGGCCCCAGAGCCTTTTTATATGCTTATGACCTGGACTGGGTCCTTTTTTATGACATTGATTGGCCTTGGGCCCTTATTATATGGTTATATGTGGAGTGGGGGCCCGTAGGAGGGCGCACTATTTTCCCTCCACATTATGCCTCCCTTTAATTTTGAATTCCTATTTTACGGTTCATTGGTAGGGTATTTATAGGGGCATTTGTACACTCATTTTTCAGATTATTGATTGGTATTGCTTGGGCTCTTCATGGGAGAACCTATTGTCTTGTCTATTGCTTGTAGGGATTTTGTCTATTGCTGTCTTTTATGCTTCATTAATTCTCCACCTGAGATTTTGATCATAACTTGTTGTGAAAGATTCAACTAGTGTCATCACATTTTGCAATATTTCCATATTTGGCATATTGAGGCCAAAACTTGTTTTAGACTTGGAGGTTGACTTTTCAAAGTTCATTAGCCTAAATTTCATTTGAATAAACACTTTTTGAAAGTGTGGGAAAGATAGAATGGGAGTTTGAGTAGATTCAATTTGAATAAGTTGGGTACATTGAATCTAGACCCAATTTTAGTAGGGTTAGCATTTTGGTGAGAAAGCCAAGTGGCCAAATAGGATTTGGACCTGCTATAAAAGGATGTAACTCGTGGAGAGAGTGATCTTCTCTCTTCTCTATTTCATTTCATGCTTATACATGATTCTCTTGGGTTCTACTATCCATTGGTGCACTATCTTGGTGATTGCTTGCAATTCTATGTGTAGAATGATCTATATTTGCTAATTTTGGATCCACACGTGTGAAATATAGTAGCTTGCTGGTTTTGTACGGACAGCAATAGTACATAATCATTTCATTCAAGTTTGATCAAGTTCTATTAGTGTTTGCATCTCAAATTGTGTGTAGATGCTGATTTTTCTACATTGGTGAGATTGGTAGTGTATTTCTCCACCAAAATGCTAACCCTACTAATTTTGGGTCTAGATTCAATGTACCCAACTTATTTAAATTGAATCTACTCAAAATCGCATTCTATCTTCCCCACACTTTCAAAAAGTGTTTATTCAAATGAAATTTAGACTAATGAACTTTGAAAAGTCAACCTCTAAGTCTAAAACAAGTTTTGGTCTCAATATGCCAAATATGAAAATATTGCAAAATGTGATGAAACTAGTTGAATCTTTCACAATGCTAGAGAGCATTCTATACCAAAATCATTGATAGATCTGATTTCCTCCTTCATAACCTGAAACACAAGCTCTGATACCATGTGAAAGATTTTAGGTCCTTAAGATCCAATCTACTTGAATGATCTTTGGTTAGAAAGAGAAATACACCACCAATCTCACCAATGTAGAAAAATCAGCATCTACACAATTTGAGATGCAAACACTAATAGAACTTTATCAAACTTGAATGAAATGAGTATGTATTGTTGTTGTCCATACAAAACCAGAAAGCTATTGTATTTCACACGTGTGAATCCAAAAATAGCAAATATAGATCATTCTACACATAGAACTGCAAGCAATCACCAAGATAGTGCACCAATGGATAGTAGAACCCAAGAGAACCATGTATAAGCATGAAATGAAATAGAGAAGAGAGAAGATCACTCTCTTCATGAGTTACATCCTTTTATAACAGGTCCAAACCCTATTTGGCCACTTGGCTTTCCCACCAAAATGCTAATCCTACTAATTTTGGGTCTAGGCCAACTACTTTGAACATTCCGTCATTATAAAAATTTCTAGCTAATCTTACCCGATATGGACGCGGAAGATTAATTTTCTTCACCATCACTTGGGAAAAAGCTTCTTTAACTATTCTTAAAAAAGTAGAATAATCATTTCTGCTAATTCCAGATACATCACATGCACCTTGTATCACATTCGCATCCAAGTATGATTGAACCTTGATCAAAACAGTCTCTACATTTCCATTTTTCGTTTTTTCAAACCGAGCATTTTTTATCATTTCCTTTGCTGACTTTCTTGGTAAAACATGACTTAAAGATGATCCAATGCATGAACGATCTGTTAAATAGTTCTTTGCCACCAAACATGATCTGCAACAAACATATGAAACTCAAATTATGTTTAATAAATAAATAATCCATGTTATCATGCAAATCAAACTTAAATGACATATACAAATCAAATAAACAGTTTAGATGCAATTGTTGATTTGCACATTGCAATTGTTGATTAGCAAACTGTAATTGTTGATTCAGACAAGATATGCTATGCATTCCAATATCATGCAACCTTTGACAATATCCAAGTAATCCGCTATTTCCTTCACATACATATCTGAGAAGATGAGTTACGAACTTAAAATCTGGACACAAATTGGTAGCTAAATCATTAGGATAAATTGATCCATCCACCCACAAATCTATATTCATATGATTTCATTCTCAATTCTCTAACTATTGATGCAGCATTCTCTACAACTTTTGCATTTTTCTTAATAATTGGAGTGCATTCCATCGGAAGAGCAACATGCAAATGGAACATTGCCATTGTTAAAGCTACAATCATGTAAATGAATCTACCTACAGTAAATCAATATGAATAGATCTAGCATTCCTTACTTTTTTAATGTTTATGTCACATTGAAAAATCATCCAGCCTCATATTTCACTATAAGCATACAGTGATTTCAAAAGTTTTGCCTCTCCTGCTTCAGTTTTTGCATTGATCACACCAAGATTTTCAGTCTTAAAGCTCTAGTCCCGAATTTTGGAACGAGCATGAAGAGAAGTTATTACATCTCATGCTAAACTAACTATTGTCTGAAGTTAACCATACTAGTTAAACGTCGGGCAAGGCCGGAAACTCGAAAAACGGCGACCAGAAGTTACCGGTTTGCATTCTCTCTCTACGTAACCTCTCTCTAAAGTGAAATTTCTTAAAGGGCCCATTTTGAGCCCATATTTCCCCTAATGAAGTTCTCTCACATTGAAATCCATTAAAAAATTTGCATCCAACTGGTATCTTCTTATAGTTAGAAAAAAAATGCAGGTAATATTACATGGCATGTCATGTGCTACATAATCAGTGAACCATGGGTAGAATGAAACTCACAAAACCCACAAGAAATTTACTCACAGATTGTCAAAATCCCTTTTATTGTACATAAAAAATGAAGTACTTGGTGCCACTATTTACAGTAGAGAATGAGCACTTGACATCCTACCTTGCTTATTATTTGAGTTTGAAAAACGCATTTTATTCACTAACTTGATTTTTAGGCCTCTAAATGATTTAACTCCTACAATGGAAAAAATCACTTTTATTTCTATCTATCCATTAAATATCAATGTGATCATTGGGTTGGTCTTACTACACACAGGTGCCAAATCCCTCACACTTATTCAACTAATCTAGATCTATCATATCTATTTACAGGATATGAATTACAGTGTACCAAAACAAAACATATGATATCTCAAACATTCAAGAATACTCTCACCCTACAATCTTTGGAAGGTTCTAGAGACAGTCATTTGGAAGATGAGAGAGAGAGAGAGAGAGAGAGAGAGAGAGAGAGAGAGAGAGAGAGAGAGACTGACTGAGACTGTGTGTGTGTGTGTGTGTGGGAGGGGGGGGGGGGTGTGTGCGCACGCATGTGCACTCATGAATCTGTGTAGATTAAGTTGTTGCTATAGCACCTTGCTAAACTCTCTTTCTTTCAAGAGGTTGTTGTTCCTTTTGTTCCTTTCTTTCAATATCAGCATACATGGGATTTGACATAGATCGTAGCATTTGCGCGAAGTTCACATGTTTCTATTTCTTTCGATGCCATAACATTCGCTTGAAGCTGATTGATAGATTAAACATGACAATTTGGATAAGAGGGTCTTAAACTTCGAATGTGGTTATCCAAGTTTTCAGTAAAGTAAAAGTTGTTTTTTAGAGGGCTACATTTTTAGGGTTTTGGGAAAAAAACATAGAGAGAGAGAGAGAGAGAGAGAGAGAGAGAGAGAGAGAGAGGCCAAATTTTAATTATTACTCCAAGAGAACCAACAAAGTCTAACCAGCCTTGAAAGTGTTAAGAACTGGAAGCATGGCTGAACTAAGAAACTGCAGGAAACCAACCGCCCTGCAGAAAAAAAGAGCGTGAACATCACAATCGAGATCATTCAGGTTGCTCACATAGTAGCGATGCAAACGCCATGTCTTGGTAAGCTAGGCTTCCTGGCGACTGTATGCTATCTGTACTCAATCTACAGCATCTCCAATCCGACCACTGCCAAAGAATTGGACTTCTATCCGGTTGCTCAGCTGGGGAGAGCAACGGAGAATTCTCTTGCGCATGGGGGTGATGTTCATTCACGCCAGAGCTTTGAGCGGGAATATGCTGCTTAGAAATCATAATATTTTGTACCACTTCAGAAGCTTCGTGAATGTTTGCTTCGTCATAAGACATTATACCTTCAAACGACATGTTTTGCTCTAAATATTGCGACGAATTTGACTTCGTGGGATCGCATGCAGCTAGAGCCTCAAATTCCGACGCGGTCTGAAAATAATCGCCTCCCAATACCAGCATTGGTTCTCTTACAAATTCAGAGGCTATGGGAGTTGGATGAGGGAGTGAATGGTGGCCAATCATACTGCAGCTTTGTGAAGAAATTATCTGAGATGCATTATCGAACAAAAGCGGACTAGTTTGTGCACATCTCATCTGAGTGTTTCGGGATCCAGTCATTCGCTGTACCACCCACCTGAAATTATGCTCATCTGTCTGGATGTGCCTGGGAGAATAAATATAGGTGATAATTGGAATCCGCTTCTTTGTTTCGTGCAGATTCTTGTGAATGCTAAGCGCCGGAGGTGGCTTCTCTTTGTTCTTCAGGCCCATTGCTGTACTCTTATATTACCTTACAAGAAATCAGAACTATTGCACAAACTGTGAGCTATCCGTACTCTCATACATTTGCCCTTTGCAAGACCCACAGCTATCTCAATTAGAAGCGCTACAAGTGAACAGCTTGACTCTGGCTGAGCGTATGATACCGATAATGAAGAAACTTTATCTATTGCGCAGGCTGAAGAAAACTGAGGAGGACACAAGAGCGTACGAACTTTATATTGGTCAGTGTGTGTGGCTGCTGAGGACCAAGAAACGCAGCTCGATTTTGCAATTAATTGATTTGTAGCGGACAAGAAGAAGAAGAGAATGCGAGAGAAGAAGGTAGCATGAATCATCCATTGGAAGCATCCATGGGGACATTGGGGAGACTTGGCTTTCGTTTTGTTGTCGTGTCGAGCTGAGACAGAGGAGAGACAGGAGACTGAATCTTGGCTGCTTCAGTAGTAAGTCTGGTCACCGCATGACTGCACCTGTCTCTCATTGTTCTATTTTTTTTTGTTTAATCTTATTTTCAATTTTAAAAAGCTAGACTACTAACTTGTAAGCCAAACTTCCCAACATATATCACTAAATTAAAATGACTTTCTAAAAAATGAGGTGTCATTCACAAGTAAATATCACCTTGTTCACATTGGCATAGCACGCCTTGAAATGCTTTAGATGACTCACACTTTTCATTTGAAACATTAAAACGCAAAGGCCATTAAAAAATCATACTACACAAGAAGGTACACCCTTCCAAGTTCCAAGCATGAGTGTGTTGAACAATTTTTAGGCTAATCATGATCTAAAGCAATGTCAAATATGTAAAATTTTAGTATAGTATGTAAAAAGAATGAATGTTTAATAATTGCAAACTTGAAACTTATTCCTTATGGCAATGTCAAAAATTGACTTGGTAACACATTATGGATATTGGTTTAAAATCAATTACATTTTTTTAAGGTATGAGAGTAATCATGAGACATTGAAATATCCATTTGGAATCTTGGTTTTAATGTTGCTAGATTAAACATCTTTTTTGGGCCATGGAGTCTTGCAAGGACAAGAGTCTCTCTTCAAGTCGGTCAATAAAGTTTGTGAAAAAGCTAACTATAAAGGACACTCCTAAAGTCTAAGGGACTAGCTAGAAAGAAATTGATTGTTATCTGGATACAAGTGCATCTCACAATGCTTATAGTTGTTACCTTGGTGTTGGAGATTGTTAGGCATTGATGCGTCCACCATTTAGATAGTGCAACATAGTTAGAAGCATAGCACCCTACATGTGTAAGTTTAATCCGATAAGCACATCATTTTTGCATTTTAGAACAATTTGGACCGTACCAAAATTAAATCAAGTAGAGGCCTAAAAGTCAAATCTAAAGAATAAAACAGTATTTTCCATCTATTTTAAAAATTTAAAGTTTAGGGAGGTAGAAATTGGTGAATAAGAAGAAGAGAGCAATACCTAAAGTTCACTATACTACATTATTATGTTCTATCAAGAGAAGAAGGTGGAGACTCTATCATTTTGGCAATTCTCTATTCGTCTCTCTCATCTTGTTATGATTTTAGTGTTCATGTTTTTTTGTGATTATAGGTATTTGCCTTGCTATCTTGATGAGAAAAGAGAGAGGAGACAAAGTAAGTCTCTCTAGGAAACAAACTACGGCGTGAAAGGAAAGGAGAAACTATTCTTTTAATCTATTTACTTTGTTATTGTTTGATCTAGAAAATAGGGTTTGAAAGAAGTAGAGAGAAGCCACTACGCATTTTGGTAGCGTTGTCGAGGAGTGACGCACTTCTACGATTCGGTCTCTCTCTCTCTCTCTCTCTCTCTCTCTCTCTCTCTCTCTCTCTCTCTCTCTCTCTCTCTCTCTGCCATACATCTTGCTAATAGATTGAAGGTGAGGTCCCACTCATTTGAGAATGAAACTCCAAATGACAGGTGAGCTATAGGTGCGACAAGTGTCAGAAGCCTAGTCGACTACTAATTTTGGCATCGTTGTCAAGGAACAAACCTGAGTCATTTGCATGATAGGCAAAAATACTTAGCACTATACCACAACATTGACTAGTATAGTGATGAGTATGTTGTTGTCGTCACTATCAACATTGTCGTCACTATCGACACTAACGAAGTATCGACACTACTGAACATCCTACATTTTTACATGCATATTTGAATAGTTAGCCTAAATACATGGATCTTCAAAGCAAGGTAACAAATCGACTTCAACATGAACCAACACTATCGGCATTGTCGTCACTATCGACACTATCATCACTATCGGTCACTATCAGCATTGTCGTCACGCTATCGACATTGTCGAAGTATCAACATTGCCAAAACTATTGAATCTTGAATGGTACCACTCAAAATGGAGCTCTTCCTTTGTCGAGTCCGAAATAGACTATTTCGCGCTACTATATACAACAACTGCTCTTGTCATGGTCACTATAGATTGTACAATTTACACTAAACAGCTTAGCATTATCATGTAAACACTACATCGTGCCTAACACATGTTCACAAGAACAGGTTAGACATGATCTCTATAATTTTATATACATATATACAACAAATTAGAATAAGCATATGTTGTGAGAATTAGAGTTCAAGTAAGAACTGATCAATTGTATCAGGTTATCTGACTGCTACTTTGGATTCTGGTTTATGACAAGTTTATATAAATTTTTAGCCAACTTAAAAAATTCGTAACTTTCTTATTATTTAGCAAAATAGAAAAAGTATCATACATCCACAAAGCCCTTTCTATCATCTACAACTCTAATTACTCATATCAAATTAACAAGAACAAAAGTAGAAGAAACAAAAATGAATCAAGCAAAAAAAAACATTAGTCCCCACTTATTATTTGAATGGTTTTGGACATAACTCTCTCAAATCACATGCAAAATGAATGACTTTGGTTTCAACCTATAGATAATGATCAAATCTATGAGTTCTAAATTTCCAAACTAGACATAATCAAAATAATACAAGAAATAAAGTTAAAACAATGTAGAAAACTTTAAACCAGAAATGCCCTAAGGAAGTTTGGCAAGAGTGTTGGAGTTGTGTGTGTGTGTTCTCTACAAGGCAGACAACAGAAGTGATCCTCAAACTTGCCTACCTTATGAAGAAAAACAATGAATACTATAAGGATCGCATTGAACTTCAGAAATTAAGACAATTACTTAGATCATTTGTCTGATTAGTAGAATATTTGGATAGGTGTCTTAGACAACCATAAAGAGAGCAAAAAGTTAGGTGTCTGTGATAGCCGTGAAATCTTCAAATCAGATATCCTACGTCAATTGGTGGAGCGAAAATATCAGATACAAAAAGAGAAAAGAATAAGAGAGAGCATTCGACAATGCTAGAGAGAGAGAGAGAGAGAGAGAGAGAGAGAGAGAGAGAGAGAGAGAGAGAGAGAGAGAGAGAGAGAGAGAGAGAGAGAGAGAGAGAGAGAGAGAGAGAGAGAGAGAGAGAGAGAGAGAATCTATCAAATTCAAAAATCTCTAAAGGGCTAGAAAAAAAATTGGTGGATTCATGGAAGTTAACTTTTACTTTAAACAAAATAACAAAGAGCTTATAATTGACCAAACCTCCAAAATACCAAGTTAGGTTTTCTTTGAGATTTGTGAGGGTTTCTACTCGATTTTGAGGTCATACAAAGATTCAAATGCAATTATTGGAAAGCAGTAAAAGCGACTTTGATCACTAGATTCAAGGCATGGAAATTTCTTGAAGATCTGAAAAAAATCAAGATGGAAAAACAAAATCGGAGATTATATAAAATGAGTGAAACATATCAAATTTGAATGTAATATATTGTTGACTCTAAATCAAATTTTAGTGATCATGTGGTCTCTAACCATTAGAGGTGCAAGATGTAGTTTATATTATTAAAATATTATAACACTAATACTTTTGACTTGCCATAACTTCTTAATTGTAGCTCAAAAGTATGTCATGTAGGATATCATTGGAAAGCCCTTGTCAAGCGCTTTCCAATGCACCAAACTCCGCTATATTCGGACTTACCACTAAAAAGTTATGCCATTTTCAGTGTGGAATCAAAATGTGGACTCAAAAAGTTACATTACGTAGATTTCAAATTTGAGTGTTTTGATTGGTCCATGTGTAAGAAAAAATTGAGAAAAAATGTAAAAAGAATCTTTACAAAGGGTCTTTTTTGGATTTAGAACTCCTCTAATGTAGATGTCGAAAAGCATCAAAACATGAACCTAAATGAAGGGAGCAATACATAGTGTTTCAGGAAGCAATGGAAGATGCATTAAGAGAGGAGGATTACAAATCTGATGTGTCGAAAAATGATAAATGTGCAATTATCTCTCAAACAACACATCTACCTACTCTAAAATTGCTCTGAAATAATATTCTAAAATCATAGAATTGAAATCTAATTTAGACTTCATGAAAGATCATACATCTGCTCAAAAAATGGATCATTCATAAAACAAAAACAGTTTTGGAACTAGGCAATGCATATTGTTTAAAATCAAACTAGAGTAGATAGTTCAAATACCGCTACTACAATTCTGCTTATTTTGATCGATAAAAGATCATGATTCTAAATCACTGAATAATCTATTACAATATCATCAACTTCTTTTTAACCAATCTAAAAACACTAATGATTACATCTGTATTTAGTTGTGCATAATTTCCCTAACAGTCTCTACTAGCATTGGCTTTGGTTCCAAAAAGTTAACTTCACATTCCGCTCTGCTATAGTTGCCCTGCAATTCTATTTCGACCATGAAAATCGAAATTTATTTTGACCTTGTATTTTGACCCACTACTTTAGTATTACCACATTTTTCATTTTAATCGTATGGATCAAAATTCTATTTCAACCTTGGAGATTGAATTTATTTCTTGATTAATTTCAATCCGGTCCAAAGATAGAAATCTAACACTCCCCTTTAATGTGGATCTTAGAAATAACAAATCATTATACCTTTTATGATTTTTATTGATACTGTCTTTGTAAAAATGTTCGTCATAAACTGAATTCTATAGAATTTGTGTAATCTCTTTACTAAGTACTTTATCTTTGACATAATGATACTTTATCTCAATGTGTTTGGACCTAGAATGAAATCTAGGAATAAGAGATAAAACTATAATATTTTGATTATCACAATAAACTGTCATACGCTGTGAAGGAGTAAGACCAAGTTTGGATAAGAGACATCTTAACAAGATCATTTCTTTTGCAACATGTGCAAAAGCAATGTACCAACTTCTATAGAAAATAAAGTAGTAGAAGTCTACTTCTTACTATTCCAAGAAATAGGATCATAATTGTAAAGAGAAACATAATCTGAAGTTAATCTCATTTGGACATTCCCTGTGACTTGGCACCTTTACAGAAAAGAAGAGTTAAAAGATCAACAATATATGTTGAAGATATTTTACGTTATCGGATTGAAGAAAAAAAGAATCTGGATCTGTGGATAGATGGGACTTTGTATCCTAAAGATTACAATACCCTACAACATCATGTCTTCTCCTCGATAACTCAATTAATCATATGGATATGCAATGGGCGTAATGGTTTCTTGGGATATATTTTCTCGGTTTTTTTGTGTGCCTACAAGTCATGGTTTATTTTTGAGGTAATTTCAATGTAAAGATTCTGGAAGTAGACCAGAATACAAATGATGATTTCAGAGGAAGCTAGGCCCACTTGATCTCAACATCAAGCGAGCATCGACATAGTGAAAAAGTGCTTGAGAGAGTGTGTGTGTCATACAAAAATTATTGCAAGAAAATATAGGTCTTCGAACAAATCATTAGTGATTCTTTAAAGTTATTTCAGATCCTAGAATAAAATCTGAACAAATGCAAGTAATATTGCATTCTATTCGTTTGGAGAATATACAATTATTGAAATATGTGGAACTATTGACAAAGAAGTCTAAAAACTATAAACGAGAGCGACAATCTTGCAAAGGTATTCAGAATCTCTCAAGAGGAGGTTATCGGACTAGAAGGATCTGTGCATTCAAGTTAGTATTTTGTAATTTCAATCAACTGATTGATTGAGTGTGTTTATTTGTTATTGTATTAAACTATTTTTTGATTTGTTTTTTTCTATGCAGGTTTGCATTGGTTGCGAACCAAAATATAAGAGATAATGGATCAATTGGAAAGACATTGGGTTGTATATTGACAAGTAAATCAATTGAATCTATGTTAATGAATGATAAAAGTTCTCGTATAAAGTCTAGAATTTAGAGGGCTTGATGATGGACATACACAAATTCCTAAATAAAACATTAATCCAAGGTGCTTGTGATTTTGCCGGGATATGCAAGGAAGCATATGATATAATTTTCAAACTTATCAGAGAAGCATTTAAGCAAGTTTGTATTAAGAAGGTTCATCTTCCAAGGTCATATCATTTAAAGCATGAGAGAAATAACCTAAACATAGGAATGCATGAAATTATAGGCACTCCATTTCATGATAAAGAGACATATCACAGACCGAAGGAAGATCCCTTTCATAAAATGCATCAAACAGCCTATTTATTGATTTAAATCAATTATTGAGATATATGATTAGTTTCTATGACATCACAGTGGAAAAGGTAACTAGTAAAATAATCATGGTATCTAAGTTAGATGAGTCAGAAATAGTTAAAGGGTAGAAGACAGAGAGGGTTAGTATACCTCTCATGAATGGTACCCTTGCACAATCAATCGGTCAAGGAGATTTGAACTTCAGTGTTCAATCAGAAAATGATATCTAGTGGCTGGCAGCCTTCCAGATATCTTTACTCATTCATTAATAAAACATGTCTAGAATTTGTGATTAGAATAATTAACATTGTTTTTTAATAGACTAACTATTTATGGCACATGTATCTTAATAGGTTCTGAAAGGGGATCATGATATTCTATTATGGATATTTTGTAGAACATCTTATCCTTGGATCATCAAAGAGAATATGGATGGTGTAAAGCCCAATGTACCTAGAAAAGGAGATTTCAATGTGGAATGGCATTTGGCAAGTGATTTGACAACATTAAAATGCATGTACAATGCATCTCATGGACCTACATCTAGGCATCCTTGTATATACTACATGAAGACAATGAAAGATGTTACAAGATGCACATGTATTACAAGAGGAAATCTTGAAACCTATTTTGCCGATTCCACTAAAGAATGTACATATATGTATTCTACATGCAGAGGTAAGAATAATAGAAAAGCTCATTTATCTACACATACTATTTGCTTGGACTACCAAAGCAGCATCATCCTTGTCCTATCGAATGCAAGACTCT
The DNA here is from genome assembly GCA_029204225.1 of Diphasiastrum complanatum. NCBI lineage: Eukaryota > Viridiplantae > Streptophyta > Lycopodiopsida > Lycopodiales > Lycopodiaceae > Diphasiastrum > Diphasiastrum complanatum. The sequence goes on along the minus strand of CM055100.1, from coordinate 51,559,961 downwards.
ACAAAGGACACGTAAAAATAAAAAAGGATGAAAAGTTTTCTGAAAAAAAAAATTGATATCAAGTATTCAACATTCTATCTAGAAGGATATCATTGCTACAACTCAGGATTTTGAGGTGAGAGGTACAACTAGATTATAGAAGGTTGAGGTGTGGAAGAAATTGGATAGAATGATTCAAATCTTTGAAAAAAAATCATTTATAGATACAGATAGGCATGTCATCCAACAAGCTTGTGTGCAGTTTGTCGATGTTGTATCAAAAGCATGGGGTCCAACTCACATCACACACTACATGGTTAGTTTTCTGCAATGAGCACTATTTACTAAGATATCATTCAAATGAATACCTACTTAGATATCATTTCTCTAATGTTGTGTTTTTCTATTGTGAAGCACATACTCAGAGATTAGACAAGATTTTTTGCCAATGCATATGGAAGCATGAGCATTTGGTCATCACAAGGAAAGGAGAAATCACATTGGCAAGCACGAGCAACATTTCATAGAAACACTTAGCATGGAGGAACCAATAAGAAAAGAAGCTATATTATTTAAATGTTTCAATGGTTTTATAGAAGAATTCAAATTCAACAGATCACCAAATCCTCAGATTATGACAACTTTAGAAAAGCTTGCAAATCCATTGAGCAATAGAGAAGAAGCTAGAAATTTAGAGTGTACAAATGCAAGTTCATTCTGTAAAGAATGTGGGCCTCAGGGCCACGCACACACACGTACCCACGCGAGCCGTGTATTGGGATCCCAACCCCAGTCGCCTAGCCACTCGCCATCCGTCTAACCCCCAAAAGGGCTGGTACTAGGGAATAGAGGATATGGAGAAGCCCCAACTTATATATGGGAGAGTTCAAGGCAAGCAGTTACTTATGGGACATTGAGAATTCTCAGGGCCTTCACTAGGCGCTCAATCCCACGGCACTTTCACTTAGAATTTGCTTTGCACAGGAACACAGATCATGCTACACAGTAACACAGACAGAAAACACTCTCCACAACAAGCTCACATAGCAACTGTATTTCTCAAAATGAAATTACACTGTACATATAGTTGTTCACTCAGGCAACCCATGCATGACCCAGATTGTCGTTGGCGGGATGCGTGTCCCGTCGACTTGCCTCGTGGCGAGGCCAACTGGTCCCTATCAACTGATAGGACCCACAGTACAGTAGCACAGTGATTCTACTTTGATTCTAACTCTCTCTCTTAAAGTAGAGTCTACTTTTTATACAGTCATATACATAACTTCAAAGTCAACAGACTTTAAGTATAGAAAGCTTTGATCTAAACTTATCAAATCCATATAAGCCATGATGTTATCTTTGATGAATCCAAGATGTATGAAGATGAGGATGCTGAGAAGATAGATACATCTAGTGGGAAAGATGGTATAGTGAGGATACGCAATGTGTAGTGCTACACAAGAAGCTATATGGTTGAGACAAATCTTGGAAGAAGTTGGCATGAAGCAAAAAAATCCCACGACATTACATAGCGACAGTCAGAGTGGAGTCATTAGACTTGTACTCACCTCCACTATCTGATCTTAGGACTTTGATCTTCCTACCTGTCTGATTTTCGACCAATGCTTTGAAGCTCTTGAAGTTGTCAAATGCATCTGATTTCTTCTTCAAGAAGTAGATTCACGTTTTACGTGACATATCATCAATAAAGGTCATGAAATAAAAGGCTTTACCTAAGGACATGGTCCTCATATAAATAAAATCAGTGTACATCGAAACTCAAATTACCTGACGTATATCGACATTTTCACCTTGGCTAATGAACCACTCCATAAAGCACTTTACATTTCTAATGGCATACCAGCCACAACTGAATGAGTCAACTTGCTGAGAGGACTGAGAATCAAAATACAGAATGTTAGTTTCACATTTTTATATGGCAATTTGCATACGAAAAAAGTAATTGAAAAATTGGTTACATGTGCGTCTATTATTTCTATGTGCTTTGCTACACACAGGGCCTTATATGATCATGCTTTTGTACATCTCAATGTCGACATTGAGGTGTGGTGATCTCAAAGAGTTCATTCTTAGCACCCTTGGACTGCAAAACCGGCTTCATCCACTCTTAGTAATATAATATGTACAGACCAGTGATGACTGCAAACAACCAAATAGTCAACGATATGTAAATGAAAAAAATACAAATAAAGCATACAATAAAACAAAAATAAAACAATACATATTTTTGACAGTATGGTTCAACAAAAATTTCGGTATCGCTTGGCATGGGTCGTAAACATGATGAAGCTTATTGCTCGTCCTTAAGCAAGTGACAAAAAAATTGAGTAAGAACAAAAACACCTGGAACATTGTGGCTTTTGTACAATTGAACCCAATAATTGAGTCCAGCTTCGACAATTGGGTATGTGATGTCCGAGACTTATTCATTAGTTCCTTATAGATAACAGGATTAAAATGATTCATATATGAGGCCGAATATATATTAAATATAAAGTGACCACCTAATTTATCTATTTTTTTAGCTATGTACTCGTCAAAAATTATATATCATTCAGAATCAAAAAATGTCAGCATGGGATCAACCAGATATTGAACAACTAAATTTTTATGTACAATTCCTATTGATTGAGAAGACCTTTCAGGAAAGAGAGCAATTGATTTTGTGATGTATCTATCCAGAGTGGGCTCTCACTAGTGAATGCTTGATTTGTGATGAGTAGCTACATGCTGCTGGTGTGACTCCTCTTTCCATGACTCTGATTGATCCATAGCTTGGGGGCTAGATCCGTACGATCTAGGTTTGGTTGGGTTGGTTTAACCTCCACCGATTCCCATGTGTTGTTGCTTTGTATGGTATGCTTAGGCTATAATCATGTTGTGAGGACTTTATATTGGTATCAGAGGCAGTCTAAGCAGGATTTACCATTGAAAGTGCTGAGTGAAAATCTCGACGATTTCTCGAGAATCTGACGGAGTAAGCAACAAAACGGTGGATTTGTGAAATTTTCTTCCCGTCGGAAATAATTTTTGACTTGCAATCGATTGTGTGGTAAGTGCACTACCAGGCTCACAATTGGTTGGTCTTTGTGCTTTTCGAATTTGTTTCTTGGAAGGAATTCTGTGTCAATTCTGTTATTGCCGATTACTCTGTGGTTAACATTTTTGTGAAAGCAACAATTACTTTATTGGTTGCTGGATTTTTTCCTACGGTTTCTTGTTCTTCTCAAAAAAATGGTTACTGTTTTTCGAATGCTGTCTATTGTCTGTTTGGAAGCCGGTTTGGTTTTAAATCGGTGGAAATAGGCTGTGATAGAAGCAAAAGTACTCTAATTTGTTGGCTGTTGAGTGTTGGTGATGTCTGACAGGTTTGCATGGCTGCTTACTGAGAAATCACAGGCTTATGCTTCATTTTCTAGCAAACTAACGGTTTGTTTGCAGGGGTAGAAGCCTGTAAAGCTATTCTGGAGGATGCTTGGGTTCAGAACAAGTGACTATTGAATAAAAATAGTTGTAGTAACCTGCAAACTAAAGTTCTGAGAAAATTTTGGCAACATAACCTCTGTTTTTCATGCACAGTGATGGCAAAACCTTGCAAATCTTGCTTTCAAACTTTGCTTATGCTGGAAACTTGTTTTAAAAGCAAAAAACAAACTGTAAAACGCTGTGAAGGCAATGCATCTGCGAAGAAACAGCAGATGATGGTGCCTTAGTGCTTCCTACTGCTAAAAGGTTGAAAAACTGTGTAAAGAAACTACAGAAAGGTGCTGGAAAATCTGTGGGCAGCCGTCCTCCCAAAACGCCCATAAACCTGCACAGTAAACCCGAAATGATGGGGAGGGTGGGCGCTGATCCATCCTCACCCATCCGACTCCATCTCTCTCTCTCTCTCTCTCTCTCTCTCTCTCTCGCGGGCGGATTCCTCGGCTACTGCATGCGGTTCGGGCAGGAAGAGGATGGCCGAGAAGGGAGGCCGTGTGCTGGCGTAAGCTGGCCCGAGGAGAGGGAAATGAATAAAGAGGGGGGGGGGGGGGGGGGGGGGGGGTGGGTAGGCTAATTTTTTTTTTTTTTTTGAGTTTTTTTGTTAGATTGTGATTTCTTGACGAAAGGTATTTTTTCACTTCTAACGAACTGTATATATTTTTGCAGTTAATTATCTGCGTTAACAGTTGTTGAGAGATTTTTGATGCATTATCGGTTAATTTCGGTTTGTTATTGCTTTGAACCCATTTGCTGATTCGTTGGTATAATTTGTAAATGAAAGCACGTATGGTCTAAAAAATCGGTTTTTTTAAGACATTGCTTGGTTCAAAACTATTATACCCGTAATAAATGTGTTAACTGAACGACATTTTTTTAATTTTCAGTTGGCAAGCAAATGGATACAGATGAAATTTTGGAGGGGGGTGCTACCGAGATTCACCCGGCATCACCAAAACTTTGAGATCTGATGGAGGTGGTGAGTATTTTTCGACTGAATTTATTGATTTTTGCAAAGATCAAGGGATCAAGAGGCAGACTACAACACCTTATTCACCACAGCAAAATGGAGTTGCAAAACGAAATAACAGATCTATTGTTGAGATGGCCAGGGTGATGCTCAAAAGCAAGGGTCTGCCAAACACCTTATGGGCAGAAGCTTGTAGCACAGCTACGCACATCCTGAATCGGTGTCCTACAAAATCCGTGGAAGGTAAGACACCTCATAAAGCTGTTACTGGAAAGAAACCTAATATTTCTCATTTGAGAGTATTTGGTTGTGATGCTTATGCTCATATTCCTGATGAGAAACGAAGGAAATTGAATGCAAAAGCTATCAAGTGTATTTTCCTTGGATATGATGAGAAGGCCAAGGCATACAAGATGTATGACACAAATGCACATAAGCTTGTAATTTCTAGGGATGCTACATTTGACGAGATGGGCCAAGGTGAACAATCTGAAGTAATCACTGAACCTTTTGATGAGGGAGCGAAAGTACAGGTCAAGAAGGAAGTGGATTTTGATATAGAAAATCCATTGGGCAAAGGCAAGCCTGATGCTGAAATTCCCAAGAGAGTACCTAAATGGTACTTATCAGTCACAGATGGTGCAAAGAAGGGAGATACTTCCGAATCTAGTGAGCATGGAGAGTTTAGAAGATCAAGTAGAAATCGAAAACCTCCTGCAAGATTAGAGATGAATCTAGCCCTAATGGGATCCATCTTAACGGCTCAAAAACCTAAAACTTTCAACAAAACAAAGGAATACAAGGAGTGGCGTGCAGCTATAAAAACAGAAATGGAGGCTATATCGAAGAACAAAACGTGGGACTTGGTTGAGCTACCTGATGGTAAGACGCTTATCACATGTAAGTGGATCTACAAGACAAAGTATGGAACGGATGGGCAACTCAACAAGTACAAGGCACGATTAGTTGCAAGAGGTTTTGAGCAGCAGGAAGATATAGATTTTGAGGAGACCTTCGCACCTGTAGCCAAAATGGTAACTATTCGTTCTATCATTGCAATTTCTGCTTTCCATGGTTGGAAAATCCCGTAAATGGACGTCAAATCTGCTTTTCTTAATGGAGTATTGGATGAAGAGGTATATTTAGAGCAACCTCAAGAGTTTGTTGAGTCAGGAAGAGATCATTTGGTTTGTAAACTCAACAAAGCCATATATGGATTGAAGCAAGCACTACAAGCATGGTACTCTTGCATTGATGAGCACTTTAAGCGAAGGGGAATGGTAAAGAGTGATGTTGATCCTAATCTTTACATTCTAAGGCAAGATCAGATATAATGTTCATTGTGTTGTACGTGGATGATTTGATTATTACAGGAAGTAACGAGAGGTTAATTAATGAAATCAAATCAAATCTCTCCAATGCTTTTGACATGAGTGATTTAGGATTGATGCACTATTGTCTTGGCATTGAAGTATGGCAAAAAGAAGACATGGTCTTTTTTACACAAAGAAAATATGCACGAGACTTGTTTTATAAGTTCAATATGCATGATTGTAAGCCCTTGAGTACACCTATGGATGTCAACATGAAGCTTACTGCATATGGTGAATCTGAGAAAGTGGATGCTTATCTGTATAGACAGCTGGTGGGTAGTTTGATTTATTTGACACACACACGACATGATATTTCTTATGCTGTTGGTGTTGTTAGTCAATTTATGCAAGATCCTAGTCAAGCACACTGGAAGTTTGCTAAACGTATTCTCAGATACATTTGAGGGACATTGAATTTTGGTTTAAAGTATGATCAACCTGAAGCGCTAATGTTGGTAGGTTATACAGATGCCGATTGGGCAGGGAATATTGATGACAAAAGATCTACCAGTGGTCATACATTCAGTTATGGTACAGCTGCAATTTCATGGAGTAGCAAAAGACAACCTATAGTAGCTTTATCATCAACGGAAGCTGAATATCGAGCACTCAGCAATGCTACACAAGAAGCGGTATGGTTACCAAGATTGCTTGTGGATTTAGGTCAGCCACAAGTGGATGCTACTATTATATCTTGAGACAATTAAAGCTGCATTCACTTGCCAAAAATCCAGTTTTACATGCTCGAACCAAACACATCAAAATACACTATCATTTTATTTCGAGAGAAAATTCTTGATGGAGCCATTGATCTTGTTTTTTGTAAATCTGAAGATCAAATGACATATATTTTTACTAAGTCATTAGGTAGATATAAATTTGAGAGTTTTGTACTCTATTAGGAGTAGAAGAATGTAATTTTATCATTGAGAGAGAGTGTTAGAAATCAATGATAAACTTCATTGTTACTTTTTACGATGTACATTAATGTTGACAACTGTTACCAGTTGTAATTAGCTATAGGCTAGTCTATTAGTCTATTCGTAGGTTTTCTCTCTCTATCAGCGTTCAGGGTTTATATGTACATTTCATATTCAGTATGAAATTAGTGTGATAGAGTGATATTGCGTGTTCATCTTTCGGCTCCTTACTTGGTGATTGCTTATGGTGATGCTTGATGTTGCATTTCTGATTGTTGACAAGAAGATATTTAACTTGACAATAGTTAAGAAATTCCGTCAAAGCTGTAAAAATTCATCTATTTGAAAAGGATCTTCAAAAATCTCAATTAAATTGAAATCTTGTCATGTACATACTTGCTCGAATCAGCTCAAAGAGTAAAAAATAATTACAATTATGAATTTTTGAATTGAGGTCATTATTTTAGTACTTTTATTGATTTGGTCCAAATTTGACATTACAGGAGTTCTCAAACTTAGAAGGGCCATTTGTTACAAGTTTTTTTTTCCTTGTTGTTTATGTCCATGTGGCCCAATCGGTTCTTGACATAGTGGCTTCTATGTTACATAACTCGCCTGACCCGGAAAACACAATTCATGTTTGGGCAAATTTGAATTTTTGGTCCGATAGATTGGAAGCATACTATTGGCTGGTGTGCGCGACGACTAGTTGACTAAACTGCTTGGGTTAACCTCAAGTTAAAATTATCTTGATACTCGCAAATAGGTTTGGTGTCTATTATGCTCTGGACTCTCATATTGACAAGTTCAAACGTGAACTCTTCAAGCTATGGCGATGAGAAGGAGACCGAGATCCTTGATATGCTCTGCAATTTTTTATAATGAGAGGGAAGACAATGTCACATGGATTGCCCATGAATATCATAAGGCTTCTTGGGACTGATGCATCCATCGGCGAGAGGGGCTTTTCACCAAAAGAAAAAGGCCAAGTATACATATAGATCTTATTGGAAAGGGCGGATTATTGATTTCAAAGTTTCTCCAAGAGGACAAACCATTTCAGAGGTGCTTATTCAACATGTTAATATGCATTCAAAACTTAATGTGGAGGCTGTAAATCCATATGATTTTTGAAAGTGTAATTGTAAGTATCTTAATTTTTTGGGTTGCTTGTCATTTTTAAAACGTAATCGTATTTATAAAAAATGTTTTTGTTCCAAGCTATATAATGATGTACAAAAGTCACTCAAAATTAGTACTGGATCAAGAAATGTGCACTTAAGCTGGTTCATTGTTTGTCAGCTCTTTTTCAAACACGGAGGTGCATCGAACTCTCACATTGTTTGTTTGCAAAAATCTATCAGATGATTTTTTATTCAAATTCATGGACAAAAGTTGAGATATAAGATCCATTGTAGATATTGCTTGTAGAATCAAACATTCATTCATATCATTTCGATACAGTATAGAAAACAAATGCTTAGTATGGTGTTTCATTATCAGAGATAAAAAGAACACAATGGTACTTGGGCCCCATTCGATCAAGATCTAGACAGCATTGGACACACTTATCGTATATGCATTGATATGATGGCAAATGGGGATCTACTTACTACTATTGAGGTTGAGCAGGACTGGACCTTATTCTACATTAGAATGGAACTGACACTTTTACATCAAGATATCCCCGAATATTTCAGCCTTATATTGGATGGAAAATTGGTATGTGAAATCTATGAATTTGTATATTAATTTGTATTCATTATCCTATTTGTCAATATTTGGATCACTAACTGTAATTTGATTAATGTATGTTTGTGCAGATACGTAAAAGACATGAAGAGAAAATCAAATGCAAAGATTTGGGCGGAATTGTTTAGATAATAGAGCAATCATGATACAAGATTTGTAAAAGCTCTCATAAATATTAATATATTTCTCATTTTCTGAGAATGTACATGTGCATCCCCTATTTAACAATGGATGCTTTTATCCCATTGTCTCTATCTTTCTATATGCCCATGATTATTCATAGGGCATTACATCAAAAATGTATATCTCTATTTAATCTATTATTTACGGCTCAAAGTAATATGGATTATCTCCACCCTGCACTAGTGTCAGTTGTGGACTTGATTGGCCTCTCGTTTTCGCAGCTGGACTGGGTGTTGCATGAGATAATAAGTTCACCAACATTTGTTGACAAGACTCATATATCTCATTCATTGTAAATGCTCGACATTTATACTGCAAATCCAAAATCTCTCGTAATGGCTTCCTCACAGGATTCACATGCGATCACTATTCAGGTAAAGCCTTGTTTAGAATACTATGCGTAGATGGTGCATACGCAAAGAGTTATTAAACAAAGACTAAGAAGTAGGGAAGACGGTTTCGTTCATTACTAGTGCAGTTATTTTTCAAACATAAAACTGCTTAGATAAATATGGCTATATGCTTTACGACTGCCGGTTCTTGTTCTCACCAACTAATGCTGAAACCAATAATACAAGTATTGATAACCTAAGCGCCCGAGATGCACATGGATTTGTGAGAGAGATCGCTACACTTGTAGGGATCGGTAGACATGGATTTGCCCTTATCCTAGTTCAAGTATGAGGGTAAGATACTTGGCCAATATAATATTACGCAGGTAAAAAAGTGTTATAAGACACGATTAGTGTTTAAAATAAATGAAATAGTACGATAGCTGGCGGACTCTTGGAACACATGGATTTGCTCAGGAGTTTCGATCATGGTACTTCACCTAATAAGCAAATATTGGTATAGCATGGATTTGCTCCATATTTGAGTACCGATCCACGCTATTCTTTGTTTGTAAGATGCATATTATTTAACACAGTCTTGATTTTTTTTTTTAAGTACACATGTTGCTTTGCAGAAAAATAGATAAATAGCCACCTGGAGATTGTTGATGCAGAAGTAAGTATTTCTCATCAAGTATTTGATAGGTAATATGATTTGTTTTTTTCAAAGTGCACAACTAACCTATCATACGTTTTGTGATTGAAGTGAGCTCAGCAAGATGATGGACGTAGCTGTGGATGTTCTCCATCCGCAATATACAGAACTTCTTAGAGTGGTACATCATGCAATCCAGGGCTCCAGATATACGAAAGGTAAATTGACTAGTTAATGGCCTAACTAAGTTATTTTTGATTTGTGATAATGCACGAGTACGACTCTAGGTTTTGTCATAATGGTAATAGCCACAGAAGCAATGCCGATCAGCATCTTGAAATAAAACAACTGCTCATAACTTACTAAAGAGAGTGTGTCAACATGTATACTCTACCATTCGATCTCTTTATCATGATACTTGTTGTGTACATACCTGTCTGACGGTGTAATCCTTCTCTGCAACATGGAATTGGAATGTGTAGTTGTAGTCTAGCTACCACTGTAGAGATAGAGACAGAAACTTATTGTATATCATTGTTCGTGTGTGAGTTATCACAACCCATACTTAAAGAGAAAACTGTTTGCACAAAAAGCATGTAGTAGGTCGTTGTCAGTTAGCGATAACTCAACCTTTAGGTATACCAACCAACATGATAAGCAAATGTGAGTGCTTCCATCGTTGTCCTTCCAACGATGGAGGAGTGCATGCCACCGAAAGTATGTATAAAGGTATGTAAGCAATCATCCAAACCGTGAATCATTATCATCGTTGTCTCGGCGAGCATCATATTAGTCCAACGAGTAGCAAAATGCATTATGCAATCAGATGTGTAGGGAATGCGTTGCCAGCACATTTCCAAAATGTATGTCAATCACGCAAAATCTTATACTTTCTGCTAGAGCACAAAATTATGTATGCTAGCAGAAGTAAATGTTGCCTTGAAGGTGGTAAATCGCGATTTACAAACAATACCCATTTGCCAAAGCATGCAAGCAGTAAGACCAAATAAGAGTGGTGGTGGATCGCGATCCAGTGCCTTCTATACATCATATTATGATAACAAAAACCCATACACAACCATTCTTTCTGTTTGTAAGAAAGGTGGTAGCTGATCAGTATGGCTTCTGCCCTGATACGATCTCGTTAAAGGGCTGAACGTGTTGCTAATTTAGAAAGTGAACGATTGGGAAGATTGGACATACTTGTTGTTAATGCAATCTAGCTGATAAAGTAGTGAATCTTGTTTTGGACATGGATAACAACTGATGCTTAGCTATGACACCTGTCTTCCTCACGCGACTAACTTGTGCGGTTTTGTTGTGTGGGACGGTGGTAGGTAACACTTGGGTGTCTTAAAACTTGCTTCGCTTTAGGGTTTGGTCTTGACTTGTCAAGAGGGACTATGTGAAATATTCTCTCTCTCTCTCTCTCTCTCTCTCTCTCTCTCTCTCTCTCTCTCTCTCTCTCTCTCTCTCTCTCTCTCTCTCTCTCTCTCTCTCTCTCTCATGGACAATACTCATTTCTACCTGATTACGCCTCGTTGGTTTATTTACATTTGATGCTAGCTGGTTAATAAGTCATCTTAGGCCATTTGGTGTATATGCCAAAATAATGGCTTGGTTTTAAATTCAAATTTTCCTTTATGAGCTTTTTGCCTCCACTTTCAACGGCCATGATGCACCCTACCACATCCTACGAATGAGATTGATGGCCACTTCCACAATGCTTCTAAGTGTAAGAGGAAAAGAAGTGACATAAGGAAGGGCGCCACTCTCATACTTGCTTCACTTTCTTTGCTTCTTGCTCCTCTTTCTCTTCGTCATGATGGCTCATGCACGGTAGCACCCATCTACGATCAACCATTCGGCATTAGCACATGGAAACGATAAGCTATTTCGCTTCACTCTTTGCATGCAAGTTTTGAAGAGCAATCATCCCATCGAGTAAATTTCCATGATATCTACGCAATGCACTAGTTGAGTCATAAATTTTGGGTGCCTCCATAGAATGGACTGTATCCGAACAAGATAGAACAAATTGGCATTCTTCTCCATTAGAACCCCGGGTCACGAATACAACCCTTTCAAACAACATGGTTTCAGGCATTATAATTGCCCACACCACACCTATGGTTTCAACATCCTCCATAAAAAATCCAAGCTCACCAACCGATACTTTGGAGACAACGACGAAGACTTTTATGTACTAGCCGCTGGAACTAGGCTTTTGAACAATTTTCCATGCCTTTGTAAAGAAATTGGATTCACATCACCAACGGGCATGAGGACAGTCTCTTCTGCTGCATAGAAAGCCTGCAAACGCTCATCATATAAACAACATTAGTATGAGAAGACGAAAACATAAAGTTTTTAATATATATATTATTTATATGAAAGTATATACATGAGTTTATGACAGTATGTATATATGTATATATATATATATATATATATATATATATATATATATATATATATATATATATATATATATATATATATATATATATATATATATGAATATATAACCATATATTATCTCATATGTGATTAGGTTTTTAAATTAGAAAAAAAAGTTTAAACCCCCCCTTATTAAATTGAATTTTCTAAATTCAAGAAAAGGTTAAAATCCCTCTGCCCACCCGTTGTGGCGGGTGGGCAGGGAGAGGAGAATATAAAAAAAAGTTTTTTTTTATTAGAAATCCCCCCCCCCCCCCCCGGCCGTTTTTTTTTTCTCAATTCCCCCCTCCAGCGCGAAATTTTTGCGACTCACGCCTGTTGCGAAGTTTTCGCGATGCAGCTTGTCGCGAAAATTTGGTGAAGGCATCGCGAAATTTCGCGCGCAATTTGCTCAAGTTTTGGCAATGTCTGCGCATGAAACTTTTGCGCGTGGTCCCCCCCTCCCACCCCGCCCCCAATGCTTTTTTATAAATTCTCCCCCCGCCCTCGCCCACCCGCCATGGCGGGGGGGGGTGGAGGGGGGGGGGACATTAATGAAAATTTTCGCGATGCCTTCGCAAAAATATTGCAATGGCATTTTCGTCAATGTTCTCCCCCCGCCGCGTCGGGTGGGGGAGGGGGGGAGAGAACTTATAAAAAGGCTTTTAAAACATCGGGTATTTTTTAACTTCTCCAACGCCCACATTACTTAACTTAGAAGATTAGATTTAATGAAAAAGACATGGAGAAAGCAAAAAAATTTACCATATTGTAGGAGCAAAAAACGTTGAAGCAGGTAGCAATTCACTCTGATATAAGAAGGCCTAAAAATTTCAAAAGACAATGTAAATGAGCATTGTATGGGGGGTTTATTTATGTTTTTTTGCTATTGTCAAGTTCCATAAAGACTTATGGGACAAATGGGTCTCTCTCTCTCTCTCTCTCTCTCTCTCTCTCTCTCTCTCTCTCTCTCTCTCTCTCTCTCTCTCTCTCTCTCTCTCTCTCTCTCTCTCTCTCTCTCTCTCTCTCTCTCTCTCTCTCTCTCTCTCTCTCTCTCTCTCTCTCTCTCTCCGCCGGAACGCACAGTGTGGGTCGGTGGCCGCTCTCCAGGCTCCGGCGCCAGGGCCTGCACTGGTGCGCCGGGAGTCCAGATTGCTGCCAGTGCTAGTGTGGGAGCGGGGCGCTGGTTCAATGAAATCCCTGGGACCTGCCAAGCTGCTCCGGCCTACAAGGAACCGCACGCGAGCAGGATCCCGATGGCGGACGGCACCGCCTCGTTTGGTGGGATGCGTGTGGGTGCCATGTCCAAGCCGTCTATGGTGCTTGTCCCCGCGGCACCGCTCCCCTGGTGTTCGATGGCCATTGCTCGAGTGGCTCTAGCACAACAACGAGCTCCTGGACCAGCGACGCGGCACCGAGGTACCTCAGGAGCGGGCGCCGGTGCCCCTGGCGCGGTGCCAGCGTTGGACCTAGACTCTTGGCGCTACACGGCCTGTGGCGTGCAGGCGCTGGAGCCTTGGCGCACCTTCGTGAAAATTTCGCGAAGTTTCATGACTCGTATTCGCGAAATTTTTGCCAAGGCCTTCGCAAAATATTCGCGAAGGTGTGCCAGGAGTCCAACGCCTGCACGCCACAGGCTACATCGTGAAGACGAGTCGCGAAATTTTGCCAAGGGTCTGGGTCCAGGTCCAACGCTGGCAGCGCGCCAGGGGCACCGACACCGGCACCCGAGGTGCCCCGATGCCGCGTCGGAGTTCCAAACCTTCGTGAAATTTTGCGACTCACGCTTGTCGCGAAATTTTTTGCGAAGGCGCCCATCGTGAAATTTTTGCCACTTGCGCCTATCGTGAAATTTTTGCAACAGGCGCGCCAGGGGTCCAAGCATCGCGAAAATTTCGTGAAGGCCTGGACCCCTGGCGCGCCTATCGGAAAAAAACCTTTAAAAAAACAAAATAGTGTCAAACATAATAGGAAGATCATCATACCAAGAGTGGGGAGACATAACAAGACTGTAAGTAAGAGCAGGTAAAGGAGACAAAGCATCAACAACAGCGTTACTTTTACCAGGCTTATAATGAATATCAAAATGAAAAAACTGTAAAAACTGAAGCCAACGGTATTGACGATCATTAAGATCCTTTTGTGTATACAAATAACGGAGTGACTGGTGATCAATAAAAACATCAAACGGAACACGATACAGATAATGACGCCACTTCTTTAAAGCAAAAATGATAGCAAACAACTCTTTTTCATGAGTGGAATAGCACAGTCTCAACAGCAAAATGCTGGGAAAAGTCTGAAAGACATAAAACAGGGGCAGTGGTAAGCTTATCCTTCAAAGTATCAAAAGCTGACTGACATGCAAGAGTCCAAGCAAACGAAGTTTTCTTTTTCAACAGAGCATGCAAAGGAGATGCAAGAGTGGCAAAATGAGCAACTAGTTTACGAAGATGGATAGCAAGACCAAGAAACATACGAACATCATGAACATCAGCAGGCACAGGCCATGAAAGAATAGAACGGACCTTACGAGGGTCAAGACGAACAATACCATTAGTAACAAAGAAGCCCAAAAACTCGATTTGTACAACAACAAAAGAACATTTAGAATGTTTGGCATACAGATGATGAGTAACTAACAAAACAAAAACAGAACGAACGTGCTGAACATGAAGAGAGAGAGTGGTGCTATAAATGAGGATATCGTCAAAATAAACAATGACACACTTTCCAAGCAGAGGACGAAAGATGTTATTCATGACATTCTGAAAAGTGGGCGGGCCATTGGTAACACCAAAAGGAAGGACACGAAACTCATACAGACCAAAGTGGGTATGGAAAGCTGTCTTGTGCTCATCAGGAGGATGCGTACAAATCTGGTGATAACCGGAACAGAGGTCAAGTTTAGAAAAGATCTTGGCTTTGCCTAACTGGTCAAACAGGTCATCCATATGAGGGATAAGGTACTGATTACGGATAGTAAGTTTATTTAAAGCACGATAATCTATACATAGACGTTTAGTACCATCCTTCTTATCAACAAGTAAAATAGGAGCACCAAAAGGACTATGGCGTAATAAATCAGACACCTGATGTTGGACTTCCTCGCGCTCAACAATAGACATATGAATAGGAGGACGAGAAGGAGGTGATGCAGAGGAAACAAGGTCTATATGGTGGTTGACATCTCGTAAAGGTAGTAACTGAGTCGGCTCTCTAAAAACATGCTCAAATCACACAACAGTTCAGAAAATATCTGTGGCAAAGGTGGTGCATCCGCAATAGGCTGAACTGGCTGAACAGAAAGAATAGCCGCACAGTGGGCCTTCGGGAGGCTCCGTACAGTGGGCCTTCCGGAAATAAGCTGATAGCCCTGTCAAGAATCAATACCGAAAAATATATGCTGAGTACCATCATGAGAGAATGTCAATGTCTGCTGGAGGTCTACTGTAACCTCACCAAGGGATGCAAACCAATCAGCACCGAGGATAAGATCGTACCGTGTAAGTGGAATAATATGAAAATATGCCTGACCAAGGAAGTCTCCGATCCGATATGAAAGCTGCTGATACATCTGCATGCTAGGAAAAGAGTGTGCACTGGCAACCTCAACATGCAGGGGATGAGGCGTAGTGACTGGCATAGCACGAATGCGTGTAGTAATATGACTGCTGAGAAACGAGTGAGTGCTACCCGTGTCAACAAGAGCAATAAACTCATGACCAGTGATACGTACGTGAAGACGGATATGGTGTGGACCCGGCTTACCCTCCCAAGTAGCATAAGCAAGTTGAGCATGCCATACAGCTAGATTAGGGGGATCAGGAACAGGCTCAGTGGGTGTGGCAAACTGATCAACATGTGGGTCATCATCAAGAATATGAAGGCATATGGCAGAATCAGGACTATCATAAGGTGTGTCAGCATCATAGAAATAGACGGCAGTAGCAGTGGTAGGCTGTCAGCAATCACGGGCAATATGATTAGGACTCTTATAGTTGAAACATAAGCGTCTCTCACGGATCTCAGACATCTCAGGCTGTGAGTAGCGACGAACAAAAATAGGACGAGGAGAAAAATGAGGACGTGGTGCAGAAGGAAGAGTGGACGAAGGTGAACTGACAGATGTGGGATTAGCAAAGGATGGAGAGGAACAAATAGGACGTGTGAAAGGATGCAAAGGACGAGAAACAGAGGAAGAGATGAGAGAATACTTGTGCTGCAGTGTGGTAGCAAGGGAGATGGCATGAGAAAGAGTGAGTGGAAAAAAAGAAGAAACATCATACTTGAGTGCGCCTCATGATCAACAACGTAGCAAGAGATGAGCTCCAATGTAGAAATATCTGGGAATAGATAGGAAAGCTCTGTAAACCATGTCGTATAAGCAGCCAAGTCACCAGTGTGAGATAAGCTGCGAAAGATGTCGCGCTGTCAAATAAGCCACTGAGGATCAATCATCGCTAGACGGAGTGCTGTCATAAACTCTGTCCAACTAGCAAGGCCAGGGTGTGAAGCCGTTTGGCGAAACATGTGCCACCAAGTAGTAGCACGGCCCTCCAAATGTAAAGCAGCCAAATGTATCCGCTGAATGTCAGTCTTAAGAAACATAAGGAAGTAGGTCTCAAACTTAGAATACCAATTCTCGATTCCCATCGGATGACCCAGAATACACAGTAAGCTAAACCTTATCCTTAAAGTCTCGTGGCAAAGGACCAGATGGTGAAGGAGTCTCGGGTGGTGGAAAAGTACGCTGTGGGGGAACAGGTGGAGATAGTGGAGAAACACTGGACTGTAATGATAGTGTAGCAATCTGGACAGAAAGAGCAGTGAATGTCTCTCGTAACTCCTGGCGTAAATCAGTGCGTACATCACTCATGGCTTCTCTAAGATGATCTCGGAATTCATGCCGTACTTCGTCAAGGTAAGTGGAAGACGGTATGCGAGGCTCAGAAGATGTAGGGGAAGTATCCATGGTCAAGGAATGCAGGAAGTGAAGAGAGTGTAAGAAAAGCTTAATATCGGAGGGAGCAGACTTTTGTTGTCACCCCAAATATGCTTTAGGTACACAAATGACACTAAGAGCAAGAAAAGAAATGACAAATGTCAAGAAAAGGTGTGGAAAGCAAGGAAAAACCAGCAAAGATACCTCTCGATAGAGCTCCAAGCATGTGCGAAGAGTTGGCTGGAAAATGTGACCACAAGGAGAATGAAAGTGGGCGCTGGACAACCTCCAATCAATGTTGAAAATATGGCTGGAAATCTATGGAAAACGTGATGAAATACGGCGATGGACAACCTCCAATCAAAACTGAAATATGGCTAAAACTCTACTGGAACAATGGCTGAAAAATGTGATGAAGTAGGGCGCTGACAGCCTCTAATCAATGCTGAAAAAATGGCTGAGAATTCTTTCCCTGAATCAAATGGAGGATTCAAAAAAAAAAAGAGAAAAAGATTTGGAACTTGGGCGCCGGAAATAATCTGCCCAAAAAAAAAAAAAAAAAAAAAATTTCGGCCGCCAAATTTAGCGGAAGTACTTCCGCTAACTATCTGCTAAAGCTACGCCAAGGAAAATGCTCTGATGGGAGTTGGTCCTCCTCCAAACTGTGTTGAATGTTGCTGAAGCAAAGAGATGAAAGCCCTAACAAAGAGAGAAAAATCAGCAAGGAAAATGGGCACCCAATCAGAAAATCAGATCTGAAATTCAGCAATCAGGAAAGTGCTCTCATACCATGTGAAAGATTTCAGATCCTTAAGATCCAATCTACTTGAATGATCTTTGGTTAGAAAGAGAAATACACTACCAATCTCACCAATGTAGAAAAATCAGCATCTAAACACAATTTGAGATGCAAATACTGATAGAACTTGATCAAACTTGAATGAAATGATTATGTACTGTTGATGTCCGTAAAAAACCAGCAAGCTACTGTATTTCACACGTGTGGATCCAAAATTAGCAAATATAGATCATTCTACACATAGAATTGCAAGCAATCACCAAGATAGTGCACCAATGGATAGTAGAACCCAAGAGAATCATGTATAAGCATGAAATGAAATAGAGAAGAGAGAAGATCACTCTCTCCACGAGCTACATCCTTTTATAGTAAGTCCAGACCCTATTTGGCCACTTGGCTTTCCCACCAAAATGCTAACCCTACTAATTTTGGGTCTAGATTCAATGTACCCAACTTATTCAAATTGAATCTACTCAAACTCGCATTCTATCTTTCCCACACTTTCAGAAACTATTTATTCAAATGAAATTTAGACTAATGAACTTTGAAAAGTCAACCTCTAAGTCTAAAACAAGTTTTGGCCTCAATATGCCAAATATGGAAATATTGCAAAATGTGATGAAACTAGTTGAATCTTTCACACTCCCTCTTCAACTAGTTTTAGCATAGACTTTGATAATACTCCAAGTGAAGTCCTATGCTTCATGAACAAGTCTTTTCCCAATGCTTTTGTGAAGATATCAGCTACACATTCCCTTGAAGACACATGTTGAAGCTCCACCTCCTTGCAATGACTCGCTCCCTCACAAAATGATATCGTATCTCAATATGCTTGCTCCTAGCATTGTTTTTGACCATAGAACTTTGATCCATCATAACAATGATCTTTTTTCAAAGAATAGACCTTCTTTCAATGATCATGTAATGCTCAAAATAGAAATAACCATAATTGATATAGGGAATAGTGTCCACTTGGGATGCTTCACTATTTTTTACATCAATTTTACATGCAAAAATGTGACTAGAACATGAAGAATCAAATAGAATGTAAATGAGATGATTCCACCATGCTTCCAACTCTAAACTCTCTGGAAAAATACAGCAAACAAAAAATAAATGTGAGTAATCAACTTTTGCTTGCATGTCTCCTCCTCCTTTGTCCTTTGTTGCCTTGTATCCACCATGATACTCCATGAATGAGCTTCCATCTCCATCTTGCCTCAAGCTACCATCATACCTTGATGACTTGACCATGAATGAGTGACATAATGAAACTCCAATAGCTTCATTTCCATCAGCAAAATCAGCCAAGAATGCTAGTACAAATCCAACATCAAAACAATGCTCACCAATGTAGCTAGTTTTACTATATCTTGACAATTTGCACACATCCACATGAAATTGCTCAAACATGAGATAAAAAAAGTAAAGTAAACTTGAACAAAACTTCCTTTCTGCTCCTTTGACCTTACTTGAGTCTTCAATATGCTAAAAAAATAGATCCATAACATCTTTGCCAATTACCTCTCCTTTGATGCTCTTGACTAGCTCCAAATTGCCAACTTCCCTTTTGACTAGTTGAAGCGCTTTGAGATCAACTTCTTGATCTTCAACTTGATCATCAAAGTCATTGAACAAACTTTGTTTTCCAGATCCAATACTTGATTTTACAGCAAGATAACATCCATCCACTTGCATAGCACCATCTACACAAAAAAAATCCTCCAAACGATGTTCCACTCTTCATAAGAGATCGATACTCGAGATCAATTGCTTGGATCCACTCCTCTTCTTTCCTTGCTTGATCTACATTTGTAGGCTCATCCAAAGAGGTTAGGAAAGCAACATAATTTTCAGAAACTACTTGCTTACTCTTTTGATCATATGTGAGCCTTGAAGGTATTTGTTTTTCTCTTGATATTCTCCTTGGCTTTTGACTTGATGAAGGTCCATCATCACCACCATCCAAAGTAAGATCCTTCTCATCAACATCAAGAATGTTAGATCCATCCACTTTACCATCAATCATGCTTGAAGACACCTTTGGAATGTTCCCCTCATCAAAGATTACATCTCTACCAACAATCACTTTGTTAGTAGAAGGAATGTAAACCTTGTAGGCTTTACTCACCTCACTATATCCAACAAAAATACCTCTTCTTGAAGATGGACCCTCCTTGGTCCTATCATCAAGAGTAATGTTCACATAGCATGTGCATCCAAAGGTTCTTAGAAAGGTGACACTCGGCCTCCTCTTGAATAGCATCTCAAAAAGTGTCCTTCCATCCAAAATAGCACTCGGCCACCTATTGCAGAAGAAATTGGCACACAACAAAGCTTGATCCCAAAATGGTTTGTCAAGATTAGCACTTAACCTCATAGCTTTAGCACTTTCACATAAAGTCCATTCTTCCTTTCAGCCACTCCATTTTGTTGTGGGGTCCTTGATGTTGTATAGTCCCTCTTGATCCCATGCTTATCACAAAAGGCCTTGAACTTGTTAGATATCTACTCACCACCATTGTCACCTCTCAAGCACTTGATCTTTGTGGAAAATTGGTTCTCCCTTGCATTCTTGAACTTGACAAAGACATCATACACTTCATCCTTGCTCTTTAGTAGATAGATCCAACAAAATCTACTAGAATCATCAATGAATGTTACATACATCTTAGTTCCACTATTGCTAATTGTAGTAAATCCATGAATATCTGAATGTACAAGTTGAAAAGGCTTTGAAGATATAGAAATAGATCTAGTATAAGGTAGTCTATGCGACTTAGACAAAGCACAAGACTCACAAACATGCTTGTCATTACTTAAGGAACTTGGAAGACCAATCACAACCTTCTTCCTTGCCATTACCTCCAATGACTTGAATAGAAATTTGCTCCCTTGCAACACATCCAACTTGGTTAGCAATAACACAAGCATCAAGTTTGAACAACCTCCCTTGTCTTTTACCTTTTCCAATCAAGACATCCTTCCTTTTGATCAAACAAGCATCTCCATCAAACTCCACCTTGAGGCCCTTACTTAGCATTTGACTCACACTAAGCAAATTCTTGGTAATAGATGGAATAAACAAGACATCCTCCAAATGAACATTCCTATTTGTAGAGAGAGAAATAGGAATTGTGCCAATCCCTTTGATTGCACACTCACCATCATCGGCCGTGTAGATCACCCTCTTGTCATCTCCATATGCCGACAAAGAAGTGAAGTAATCTTAGTGAAAGGTCATGTGTGAACTTGCTCCACTATCAATCCACCAAGGATCTAGATCTCCATCATTAGCAAGCATACATGAAGACATCACAAAAGCATCATCATTTGCATCTTGAACATCCAAACCATCCTCATCAAGAGTAAGATTACCTTGCTTGTCTCCTTGATCTCTCTTCTTCTTGTAGCACTCACTTGCAAAGTGTCCTTTGATGCCACAATAGAAGCACTTGAGCTTTGATCTATCCTTCTTTTTGCCACTTGAAGAGGCATCCATTTGATCTTGCCCTTTAGACCACATTCTTTTGGTTTTGCCCTTGAATTTGCCCTTTGTGAACATAGCATCCTCTTGAAGTGTCGATGTAGATCCACCTCTTGCTTGAAGCCTATATTCCTCATTGATCAAGATCTCTTGAAGATCCATCAAACTTGGCAAAGTCTTTTGAATAGCAATACTTTGAACAATGTTAGCATGAGAATCCAACAAGCCATTAAGAATCACTTGAATAAGCTCTCCTTCCTTAATGCTTTCATCTATGAAAGCTAATTCATCATTCAATGCTTTCATTCTCAAAACAAAAGTACTTGGACTTTCTTCATTCTTTTGCAAACAAGAAAAGATTTGCCTTCTTAGAGTCAACACTCTAGAAGTAGACTTGTATTCATAAAGCTTCTTCAATGAATTCCAAGCTTCCAAAGATGATGTGCACTTACCAACTTCCTTGTTGGTAACATTAATCTTTATCATGTGTAGAGCCTTCTTGGCCCTCTTGTCATACCTCAATTGATCTTGTTGTGTTGTTGGTCTCTCCTCCAAATCTACAACAATATCCAAAACATCATTCATCTCAAGAAGTGACTCCATCCTCACTTTCCACAATGAATAGCTACTTGAGGTAAGCCTATCATTGGCTTCCAACATGACTCCAATTGAGGTTGCCATGTAGCAATGACCCGATCTTCTCTTTCAACCTGCTTCAATGCACAAAGCACTCCTTTGAACAACAACAAATGCTTTCAAAAGAAATCACCAAGATTTGAAACTATCTCACAAATTCTCTTCTAGCACTCACATAGAATCATGGAATCTTGATCAACCTATGATCTATCCTCAATCTAATGACTTTGGCCACTTCCTAAGATTGGAACACACTCAAATGAAGTCCAGCAACCTCACTATCTAGAGATCCAATCAAAATTAGGGTTTTGACAAAATCATAAAAAATTGACTATTCCAAATCTACATGCAAATGCTGAAAATTTGATATGCAATCTATAAGCCACCACTTAGGCTGAACCAATGATCCAAAAATCGGCCAAATCTGGTATGTGAATTCAGAAATCGGAATTGAACAAGTATATTGACCTATTTAGTGTTTTGATCTACACAAGATCCAATCTACAAAAGCAAAGAATCCGATTTTGGTGTAGAATCCTCTCTAGCATTCTCTAGACTTGATATCTTCACCAAATCATTGATAGATCTGATTTCCTCCTTCATAACCTGAAACAGAAGCTCTGATACCATGTAAAAAGTTTTTACACTTGGTGTGTGTGGTCGGGCTAGGAATTGAACCTAGGACCCCCCCCCCCCCCCCCCCCCCCCCCCCCATTCCGGTGGGGTGCTCTACCACTGAGCTACCCTTCCATTTGTGTTCCAAGAGTGTTGTGCAAGGGCTATAGCCTTGACACTTTCTAACACTCCCCCTCAAGGCAGAGCCCTTTTTAGCTACCGCCTGCCTAGACCACACCCACAACCATGGTTCTGATACCATGTGAAAGATTTCATATCCTTAAGATCCAATCTACTTGAATGATCTTTGGTTAGAAAGAGAAATACACCACCAATTTCACCAATGTAGAAAATTCAGCATTTACACACAATTTGAGATGCAAACATTAATAGAACTTGATCAAACTTGAATGAAATGAAAAAGTACTGTTGTTGTCCATACAAAACCAGCAAACTACTGTATTTCACACATGTGGATTTCAGGTTATGAAGGAGAAAATCAGATCTATTAATGATTTGGTGAAGATATCAACTCTAGAGCATGCTAGAGTCGGATTCTACACCAAAATCGGATTTTTTGCTTTTGTAGATTAGATCTTTTGTAGATCAAAACACTAAATAGATCAATATACTTGTTCAATTCCAATTTTTGAATTCACATACTGGATTTGGCCGATTTTTGGATCATTGGTTCAGCCTAAGTGGTGGCTTATAGATTGCATATCAAATTTTCAGCATTTGCATGTAGATTTGGAATAGTCAATTTTTTGTGATTTTGTCATAACCCTATTTTTGATTGGATCTCTAGAAAGTGAGGTTGCTGGACTTCATTTGAGTGTGTTTCAATCTTAGGAAGTGGCAGAAGTCATTAGATTGAGGATAGATCATAGGTTGATCAAGATTCCATGATTCTATGTGTTGATCATCTTGGATAAGTGCTGGAAGAGAATTTGTGAGATAGTTTCAAATCTTGGTGATTTCTTTTAAAAGCATTTGTTGTTGTTCAAAGGAGTGCTTTGTGCATTGAAGCAGGTTGAAAGAGAAGATCAGATCATTCCTACATGGCAACCTCAATTGGAGTCATGTTGGAAGCCAATGATAGGCTTACCTCAAGTAACTATTCATTATGGAAAGTGAGGATGGAGTCACTTCTTAAGATGAATGATGTTTTGGATATTGTTGTAGGTTTGGAGGAGAGACCAAAAACACAACAAGATCAATTGAGGTATGACAAGAGGGCCAAGAAGGCTCCACACATGATAAAGATGAATGTTACCAATGAACTTCTCAAGGAAGTTGGTAAGTGCACATCATCTTTGGAAGCTTGGAATTCATTGAATAAGCTTTATGAATCCAAGTCTACTTCTAAAGTGTTGACTCTAAGAAGGCAAATCTTTTCTTGTTTGCAAAAGAATGAAGAAAGTCCAAGTACTTTTGTTTTGAGAATGAAAGCATTGAATGATGAGTTAGCTTTCATAGATGAAAGCATTAAGGAAGGAGAGCTTATTCAAGTGATTCTTAATGGCTTGTTGGATTCTCATGCTAACATTGTTCAAAGTATTGCTATTCAAAAGACTTTGCCAAGTTTGATGGATCTTCAAGAGATCTTGATCAATGAGGAATATAGGCTTCAAGCAAGAGGTGGATCTACATCGACACTTCAAGAGGATGCTATGTTCACAAAGGGCAAATTCAAGGGCAAAACCAAAAGAATGTGGTCTAAAGGGCAAGATCAAATGGATGCCTCTTCAAGTGGCAAAAAGAAGGATAGATCAAAGCTCAAGTGCTTCTATTGTGGCATCAAAGGACACTTTGCAAGTGAGTGCTACAAGAAGAAGAGAGATCAAGGAGACAAGCAAGGTAATCTTACTCTTGATGAGGATGGTTTGGATGTTCAAGATGCAAATGATGATGCTTTTGTGATGTCTTCATGTATGCTTGCTAATGATGGAGATCTAGATCCTTGGTGGATTGATAGTGGAGCAAGTTCACACATGACCTTTCACTAAGAGTACTTCACTTCTTTGTCGGCATATGGAGATGACAAGAGGGTGATCTACACAGCCGATGATGGTGAGTGTGCAATCAAAGGGATTGGCACAATTCCTATTTCTCTCTCTACAAATAGGAATGTTCATTTGGAGGATGTCTTGTTTATTCCATCTATTACCAAGAATTTGCTTAGTGTGAGTCAAATGCTAAGTAAGGGCCTCAAGGTGGAGTTTGATGGAGATGCTTGTTTGATTAAAAGGAAGGATGTCTTGATTGGAAAAGGTAAAAGGCAAGGGAAGTTGTTCAAACTTGATGCTTGTGTTATTGCTAACCAAGTTGGATGTGTTGCAAGGGAGCAGGTGGTGAGTATATATCTAACAAGCTCAAGGATTTTTGTGATGAGCATGAGATCAAGAGGGAGTATACATCAAGGACCCCACAACAAAATGGAGTGGCTGAAAGGAAGAATTTTTGGGATCAAGCTTTGTTGTGTGCCAATTTCTTGTGCAATAGGTGGCCGAGTGCTATTTTGGATGGAAGGACACCTTTTGAGATGCTATTTAAGAGGAGGCAGAGTGTCACCTTTCTAAGAACCTATGGATGCACATGCTATGTCAACATTACTCTTGATGATAGGACCAAGGAGGGTCCATCTTCAAGAAGAGGTATTTTTGTTGGATATAGTGAGGTGAGTAAATCCTACAAGGTTTACATTCCTTCTACTAACAAAGTGATTGTTGGTAGAGATGTAATTTTTGATGAGGGGAACATTCCAATGGTGTCTTCAAGCATGATTGATGGTAGAGTGGATGGATCTAACATTCTTGATGTTGATGAGAAGGATCTTACTTTGGATGGTGGTAATGATGGACCTTAATCAAGTCAAAAGCCAAGGAGAACATCAAAAGAAAGACAAGTACCTTCAAGGCTCACATATGATCAAAAGGGTAAGCAAGTAGTTTCTGAAAATTATGTTGCATTCCTAACCTCTTTGGATGAGCCTACAAGTGTAGATCAAGAAAGGAAAGAAGAGGACTGGATCCAAGCAATGGATCTTGAGTATTGATCTCTTATGAAGAGTGGAACATCTTTTGGAGGATCTTGTTGTGTAGATGGAGCTATGCAAGTGGATGGATGTTATCTTGCTGTAAAATCAAGTATTTGATCTAGAAAACAAAGTTTGCTCAATGACTTTGATGATCAAGTTGAAGATCAAGAAGTTGATCTCAAAGCACTTCAACTAGTCAAAAGGGAAGTTGGCAATTTGGAAGTAGTCAAGAGCATCAAAGGAGAGGTAATTGGCAAAGATGTTATGGATCTAGTTTTGCAGCATATTGAAGACTCAAGTAAGGTCAAAGGAGCAGCAAGGAAGTGTTGTTTAAGTTTACTTTACTTTTTCTATCTCATGTTTGAGCAATTTCATGTGGATGTGTGCAAATTGTCAAGATATGGTAAAACTAGCTACATTGATGAGCATTGTTTTGATGTTGGATTTGTACTAGCATTCTTGGCTGATTTTGCTGATGGAAATGAAACTATTTGAGGCTCATTATGTAGCTCATTCATGGTCAAGTCATCAAGGTATGATGGTATCTTGAGGCAAGATGAAGATGGAGGCTCATTCACGGAGTATCATGGTGTATACAAGGCAACAAAGGACAAAGGAGGAGGAGACATGCAAGCAGAAGTTGATCACTGACATTTATTGTTTGTTTGCTATATTTTTCTAGAGAGTTCAGAGCTGGAAGCATGGTGGAATAATCTCATTTACATTCTATTTGGTTCTTCATGTTCTAGTCACATTTTTACATGTAAAATTGATGTAAGAAATAGTGAAGCATCTCAAGTGGACACTATTCTCTATATCAATTATGGTTGTTTCTATTTTGAGTATTACATGATCATTGAAAGGAGGTCTATTCTTAGGAAGAAGATCATTCTTATGATGGATCAAAGTTCTATCGGCAAAAACTATGCTAGGAGCATTGGAAGCTAGGAAAGCGAGTTTTGAGGTACTTGGAACTCGAGATTTTGGCATACTGTATGCAGGATCATCACCTAATTTTATTGGATTTTCAGATTCGGACTATGCTGGAGATGTAATGGATAGGAAATCCATTAGTTCTTAGTGTATTTTCATAGGTGATGGAGCTATATCATGGATGTCAAAGAAAGAAGCCACTATCTCATTGTCATCTAGTGAGGCTGAGTACAAAGCTCTTACACATTGCACAAAGGAGATGATATGGATCAAGAGGATGATCAAGGATCTTCACTTGATGGATTTTTCAGAGAGACCAATCATCTTTTGTGACAATCAATCAGCCCAAAGAATGACATCCAATCCTATCTTTCATGCTAGGAGCAAGCATATTGAGATACAATATCATTTTGTGAGGGAGCGAGTCATTGCAAAGGAGGTGGAGCTTCAACATGTGTCTTCAAGAGAATGTGTAGCTGATATCTTCACCAAAGCATTGGGAAAAGACTTGTTCATGAAGCATAGGACTTCACTTGGAGTATAATCAAAGTCTATGCTAAAACTAGTTGAAGAGGGAGTGTGAAAGATTCAACTAGTTTCATCACATTTTGCAATATTTTCATATTTGGCATATTGAGGCCAAAACTTGTTTTAGACTTAGAGGTTGACTTTTCAAAGTTCATTAGTCTAAATTTCATTTGAATAAACACTTTCTGATAGTGTGGGAAAGATAGAATGCGAGTTTGAGTAGATTCAATTTGAATAAGTTGGGTACATTGAATCTAGACCCAAAATTAGTAGGGTTAGCATTTTGGTGGGAAAGCCAAGTGGCCAAATAGGGTTTGGACCTGCTATAAAAGGATGTAACTCGTGGAGAGAGTGATCTTCTCTCTTCTCTATTTCATTTCATGCTTATACATGGTTCTCTTGGGTTCTACTATCCATTGGTGCACTATCTTGGTGATTGCTTGCAATTCTATGTGTAGAATGATCTATATTTGCTAATTTTGGATCCACACGTGTGAAATACAGTAGCTTGCTGGTTTTGTATGGACGGCAACAATACATACTCATTTCATTCAAGTTTGATCAAGTTCTATTAGTGTTTGCATCTCAAATTGTGTGTAGATGCTGATTTTTCTACATTGGTGAGATTGGTAGTGTATTTCTCTTTCTAACCAAAGATCATTCAAGTAGATTGGATCTTAAGGATCTGAAATCTTTCACAGATATAGTAGCCTTTGTATAGCTCTTCAACAAGCAACTCCTCTTGCTCTGAGGTCACCCTACAGCAAGGAATCTGATACTTCATACTGTTTGTCAAACGGTGTCCTTTCGGATGCACACCGATTGCAAACACCAAGCAGCTACTTTACGGAATTTTTAGAATTCCGTTTCTCCAATTGATAGGCCTTGTCAATGAATCCTCACACGGTTTCACACCTAGCAAACCTCTGTATGCTAGAAATCATACACCAGTGCTTCACTTTTTGTCTCCAGCCCACCGTAAACCCCGAACTCTAAAAGACTTTTCTTCTCTAGAAGCTCTCTTCAACGACGACACTGTACTGTGTACACTCTCTGTACGGCTCTGATACCAACTTAGAATTTGCTTTGCACAGGAACACAGATCATGCTACACAGTAACACAAACAAAAAACACTCTCCACAGCAAGCTCACATAGCAACTGTATTTCTCAAAATGAAATTACATTGTACATATAGTTGTTCACTCAGGCAACCCATGCATGACCCAGGTTGCCATTGGCGGGACACGTGTCCCGTCGACTTGCCTCGTGGCGAGGCCAACTAATCCTTATCAACTGATAGGACCCACAGTACAGTAGCACAGCGATTCTACTTTAATTCTAACTCTTTCATGTGTGTGGCTTGCAACATACATTCTTCAACACCCCACTCAAGCAAGCATAGGCAAAGGAACCCCCATTGGCTCTGATACCATGTAAAGAATGTGGGCCTCAGGGCCACGCACACACATGTACCCATGTGAGCCGCGTACTAGGATCCCAGCCCTAGTCGCCTAGCCACTTGCCATCCGTCTAACCCCCAAAAGGGCTGGTACCAGGGGATAGAGGATATTGAGAAGCCCCAACTTATATATGGGAGAGTTCAAGGCAAGCAATTACTTATGGGACATTGAGAATTCTCAGGGCCTTCACTAGGCGCTCAAGCCCATGGCACTTTTCTGTGCGTGGCTTGCAAAATACATTCCTCAACACCCCCACTCAAGCAAGCATAGGCAAAGGAACCCCCACTGGCTCTGATACCATGTAAAGAATGTGGGCCTCAAGGCCACGCACACACACGTACCCATGTGAGCTGCGTATTGGGATCCTAGCCGTCTAACCCCCAAAAGGGCTAGTACCAGGGGATAGAGGATATGGAGAAGCCCCAACTTATATATGGGAGAGTTCAAGGCAAGCAGTTACTTATGGGACATTGAGAATTCTCAGAGCCTTCACTAGGCGCTCAAGCCCACGGCACTTTCTTGTGTGTGGCTTGCAACATACATTCCTCAACACATTGAGCAACAGAGAAGCTAGAAATGTAAAATGTATACAAAATTTTCAATATATATACAAGTGGAATACAAAAGTTTATTTCTATGTAATCAGATTTTTCATCTTCTCCAATTGTAGTGCTATCATGGAGAAACTCTCTACTTGCATAAGCATCTAAAAGATGGGCATTGTCTTTGTTACCACTCAATTCTATATATGTTGCATACAATGAATAATGAGAACTCCTTAATGGAACATTCCCATCTGCAAATCCTAAGATGTTCAAAACATATGATCTCTTAACAGAAATTATTCTATTTACTCTATGAAATTTATGTCCACCTAGATAATAAGATATGGCTTTTACAGCCACTATGAGAGTCTCTCCAACTAGACTGAATTTCGAATGAGCAACACAAATTTCATTCTTCCAAAAATGCCTCAAGTAGTGGGCAAGTTCACTATCCATGTGGAATAATGAATAATGTTGTCTAAAGCCCCCTCGATGTGCAACAAAGTCATTGATCACAAGTGTATTCGGCATAAGGAAATTGGAGATAATAGCATTAGGGGAGGTCCAAGCACTATAAGGGCCCTTTGTAAAGATGTTTCTTTTTACTTTTCAACTATTCGACATCCACATGTGTGCAGGACCATAATGGTGTTTGCCGAACAAATTTTTTTTAGAATTTCCCGAGCATATTTTTAGCCAGTTCAAAACTCCCGCTGGATAGAGTCTAGACATGTGATTGGATAATATATTGTTGCTCATCGGCAAAAGACTGCCCAAGTCTAACTAACTGAAGTTTAACTAATTGAAGTTATCAATCGTTTTGTACATTATCAATCATTTTGTATCTTGCATGTACATTATCAATCGTTTTGTATCTTGCATTGTTATGCATGTGCAATGGCCGCTTGCAATCGAAGACCATGTAGTGTGATTAATTCAGTCACTGTCTGTAATGAAAGGGATTCTGAAGGGTTATGGATACCATGCACATACAGAAAGTTTCAATGGGTTGTGATGCATCCCTCATCGAAAGATCATATAAATAAAATCAGTGTACATCGAAACTCAAATTACCTGACGTATATCGACATTTTCACCCTGGCTAATGAACCACTCCATAAAGCACTTTACATTTTAAATGGCATACCAGCCACAACTGAATGAGTCAACTTGCTGAGAGGACTGAGAATCAAAATATAGAATGTTAGTTTCACATTTTTATATGGCAATTTGCATACGAAAAAAGTAATTGAAAAATTGGTTACATGTGCGTCTATTATTTCTATGTGCTTTGCTACACACAGGGCCTTATATAGATCATGCTTTTGTACATCTCAATGTCGACATTGAGGTGTGTTGATCTCAAAGAGTTCATTCTCAGCACCCTTGGACTGCAAAACCGGCTTCATCCACTCTTAGTAATATAATATGTACAGACCAGTGATGACTGCAAACAACCAAATAGTCAACGATATGTAAATGAAAAAAATACAAATAAAACATACAATAAAACAAAAATAAAACAATACATACTTTTGATAGTATGGTACAACAAAAATTTTGGTATCGCTTGGCATGGGTCGTAAACATGATGAAGCTTATTGCTTGTCCTTAAGCAAGTGACAAAAAAAGTGGCTTTTGTACAATTGAACCCAATAATTGAGTCCAGCTTCGACAATTGGGCCTGTGATGTCCGAGACTTATTCATTAGTTCCTTACAGATTCATATATGAGGCCGAATATATATTAAAAAAGCTATGTACTCGTCAAAAATTATATATCATTCAGAATAAAAAAATGTCAGCATGGGATCAACCAGATATTGAACAACTAAATTTTTAAGTACAATTCCTATTGATTGAGAAGAGCTTTCAGGAAAGAGAGCAATTGATTTTGTGATGTATCTATCCAGATCCTCTGTGGTGCATCTAGGCACATTCAAAGACTGGTCACTATCAGAAGAGTAATCTAGGAAAAATTTTAGGCCAGGAGTGACAAGAAGACCCTCTTGAACTTTCAGTGTATCAAGAATTAATTGGGTCTGACCTATCATCTGCTTGGTCTCATTTGATCGTACTAATCTTCTTTTAGGCAGAGGTGGAGGAGAGGGGGAGTCTTCAGCCTCTACCCTAGACGACCTAGCTTGATCATGAGTTGACTGGTCTTCCACTGGCTTGATTTGGCCATTTTTGGCCCTAGTTACTAACTTCATTGGCCTTGACTGCTTTTTTTTTCTCTGATAAGGGGGTCTAACCCTGGGAGCGGGTCTGGAGGTGGAGGTGCCTTGAACACTTGCTCATACTGATTCCTCAGCCTGAACACAAGCTCCATATCTTTGGGCATGATATTCGCCCACTTTGCATGTATAGCAGCAAGCACGGTGTCCTCAAAAAACCTAATCTGATAATCTTCATAGGCTGTATGCAAACCTTCTATGGCCGTCACGCACCATCTCACATCCACGGACAAAGATCAAATCACATCCCTCACTATCATGTTGAAGTGAGCTTTCGGTATCAGCAGGTTGGTGGACTTTTGTAACCTCCTGATATCTCTGAGCCATGGTCGGAGTTTTCTGCCTGTCCCCCTAGCTCGAGGTCTAGTAGCTGCAGGATGAAAGGATGATGTAGGTTGACCAACAGTCGGGACAGTAGATTGTGGACGCGCAATCTGTTTAGTCTTTGCAATACCTTTCCAATATCGTAGACACGCGAGTAGATCGTAGATGAAATAATCGTATACAAAGTCTCGCGTGGCTTCGATATCAGATAGAGGGTTTGCAATATTGCAGGGGCGCTAGCAGGGACCAAGCCTCTCAAAAAAAAACCAGACCGTCGTGCGGCTTTGATATTGGGTTTAGGTGACAGAGAGAGCACCAGTTCACGAATCTAATAAGCAAATGGTTTTTAATCGCGGTCTCTTCTTATATATATATATAGAGAGAGATTTTTGATGCATTAACTGCAAAAGCGCCATGTGCCAATTTTTCATTCGTGTGTCCTATTTATGATTGCTTCACAGGTGTGGATATACGTTTCCGATTTTAAACCAGACACGTGTCCAATTGATGATTGCTCCACACGTGCAGATATTTGTGTCTGTTTTTAAACCACACACATGTCACCTATGGATTTGGCCGACATTGCACATAAATGCTTCACACACGTTAAAGAAATGGACGTATCTCAGAAGTGTCATGTATCTAACAGTGACTTCTGAATGGCTGCGATGAATCTGCAGGATGTATATAAGGGCTAAACACTATCATAAAACATTTTGCTTACTCAGAGATCTTGATTGCAATATCGCAACCACGCGACTCTAATGCTTTTGTTCCTATTTGCCAGCACTCCCTCGTGTGCCTGCGATATCAGATGTTCTTGTCGACTGTCCAATATCGCTACCACGCGACGTTGCTGCTACTTTTTGTTTTTTCCATCACACCCTCGCGTGCCTGCGATATTGTTACTTGTTTGTTTCCTTGATATCGCTGCCACGCGACAGTGCCTCTCCGAATCCAAATTTTGGCCATTCCTAGTATTTCTGCGATATCCAATATCCAGCTTTCTCTGTCATATCTAATATGGAACCTGACAAGATGCATCAGTTCCTCTCTGACGCTGGTGTTCTAGACAGGACTGAGTACTTTTCTTCTCTTTTTTGACTTAAATTTGATGTCGAGAGATTTGTGCTTGAGCACAAGTTTCACCTATTGGAATTATTCGAAAAGTTTCGAACTAGCATCCAAGAATTATCTCTTGTTATTGATGGCCTGAAATTTATTCATTTCTATGAATTGATAGTTGTCCAGCCTGAAGCCAAGCACAAGCATGATAGGAAGTTTACCAAGCTTGATGAGAGCCTGAAGGTTGTACAATATTGTGAATCCCATAGAAGATAATGCAGATTTATAGTTGAGGGCATAGCTTTTGTTTTCTTCATATCTGTCTTTATACCTAATATAGGCCAATCATCCAGATCAATTGGTGTTGGTTCTTCAAGTAGAACATCTACTTAGAGATGTATTGTTGATGTGGACAAAAATTTAGAAGACGAAGTATTGGGTGATGAGGAAGAGGCTAGGCTGGCTTCGATGTATGACCTTGCTCTATCAGGGTCAATGGTAATATCTTCTACATCAGGTGTAGAAGAACACGATAAAAGCAAGACACTGCTTGACATTCA
Source organism: Diphasiastrum complanatum (assembly GCA_029204225.1). Lineage (NCBI taxonomy): Eukaryota > Viridiplantae > Streptophyta > Lycopodiopsida > Lycopodiales > Lycopodiaceae > Diphasiastrum > Diphasiastrum complanatum. The sequence goes on along the minus strand of CM055100.1, from coordinate 51,526,682 downwards.
TGTATACCATATGAATAGCCAGCCATATTTTTCATTGAATGATATTGGGGATGTGTTAGACATGAGAGAGGACGAGATCCTATCTGTACTAGCCAAAGCATTGTCAAAATTTTTGGATATAATAAACTTCAATCATGATGAATTTATTGAAGGGATTTACTATGAAGATGAAGGTGGTTGGAAGTCTGGAGATCAGGCCCTATAAAGTACAAGGCAACAATGTCTAGCTTATGGAGCAAATGCTTCTAGTGAGGAGGAGTTCATTGAGTTTCAAAAAAGATATTCTTCTCCAGAGCAACACGTTTTTTCTAAGGTAGTGAGAAGTATTCATGTTGGGCATGACTTGCGTGGAAAAGGATTGTTGGAGTATGACCAGCATGACATGGTAATTTTCATTTTCTTATTCCATCATAATCATATTTAGCATTGTATTCAATCAAAATCCATCTGAAAATTAAATTGATTACAATTTTTTGTATTTATGTTGCAGGACACAATTGAAGTTGATGATTTTGCTACGAGAAGAGGAGGTGCTCGAGGTGTTGTTGGCCAAAAGGATTCAACATTGTGCCATTACTTGAAATACTTTGTACAAAAAGAAATTTGTATTCAACATGACAACTTTTATTCACAAGCAGAAACTATAGTAATGGCAATAAAGGCATTGTCCTATTTTTGTGATGGACATAGATATCCTAACAATACATACAAAATCATTTTTGTCAAGAGGGATAGAGCTATAAAAATATTGGGTTATGTTTTTGAAAATGTACCCAAAAGATCATCTGCTTCAGCAGTGTACGCAAGTTACATAGAATTGAGCAAAAGAAGATCGATTGAGCATCTGGATCCATATGAGAGGAGACAATTTCTTCATGACCATACTGCTCAGCTGACCTTTGATACTGATGAGGATATGTAATATTTAATTGTTTTTCTATTATGATGATGAAGTTGAACTATTTCTCCTAAGATGTTGAAATGCCTTTTTGAATGAAATGAGATTTGTTGAATATTTGGTTTGATATCTAAACTGTGCTCTTCTGTAGAACCATTGAAATAATTGATATAAATAACATCTCTTTGAATAATATCCTCCATGGTTGGTTGCTCGATGAAAAGCTCCTCTTGCTTGCCAATGCAATTTCTCCATACCTTGAGAAGACCATATGCTCATACTTCCATATTCTTTTGCAAAAAATGTGGTGTGATGTAATAGAATATGCTGCAACCAATCAAATACATATATCAGAAATCAAATATATGACGTTGTTGAACAATTTTTGCACAAAAACAAATATTGAATTACCATATAGTATGTAACATGATCCTCTCCCCAACATTCTGCTACCGATTTGACAAATATCTCACAATATTTTTGTAAATTTGCAATGTCGATTTCAAATAACTTTTCTTTTCGCAACATGCCAAACAAATTGTCGAGATTTTGCCATACTACAGTTTTCTGATCTTGTGTTGCCCCTATTTTCAAAATATTTTGATGCTGCAACAACGTCTTTCCAAACATTGTATGTCACGGTAGAAGACTTTCCAGTGTGATTGGATAAAAACCTTCTGATTTTTGCACCTCCAACAGATGGCTTGTTTGGAACGTTCCTTGATTTACCTGATAGTTTTTCACTTTTTTCTATTTTTACATTCCCCTTGTGCAAACCTGCTTTTGAAAGTACTTGCTCTAATCTCTCAATTCCAATTTTAGAGGCCGATTCAGGTTTGGTATTCCAGACATACAAAATATGATTGTAAATCAATTTTTCAATAATTCGTACCTCAGCATGCAATGTGCATATGTGAACATTGATCAATGGAATTGCCAACATAGGTCTAAAGTTCAAATCCTCTTGATCTCTTGTTGGACCAACTCTTAATCTTGTCAAATTCAAGTCTTTACAATTCTTCATACAATACAAACAAGGATGTTTAGTGTTTGCCCCATGCGAAACATTATACATACATTTCAGTGTCTTTAAATCACCTGCAAGATGCCATAAAATTTGAAACGTGCCATAGTTTGGCACATATATTTTTTGTTTCCCCCCATGTACTCTTCAATAATCTTCGCATAATTTGATGTCAAAAAAATCCACGACAAGATAGCATTTTCTTTTAAAACCTGAAAAGTAACAAACACATACAAAGTTACAAACATTGACATTAGCAAACTTAGGTGATAAAATACAATAATAAGTAAAATTGAAATATACCTGAAATGCTGCTAACCACTATATTTCATTCTCTGATTGAACACTACATGATGAATCATCTGCATCATTTTCAGTATTGTTCAATGCTCTGTTCATAAAGGTGACACTTATCCGTTCCAATTTTTGTCCCTTAACAATTTCAGACTCATCAAGTTTAATAACCAATATCAATTTTCCTTGGACCTCTCTTTCAAATATTTTGTAATATTTAATCATGTATGCCACTACTTTGTTAATATCCAAAAATAAATTGTTGGGCTCATTGTATTCCAATGTTCCACTCACATGTATATAATTTCTTGATATGAAATGGTTCACCTATAAGCATAGTCATACTCTCATTAAGACAATATCTTGTTTTTTTTACTCTAAATGGATGAGGAAGAGGTAGCTTTCGAATCTTCACATGTGCAAAGGCTTCCTGTACAATTTTAAACAATAGAGTATATGCTTTACGACTAATTCCTGGATCATCACATGCTCCCTGGATAACTCTTGCATCCAAGACATGTTGAATGCTCTTTATAATCACTGCGCAATATCATTCTTAATCTTGTCGTAACGAGAATTTTTTAACATTTCTTTTGTAGTTTTTGATGACAATATGGAACCCAAAGATTTTCCAATACTCGTAGAATCTTTAAAATGTTCTCTCGCCACCAAAGATGATCTGCAAGACATAATAAATAATAAACTTGATCTTAAAAAAATAGCAAGCATTAGAAAAACAAGCACATAAAAACTTAGCAAGCGTGTCATGTGCTCTTTTAATTAATACTTACTTGAATGCTTGAATCCTTTTCTTCTTGTTTCCACTTCTTGAAGACAGATCATCTATGTCTTTTTTTGGAAGTCGTTTGCATTTTCTTATATTTAATTTTTTCCTGAGAAGTTCGCCTTCAGCAATAACACTCAAGCTTTCCCTTTTAAAATTCTCGACGTCTCTCAACATAACTTGATTGGATATTTGAAGATCAGTAACAATAGTTTGCAATTCTGATATATTGGAGCTCAATGTCATATTCTCATATATTTGTTTTTGCAAATTTTCTTGAAGTATTGCCTTCTCATTGTTTGTTTGATTTAACAAATACTCCAATACTTGTGTTCGCTTCATTGCTTCATACATCCCGTACTGGCTCAACTTTTGACAGTATCCCAACAATCCACTATGTCCATTACACAAAATTCAATATTTGGCCAGTAGTTTGAAAGTCCAGAAAACATCCTGTACTTGGATCTTTGGGATAAATTGATCCAATTGTCCACAAATCAATATTTTTACAATTTTTTTTTCTAAGTTCTTTCTTACAAGTCTCATTAATCTGACCAGCTTTGGTGTTTTTCTTATACATTGAAACACAATCGAGTGGGAGCACAATATGAAGATCAAACTTTTCCATTATTTCAAAATCAATCAGACGAAATCATGTAACGAGAAAAAAGATTCACACGAAACCAAAACAAGCTTCTAAATCATTGAACATGCATATTATATAATCTATCTTTCAAATGTTTTTTCAGACTTTTGGAGGGAGCACCATGCTCAACCAAAAATCCTCTCCTCCTCCCGCTACTGATATCTTCTTGGGAGCGTGAATAAAAGCTTCTAATCAAGTTATTGCATTTTGCACATTGGCACTTGCTCTAAAATTTCCATATTCCCCAACTTGTACATTCCCAAATTTTGAACTTTCCATTTTCACATTCCCCAACTTTTTTCCTAAATATTTGCATTCCGCAATTTTCATATTCCCAAAACTTTTCATTTCTTCCCACACATTTTTGCCTCCCAAGATCCATCTTCCCCACAGTTTCACTCTGTCATGTTTGCTTAAGATGAAAATTGTGAGTTTTGACATTAGATTATAATTGCAATCTCAAAAAACGTGTAATTGTGAATATCATAACTATTATTGCTGCTACATCCTCGACAGTAGATTCTGGTGATGCTCTCGATTTGGTCTCAAGCCTTGTGCAAGTGATCCAGTCTATGTGAAATCATTAGAATCAATCTCAAATTTGTAAATATCCATTCAAAATTGTGAATCAAAATTGTAAATATCAAATAGTAAAATCATCAATGTTGAATAGTCAAGTTACGAAGACCTAGAGGTGAGAAAAGATAAAGTTGACTACTACACAACATTTCAAGATAGTTTTGTCTTGTACCTTTACGATATTTCTCATTTCAAATACCAACAAAAGCTCAACTTCCACAAATATGTTATTTGGTGATTATCAACTCGTAGAATAATAGAAAATCGAACCTCAACTCACCACATGCAAAAAAACAATTACCATGAACGTGACAAGGCTTTTGTGGTATATATTTGAGCAAGGTGATGTCGCCCACTCTCTAAGGGTTGGTGGATGCAAGCAACAACTTTGAAAAGATCTCTCTCCACTATCCTTGGATTATAATGTTCTTGCTTGTTGTTTTTAGGTGGAAACTTGAGATTACTGATTCAAATGTGTTTTTTGTTGGCAGCCTCTAGTAGAAGAGTTTATAGGGTAATGTGCCCTCTAGTAATGTGCACATTATAATTTAAGGAGCAAGCCTCACACCTCATCCCTAGTGCCCTCATGGGCACATTACCCTATATTTATCTTGAGGACAGGGACAAGGTAATGATGTAGTCTAGTTGAGTGCCCTCAGACTGTAAGAGGCCATTCTACATCTTCTCGTGATCATTTTGCATTTGGGTGATCACTCTAATCTCTCTTTCCTATGCCTTGATTTTGCCTTGTATATCACTCATTTATGAGAAAACACCACCTTGTCCTATAACATGAATAAATATGGTCATTGATAAAGTGTCTAATCTGAAACAATTGCTACTTATCACAACTATTTTTGTTAAAAAGTAAGGATGTTGGGATGAGTAAATATACTTTTTAATGTGAACCAATGTTTCCTTGAAACATTGTTTCAGCGATAAAACAACTGTAAAAAAAACCAAATTTTTTTGTTAACCAACCCGATTATGTAGTATTTGTTGTTAACCTGTACTATGTAGGCTGTGACTTAAGCAGGCTACATGATTTATCAAGGGCCATAAGCTTTGAAGTTTGTACTGGCAATGGGCATGAACATATTCTTGCAACCTAATAACCTATCCATGACAATATCAATAATTGACTAAGGAAAGTGACCATAGTCATCATACATAGCTTGTCTTGAAATTGCATTCTCTAGAGCATTCTCAGGAAATTGGATGTATCTACTTGGTACTAGACTTTCTATGACAATGTGTAAACCCCAAAAACCCTCAAAAACACATTTTTACAAAAAAAGAAAACCTAGAAAAAAACTACGGTTTCAAACCTGAACAAACCGTTTCATACACGTTTCGAAACGACGTACTAAAATAGCCCATGAAACATTGATGTGAACTAGTGACCCATTAACACATCAACATCATATGGTTACAATTTAACCGACTCGTGTTTTCACCCAAACCTAAAAGTATAAAGGACATAAGCATATCGACATGAAAGATCGGATCTCAAATGAAAAGTTGCAAAATCAATTTCACCATGACATAGTCAAGTTTCACCATTTTCATGTAGAGCTGCATTTCCCCTCCTACAATAGACCCAGACCCAACTCATGCTGCCTAGATAAGGCGGTAAATTTTTCCCCTCTTATTTTAGTGCATCAAACATTTGTGGTTGCAAGTATGTGTTTCGTAATCTTATGCTTTCTGATTATTGGTTTGAACATGTATAGATTTTGGCTATGATAGTCTATGACTTGGCAACATTGCCATTGAATTTGACAGGAGTATTGTTGATGCTTCATTTTTGCTTTACCAGTTTGGAACCCCAGTTACCTTGATACTCTTGTTGATCTGAAGCAGTCTTAATACATTATTTTAAAATTATATTAGTTTTCAGTTGTCATAGAGAAACCCTAGACTTTTAGAATGAGGGCCAGCTGCAGCAAAGGATTCTCTATGTCGATTTAGGTTCATCTAGCAAGCAAAGGACTAACCTGATGTTTGTCCTTGCAACAGGATCACACTGCAAAGCGTTTTGAAATTATATATGACGTCCACAATAAACTACTGAAATGAGAACAGCTGTTTTCAAAACAATAAGATCGAAAAGTTATCTTGCTGGCTCATATCAAGAAATTCAACCATGAATCCGTGTGCATCAGAGACGAGCTCAGAAGCGCGGATAATGTAATCATTGCCACCCAAGATCTTATTTTAAGGATAAGCTCAGCGAAAATCAGCTCTCATCACAGATCTCAGAAGCAGAACTGACTTAAAGCTGTATATTCTCATCATAGCAAGAAATCGCTTATATTTGAAAACACAAACGCAACAGCAAATCATACTTAAAAACTACATACCATTCAATCACACAACAGAGACAATAGCTACCAGAAGTCAGAGAATACAACTCCTTCCCAACCTGAAAATAAAAAGTAAAGGAAGTGTAGGCCATGTGATTGTTAAAAGTCTCAAAGAGCATGAGACCCTAACTGCCCACATATCCTTTTACTCTTGCAAGTCCACCATTCAAAGTTTGTGAAAAATTAAATCACAACTCGTACACACCGGGACTGCTGGACTGGCAAACGATTAGATCATATTTAAGATCGACTGTCCTAACTAGAAAAAAAGAAATGGAATTCACAGTGAAATTATCTTTCTGGAAAACAAACAGAATCAATAAGCACTCAGTGAAGTCCCTTCTTCTAGCACTAAAATTCTCAGCTATGATCTGCAAAACAGTAAAACGATCAGCTATATCTGCCATACGCTGCAACAAAAATTATACTGTAGCGCGATGGAATGAAGCAGACGCATATGTAATGAACAATGCATCTTTAAGGATGCGAAGATCGTATATGTAGAGATGGGAGAGCAGCAATTGCGAAGGCGGCCGTAATGGAAACTAGGGTTAGGGCTTCATTCTATTTGGCCCTCTCAAATGGGCCATTTGCTTGTTACATGGCCTATGGGCCTCCAAATTCTAACTAGTGGCAAGTCTTTTTGCCTGCCCCTTTGAATTGTTGTCCATTTTTTGAATTTTCGTAAATGCATTAATGGGCAATGGACCTCTCACATCTAAGAAGCACGTAAAGGTTTGGCCCCGGCACACTGACAACCACACATTTTTTTTTCTAAATGGATGCCCAGAGTGCCACATCATCGAGGAGCCAAAAACAATACCCCATAATCGATCTCATGCCTTGTCCATTAACCCATATAATTGGAACTGCACCTTGCTCTCACATGTGCAAATGGTGACGATGTGCCAGGGACACTGGTGCCCACGAGTGGCTGGTGCTTGCAGGACACTAGCGCTCACCGAACAAATTTTTTTGGGCACCTTTCCATTCTAGCAAAGCCCAGGCAATGGTGCCACATGGTGCATTTCCATTGGGCCGGGGCCGAACCCCAAGCAAGTGCCAGCCCATGCTTTAAAGCCCCATTCCAATGGACCACCCACTTCTTTAGCTGGCAAGTGCCAGATTAAGAGCCACAATTTGATTGGCCAGTTTGAACCCCTACGATTTGATTGGTCCATTTACTAGGCAATGTCCCTAGGCCCAAAACAGGGACTTAAGTTGCCCCTACATGGCATGGGTCTCATGCCACCTCATCTACTACATGGTGTCTGATGGCGCCAGTGCCCAACAAAAAGTGTCGTCAGGTGCCTTGGTAAAAGTGCTCGAGAGAGTGGCGATGTTGCACCTAGGACTCTAGTGCCCACGACTGGCCAGTGCTCACAGGACGTTGGCACCCATTGAACAATTTTTTTCCGGGCAACTTTCCATTCTAGCAGGGCCTGTTAGAACACCAGTTGTGCTCTAGCACAGTCTCGACACAACCGGCTACTAGGGGCCATAGGCCATGGCATTGGCGAGGGCCAGTGACCGGGATGGATAGCAAGGGACCTGTAAGGAGAAGCACCTTCAACAATACTCGCACAAAGGAATGACTATAAGCCAAACCACCCAACCATACAGATGCTACTGATCAATCTCCAATAGCATCTCCCCCGTGCTAGGGAATAGGATGCAGGTGTAGAGAGAGTAACCTGGCAATGAAAACTTACAATGAGAATGGGAGTAGGGCGAGTTTCACCAAGAGGAAATAGCCCTTGCCTTACCTGTGCATGTGTCCATGCAAGCATACATCATTCCCATACATGCAGTTCATTACTATTGATATTCTACACCATCCCAATAGTCGTCCACATGCCACAATGTGTGTGGCTGGGTCCGCACAAGGTTATTAATTACATTTCTGGCCTAGTTCAAAATAACGAGGCGTAACCAATAAACTCGAGTATTGGAGTATCGTACTAGGACTATACCGTATCCTATATACAAGACGTGAACGTAACATTCTTCCCTCCTTGAACTGGTTCTGTTCTCAAAACAAGAAAGAAAAAACAAGAACCATTTCTTTGACTTTCAATACGTACCTAGAAAAATTATTATCCTTAGTTTGACTTACATAACAAACAAGTACTCAGAGATAAACTATTTTTCAATCGTTAATCTCTGCCTTGGAGTACAATTCAGGTTTGGAAAGTACACTATGCGATAAATTTTCTCTACCTCAATAAGTTAGTAACATCACCTTCATATAAAACCCTTACATGAAACTGAGTGAATATTACCTAACTCATGAGATTAAAGTTGAAGAAAATTAACTATTACAGTCTGACATTATCCACAATCTCTAGCAGACAATTCATTAAGGCTTCTAGGTACAAATATCCTTAGAATCCATAATTCTAATGTATAACAATTCATTCTAAGATCCATTAAGATAAAAAATGATTAAACTCAATTTTGAGTATCCTAGATACTCTCGACTTAAATGTCCATGTTTCTAGCATCATACGCAAGAAAATAACAACTATTCATCTTCATAGATTTGCATGTCCCCCATAATAATTGGAGATCTAATAAAAAAAAAAACTGTGCTCAAGCATCTACAGATCATAATCTGTAGCAGAATATCATCCACTAGATTAATTAGATTCTCCACAAGTAAAATAACTTACCTTGCGAAAATGTCTATGAGATCCATAGGCTCTCAATAAAACACTGGAGTAAAGAAATCCAGATTTTCAAAACACTGATTTGAGTTCCTAACTCATTTAATAGATCGAGAATTAATCGCCACACTTAAGAATCATCACAATTTCGTATAATCCTCTAACAATAATTAAGTATCTACTTATGACCTATCAATCATAAATATTTAGATCCTTATGATCCGTCAATTATAACTCATTGGAATCCAAAGCCATACTTAATCCTTAAAGGATAATGGAGTATACGTCCAACATAACTCAGGATAAATAAGAATCAATCCAAAATTTTTCCCACCAGGAAAATATTGAATTTTAGGAATATTCTTCAAAAACTAGATTTTTTAATAGAAGTGCGAGATATTCAAGTTCTATAAGCCACAGGTAATTAAAGACAGAAAGCATATCAAAATGATAATGACAACCATCTTCAACTACAAAAAACTTTAGATTACCGTCTAAAATCAAATCTAGACACCCAAACTTCTGTTGCATAAAAATTCAGTTGTTATTTCTTGGAATCGTTATGATCTGCTATCCAATTGAGCTCTCTGGGATACAGTCACTAATGAAGTGAGTCTATTCCACAACTAAGGAATACTCTATACCAAGAATACTGTATATCCAATGCACATAATTTTAACTGATGAATCATGATGACTCACAAATCATGCGTCTTACAAGCACAATAACTCAAAACAGCTAGTCTCTGGTGAATAATCTTCACACTTATCGTTTTACCAATTAACTTCATCCAGGAGTAACCAAGCTACTCAAGTTAATTACCAATTATTCAAAAATCTCAAATGTCTAGGTGCAGATCTCAATTATACTAGTATAACACCACATTTAAATTCTTATCCAAATCATTTATAAGTTAACCAATAAATCTTCCATAGAAAGATCCGTTAACTCTACAAGTATCTGTTCCAACAATACTTGATCATATGTCTACGTTTACCGATTGGTTTAAGTGCACCAAATAGACCCAGTAACCAGGAATACATAGTAGATCCATACAAGATTAATCGTGCACATATGAGAATAATCTCTCTATGATCCAATACATAAACGCATATCCTTATCTGGTAGATTTCTCCAAAATCCACATATATTGCATAACTCACTGAGAATCTTGTAACTCAGCTACCAAAGAATTTCAATTTCTCATGAGTAAATAACATATATGGGAAATCTCTGAGATGAATAACATATCACTCTCACAAGTTTTCCAGCCCAACTTACCTCTAATAACATAATTTCTTCCACTTAATCAACCTATTCCTGATCCTAGTAGTCAAACAAAGATTAGGTTGATCTAATACAAACATTCCAAACTCAATACTCCAATCAAACTTACTCTTATTCCAGCTAAAATGGAATTAGTAACTTTTGACAGTTTTTTGTACTACTTATAGATAATGATTCAAATTTCAAACCACCTCTAGTTCCAAATTATTACACATAATTCCTAGAGAAGTTTTCTTAATCGCAAAGTTCCAATTTTGTATGTTTGGATTTATCTGAAAATATTTCCTAAAATTGCACTTGTATACCCCAACTAGTCCTCTTCAAAAAATTAAGCAACCAATAGATCTTCAAATAGAATTTTATCCCATCACTTCACACCTCCTTTTAAAGAATTATCAATTTGTATAAAAGCTAACAGGGAGGATGATATATGAAATTATATAAGTCCATGAAAAATCAATAATAAGTGTCTTCCACAAAAAAGGATTCACTCTATTACAATCAGGACTATTCCTTCAAATAATTTCAACCCAAGTGACAGTAACTATCATTCCTATTGTGCAAAAGAGATATCTTGGGTTTAAGAAATTGAAACACAATCACCTTAGAATTTATCTGAATTCCAAGTCTGTTCACACAAGTAGTAATTCATATGATATATTAGTCTTTCATAAGCAAGTCGTAGATCAGTTAGGGTTTAACTCCATCAGGAGCGTGATAACGTGGCGTAACCGTTTACTAACATTGCTAATGCGGTGCCCCAGCGGTGGAGCGTGAAGTGCAAGCTGTCGTAGTCTCATAACAGACCACAAACGATGTTTGGGCGGCGGTCCTTTGTTTGATGACCAAAAGCCGCATGAAAACTGCATGTATTGACTTTGCGGTGTTGGTCTTCACAAGATAACCATAGAGTTGACCATGCAGTCTCTTGTGGTGCCTTGGCGGTGCGTCAGCGACACTTTATAAGCTTGCATCCAACGGGTTGCGCTTGACAGTCATATCCGATGAGGTTGCGTCTGACGTTCCTGCAGACTGTGGAAGGAAAAATAATTCATTTTTGCAGATCGCTTTGTGATTTGTTGAAGTTGTTGAAGATGGCCAGGTCTTCAATGTTCTTCAGATACTTGACATTCGAATGTAGAATAGAAAACAAGATTGGTTACCATTTGATCCAGTTTTGAATTGTTGCGCAGAATGAGTGGTTTTGCAAGTGTTGTAGTATGTGTCAAGAACACGACAAAGATATGCAGGATAGCAAAACAAAATTAAAAATTTCAAGGAGTAAATTGTAGGCTTAATTCTCGACAGTTATGAATTCAACTAAATGAATTTCCTTTAGGAAAATAATATCCAGTATTAAGCAATTATTCCTAGGGATTTTCAAAATCCTAACTACGAAATACATTTCCAGAGCACACTTACTACCTCTGATGTCCACTCTTCTTCCTCCCTTAGGATTTTCAGTCCCCTAAAAATTTGCTTTAGCTAAGGTACTAAGAAAATGTAAAGACATTAGTAAATGTAAAAGTGAGTTACCAAAGGAAAAAGTCTAAAAAAAAAATTCATTTCTATCATGTACCTAGGTTGAATCACAAATACACAAAAATCATCCACTAGTATGCATAATAGTACTAGTCCAACCTTTTTGCATACTATTCGCCATAGGATTCAAACATGAAATGAAATCAGTTTTTCACCTTTGATTAGTTCCTCTCACTTACAATTTTTCCAATAAAAAATTGGCTTTTTTTATTGACCAGTTTGGCATACTATCAAGATTTCAAAAGAAATTGTAGAATGGCTTGTGGTACACAAGTTTGTGTTTGGTCTTCTGAAAGAGTTGAGGCCGCATGTCCTGAATGCACACTATAAGATCTTGGAGCAGGCAATTGTTGTGGCTCTCAACTATGAAGGCAATGTTAGAAGCAAGTTTGATTCTGGAATGTCTTTTATGCACCAGAAGGAGTCGTGGAAGGTTGGCCATCTAAGCCACATAAATCTCCCGTAGGGACAACCTATCTAGATGCAGTAGGTTCTAAAATGCAAGCCAACACTTTCTTGCCAACACGCTCCTATAGTAAATGTCCCCTCACAGCAAGACAAAAGGAAAAGGCCAAGAAAGAAGGATTGTGCTTTTTCTGCCTTGAAAAACACCTGTTCAAAGCCTTCCTCAATGCACGAACAAAAAACTTCATAATTCACAGTCGCATTAGGAAGGGGATAAGGCTGAGGATATGTTGGATGATTTACTAGGTAGCAATGATGAGGACAATAAGCATGTTATGACAATTTTGATGCGGAAAATTATTTCAAATGCACCAATTTGTTTCCTTTCCACCAGGGCATGAGACGAGTATCAATTTTCGGATAGTGACCTAATACGGATGAGGGAGAAGCTGAAAGATCGAGATGATCTTGTATTATTCGACACTAACTCCTCACATAATATTATCAGCTCTCGTGTAGTGAAGAAGCTTAATTGGCTACTATGACTTCTAATAATCGGTATACAGTTGAGACGCCATATGGTAAGGGCACAAAGCTATGGGATCAACGAGTCTCTCAGGTGCTGCTCACTATTCACACTTATTCTGAGAAGTTAGACTATGACATCACCAAGTTAGCCAAGTTTGATGTTTTCTTAGGAAAGCAGTGTCATGCGAGTAAGTAGCCCGCTATAGATTTCCTTTCACATGAGCATGTTTTCAGGGATTCCAATTTTTGTAGTTTATCAATAAACCCACAAGTTAATAATTTAGAAGGAACTTCTTCTATACATTATGCTTTAGCTCAGTAGCTCAGAGGTGATCCAGCCCCAGTCGCCTAGCCACCCGCCATCCGTCTAACCCCCAAAAGGGCTGGTACCAGGGGATAGAGGATATAGAGAAGCCCCAACTTATAGATGGGAGAGTTCCAGGCAAGCAGTTATTTATGGGATATTGAAAATTCTCAAGGCCTTCACTGGGCGCTCAAGCCCACGACACTTTCCTGTGCGTGGCTTGCAACTAAACATTCCGCAACACCCCCACTCAAGCAATCACAGGCAAAGGAACCCCCAACTAGGCTCTGATACCATGTAAAAAGTTTTTACACTTGGTGTGTGTGGTCGGGCTGAACCTAGGACCTCCCCCATTCTGGTGGGGTGCTCTACCACTAAGGTACCCGTCCATTTGTGTTCCAAGAGTGTTGTGCAAGGGCTATAGCCTTGACACTTTCGAACAGAAGACGTCCAGAAGGAAGCCTTATGAACCCATTTTGGACATTATGAATTCTTGGTTATGTCGTTTGGGTTAACCAATGCACCCGCCATGTTCATGATGCTCATGAACGATGTCCTACATGACTAAATGTTGTCAATTTAATTGACGACATACTGGTCTATAGTAAGACGATGGTGGAGCATGAAGGTCATTTCCAGATCATATTTGGCAAGCTAAAACAAACAATCTTGTATGCTAGTGATTTGAAGACTAAGTTCTGTAAGACTCGAGTTGAGTATTTAGGTCACGTACTGATGGCAGAGGGTATTTTGTTGACCTCGCTAAGGTGGTTGTGGTCAAGAAGTGGCCAAGATCAGCCGATATTTGTCAATTACAATCTTTCGTAGGCTTTTTCAAGTTCAACCGACGGTTTGTTATGAATTATTCTAGGGTAGCTTCCCCTTGAATGAGTCGATTATGGAATAACAACACTGTGGTTTGTTGGGATGTTCAGGCTCAGCATAGTTTTGACAGCTTGAAGGAGACAGTTGTGAAAACTCCAATACTCAAGAATGTTGATACCCAAAAACCTTTCAACCTAGATATAGATGCTAGTGGCATTGTCATGGGTGCAGTGTTGAGTCAAGAAGGTAGACCAATAGCCTTTGAAAGTAAGAAATTGACGTCAACGCAATAGAAATGTCATGTGATGTATGCAATTGGCCCATGAGCTTACCCATGAATTACCAAAAATAGCCATGGAGCTAAACTAGACTAGAACTAGTCATTAGAATTGTTAATAAAAAGGCGCAAACAACCATGCCACATTTGTATTGGTGGGAATTGTAATAATGGTTGTAAGGCCCAAATTAAGCTTATAAAACTTCAAATGTTAATTAGACGCACTAAAGGCCCACTATAAATAGAGGAGGTCGTGCTAATTTGGAGCCTATTCTACTTTTGTGATTTTTGAGCTTTTAGTGATCTTGAATCTTCTCTTTGAGAGCTTTCTTGATAATATTGGTGGTTCATGTGCCTACAATCACATGAGAGCTATGATCATGCTCTAGTTTCAGGCCACATATTGTGAATGATCAATAATGATGTACTTTGCCTATTTTGGTGAAGCTTTACTATCTTTGTCTAGTTTCTTGATTTCTTGAGTATTTTCTTGATTTTCTTGCACTTCTATTATGATTTGATGTTAATGAATGGATTAGATGTTTGAATGCTAAGATTGGCACATGACAATTTTGGTATCAGAGCATTAGATCCTTTCCCCATCGAATTTGGTAGTTTTTGTTAAGTTTGGTAGAGTTTCTTGTTCTGGTTTTCTTGTTTTTTCAATTCCCAACAAGTTTTGAATCAATTTTTTTACCATTTAATCTTCAGTTTTTGGGTAGTTTCTTGTTGTAGATCAGTAGATCTCTCTTTTATATTTCTAGAGGTACTGAGATTTTTTGATTTGGAGCTATGATGACCAAGTTATGGCCATTTTAGTGTTTGCTTTCCAATTTTAGCTAGTTGTAGTTTTTTACAGTCTATTTTCTCCAATTTTGGCTGAATTTTTTGCCATACTTTCTAACTGTATTTCTATAGGATTGTATATCTCACTCTTAACTTGAATCAAAGCCAATTTGCAGCCAATTTGGTTGAAAATTGGGGGAGATATAACATTTCTTGTAAAGGAGGTCAAACAAAGGTTTTAACGGCCAAATACAATAGCATTTCGACAATTTTAGGAACAAATGCTAGCGATGATGAAAATGTTGGTATCCCAAAAATTGGATGTTAGTTTTAATGTGGAAAAGACTAATGTTAGTCTTCCATCGTCTTTGATAGCGTCGGCATCAGATAATCCAGGACAAGTCAGTTATGACACTCATCAAGAGATGATCACATCATTGAGAAATAACAAGGGAAAGTAGATAGCAATTGACGACCAACCATTTTTAGGCCAACCATCTAATCATGATGTATTCCCAACATTAACTAAGACTATATTCCGACATATTGATCCTCATCCAGTTGGCAATGTTGCTCAAAATCCACAACAATGGGCACTACAAGAGCTCGAGTCATACAATAGACTACCACTTCACTATAGAAATGCCGTAAATTTTAATACTCACATGAGTATTATAGATCACGTGCAAAAGAATCAGGGGTTTAAGAGAGATGGTAACGATTTTAAAGATAAAAGCTTCATGCCTAACTTTAGTGGGAACATAGACACTATAGAGGTGGAAGAATGGTTACACAAATTGGATAAGTATTTCCAATTATTCCCAAGGATTGACCAAGCAAAGATTGCTTATGCTTCGCTACACTTCGAGGGTCCAGCTTATGTTTGGTGGAAAAAAGTCGAGGTTGATCCACATGTTCAACCAACAATCTATAATTGGCTGCAGTTCAAGCAATTGTGTACTAAGGTTTTCTTGAATCCATTTCAGGAGAAGATGTTCTTCCAACGTTGGTTCTTAGTTCAGCAAACGGGTTCAGTCCAAGATTATAATCATGAATTTTGGCAATTGACACTTAAGGTCAACGTTGGTGCTTAGTTCAGCAAACGGGTTCAGTCCAAGATTATAATCATGAATTTTGGCAATTGACACTTAAGGTCAAACTGGATGAAAGTGCAGATGTACATCGATATATACATGGGTTATAACCACAATTGGAGTTGATGTGGAAGCAGCCAGATTTACAACTTTGGATTCAGCCATGCAATTAGCTTTGATTCATGAACAGAAATACCCTTCAACGGCTAAACAATACAAAAAACAAGGGATGATTACAAGCAACACATGGGTCCTATCGACATGATACTTGGTGTCGAGTGGTTACAGACGTTGGGAGATGTTACCTTTAATTTTGAGTAGGGAACAATGCATTTCGAATAGTACGTCAGGAAAAAAATTTGAAACTCATAGTTGCAGGAAAGAAGAATCAGATTCCTATTTACACCTGATTACTAATGCACAAGCTCGACGCATATCTCGAAAGCATGTAGGTATGTTCCTATTGAAAGTGGAAATGGATGAGGGTAAAATTAAGGAAGTTGATGCAAAGCCTATGAATACAAGGATACAACAAGTCTTAGACAAGTTTAAAGATGTGTTTCCAAACACACTACCAAAAGGGGATCCTCCAATCATATTCATGGACCATGTCATAGAGCTTGAACCCGGTTCAAAGCCAGTCAATATCCCTCCTTATAGGTTATCACAACTAGAAAGGGAGAAAGTTCAAAAATAGGTTCAGAAGCTACTTGATCAAGAGTTCATTAGTTTGAGCAAATCACCCTTCGCCTCACCTATACTTCTCGTTAAAAATAAGGATGGTACATTTCGAATGTGTATAGATTATCGTGCACTCAATAAGATTACCATTCAAAAACATATTTTTAATTCCTCGGGTTGATGACTTATTAGATGCCCTTAAAGGAGCACAAGTGTTTTCAAAGATTGATCTTCGTTCTGGCTATCATCAAATCAAGGTAAGCGAGGAGGATCAACACAAGACTGCTTTTCGAATAGACAAGGAGCATTATCAATTCAAAGTTATGGCTTTTGGTTTAACCAATGCACTGGCTACCTTCCAAGCATTGATGAATCAAATCTTTGGGCCATACTTGTACAAATTTATCTTGGTGTTCTTTGATGACATATTTATAGCCGTAACTTAAAAGAACATGCTCAGCACTTGGAAGTGGTTTTGGAATTGTTGTGGGAATATAAGTTGTTCGCCAAGATGTCAAAATGTGAGGTCGCCCAACAAGAGATTGAGTGTTTGGGGCATATGGTGACCAAAGATGGCATCAAGTTGGATCAACGTAAGGTTGAGGTGGTTAAAATTGGAAGAGCCCTAAAAATTTGCGACATTTAAGAGGATTTTTGGGATTTGCATCGTACTATCGACGATTCATCTTCAATTTTTCAAGGATAGCAATAGCAATCATGCACTTGTTGAGGAAAGAAAAATTCAAATGAATTGAAGATGCTCAGAGGAGCTTCAATTAATTAAAGAAAGCCTTGGTAAACGCTCCAATTTTGGTACAACCAGACTTCAGTTTACCTTTTAAGGTGACTGTTGATGTAAGTGGAAGTGGATTAGGAGCCATACAAAGTCAGAAGGATGGTGTGATTGCTTATGAGAGTCAAAAATTGACTGATGACAAGGAGATGTTGGCTATAGTTCATGCCTTGAAAAAATGGTGACACTACATTTATGGGTCAAAATTTATCATTAAAGTGATCACCATAGCCTTAAGTATTTCTCAAGTCAGAAGCAGCTTATGGACAAACAAAAGAGATAATTATCACAAGTTCAAGCATATGACTTTGCTATCAAATATCTCAAGCGCAAGGAAAATCAAGCTACTGATGCTTTATCAAAGTTGTGGAAAATGAAAATGTGTGATACAGGCGAATCTTTGGAGGAGTACATGACTGTACTCCGAATTGAAAACATCAACAAAATTTAAGCCGTATTTACAAATTTTATATGGAAGTATCCCTCATGCCCCTTAAGCGTTACTCAAAGAATACCAATTGGCATAACACCCAGTGAATGATATCGCACAATACTATTTGAAATGCCTCATGATTATTCACTAACCCAAAAGGAACATGGATCTCAACAAAACCGAATACCATATTGTCCTAGATGTCCAATATCTCTTTTAGAATTGGTAAAAAGAACTTAATTGTTTTATAGATTAGAATTTCTCTTGGTTGTCTCAGTCATTATAAAGAAATGCTCCATAATGCCTCAAAAAAGAATCCAAATGATTAGATTCATGTATGGAACACCTTTCACCTGCTTTCACTTGCAAGATCCAAATCCAATTGCGCAACAAAGATGGTTCCATAAATGGATTATCTGACTTGCCACTCATTTTTCTCTTAGAATCTTCGATTTCTCAAAATTCTCATTAACAATTAACACTGGGGAAAAGGAATCCAAATTCACAAAGGCAATCTTCTAATATAATTCCCAATTGTTATTCTCACATGCTATCATTTATACTTTAGGGATTGAAAGTAGATTAACAAGACTGATTGGCTCGGTCAACCAATCAACTACCCCTCAGGCTTTATCTCTTTTCTCTCTTCCAAATATGGTTCAGGCTGAAAGCCCCAAATTTGTACTAGGAAAAAGATCCATTGGATACCATCAATCTACAAGACACCTGCCATGTCACCCTGTCACCTAGGCTTCACACGTGCGAGCTGTAACTGATCCAAATTCAAGTAGGAGGGCACACTTCTACAAGGTGATATTTCCAAAAATCCATCTCCAGCCCAATATGCATCCAATCAAAGGTTACAAGCACTCTTCTAAGGTTCATTAGAGAGGCATAGAGGCTTCAACAAGCAACACTTCAGCATAATGGTGCCTAAGCCTCACACAACCAAATTGGATGCATGATGGCTCAAATTAGGAAAAATCCATCATATCTTTAAGCTTGTAATGAGATCCAACAGGTTCAGACCACCATTTAATAGGTATTCATGCTCAAAAGTCCTAAAAAATACACTATCTTTTGACATTTTGAGACCCTTAATGGTGTCCAATCCTAACAAAACTTCATGAAAGCCTTATTACAGCTTCATTACACCTCTGAAAATGTGCATGAAAAATATTGGCCTTGAATTTTATGAAAATATCCAAAATTAGTCCAAAAACTATCAAAAACCATGTTTTTTGACCAATTTCGACCAAAATTTGTGGATCAAATCCATAATTAAGTGCAATCAGACCCAAGACCCTGTAAATACATTACATGAAAGCACTAAAAGTTCTTTTTCTAGTCAATCATATTATAGCCCATTTCTAGTCTAAAATTTTTGGCTAAAAATCACTCTTTAAGCACCCTTTTGAATTTTCAACCGACATGCAATCATTAGATCCAATCAATAAGGACTTTAAAATAGCAAGTACAATCTGAAAAATGTACTAGATCAGTAGGAATGATAAATTTTAAGCCAAAATTTTCAATTCTAGGTGAAAAATCACAAAAAAATCGTCAAAAATCCATTGTTTTCCATTAAAATCTATGGAGAAAATCCATAATCATGATCATTAGGCTGAAAGTACACCAAATTCAGAGAAGCCACCTACTTGGGGCTCAATTCCACCACCTAGAAGTACAAAGCAAGGAGAAAATACCAAAAAGCTGGTAAAAAACAAGAAACAGCTCTACCTTCCATTTGATGCAAAGCCAAGCTCTGATACCACTATAAGGATCGCCTAATGAAGATCCGACTAGATTCTGTTGCATGCAACCAAAAGGACGCTTGTGGAGCAAAACCACCCAACCAATAGGAAATGGCTAGTCAATACCCTAACCACTTCACCCCCAATCCATGGTGAATGAATGCAAGAGAGGAGGGGCTCCTGGCAAGGATCAGAAAATATAATAGGGAGATGGGCGAGTTTCCATGGTATATATTCTCTCCAAGAGGAGAGAATATTTCCCTTAGGATCCTCATGCAACCTGAATTAGCAATTGACCTCCTATTCTTGCATTATAGCAGTCAAACCCCATGCAAGTGCTCCTATGTCCAATTATAGGTCTGGGCCCTCATATGATTATTAATTACTTTATCAGCCAAGCTCAGAATGACGAGGAGTAACTAATAACAACATACACTGGAGTGACCGACTATCCATGTCAGGAGTTATTCCGAATCCCTCATACTGGACATGGACGTAACACACACACTCTCTCTCTCTCATCTCTCTCTCTCTCTCTCTCTCTCTCTCTCTCTCTCTCTCTCTCTCTCTCTCTCTCTCTCTCTCTCTCTCTCTCTCTCTCTCTCTCTCTCTCTCTCTCTCTCTCTCTCTCTCTCTCTCTCTCTCTCTCTCTCTCTCTATTGTGACGTGAATTGACTTGGTTGAGTGGAGACTTGTCACTACAATTGGAAGAGTATTTGTGTGGAGAATTACTACCAACTAAGGTAAGATTTCTATCAATTCTTTGGCTTAATAATCGCTTATACAAGAAAGTTTTGACTTGCTAGTTATGCTTGATGTGAATAGCTCACATATGCTATGGTGATTGTGGATTGGTATAGTATTTTTGCTTCTAAAAGAACCTTGTAGAATCTCAAAGGCAATACCTTGAGTTTCGAGATGAGTGGGTGATAGAGCTGAAGATAGGATTTCTACTCTACCATCCGCCCAGTTACCTACGTAGGGGCAACCACCACAAGGAATAGAGGTTCTTTCTGATCTCTTACAAGCCCAAATCACCATGCCCTTCTACATGGCTATCAAGCTTTCCAAACCCCTTGCGGGATGCCATACTGCAAAGCTCCCAACAGCCTGATGTACCTGATGAGATGAGATGTCCAAAAAATGCTGAAGTGAGTTCATAATGTTGACATGAGCTTACTTCATATAGGTGTTGCTAAAGGCAACAACATCACTTTACCCATGCATTACAAATCTTACCCATCCGTGCAAGCCATTCTCGATAGTGGGTCTAGCGTGAATATTATCGCCCTGTCCTTAGCAAAGGCATGGGAAATATCCACATTGGAAAAGCCTAAGTACAAGTTACGTATGGCTGACCAACGAATGACGACACCCGCCGGTCACATAAGCAATATACCGATCAAAATTGCCCGTTTGATTTTCACTATAGAGTGTGTAGTCCTAGATTTTCCTGATGAACCGCACACCTATCAATTCCTTGTTGGAACACCTTGGTTAGAAATGGCTAGAGTGATTCAAGATTGGAAGAAAAACAAAATAGTTTTTGGCACAGAGACATGAGAATCTATGTTGATGCCACAGGAAAGATAAAACCTGCACGCATTGAAGACGATTGGTCTTCAACTACCTATGATGATCCCGATAGCATCAATTCAACCATAAAGGGTCGTTATGTGCAGAGTATTGATAACATTAACTGGTGGGTCATGCTTTAGCAACTATCGATTGTGTCAATGCCACTCTTTGCGAACGCGAGGTTCAAGAATAGGCACAAATCACGCTCATCCCATGCAACTGTGCTAATAGATTTGACAACGACAACAGCCACCCACGATCTTCTACAGACAGCACATCCACTTTGTACTTTCTTCATCTACACACCTGCAAAATTGTGTATATATTGAATACTACTTGCATATTCAGAACGTGTAGCATCAGAAGCTTATCAGAGATAGACGAAGTAGATGCCTTGCACATTGATTCTTTTGTATCGAGTTTCTCTTCCGATATGGGTACGAATAAAAAAGAGAGAATATAAGAACTTTCAAAGGGAATATTCCAAATTCCCTACTTCGGCGCGGCGGCTACGCCGCCTCCACTTTGCTTAGATTTCAAAATGAGTGATCGTTCAAACAGACAGATATCAATAATGTGAAAGGTATGAAGCCTCAAAGCTCTAAATGGCAGTACTAGACACTGTCTGGTGTGATTTGCAGTACCCCAAACAACCAAATGAGAGATTTCTTGGCACAAATCTCTGACAAATGACACTTTTCACAAAGATTAAAAAAATATTGTAAAACTTTTTCCACTCAACAGATTTTCAATCTGTTTGATACTACCCTGGCCTTTCCGACGCCTCCAAAACTGTGTCTTCGTTCCCCACTAATAAGTGTGAGCTCCAAAACCTGCAAAATACATCAAGAAGGATTTCTTCTAGCCGTTTTTGTCTCTCCAAGCTTTCACCTCCTGTGAAGGACTTTCTCACTTCGTTGCGGAGCCTGTGACAAGCTGTATCCACTTATCAGGCACGCATGACTATCGTAGCTCTGATACCATGTCAACAATCAGAAATGCAACATCAAGCATTCACCATAAGCAATCACCAAGTAAGGAGCCGGAAGACGAACACGCAATATCACTCTATCACACTAACTTCATACTGAATATAAAATGTACATATAAACCCTGAACCCTGATAGAGAGAGAAAACCTACGAATAGACTAATAGAATAGCCTACGGATAATTACAGCTGGTAACAGCTGTCAACATTAATGTACATTGTAAACAGTAACAATGAAGTTTATCATTGATTTCTAACACTTCTTAGTATGAGCTCCGATTCAAGTGATGTAGAAATATTGCTCTATTTTTTGAGTTCTTGGCATTGACTATATGCATGATTAGTTCAAAGTACTTTTATAATGTGACCCATAATCAAGAATATAGGCCTATTATCTTTTCTCAGATTGAATTGATACAAAAAGACTAATTATTCAATTCTATGCGAGCTAACTAGAATTTATATGGTTGTACATATTTTGACACATTGATTTTGGACCCAAAATAGGTGAGTTAGGCCTGTCAGTATATTATTATATTTTCTTCTGACTGGAATTTCGTCTTTATATGAATTCTAATTTTGATGCTACAAATAGCAGTGAAGATGTTCTATTTTTGTAATTCTACTCATCTAATTAATGTGTTGCAAAATCTACTCCCCCCCCCCCCCCCCCCCCCCCCCCCCCCCCCCTTCCCCCTCTCATTTAATTAGATTAACCCCTCTCTCATTTAATTAGTTCAAATAGGTTAGCGGTTTGTGACATCTTCTTCAAATATCAAGATGTAAGTTCAAAATTCACCCACTGATACTTGAATCTAATAGGTTGTTTGATAAATTTTGTTATTTTAATTAGCTTTGGACACTATATGAATACACTAAATGCAGTGAAAATGTTCATAGCAATTCTTCTTTTTTTATGGCTTTGTACAACCCCCCTCTTGAACTTAAACCTAATGTAACACCCCCTACAATCAGACCTACCACTTTTCCCCTTAGATTGGTAATTGCCATGTCTTTGTGGGCTACCAACCCCCTATAGCGATTTTGGCGCTTTACATCTTTGCACTCTTAATAGAGTTTGATGCGATTGGGATGGCGACTATGCTTGCTGATGTTTGACTGTTTGGATTGATGTATTTTCTATTCAAGACTCTCTCTCTCTCTCTCTCTCTCTCTCTCTCTCTCTCTCTCTCTCTCTCTCTCTCTCTCTCTCTCTCTCTCTCTCTCTCTCTCTCTCTCTCTCTCTCTCTCTCTCTCTCTCTCTCTCTCTCTCTCTCTCTCTCTCTCTCTCTCTCTCTCTCTCTCTCTCTCTCTCTCTCTCTCTCTCTCTCTCTCTCTCTCTCTCTCTCTCATGTACGATACTCATTTTTACTTGATTATGCCTCGTTGATTTATTTACGTTTTATGCTAGTTGGTAAGTAAGTCATCTTAGGCCATTTGGTTTATACACCAAAACAACGGCTTGGTTTTGAATTTAAATTCCTTTATGAGCTTTTGCCTCCACTTTCAACGGTCATGATGCACCTTACCACATCCTATGGATGAGATCGATGGCCACTTCCACAATGCTTTCACGTGGAAGATGAGAAGAAATGACATAAAGGAGGGCGCCACTCTCATACTTGTAGCACTTTTCTGCTTCATGCTCCTCTTCCTCTTCGCCATCGTGATGGCTCATGCACAGTAGCGCCCATCTACGATCAACCATTCAACATTATCACACATAAATGGTAAGCTATCTCACCCCACAAAATGCAGCACAGCTAAGTGCGCATCTCCAGAATAGATGAGCGTGCCCAGATCGGACCCTTCCCAGCAGATCAGGTTATCGTTGCCCAGAGAGAGCACTAGACTGCCATCGCTTCAAGTGTGCATGTTACATTGGATCTGATGTCCATTGTCGATAGTAGAGAGGGAGTTTGTTCACCTATGAGAGATACCGAGATACGTGAGAGACTTGAGTCACATTCAGTAGTGTTGGTTATGCCCGAGGAGGTGCGTAACTACCCGTCGTATAGGACCCCCGAAGTAGAGTCTAGAACAGCTAAAAGAAGAAGGAAATATCGCAAATATTATGTGAAGAAAAACGCTTTAGATAGGATTTCCTTTGGGCACTCAAGAGGAAGTTGTTTGAGGTAGGTAGATCGTCTGAGACTCCGATATGTCATGATTTTTTGAGGATGGAGTTTGTGCATAGTAGTTGTTTAGCTCTGCATTGGAAACCATAAAGAAATAGCTCTTTCTGCTGCTGAAAGACAAGGTGCATTTGCCTTTGATGCCAACACCACCTACATATCTCTTTGATTTGTACAAGTCTTGTAATGATGTGGGATCTCATTTTAAAAAACACATTCAGAGTCAACATTCTGAACATTTGATTTATACATGACAATAAAAATATATATAACAGATTGAAAATTAGTAAAACAAAAAATTTCAAACTAAAATCTACGTCAACCATAGCATATTAAACAAATCCAAAAAAATAATTATCTGAAAACATATTAAATGACATTTTCGATTCCAGCATTGCAAAACTCCAACAAAAATTTCTATATGGCTGCAAATTGTCAACTAGAGTAAAAAACAACAACTCTCCAAATAGGAAAAAAGTGCATTTTACAAAACCTTGCATAAATGACTAAAAATCTGTGTATTTAAAAGGAGATTTATCATTTTTTTTTTAACTATCATTTCAAATCTATAAGGGATATTAGCAATGCAAAGATTCAGTGGTCCTTTTTTTTATAAATATGGAGATCTCTTTGCAATATCTTTTTTCAATAGTGTAGAAAGGAAGATCACCAACATTCTTTGAAATGAATATTTATGTGGTATCATTCTCGACAACTATTTTCTCACCCCTTGCAATTCTCTCTATCTCTCTTCTTTGCCTTTGCTTTCAGAATGTGTCATTTGAACTATTCAAGAAGGGCGTTACTTCTTTTGTCTTCAACATTCTGAAAATACAAAGAGCTATGCTTAGCATAGATTGAAAAAAATGTATCCCTTACACTAAAAGTATATTTAACATTTCAGATATCAATTAAAAGAAAGTATGCTTAGCATAGAAGAGTTACGTGTCATAAAGAATTCGTGGACTACAACACCAGCTCATAGGATATAACCTCTGACATTTTTCAAAATTCTGACAATTAAGACCTATGACCATGGCCTCAACTCGTTGTCGGAGAAAAGCCGATTTACAAGATTTTTTGTCTACATTAGATAATTCAGAAGAAGATATTCTTCTCAACTTTGATGAGGAAGACAGGCCTTTAATTTCATCAGCCGCAAATGTTGTCCAATCTTCTGAACTTCTACATCAAATGGAAACCTGGCAAAAAGCTCAACAATCTCCTATGGATAAACTCACTGCCGATTTCCAAACCGCCATGAAACCAATTGCTGAGTGGCATTAGTAAAAAGTTGTTAGAAAACGTACTTTGAAAAAAAAAAATATGTAAACATATTTTGAGCCATTTCATATTTTTACGACATTTAGATTTTAAAAAATCATGTGTTGTCTTGAACTGCTGTTTTATTTTTTAGTATGATGGGTCTTATGAAGTTTATAATTTTTTTTGGTAATGATCTATTTGTAAAAATGCATTTTTTTGTATTATTTGGAGATTAACTTTAAAAAAACCATGATATTGGCCTAAAAGTAGGTATTATAAAAAACACTAAAATAGTTACTCTTTTTTAGGTCAAACTCCCAAAACAAATGGCATCGCGCTCAATAATTATATAGCATATATTCATCTCGAAAAATCAATAAGTACATAAGAATCTAAGAGAGATCCTTATTTGAAAATGGAACACCAACAAGAATGATTAGGAGCCGCAAAGCAGTAATTTTGCTACCAAAAGCTAAAAGTAAGCACAATCAATTCCACCTTATGATCCAATCACAAGCCTTACACCAATACCCTAAGACAATCTTTGAAGATCAAACTTGCAATAACATTCAAAAGGAGACAATGGAGCTAAGCCCCCCAACAAGTATGAAGCCTATGACTAGTCACCTAAGCCTCATGCCCAAGCCATAATATGTGCATACACAAAGAGAGAGAGAGAGAGAGAGAGAGAGAGAGAGAGAGAGAGAGAGAGAGAGAGAGAGAGAGAGAGAGAGAGAGAGAGAGTAAAAAGATTTCACATAGTCCCTCTTGACAAGTCAAGATCAAATCCTTCGAACCCTTTCATTTTATAGCATAACAGGTAAAAGAAGAGCTGTACAAATTCTTACAATACAAGGTACCATAAAGCAAAGCAAGTTTTAGGATACTCAGCTATTACCTGCCACCATCCCACAACACAAAATCGCACAAGTTAGTATAGTGGGAAAGACAGGTTTCATAGTCGAGCATCGGTTGTTATCCATGTCCGAAACAAGATTCACTGTTTTATCAACATAAATTCAGTTGCATAAAATACGTCCAATCTTCCAAAGCATAATGTACTTTACTCGCAATACATTCTGCCCTAGGTTTATAACTATATCAAGGAAGAAGCCATGCTGATCAGTTTTAGGGCGTAAGCAACATATATACCTTACAAATCATATTTTTAACCTATGTATGACACTATTGGCTTTTTTTTTTTCAAAAAACATATAGGAAGGCACGTTTCATATATCGCATCAGGTATCAAAGAAGATCTGTGCCATGCTGACCCATCGAACTTCATGGAGGTCTATCGTAGTTTGAATGCTATGAGACTTGGGCAAATCCATGCCATTCAAGCTTCAAAGAACCATACTCATTCATAGCGAGAAACATACTAACTGCAAACATAGTCCATTCCTTCAATGCTCTATATATGCATCATTCTATTTAGCATAGTGCCAAAGTAAAGCAATCGTATTTCATAAAGACAAGTAATCTCACATTTGCATACCTATCTTACTTTTTTATCTTTATCTCACATTTCACATTTTGAAGATACGTTTTCAAAGAGATCTTACGGTTTATGGTGTATTGCAATATTACTTCAAACCTATATGTGTGGTGAGTTAACGTACTTAGCCATATCTCCTTTTAAAAGTATACTTCTTGTATATATGCATTCCATTCCTCATAAAAAGACACTAAACTTGGCTACCTTTATCTCGTAACATATTTACCTATGTTTCAAAGAGAGCATGATTTATGTATTTAGTGTACATACATTGATCTTGTTTTATTTGGTTTCTATCATTATCACTTTAGTCAATGGGCGACCATCTTCCCTATCGAAAGTGTGCCATTATGTCACTTTTTTTTACATGAAATGTACTCAAGAAAAACAATAGTGAG
Organism: Diphasiastrum complanatum; assembly: GCA_029204225.1. Lineage (NCBI taxonomy): Eukaryota > Viridiplantae > Streptophyta > Lycopodiopsida > Lycopodiales > Lycopodiaceae > Diphasiastrum > Diphasiastrum complanatum. The sequence continues at coordinate 51,498,852 of CM055100.1, read as the reverse complement.
GCCGATTTCTATCACACTCATCAACGCTTAGCTGTAAACCAAAAAACACATGTTATAGTGAACAAATGCGCACACTCAACAATGCTTCATCATTAGCACCTAAACCAACCTTCATTAATATACATATAGCATATCTATCAACGATGGACAACAGACCAAAAAAACGTGTGTATACTAGTGAAAAGTGTGTTACTCATCAATAGTTCATACAAGAACTTCCTTATTGAATCAAATACAACGCTGGTTCACCGGTGACCAACACCAAAGCGAAAGTGTTATAGCAATGAGCAAGGTACATACCTTTCAAGTAGGCGCACTCCTTTATGGAGACAACAATCAACAACAATCTGAAAACTTTGATCTTATGTATGCTCTACACAACTGTCCCCAACAATGAAAGTTCAAGAAGCCCTTGTGACAGGGCTAAATTGTCAAGATTTCGAAGAGTGCCAGAGGCTTTATCCTCTGAGCAACCAAAATAAAGCTTTGAGTCCATTTTTTATTTTGTTTAGAGACATGATATTTATTTCACCCATGCTTAACATAGGTGTTTATCAATTGTTTCTTTTTTATATTTTATGTCTCCTATGCTACACACAACTTTTTCTTTATTTAATTATTTCTTTTTGATACTTTAAGTCTTCCATTCTATTTTATATTTTGTGTCTCCCAGGCTAAGCATAGCTTTTTCTTTTTCAGTCTCCCAAAGATAAGAAAAACAAAGTCCTTCCAGAGCAATTCAAGAGGCATATTCTGAAGGCAAAAGCAAAAAAAATGGAAAGGGAGAGAGTGGCACGGGGTGAGACCATTGTGGAAGAGGATCCATTAGAGACCTACCTTCCCAAAAGTTAAAAAATCCAATGACGGGTCCCGTGGCTTGTCCCTATCAAAAGCCACAACAATTAATTAATCATTTAATTGACATTTTTTCACACCTAGCTGATTGAATTTTGGATTTATTTCGCGGTAGCGGCACTACGAGCGCATGTGCTGTTCATAAAGGTAGACATGTTGCTGCAGTAGATTTAGATACTAATTTAGTTAATTTTGTAGGTGGGAAAGAGTTTAGATAGCAAGGATACAATAATTCCCTTGTTAAAGGAACCTCAGTCTCCTGCTATCGGAAAAGTAGGCGACACAAGAATTTGCTGATGTCTTGGTTCAAGATTACAATGTGGTTACGGTAGTCGAGGAAATTGTAGAAGAGGTGCTACTTGAAAGTACAGTGGCTACTCAAGAAAAAAAAAAGATGTAAATGACCTCGATGATTTTTGGGAATAAAAAATTCTCTTTTGTTTTAAAGAATAATTGCGTTTATATTTTTTGATGTATTGTGTTTTTTGTTTATTGGTTTAATGTTCTTAAATTTGTTTTTTAATGATTTAAAATTAAGAATTTGAAATATTCTAAAACTTTTGACATTGATAATCATTATCAAAAACTAAAATTGTAACGATTTGTCAAGTTTATAATATTTTAATTTTGGATGTGTGTTTATAATATTTTTTGTAAAAAACAATATTGTTAGAAATTTTAAGAAATGCAAAAAAAATTTTCAAGGTGATTTAAATATTTTCACAAATCATTTAATCTTGATTATTGTAGATTAATTTCAAAGCTTACGTAAGTATAAGTAAAGATTTTAAAAAATTTAAAACTTTAAAAAATATTGATTAAAACTTTTATTATAATTTAAAAAAAAAAAAATTCGATACAAGAATTGTAATTTAAAGAACTTTTAAAATTTCAAAAAAAAAAACTATAACTTTTGTTTTAAATAAACAAAAAATATTTCTTAGTTATTTTAGTGGTTGTGTATCTATTGATTTTATTTTGAATAATATTATTATTTAATATAAGCTAATTTTAAGTTATTTATAAAAATCTATTGACCAAATTTTTGTAGCTTGAATTATTTTCTTGCAAAATACAACATTTTTTTAACATTACAATATATTTATTTGAAGCATTTTAAATTTTTTTAAATTTGGATACTTTTAAAAAAAAATAATTTTTTTTTAAAAAAAGAATCTCCAAGTCATTTCTCTTTTTTTTGGTCATCATGTTCTAATAGATGTGTATTATCTTTGTTTCCACTAAGCTCAATATATGTAGAGTACAATGAATAATGAGAGCTCCTTAAAGGAACATTCTCATCAGTAAAACTAGAACGTTCAAAACACAAGATCTCTTGATAAAAATGATCTCATTTGTCTTAACAAATTTATGTCCTCCTAGATAATAAGATAAAGCTTTAACAACCATTATGAGCGTCTCCCCAACTGGGCTGAACTTAGAATGAGCAATAGAAATTTCATTCTTTCAAAAATGCCTCAAATAGTAGCCAAGTCCACTATCCCTCTAGAACGAGAAAGCATGTTGTTTGTAACCACCTCGGTGTGCAGCAAAGTCATCAAAATTATGAGTGCATTCTGTAATAGAAAATAAGAGTTAAAAAAAATTCCATTCACATTCAAGAGATAACAACATTTTTAGGCATTGAAGTAAAAACACTTACGCATTCTTCATCATCGGCTACAACCAGATCTGGATGATCAATATAATAGCCTCCTACTGAAGAAGAGTCATCAGTGAAATGCATTAATGATGGATAATTGAATTGTCATAAATTCTTCTTCAGATGTGCTTCAACAGAATCTGACAAAGCTTTCGTCAGACATTCTTCACCCAGTCCATCCTCATCATCGTAATCAATTCCAGACACCAAGTCTTCAATTTCAAAATCTACAATATTGGAGAATTCAGAAATTGTGCCAGACAATAAACAAAGCACCTCATCCTCACGATAGTCAAAAAAGTTACACAAATTCGTTGTAGTAATATATACATCGTCATTTACATTCGTAGTACTTCTAAATTGTTCAAACAATCTAGTATACATCCTATCTAGTCTCTGCTTGGACTGCAAGAAGAAATGGACAAGATCAGTAAAATGCATGCAAGAGAGAGAATCTATGGAGACAACAGGTATACTGACTATATCCCTTAATCTAAGATAGTGGTCATAAAAAACTTCAGCATTAGGTTGTGCAATCCTAAAAACATTTTGTAAAGGGTGAAATAGGGAATGAAAGTAGTCTAAGTTTTCAGAAATTTCAAACTACGTTAGAAATGCACTGAGGATGCTCTCACGGCTAGATCCGGAAGACGATGCCATCGACCAAAGGCAAATATCGCTTTTGTGCATGAGCTAAGCAAATAGGAAATAAGTTGTTAAGAATGTGCACATGAGTGATATATATGGAAAATGACGTTGGGATATTGCTATTGTGCAAAGTAGAAGAGTAGCTCTAGGAGATAATACCAAATAGCGAACACAAGAACGATATACCACGAAAATCGAGAAAAAAAAAAGTAAAAAAAATAATCGGGTTCCGTGCTTTTTATACAAAATTTTCCACACATGTGAGTCATCGGTCAACCCAACACATGTCATCTCACTATTCATCCATCTATCACACACATGTGACCTGACAGCTTGACACATGTCACAAGCTCATTGCATAGAAAATTGACACGTGGTAGAATTTGACTGGTTGCCACTTCACACGTGTGACAAGATGTCTGTTCGCACGTGCGAGCCGTGGTATAAAAGGACGTTGCTCCCGAGGCATTTTTTCACTTTTTTTTTGCTCCGCCTTTTCGCATATCACTCTTGTGCAACCCTCATGTATCTCCCTTGCTACCTACTACACTACTTGCGCACAAGAGCGATATCCCATCCCCTCCGTACATATCACTCCTGTGCGACTGCCGTTACACCAATTTCGAACATCCTTCTCTCATTACGCACAAGTCTGATATCTCAATATCTCCATATGGATAGGAGAAAGCAAACTATGAGAGATTTTTTCACTGCTAGACCTTCCTCAGGGTCTCTCATTGCCTTGAATCCTCCAAGGCGAACGAGAAGGCGTAACCACAGCCGATGGCTATCTGATATTCGAAAATATTAGAGGTCAACCAAGCTTCGTATTCTTGGGGCTCCATTCTATCGTAGTGTTCTCAGATCACTAGGGATGATTTTGGCAATTTAGTTAGATTCACACTCGAGACACTTCAGTGCTTTCAAGAAGCTATTGAGGATTATTAGACCCTTTTATTTTAAGACTCCTTTTTTCTCCCCATACATGCTAAGCGAGTTACAATAATGCCGAAAGATTTTCAACTGCTATATAGGATGCGGGATAGGTACTCTAAATTACATATGGGTGAGCCATATGCTCTCAGACCCAATCCCTTAGATAGGACAAACCTCTCGACCAAGAGGCCTAGGAAGCAGCTAGTCCCCATGAGGGCCCCGAAGAAAGTCAGGAGGACAGATATCCCAGTATTCCCTTCTACTAAAAATCTAGATACTACGGCACTGGAGTTGGATGTAAATACAGCTACAACCATTTTGGAAAATTCAGTTAATCATGTAGATACTTCTCTTCCACCTCTTCCTCCTCCCAAAGCTTTTTATACATATATAGATTTGGATGAATATCTTACGTTGTAGATAGAATAGGAATTCCATTTTGTTTAGATTAGAAAAACTTGATTTTAGTATAAATTACAGGTTATTGTGTTTGGATATGAAAAACAGATGAGCTTCTATCAGTGATCCTGTGATAGAGTCTGGGGTCCAACTCTTGCAATTTGACATTGCAAGGGAATCCTACCTAGAAGTTTTGTTTCTCAAAAAAAATTTGCTTCAGGCCCTTAAGGAGAATAACGACAGCTTGGCAGTGTGTCTGTTTAGTGGATGCACGCCACTAACCAAATACCTGCTTGTGCTATATCATAACAAGTAAGACAATTCATATGCTTTTTGTTCTTAATAGCTTTATCATAGAAAATATTCCTCAGAATTGCAGCTAAGGAACTCTCTATTTTTTTTTGCAGTGAGCACTGGAGCTTAAACCTGATCTCTATCACGAGATCTGCAAATAATAATATTAAACTTTTTTGTGTAAAGATGAATTTGGCTAGGAATACACATAAGGATATTGACTCGATCCTGCTGATTATATGTAAATACATTCCAAAAGAGAATGCGAAGAAAGCTCAATGGAAGATTTTCAGTCTGGAAGTAAATCTTGTCCATCTCATCAGCAATTAAAATCAACAATTTAATGTATTTTGTTCATTGTTTAGTTTTCCTTCATTGATGTCTTGTGTGTTGAACATTTTGCGGTCACCCTAGCAAAATTATTGATTCAGTTGTGGGTGGTACACTTTGTATAATGCAAAGTTATTTTTTGAGTGGTTCATCCTTCAACATGATGTTGATATTTCAAAAGTAATTTATTTTGTTTATTCTTGGTTTTGGAATCGTGATTAATTTTTCAATTCTAAAAATTTTCTAACCGTAACTAACACGTGAATATTCTATCTTGCAGTTTAAACTTCATGAATACACAGCAGCCCAGGTATACAGATTCACGCAAAAAATTATCCTGAGCATATTGGCGAGGGCATGGCTTCAGCCACCCCCTGATGATGATGGCGCTCCAGATGATGTCATTATGCTAAATAAAGATTTGAAAAATATAGATAGCACAAAATGTATAGAATCAATAAGAAAATATACATGTATATATCAAATGCAGCTCTATTTTATTGAATTTGGGAGCCCTGAATACATGTACTGATGTCCAACTTGGGCTTTTATTTATTGAATGAAAGAGTCTATACATAGATTTTACTAATCTGTATTTTAAGCTATTGCTCTTCCACAATGGTGATTGTTGTAGGCAGATCTTTGCAGCACGTTATCAGCTCATGTCTCTTTCGCATTTGTGACAAGACAAATATTAGTGAATGTGCCATTGCAAATTATGTCATTTACCTTTAGCGTGTACTATTTTGAAATGGCAATAAATATAGAGTACTTACAAGTTTTTCGTTTCAGATGATGAATCTGAAATAAGTGGGTAGATTGGTTTGTAATAGCGTGAGCTCTGCTCTGACAAAATCAAGCATCCAATGCTCTTCCACCTCAATCGTAGTCAAAAATTCTTCGTTGTGTATGATGCTAATATCTAAATGTGAGACTGAGCATTTGTTTTTCGATATGATAACGAAAGATCATTGACGACTTATTTATCTTGCATTCTATATTATTATTTGTTTTACTATCCTAGTCTGGATCCATGAGATTGGCACCATGGATCAAGTGCAAGATGAGGCTTTTTCTTTGGGGGTAAAAAGAAAGACAAGTCAAAGTTGAAGTGTATTTATTATGGTGTAAAAGGGCACTTTGCTAGTGAATGTTATAAACAAGAAGAGAGCAAAGAATTAAGCAAAGCAAGCTTATTGTTGATGAGGATGAGCAATATGCTTCTAATTCTCTAATGATTTCTTCCAACTTGATTTCAAATGAGGGTGAAATTGATCCTTGGTGTCATATTACTCAAAATCAATAAGTCCCAGAGCAAGAAGCTCCTTAGATATTAGTGCTCTTCAAGCCCCCCATCAACTATCTCTTGTGCAAAATAATGCTACCCACAAGTTGTCATACAATCCAATAATCCAATGGCACCAATAGATTCATCCTCCCTCTTGCATCCCACGTATGACAATCACAAGTCTATCATCTATACCATCGTAGCTACCATAGTCACTCTTCTCCCTCAAAACTCCAATAAGTGCATTTGGGAGATTCATAGATGTGAGCTTTAAGTTGTCACATTTTGAATAAAGTAAAGCTCCATAAGATGAAGGCTACCTAGCCTTTATCTATAATTGTTGTCTTCAATTAAATTATGGCAAAGACAATACTTTATCTATAATTGTTGTCTTCAATTAAATTATGGCTAAAGACAAATATGAACTCTTCAAAGTTAATTGCTAGTTGTTCCACTACCCTCCATTATCTTAACAACTATCTTCTTCTCAATGACATGGCACAACATATTCTCACCTCTCCAAAATACAAGGTAGTGTTTTGATAGCATCTATAACAAAGATTCAACATGGAGCTTTGAAGAATCTTGTGTTTAAGATTTTTGAAAAATCTTTTGTGTTGAGATTTTTGTTCATTAATCTCTCTTTTCGATACTAATATTGAAAATCTGTTTTATCTAATTTGTTGGTTGTAGGGTGTTACCCAATGCATGTCCGAGGAGACTCTTCACTCCCTATAAGACCGAATACCTTAACTATCCTCCCAAACAAGATAATAGAAACATGCACAAGGAATTCAAACCATATGAGTTCCCATCTCGCACTAACACATTACCTAATAATGTCTTCCCATTCGTGTGACTAAGGGTATAGTAGAGGGTCCACCCATCATCCAACAACCCAAATGCTTGCAATCAAGTATCATGATGTGTGGGACATTCTAGATTGTTGGATAAGGGGTAGGCCTTACCTAGTACCTTGGTCATGTTTTGGAATACCTCATTCCATATGTGACAAAAATACCCTTCACCTCTTTGAATGAACCCAACAAGATGGTGAAATTAAAGGTGGAGTAGAGAGGAAGAGAAGTGTTTTTGTAGTAATGCATATAATGTGCATTCTTCACTCCCAAGAAATATGTGTGTGTGTGTGTGTGTCTTGTGTGTGGCCTTTATAAATTCTTGCCTGCAGCCTGCTGATGTGGCAGAGAAGGGGATTCCAAATAATAATCTGTTCCAGCTTCTGAAATGCGCATCAACTTTGACAGGGTGGTACCTAGGGCCACTCTTCTGCCACGTGGCGTGTGACGTGGCATGTCAGAAGAGGTTTGACGTTAGTGCGCGACGCCGAGGATGTCTGCCTTTATGAGAAAGCCAGGCCACAGGCCGGACGCCGCTGGGCCCCGCCTCCCGGTTGCTGCCAAACTACCCCCGGCGGCCGGGGGGCGGACTGTCGGCAGTTGAGGCTCTCGAGCGGCCCCAGCGAAAGCAGCGCAGGTTTGAATCCGCACGGTTGGATGATCGCCACGAGTCAATCTGCGACGTGTACAAGATCGCTGGTGCTTCTGAGCATATCCAATGGCTAGCGATTTAAAATGTCAGCGTGCTTTTGAGAAGGGCCGGGGTGGGGGGGGGAACGCCCGACCTCCTGGTGCCAGACCTGCGGCCGTGTCCACATCTAACATGTGACCGCGGATTCCTCCCGGCTCTCGTCCTGTCGCTATCTCGCCTACTGCACGCCATTTTTTACGCCGCCTCAGTCGATGCTCGCCACGTGTCAAACTAGCCACTTGGTAGCTTTTAAACAGCTTGGTCTCACCGCGTGGCAGAATCGTGTTCTCCGTAGAAGTATCTGACGGTGGAGATGCTAAAATCGTAGCGTGCAGATAAACCTGGGATCGTGCGGAAGCTATGCTGTAACGCTGTGCTGCAGGGATCTCCTTCTCCGGACCGTCGGATTTTGTCACGATAGTCAGATCGATCGACGATTTACAACAGTCCAGGTGGCGTTATGACACGTGGCAAAAATCCAAGTGATCATGCATACAACATGCCATTAAGCCAAGCCCTCTCTCTCTCGCTCTCTCTCTCTCTCTCTTTCTTTTCGTCTCTCTTCTTCTGTCTCTTTGTTTCTCTTTCTCTCTGTCTCTCTCTCTCTCTCTTTTTCTTCTGCTCTTTCTGTCTCTCTCGCTGGCTTGCTTAGCTGACAAGACTGAGCAAAAGCTATGCCCACGGCGGGAACTCCCTCAGCACAAGCAGCAGCAGAAGCTACAATCCTTCCAAATGCATGGCAGATGAATGGAATCTCCAATTCTTCGGCACAATTCTAACGTCTCTCTCAGTATTCTTTCCGATCCTCTCTCATCGTCTCACTGTTCACACTTGAAACGCTAGTTGTAGCTGGAAGCCTCTTTGCATGTCTCTTCTGGGATCCAAGGTTGTTTTTTATGATACTGGCTGCCAGCTTTTGCTTTAAGCCTGACAGAAGCAAAGCGAATTCTTAGTCTGCTTTTTCTGATCGTCTTCAATTTCCTTGCTTTTGATGAATCTTTTCTTAGATTCTGTCAGTGCGGTGCTTGAAAGCTGAGAACCCTTCTCAGAGCTGGCATGAATCGGTGACATAATGCAGTTCTTAATCCAGCGCTTTGCTTCAGAATGCTTTCGCCAGTGGCTACGATCGCAATGCAAATGAACGCTCTATCCACCGCGATTCAACGTGGTATAGGCTTATCCCAAGGAGGACTGGAGTTTTTGAAAAATGTACTGGGCCGAAACTGCTTATCTCTAGCTATGTCCATCTCTTCCCCTCTGAGGGCCAGTAGCTGAGCAGGCATTCGTTTTTATCTTCTCCTTTGCTGAACAATGTTACCGGGGTCGGAATCTGCTATATTTGAGGTTGGTGCTAGCAAGATGAGCACAAGAGTAGATAATGCTGGAGAGCACAGGCGTAAGCGGAGTATGGGGAGCCTTTTGAAAGACCGAGATGAAGATTTGACTCTCTTTCAGGATATGCACAAGCGAGATTCCAACAATTTCTTGCTCCTATCCAACGAAGATATTGAAGCTTCTCTAAGTATGTACAATTTTCATATCTTTCTTCAAGTATCAACACATCATAAATGCAAGACAGCGTGTTGATTGCTGATGGCTTCGTTTTTTAGAGCAAAGGCTTGCCGAATTGAAATTCTCGTTTTGCAGTTCTCCAGATTTGTTACGATTCGCTAGCTTTCTTTATCCTGTTGTGAAACTTTACTCTGGCGCATCAACCTTAAGTTTTGAGACAAAATAATCAGTTGATTACTTCAGTCTCCCTCTGTGTCTGTCTATCTCGCTCTGCCCCTAATCTCCATTTTAACTGATTGAATTCTCAGTTTAGAGACAGAATAATAAATTTGTATGCCTGAGGCTTGCACCTAGTCATTGAAGTTCTCCTAACCTCAAATCGTCGCTATTATCTTCCAAACGACTCCGAATTCACTTGAAATTTTATGTCTTTAATGCTCATTGAGCTCCGCAACTGAACTATGTTGCAACTGTACTTCAGTGTGCGTATCCCCTACGCCTTACATATTTGAGGTAGCGCCAAACTTAGCATACAGTTTCATATTGATACATAAAGCCTTTGCGATTCGTAACTTGATTCAATAATGACCAGCCAGTAACAATCAATTGTCTTGTCCTACAAATCTCCTTCGCAAACAGGGCAACGTTGCAACTAAATTTAAATCGTGTGGGAACGGAAGAATGGCTGGGAATGTGGAATCTTGAGTCTAACTGTCTCTAACACCTTTCTATTGCAGCCTTTTAGAGATTCCATACACCACTCGATATTTAGAATAAAGATTAGGTTAGTGTTTGCCTTTCCAATCATCAGCTAGATGAGCAGGAGGAGCTGTCCTTGAAACTTCAAGTCTACTAATACTAACGTCGACCCAGCGACTTAACTGGTTATTAACAGTAATCTACCAGGCTAGCTAGTCACAGCTCGGCAATATTCTACGCAGTCTTGCATACTTATGTTATGTTTTGCAACAGGTGATCTAATCGTTTACTTTGTTATGCTTGACCACAAAGCACCAACTAAATCTTTTCTAGGGCATACATTAGTCACTATTTCTCTTTGCAAAAGCACAGGGGAAAAGCACTGTAATAATTCCTTTCTCTTTTCACATCTTACTCTTTTAGAGCCATATCAGCCTCAATTCATGGGAGCTGTTATGCAAGTTTTCTTCTTATAGTTGTTTAGGCTTGCTGTTGCTCTACTTACAATCATTTGGCAGCACCAAGTAGCTTGCATGGCAACCCTCATAATCTCCCTCTCGGCTTCTCTTTGTTCAAAGGCCGTTCAATTGAGCTTCATTGAGATTCTTATAATCAGAAATCTGTGATCTTTACGTAAACTGAATAGGAAAAAAATCTGTAGTTGATTCACAAAACTGCACTTGTCGTTTCTGCTATTTCTTGGTAAGATAGTAAGCTTTTGAAGAAGACTTTTCCACAAGGAAAATCTTGGCTGTCATCCTTTTAGATTTTTGCTTTCCTCTTTTTGATAAGCCTGCTATCTCTAGTCTGGTAACATATCCTCCTTTTCATCAAGATGTACCCAAGAGACCATCTTTGATCAATTAGCCCTTTACTTCCTCAGCATGAAAATTTGCACTAATTTTGTTGAATACTGTAAGATAGAGACTCCCAAGAGGTGAAGGTGAGCTTTCAATTCTGCCTTGCCAACGAAAGTCGTTTGGGCAACTGTCAGTAAATCTTAAAGTCACATAGCCGATTGATCACTTTGTGCAATGTTCATTAGTGTCAAAAATCAGTTCTTAATCTACATGAGTTGTATTCAATTTTGCATCATTTTGTGGATAATATTTCATCATGTTGACACTTTTGAACCTTATCAGGAGATTGTTTGTCAAAGTTGAAGAGAGTGTAGGAGAGCTAGGAGTGCCATGCCTTTCTTGGTGCTATAGACTTTCTTTTCACACTGTAGCCGTTGGTTTTCATTTTCAAAAAGCTCTCAGAATCCTTCCAACGGTTCATTTGTAACATGCTTTATTCATGTAAAGTGTTTATTCTATCATGCCTTAAGTAAATATTTTATCAAATGTCAAGTTCATTGTGACAAAACTAAAGATCCTTAGTATTCTTGAAGTATTCTTGTGCAAAAGGACCTCCTCATGTGTTCAACACTTTCAAGTAGTCTTTGCACACATATTTGACATTATGTCCGTTTTGTTATGTAGGACACTAGAGTTGACATTGTTACATCTTTCACATAAATATTTGTCTATCAAATCTCCAAAACCACTGATCCATATATGGACCCTAATCCCAAAATTTACGTTCTTACACGACATAACAGCTTAAGTTACCTACAATTTCCAGAGTCACGTATTTTCCAATCAGGGCAAGAACTGTAAAGAGGCCTGCAAGCCTCATTTTTTACTCATGGATGGTTCAGAGTATAGCTCTAGTCTATCATAGCTCAACATGTAGGCGAGTGAAAGCATTGATTTATTTGAGCAGCTTATCATCTTATTGGTCTACATCCCTTATAGCTTGGTTGCAGTTTTCCTTTGTTTTATCAGTCTTCTTTTGTGATCTTGATCACAACTCATGTACTGTGATGTATCAGAATTTCCAACATCAAAGATCTGCTTTAGTAGCTAAAAAGGTCATATTCTATGCATGTTTTATCTGCAAAGCAGAAGCTAATAAGTGGATTCCTGAACACGGTAGAAGCTGTGACTAATGCACTTTCAAGCATGCACACGTGATAGTTCTTCAGTGAAGAAGCTATTGAGTCTTTGTCTCACATGTATGTGCCTACACACACGCAGGCACCTACACATGCATGTGCATGCACACACACATACACACAAGGATAATGCTAGGTGAAGCATGCTCTCTCTGAAGCTGCTGGGTATAGCATTTCTATGACTTAAGACCATGTTCATTAGATCCCTACAATTGACAAAGTATATAGGAATTCTTGCTATTAGTTACGGAGTCCTATGGACAGGGAGCTGGAGAACAGAGGGAAAGATGGAATCATTATTGTTATGTTATGGCTTTGGAAAGTTGTAAGCTGTTGTACCTAAAGCTAAGAATCTGAAGTATTTACAAATGTCTTTGAAATTTTTCTAATCAGCTTAGAACTGCGTTTATTGTTTGAAAATGAGCAAGGTATGAAAAAGTCTTTCTGTCCAAAAATAGAAAAGTTCTCTTCTTGGGTTACCTTTAACACATAGACAAGAATACATAAGGAGACTCGATGAGGTGGACTCATAAGCTAAAGATCGCATGTCATTTTTGTTATCTTCCGGGACTATTCTAGACTTAAGAAAGAGACAGCAGCTGTGACTTGTATAATGTGGAATCACTCTGTTTCATAATAAATTTCCTTCCTGTCTCTTTCTTGCCCTGCATCCAGGGTGTCAAGCTTAGATTTTGCAGCAAATTCTATAAGCACTTATACAGGATATGAATACATTTCAGGAAATGAAGATCTGGAACTTCGAGTATGTTCAGAAAAGGGATCTAGTGATTTACTGTTGGCCGACCCTGATAAGAACGATTATGACTGGTAAGAGGTCAACTACCTCTTTAATCTTGAAGATTATGTTACTTGTAGTGGTAGTAGGCAGTTATGAAAGTAAAAACTTTAAATAGTAGATCAAAATAGTTTGAATATACTAGCTCATATTGTATCACTGTGCATAAAAAGTATTGGTCTTATTTCCATTAATTAAAACAATAGCGTGTTATAAGTGAAGGAAGGTTGTCCGCTATGAGAGTTGCAGGATGTGATTGTAACTTTTAACTATCTAACTTTGTTTTTGAAAGGTCAAATGTTGGAAGTAACATGCATAATACATCTGAAAGGTAGTAATCACTTCAAAATCTTACACGATTTCTCCAGAAGCCATTGAATCAATTCGATTCTTGTAGTGCAACTTGCTACATTGTGTTTCTCTCATTGCAGAAGTTGGACAGTCTTGGATCTGGTATTCTTTTGAACTTTTTAAATGAGTTTGAGGAACTGTGAAATTGAAGTGACACACTTTTAAACAGGAAACTACTTTCATCTTTGATAAAACCTCTCTTGGTTCTAAACACATAGCAAAAATTATCCATAATGCCTCTCTTCAGTAAACCACATTTCATGTCATGAATGCAGCCTGTGACACCCACATCAGCTTCAAACTGTGTCATCATCATCATCTACTGTATATCACAGGTTCTGCTCCATTCTGGAGGCAACATGATTTTATTTGTAGTCCTCCAAAGAGGCTACTTACGTGTTATTGATGCATGCCTTGTGGGAGTGAGATGGAGAGCAGATTAGTATCATTCGATTGTATAGATTAATTGCTGCATATTGCAGAATTTTTCCCTGGAGATATCTTCATTTACCGCATTCCTTCTGAATATGTAGAATACAAGTTCCTTTGATGATCACTCCTACATGAGAAGTTCAAGGGGCCTTGTTGGACATACGGGCTTTCATTTTTTAAATTTGTTGCCATTTGGTAATCCTTCTGTGATGAAATGTGACCTTTGCATCAGGGATCGTTTACTTTATTTTCATCTTGTTAAAGTCGTTGACCATTTAGATAGCTCAGAGCTTGGACTCTCATTTGAAGTTTGCAAATTTGAGCCCCACTGCCACCTCTTGGCTATAGCAAGAACTATAGCAGGATGCTACCTTTTTTGCAATTCTGATCTTGGCTCTTGGCTTCATCCTTTCACATTTCTGCTAAGTGTAGCACGGGACTATTTGGGCTTGTGCGACATGAGTATGCCTCCCTCATTGCATTTCCATGAAAATGGAGGGACTTCTACCATTTACATAGCATATTTATGCAGCACTGCACCTATGAAGTAGGAGCTGATGAATGGAATGGAACCCCTTGGAATGATGAGCAGTTATGGCAAAACATTATATGATTTGACTAACTTGTCGTCTGGCCACAATTACTATGTCAATCTAAAGAATTTGTAACAAATTTGTGTGCAGTGACAAGCTATTTAGAGATACTTGGAATCTTGGATTAAAAAATGTGCTGCTGAAATGTGAGATATGCATCATCAAATATTGTGCATGCTGATCTATTGCTTATGTAAGGTTCATGTACAGCTCATACATGACTGCATATTTATAGTGCTGGTATGATGATTCTGCTGCAGGCTTCTGACACCGCCAGGGACACCACTCTTCCCTTCACTTGATCAAGAAGCACCCGTGATTAACCTTACCGAACGGGGCTCAGTCGGAACTCTTTCATCCCACATATCCAAAGTAAGGAGCAGGCTGAGACAAACAAGTCTCTCTCTCTCTCTCTCTCTCTCTCTCTCTCTCTCTCTCTCTCTCTCTCTCTCACACTCACACACACACACACACACACACAAGCAATCCAGGTGTCACAGTTTATGAGATATTATCTTTAAACCTCTTCTTTTTTTGCAATGATTCAATTCGCATGGCAATGTCCAGCCAGCCGGTTTGTGCTAATCCTTTCTGCTAGAGCTGCATTAACCTCTACCACCTATGCTTTTTAGTTAGGTTTTGGCTGAAACTGAAGTGATGCAATGTAATTTTTCCTTCTTCTATGAGGAATTAGGACGAAGAATTGCTGTAGAAAGTATGTTTAAGCTGTCTTTCCGTCTGCTAAGTTAGTTTAGCATGTCAATCAGTATTTTCTACAATTAAAGGAGAAATTCATGATAGTTTGAAGATTATGTATGCAGTTTCTTGGCTCACAAAGCTCGTTGTCAACCAAAGTCTCCAGGGGATACTCTAGCATGAAGCAATCAAATTTATTTTCGATTGCAAAGAATGAGAGTAGCTCAATTAAAATAACGCCATCTAAGACGGTTCCAAGAGCTAGCTCTCAACCCTCAACACCGACTGGGACTTCACATATGCAAAATGCTGCAAGGCTTTCGTCACCTAACACACATCTCGCGGTATCAGCCTCCCTTGGAACTTGTTCAAATGGTAAAGTCACCTCGTCATCTGCTCGATGCTCTTCAACTGCACGTGGAATCTCCCCCTCGAAAAGGCTACCAACACCATATCAGGCTTCTCAACTGTCACTTTTCTCTGTAGCCCCTTCCAATCTTCGCACATCTATATCCGAGCACACTAATTCCTCTCGCTCCAGTTCTGCCCATTCAAGGCATAAAAGAAACAATTCTGTAGGCCGAGTTAGTTCCCATTCTACGTGGATGGATTCTAGCAGCTACTCACTACGGTCTACAGTTTCTGCAAGTCCATCTATCAGTTGCAGCTCTTCTACAAGCCTGGACCACGAGCGTTTGAGCCCAACCTCCAGAAAAAGCTCAGTAACCTCACCATTTGATGAAGTTCAAGCCATGGGCCCGAATACTGACATGGGGACTGGTGGAAGAAGAATCTCAAGTTTTTGTGAGGATGATTTTGCACAACTATCGACTTGGCAGATAAAACGGCCAGTAAGAATCATTGACAGAAATCTTGTGTTTTTCTGTTGGGAAGCAATTCTGGATATCCTCTTAAATTATTGGCACAATACTTATTTCCATCCTCCTGTAATGTGATTACGGCTGGAAAAATTTTGTGCTTCTTGTAGTCCTTGAATGCAGTTGTATAGTATGTTTTGAAATAACAGAGTATTGTGAGTTAATTAACTTCAGTTGCAGGTCTCTCAAGGGAATCCTCAAATCAATTTTCAGCCTTTCATCTCTGACAGCCCTACATCGTTCTCTAACAGTGGGAGTAGTGTGGACGAACACTGTAATGGCCCACACTTTGCTTCACATTCTGCAAGAAGTGAGAGTGGTGCCAATGATTCTGCAGGTTGTCACGGGAATGGACTGTTGAGAGGTATGCACAAAAATAATTATATAGAGCAGTCACTGGAATCAAGCTTTAGTCAGAAGGAAAAGGATGACATATTGACTGAGAGATTTGATAAGAAGAATCACAAAGAGAGCTTAAAGATTTCCTGTGCATCTAAATGCATTGGCCTTACTGCTACTGAAGATGCTTTGAAACGTGACCTCATCCTACATAAGGATAGAGGTCCTCCTGCCCAGGACGTAATGCCAGTGGAAAGCATAAATCAAGAGTATGGCATCTATGTGGCAGACAAATCACATGTGGATTTTATTCACAAAATAAGAGGATGGGAGGCTGACATAGTAGATGCAAGTGGTAACATCTCCCCTAGTAATGTTTTTGAGAGTGCTCAAGGGACCCCTATGTCAGGTGCCTTGAACACATATGTCCAACAGCTGCAGTGTTCATTGGAGCAAGGTGAGCAAAGGCGAAGTGTTTCCCGAGAGTTTCCTCTGAATCTAGAGGACGATCAAGTTCTGGAAAAGCTGGAGCGTTGTGCAAGAGTGAAGTCGGTAGGAGAGGAAACTTGTTTTATTGGTCAAACTGTAAGACATGTGAATGAAGGTGTGGTATTAGGGGCAGAAGAAGAAAATGTAGTCACGGAGCCTAAGCACAATGTACGTCTTCGTGAAGCTACCAAAGTCATTTCAAATTCAAACATGGAGGTGATATATGAACCGAATTTGATGTTATCACCTGAAGAACATCTTATTTTGGATCCAGAAACATGTAGCTTTGGAGCTTTGAAAAAATTGAGCTGCAGCCTTCAATCATCGAATGGGCTGCAGGAGGGAAACAGAGATATCTGGAGCAGCAAAAGAGCTACAACATTTGGAGCAAGCAATGTACCTGAAGAGCACACTGGCCTTAATAAATCTCTAGGCCCTACAAAAATTCAGCAAGATGTCCGAGATTGCAGATTCCAGAAAATTTGTAATGAGAATGGGAAGGACATTGTGTGCTCTGAAGTTCATAGCATCTTACAAGCTAGTAAAGAGATTGGAGAGCACTCTCTGGCAAAGGACATTGTTGAAGATGGGTTCAATGATGGAGATAACTTTCCAGATTGTGCCACAAGGATCATCTCAAATGAGGAATTTCACTCTTCATTGACTAGAAATGGGAAGGACATTGTGTGCTCTGAAGTTCATACCATCTTACAAGCTAGTAAAGGGATTGGAGAGCACTCTCCGGCAAAGCTGCACATTGTTGAAGATGGGTTCAATTCTGGAGATAACTTTCCAGATTGTGCCACAGGGATCATCTCAAATGAGGAGTTTCACTCTCCATTGACTGGAAATGGGAAGGACATTGTGTGCTATGAAGTTCATACCATCTCACAAGCTAGAAGAGAGATTGGAGAGCACTCTCCAGCAAAGCTGGACATTGTTGAAGATGGGCTCAATTTTGGAGATAACTTTCCAGATTGTGCCACAGGGATCGTCTCAAATGAGGAATTTCACTCTCCATTGATTGGAAATGGGAAAGACATTGTGTGCTCTGAAGTTCATACCATCTTACAAACCAGAAGAGAGATTGGAGAGCACTCTCCGGCAAAGCTGGACATTGTTGAAGAAAGGTTCAATTTTGGAGATAATTTTCCAGATTGTGCCAAAGGGATCATCTCAAATGAGGAATTTCTCTCTCCATTGACTGGAAATGAGGTTGTAAAAGTCTTAAACTCTTTGGAGGAGAACACAGATGAGAGGTTTGTAGATTATGATCTAGATACCTTGCAACTACCTGGTCTCAGCACTGTCTCTTCAGCTGATTCTTCGCCCTACTGTATGAAGACTAAGGAAAGGGGGAATGACCATTCTTATACGTGTCTTACAGTGGAAAAAGATGGATTTGAATTTAGTGGGAACGGTATTATTGTAAAGAGTGAAGCTTGTTTTACAGAGGAGAGACTCCCTGTTCCTAATGCAGAAAACTCTACTAATTCTGACACTTTACACTTAACAAATGGTCACTTCGCAATTCATGTTTCTGAGAAGAATGAAGTGACAGTGCTGGATCTGTTATCAGTTCCAGCTCCCACAAGTGAAACATCTACTTCGGATTTTTATCTGACTAGCAATAATCCATCAAAGTTGAATAGCTGTGAAGAGGATAAAGCTTTCAATACCACCACTGGCTCTGTGAACAAGGATCATGATGAGGGAGAAAAGTACAATGCTGACATGCAGGTTACTGAATCTATCGTAGAAACATCTTCATCAAATGTTCTGAATGATGAATCGCCTTCATACCAACCAAATGCGGCTGTGTCAGGTTAGCTTTGAGACAAATTAAACTTTGTTCTATTTTATAGCGGAAAATTAATTGTAGAACCAGTCTCTCTTGGAGCACACATCAGCCTATTGTTTGACCAACATCTGAGCCTGTCATATGAAATAATACATAGGTTGTAGCAACTAAAGGGTTTTTACTTTTCTTATATTTACTGGCTGGTGGAGATATATGGTAGGACTGCTGGTAGAAATTTGGCCTTAGTAGGTTGCTGGAAGTTGTAAAAAGTTGTCACCAACCAGGCTGTTAAATAGAAGACCAAAATAAGTTTTCTAGGATTGTACAGTGAATGTAACTGGATGTGATTTGTTAAATGTGCATTGCAGGGGCCTGTACCAATACCAAGGAGTTTGCACCTTTATCGGGTGCCAACACTGATGTGTCTGCCCCTTTATCCAGCCTTTTGTGGGATAAAAGATTACTGGAGGCCACTGACACAATCCTGTTTTGTAGTTCAATAGTGCATGATATAATCTATAAAGCTTCTACTTTAGCCATTGAGAAGGAAGCATCCAGTTTTATGAGTTTTCCAGCAGCTACCAATAAGGACATCCCATTGTTATTTGAATATTCAAAGTCACAAAATGGAAATAGAGGGAGAGCAGCTAAGAGCTGTAAAACTCAAGCTGTAGGGGCAGAATGTACTACGCGACAAAAACTAATTTACATGCAGCAGCAGAATAGAATAGACAGTACACTGGTTTCACACCCAGAAAACTCAGTCAGCACTATGCATATTGATGTGAAAGAGCAAAAGGGACCAATGTTCACTGTTGTCAAAAGTAGCAAGAACAAGGAGTTGTCATATAGTGGCCAACCCAAATGCCAATGCACTATTTTATGATGCTGCTGTGTTGATTAGTGTATCTGCATCGATTGGTACAATTAAAAAACGTTCAGGTTCATAAACATGGAGATCAAGTCATTCAAATTTGGTAAGTTTGCCACTGCATCCATCAAAGCTGAGTAGTTGAACAAATAAGAGGAGAAATTATCTCGGGCACGCTCATCTGACCTTATATCAGGATAGCTGCTTGTTCATGAGCTTATGCTAATTTTTTGATAACAGATGTCTCAAGTTATGAAAAAGTTTTTTCAGAAAAGATTGCAAGGCACAGCATTCGTGCAGGTTGTGTCTGTATATGGTTTGGATATGCGTGAAAGAAGGGAACCAATGAACTAGAAGAAAAGATGACAGAGAACCAGGCCTGTTGGTTCAAGCTGATGAAATAAAGAAAAGGGCATGGAGCTGGTTCCTTTGGCTCCAGTAGTCATTTTCCAACTTTGAACATTGAAGGGAACGTCAAGTGTTTCAGTGTCTATGACCTTGAAAAATGAACCAGTGGTGCATTCTATATGCTCCAACATCAACATGTAACTTGTTGACAATCACAGTGTGGTGTGCTATAGGTGAAACTGCAGCCAGTGGAGAGGAGATCTTTGAGGGCTGACTGTGTTTTTGAGGTAGTTAGTCTTCTGTTGTTCTGAAGACATACACTGGAGTTATTATTACAAGCATCCTGGATCACACATCTGGGAGAGAGATGTTTCTGACACCCTCAATTGGCGACTTTTTTCGGTCACATTTGTGTCTATGCTTCTTCAGAAATGAGACACTAATTTGTGCATGTATATACCAGTATATATATTTGAACTGCTGTAAAAGTAACCATCATGTTATCAATAAAGGAGACAAGGCTTTTCCCAAAGATGATGAATGTTACCACTTGCATTAAATTTTCCCTTGCTTTAAGATTGTCTAATATGAAAAGAGTAGCTTCTGCATTTCCAATGATTTCTCCAATTCCTAATGGTCTTTCTCCCTATAAGTTTTCTGTAATTGACAACTATCCATATCATATAGGTAAAATGACATTTCAAGACTCTCACCTCAAATGCTACTCTTAAAAGCTGATTTTAACCTCCTGAAGTGTCCACCATGTATGATGCAATTCTGCACTATTCTATATAGTGATGTGAACAGTCATAAAATACTTCAATTTTTGCCATGTACATTTGATCAAATCTAAGGTCATTTCATTGTGAATATACCAGGCAATTGATGCTAAGTATTTTATGATGTATCCTAGAAATGAAGTTTAAAGCCATTTCATGGCCAGAAATATGGTACCTTGATCTATGTATTTTCTATGGCTAATTATGCTGCGGCTTGGTGTATGATGAAACAAATACCCCAAAATTTCCATTGAAGAGGAAACCTGTATCATGAGAATGTACATAGTGCTGAACATTGTAGTATGTGTTATTTTCAGGCTAATCTCATTGCTTATATCACTACAAGACACAGAATCGTATAGAAACTATGCTTACATAACACCTATTGAAAATACAGGCTTCAAAGTTGACATTAGAATAATTAAGGATCTGAATAGAACCTTTTCTACCATAGAAAATTCTGCAATCTACTTAACTTTGGTTTGTAACTTATAGTTTCCTTTTAGAAATAAAGTCTTTAGTTGGAGATTCTATTGTCAAAATGATTTTTTGTCTTACAGTAATCAATGTAAGTGCCTAGCGCAACTTTTAGTACTTTTAGGTGATATTTTTTAGACTTAAATTGAGGTCTTTCCTCCAAATCATTGACAAACTAAAAAAAAATTTGAAGGAGCTTTAACCAACTTATGTTTTGTACCTTTTCTGATAAAATGAATTGTATCTACAAGATTTTCAAAAAAAAATATATGAAAAAAAATAATCCTATACAATAATATTTGTATAATATAGGGTTGATGATTTAGGAACAAAGGCATTCCATAGGTTATCATGTGAGTCAAATTTATTGGCAAAAGATCAATCTGACCAAGACATTGTATATTTCAAGTTGTGCATTGTTGGATCTTCAATGCGTGTAGAGATAACATTTTCATATTTGTACAATATAAAATTGATGATTTAGGAACAAAGCCATTCCATAGATTATCATGTGAGTTAAATTTATTGGCAAAAGATCAATCTGACCAAGACATTGTATATTTTAAGTTGTGTGTTGTTGGATCTTCAATACTTGTAGAGATTACATTTTCATTATTACATTGATAAGCAAGTCACTTCTAATTGAGGTGATTGTCTTTTGTTTTCTAGTCCCATTTAACCTCTTTGTTGTCTAGGCAAATTGCTCCAAGGATTCATGTGGGTTTATTAGGCCACATTATAACATCACTACTAGATTTAAAGTGGCTAGAATACCTATCTATAATTAGCTCTTGTATAGAAAAATGTTATGAGAGATGTAGTAAAGGACAATGATGAGTTGTGGCGTCTTGAAATCTTAGACAACATTTTGTGGCAGCGTCCTTACATTAGGGGAGTTTTGAGCTCCAAAATGGCCTTATAAGAACTTGTGCAAAGTCCTTTTCGTATTCTTAAAATATTATAACACTATTTTCAGCTAATACATTTGACTTGCCACAACTTTTTAGCTCAAAAGTATGTCACGTAAGATATTGGAAAGCGCTCATCATTGACAAGCGCTTTCTATCCCACCAAACTCCGCTAAATTTGGACTTACCACTAAAAAGTTATGCCATTTTTAATGTGGACTCAAAAAATTACGTTACGTAGAAACCACTATGTCAAGAAACAATTGGGCCACATGTACATAAAAAGTGAAAGAAAAAGGAAAAAATGAATCTTGACAAAAGGCCCTTTAACCTTGGGACCTTCTCTAATGGATGATTGTTGAAATATAATGTGAAAATTCAAGGGTAGTACAACAATATCAATCATGTTAGCTTTGGTACAATATACTTGTCAAGATAAAACAAATTTAACCATGCATATGTCTTTGAGATTTTGAATACTCTAGTTTCTCACTAAGTTGTATAGTTTATTTTGCGCATACACTTTTCATAGTCTTTGCCAACTATAAACCTTTAGAATCCAAAGCAAAGTTCAATAAAAGCCTTAGTTCCATCTAGAGGCATTTGGTAATTTTAATAGTATGGACCAAGAGTTTGATATTTTAGTTAGATTGATAATGCTCATAGTGGCCAACCAAGTTGTTAATCTCATGGAAAGTATCCAAGCAAATCTTGTTAAATAATAATTATCCTCTACAAGTGTATTTCATTCAATCAAATAAGAATGAAGTGACAAATTCTTACGTAGGCATAAGATATCCTCCCAATTGGTTGTCCATCTCATGCATTGTGCCAAAACTTTTGATACATTTGTTGTCTTCATCATAGTAGATGCTAGATACACACAAACTAAAAATTAAATTATAAGGAATAGTGTGGGTCTTCTATTACAGCATGCTAAGACAAAAAGTAAACTTCAAATTGTGTGGAATGTTTGCAACATTTTGTATATCATAGATGAGAAGGATTGTGTGTGCATATTTGTATTCTAATATTGAGGTTTAAATCTAGATAGAATTACGTGATGATCAAATTTCTAAAGTTTATTGTGTAAAAAGAAATTATATGCATAAACTTTTAAGATGTACTAGAAAGTGATTGACATGTATTTAAGAACAATGATGAAAGGAGAGAAGAAGCTTTCAACAAATTCATTATTTTATACTATATTCGTTGTAAAGAAAAGTAGATGTGGTTGGTAGTATGTACACACAAGAATGACAACTATATGGTTTTTATATAAAAACAAGTGCGTATATGAATATTCAAGCAACCTACTTACATGAGTTCTTCAAGAGATAAGCATCATAAATGTTCTATGTATGTGTTTCATGTTTCTACAATGGAGGGAGGGAAGGTATAGAGAGACATGAGGGAGAAAACGGGGCAAGGGGACCAAACCAAGATTCTAATGCATGCAAAACGATGTGATAAAAAGAAGTATAGTGAAATTTCTTTTACATAGATGAGGTGGACCACCACGTACAAAGTTTTGCATATTGTCGCAAAAGCAAACTCATGAAAGTTTTTTTCTCCTTTCAAGAAACAAATTTATCTTTGCATAATCCACTAATATATTATCCCATCATTGTCTTGGGTTTTTCAGTACCGACAAAAGAAAATAATGTGATGCAATAATCCTAGTTTTTTAATAGCATTCAAAATAATCTATATTGATTTGTTTTCTATTTCAAAAAAGTGAAACAATAGATTGTGCAAACCTGTAGGATCCAGTACTATGATTTTGTGCCACATATCTCAATCATATTAATCTAATCTTTTACAAAGTTTGATTCTAAACATCAAAGCTAGAAGAAGAAAAAAACATAAAACACTCAAATTAATAAAGAATAAATGATCATACAACTATGCATCAAGGTATCTAATGTCATAGTTTAAAAGGTGGTACAGAGAGAGAAAATCCCACCAATATTTGTAGTGAGGATATCTTTCGATCTTTATTGTGTGTGCTTCATGAACATTTATTCTATTAAAATGTTCATATCAACAAATGAAGGTTGCAATTCTCTAGAAAGTTAAAGGTAGCACATGGAGTAAAGGCAAATGGAAATGTGGCAGGAACAATAATAGAATGTATTATTTGCAACGTGAGTGTTGAAATGTGCTAGAAAAAATTTAGGGTTACGTCACAAAGTTACTTTGTTGAATGAGCCTAGATAGACTAATTATATGTCATTGAAGGAAGAATAATAATTAGTCTAAGAGTTAGTACAACCAAAACAAATGAGTTGGTGGTTGCTACGTGTTGGGGGAGAGGGGAAGAATAAATGACGAACACAAACGAGAAACGAACTCGAACAAGAACGAACGAGAAGCGAACTCAAACAAAAAAAGGTTTGTGCACAGTGGAATGAATTATTTGACTCTCTCCGTAAGCATGACTATGTCTATCAGAATGAAGAGAACTGTAGTGATAGAAATCACAGTCATTCTGGATTACGTAGCCAAACATTCAATGGATGAAGTGCTAGATGAATAATTTGTCACGTATTGCAAGACAAATTATCTGTCGCGAATGATTCACGAAGAGCTAGACTATGCTCGACTGATAATTAGTCACAAATTATTCGCGAAAGACAAGACTAAAAGTTGATCGTCTATTACCAGAAAGAGCAGCTAGAAAGATCAAACAAAATGAAGAACAAGCATAGCAATATTAACACACATCTGAATGTAGAACAAAGAGCTGTATCAGATTAAGTATATCATGTATACAAGTTAATAATGCGGCAGAGCACAATACAATAGCGGACAAAACTGCGTGCCCTATGAAGCTTTTTTTTGTCTGTAATGAGGAATCAAACCTCTTCTCTTAGTCTCTTCTTCACTCACTTGATCATCTGATCATCATCATTATCTGAATGGTGTCCAGAATATGTATATATACATAATATTACAGGTGTGCAAATGTGAAAGTACAGAGTGGATGTGTTGTTTGTAGGAGATCGTGGGTGGCTGCAATAGTGTCCAATCTGTTAGCGCAACTGCATTTAGTGAGCGTAAAAAGGGTGCGACGTTAGCCAGTGTTGTAGTGAACGTTGGTGATGATGCAAAAAGTGGGTGCTCTTACGAATGGCCTTAGGATAAGATTTACAGTGTGCCTTAGCTTTTATGGCACCTTCGGCATTCTGCAGGATAGTGTCCCCTTTTCGCCTGTCACCATAACTTGTGTAAAAACATGTTGGGAGTATTCCCAACAAAGTGTAAATAAATAAAATCGTCCAATAAAATGTGTTGCGAGGGCATGGCATCCTGCGCGTTAAGCCCATGGCCCAATGAGCATGCAAGCTTAAATGTAAATGAAATAAAATTGACTTGGGCCTTGGAATTAAAATAAAACTAGAAGCCCAAAGTCATTTTTAAACTTAGAGATCACTTTTTAGAGTTGGGTCCAAATTGGGACTCACATGAATCTTGTGAAGTTTAATGTACTTCTTATGGACCCTTGGATCAAGTTGGGTCCAAGATGAATGGATAGGATCAATGTGATTATTAGCCAATAGAATTGAGGGGCAAGGGCCTTCCCCATTTTAAAAAAATGCACCAGTTGTACACTATTTTCATGCTTAATAGAGAGGAGTAGACTCTATCATTTTGAGAGCTCAAGCATCCTCATTTGCTAATCACTCTTGCTTATGCTATTGTTGGGATTGCTTGTTATTTCCATTTCTTCCATGCTTTTTGTTTATGATTAGTTAAGATTTCTCCATAAGCAATGACATTGAGCATTTGAGCTACCCTCCATCTCATCTCTCTCTCTTTCTCTCTTCCTCTTCTTTTCTACCCCTTCCCTTCACCCAAAACCATGAAGAATGCTAGTGTAGAGGAGTAGAGTTAAGGGGGAGTAGTGTTAGTGGTGAATAGAGCTAAGGGAGAAAGTAGGAAACTAACTAAAAATAGCATCTATGCATAGTTAGGAACCTATCCAGTGATCAAACCCTGGTTGACAAGCGGGAGGCCTATACTACACAAGATCTTCGACCCTACAGTGGCGTCGTTGCCGGGGATAGGTTTCCATTAACTAGTTTAGCTGCATTTTAGCTATTTTCTTGCTATTTAGAGTAGCTTAAGGTAGATTTTTGAGTGTCTAGAGTTAGTTTTCTGTATTTTTTTGTGTTTGGACTGTTCACAGCTAGCAGAGGAGGTGTGAGAGGGTAGAGGAGGCCTTGAACAGCCTCTAAGGGCTTGAAACCCAAACCAACCAGCCAAGAAATCCAAAAAAACATACCAATCTGCATTTTGGAGGGAAAAAGAGCCTAAAATCTCCTCAGATTTTTATATCTCCAGAATTAGTGAAAATTAATCCTTGCATGACTGGCAGCAGCTCCAAAGTACTGTCCCAGACCTGCATAGAAGACTGCGAGAGTTAGTTCCAAACAGATTGCAAAAATCAGAGAAAAATCATAGAAAATTCAAAAAACCCTTGAAAAAATTCAAAAAATTCAAATCTTCATAAGAACTCTCGCAGAGCCCTCTAAAGTTCCATCTCATTGAGACCAGGACACAGAGAAGCTTGCGAGAGTTAGTTTGATTTCTAAGTACCTGTGCGAGAGTTCCCAGTGAAAAAAAGATGGGAAAGTACCAGTGAACCCTCACAGACAGCAAAATTTTCAATTCCAGTGAGCAAGAACTCTCGCAGAGGATTCTGAAGTTCCATCTCAGTGAAACCAGGACACTAAAGAGCTTGCGAGAGTTAGTTTTGATTCCAGTGGTCTAAGAATTGGGTTTAAGTGCTAAAAAATCACTAAAAAGTGAAGATCCAGCAAATCCTTCTAGTAAAAACTCTCGCAGACCCTCTCAATCGATTTAGAATGTTAATCTCCATCAGTGAGGAAGCCTGCGAGAGTTAGTACAAAGATTTGGTGAAGATTAAGCCAAAATAGTGGTTTTGGACCGTCGTAGACAGTGAAATTTTCATTTCTTGAGAGAGTTTACTCTCGCAGAGAATTCTATAGTGAGATCTGACCCAGATCCAGCTACTATGAGCTTGCGAGAGTTATTTCCCAAAGATCTTCTATCTGCAAAAATAACTAAAGAACCCTCACATAGCCAACTCTCGCACAAGGGAATCCTCGCAGGCTAGATCAGTGGAAAGATCTACATCAGATCCAGCTACTGTCAAAATCTCAGGTCAATCAGTGCAAGGAGTAAAACGTTATCAAGGAAAAACCACCGCAAAGGGCCTGAAATTCACTTTCGGCCGATCAAATCGATCAGATCCTTGAGATCCAGATTGCATCCTACTGTATAAGCAAGATCCAATCACTTTGGAATCCACCATCGGATGAATTTGAGATCGGGATGATCAATAGCACGAAAGATAGCAAATCAAGCACCACACCTTCCTAGATTTGCAGTTGTGCAACAAGAGGCAGAACTGGAACCAGCACCAATGGATCCAATGGGCCAACCCATACATGTCGCTCCCTTGCAAGCAGTCCAAAGAGCACCATGGATGGAAATACCAAAATATGACGGATCATCAGATCCCATCCGATTCCTCCATATCTACGAGCAAGCTTGTGAAATCTACAGCGAACGGATACCTGCGGGAAAGCTAATGTTGTTCCCTATGTCCCTATTGGCAGTGGCTCAGGATTGGTTTTTCAAACTGTCAGAGGAAGAAAAATCTACCTGGGAAGCGGTTAAAGCGGCTCTCATTACGCGCTTTAGACCAAGAAAGTTCCTGGAAGACCTGTTTCGCCTGCTGAGCAAAGTCAAGATGAGAAAACGAGAAGGGTCAGGGACTATATCGAACGGGTCAAACACCTACGATCCAAGTGCAGTGCAGCCCTAACTCCTGATCATGCGGTGATCATGTGGTTCCTAGTCGGACTACCATGAAGCATCAAGAGAGAACTGAAACGACGGGAGCAGTACGCTACTCTGCAAGAAGCTATGGAAGATGCCATCAAGGAAGGAGATGAGGGATCTGATGACGAATATCCATCCACCCACATCCTACTCCCTCGTTAGCATCATCATCATCAAATGCATCTGCTCTATCCACAGAACTGCTGTTGGAGCAAATGACAAAATTACACAAACAGCAGATGGAGCAACTTACGGCGCAGTTTGACGAGAAACTAAAAGCCTTACAAGGAGTTGTAGCAGTAACACCACATCAACCGGATCCAAACCAGCTGCAGTATCCTAGACGGGAGAATGTATGGTATTCAATGTGCACGTAGAACCATATAGCGAACGAGTGTCCAGTCCTAAAGCAAAATTTGAGACTAACACATAGATTCTATCATCTGTGCAATGCAACATCGCAAGATACGACATTTTGCCCATTTAACCCCCGAATTGTTCAACAGAGGCGAAGTCTTTATCAGACTTCTTATCCTTACCATCAAGGGGCACCCAACACGGCACCAAGGTACGGCACACCAAATCAACAATAGCGTATGGCCTTACCTGCACCACCAGGGCCAGCCAATCAACAAGTGGCCCATGTAAACCTGATAGCAATGGAACCAGAGATGCAAATGCCACCTCAACCTGAGTAGCAGCAATGGTACGGACCAGATGAACCATTTATGGATCCTGCCATAAATGAATATGTTGCGGCCTATGCAGCTCAAACTCAGCGTCAAGGCGGAAGAAATTACGGCTGCTACGGATGTAGTGAAGGACACAAAATTGTGGAATGTCCCTACAAGGGACAATATACATTCTTCTATCGAGAATGCGGTTATGGAAATTGTTACAAGAATTGTCCATTTAAACCTGGAACCAGTGCACCTCTTAACTTCATTGCAATACAGCAACCAGCAGTTCCAGCAGGGATGCCATCGGAAGGACACCAATTCCATGCTCTTATGTTAGCTGTTATGCGAGCACATAAGAGGAAGGAAGTGGCTCCCTCACCACCACCCTGGGTCACTGATGACCAACCCTCAACTTCAGCGCCATATCCGAATGTGAGGGAAGAAAGAAGGCAGTACCAGAAAATAAGACACTGGGTACAGAAAGCACAAGCGGAGAAAAAAGAGCCAGAAAAGGACCATCCCACGGAACCTCCAATTGGCGTCGAACGGGAACCGCAAGCGGGCTCACCACTGCGCACTGATCAGAATGATCAGTTGAACCACCTTTTCACATGGTGGAGCCCGAGGAACCATGCACTAAAAGGCTCACACTTTTACTATCAAGCCATGTTAGTTTACCACTCGGAGAACTATTGCGGATTGCACCACGAGCGAAAAGCCTTCTAGCTGAATGGGCCAAAACGGATGAGGAGCCAGTAGCGCCTAAGCCCATATATTGTACGGGCTATGAAGAAACAAGTAATGTCCTCCACATCGGAGCAGCATGGGAAAGTGAGGAACGCAACATCACTTTGCTAATCAAACACAAGAGAGGACGAGGCAGTAGTGGTAGATGGAGGATCGGGTGTCAATTTGATCTCCACCACTTTGTATGAAAAATGGGATTTGCAAGGGTTGAAGCCAGCAAGATTCGCCATCAAGCTAGTAGATCAATCTTGTGTGAAACCAAAAGGTGTACGTAGTTGCCGATATCTCTGTAAAGATAGTAGGCATGCAGTTTGTAATTACTTTTGTAGTCATGGATATACTTGAATCTCCATCTACATACCGTGCTTTACTGGAAAGACCATGGTTAAGGACTGCGCAAGTAGTACACAACTGGGGTACGGGAAAACTCACCTTCGAGAACATAGAACAGGCTGTAAAGGTTGATCCAACCACATGGGCGGTGAAACCTATTGCACCCAAGGCTGATGACGGATCATCTACGACAGATCACATGATTGATCGCCCAAGGCCAGCCAAGGGAGGTCACTATGATCCAGAGATGGATGTCGTAAGATGGACGGATGCATTAGCAACTATTGACTGTCAGGCATGTCAATATGAATCAGATCCGGAATCCAGTACATCTTCACCCAAATGTTACACTATGGACACACCAATCACATTTGGGATGAATATGATAAACGTAGCATGGCTGTCAGTGGAACCTATTGAGAGCCCAGTGGACGATGATCTAGTCCATTGGCAATATGCTCTAACTTATAATAAGGAAATTGAGCTAACTGATGAGCAGGTCCTACACAACATGGACCCAGATCGATACGGAACCAAGAAAGTACCAGCTCAACCACCGCAAAAGTCTGCTATGGCAAAAGTCTCAAGGATCGATCCACCCAAGGCACCTATGAATAAGAAGAATCAGTTGAAGATATGCTACAACCAGGTGATCCGATGGAGTGATCTATTGGAAGAGGGAATAGCTACAGTGGATATTGATATTTGCAACCATGAGGCGAATGTCACGGCAGTCTCGATGAGAGACAACAAGGATGAACCCACCAAAATGACATAAAAGGACAAAAAGAAGGTGTTGGATTTCTTGAAGTCAATCAAGATAGACTCAGATACAACGTCATCTTCTACACAGGTGACAGAAAATCAAAAAATGACCAGTCGGGCTAAGATCAATATGTTGAAGGAGGAATTTCGACGAGCGCCAGTTCACGAGATGCCTGAGACTTTCAAGAATTATACCTTGGATGACATGGTAATCATGATGCCGCAAGCCCAGAGAGAACCTGATCAAAGTCAGGCACCAGCGGAACAAGCCTTTGAGGGACTTGCGCGAACACAGCGGATGAATCTTGCCAAGCCAGGTGAAGAAGAAAAGATAGTGCATGTGGGAGAGAAGTTAACACCCACACAGTTCAAGAGACTATGATCATTGTTGGTGGAATATAAAGATTGTTTTGCCTGGAGTTATAGTGACCTGAAGGGCATTCCACCAACAGTAGTCCAACACACCATTCCCCTGGTGGACGGAGCAGTCCCCAAGGTAAGCCATTATTACCACTGCAACCCGAATTAGACTGAGCTGATCAAGCAGGAGTTGCAGCTAGAAAAATGTCAATTCTGGGTGACACATGGCTTGATTCTCAGCCATATAGTGTCAAGACATGGGATTGCCATAAATCTATCAAAGATCAGGATCATTGTTGATCTATCACCACCGGGAACGATCCGCGAAGTCTACATCTTCATGGGTCATGCTAACTATTATAGGATCTTCATTCTTGATTTTGCGGAGTTAGCCCGACCAATTTACAAATTCACAACGGATCCACATTGGAATGAGGAAGCCCTAAAGGCCTTCCAGAGGCTTAAGCATGCATTGATTTCAGCACCAATCTTACGCCCGCCCAGTTGGTCC
The DNA here is from genome assembly GCA_029204225.1 of Diphasiastrum complanatum. NCBI lineage: Eukaryota > Viridiplantae > Streptophyta > Lycopodiopsida > Lycopodiales > Lycopodiaceae > Diphasiastrum > Diphasiastrum complanatum. The sequence continues at coordinate 51,467,653 of CM055100.1, read as the reverse complement.
ATTGAGTTTCACGTGCATACAAACGCATCAAAGTATGCAGTTGGAGCAGTCTTAACCCAGCTAGGTGAACACAAAAAGGATTTTCCAATCCGATTTTCAAGTTGATAGCTCAGTGATACCGAAATGAATTATTCGACCACAGAGCGGGAAGCACTGGCAATGATTTATGCGGTTAAAAAAATTTGTCACTACTTGACTGCCACACATTTTGCTTTTTATACGGACCATCAACCCTTGCTCTATCTCGTTAATAAAACTTGCAACACCGGAAGAATCACCAGATGGCTACTTCTGTTATTGGAATTTGATTTTTGGATAGTAGTTTGCAAGGGAAAACAACACTACATGGCAGATTATGTGTCACGAATCAAGGAGAAGGAGATTGCAACCCAACCCGACGATGAGCTAGCAGATGCTGCCTATTTTATGTGGACACAGTACCTGAATGGGCTGCCAACATTGTTGAATATCTAATGCGAGGCCAACCAGACAAATCACTACCAAAGGCGGAACAGTCGCAAATTGATCTTGAAGGCTAGACCTTATCAGCTGATTGTCGTCCAGTTGTATCGAAGAGGACCAGATGGAATTCTTCGGCGGTGTATTCTTCCTCATGAGGCCATCCAAATCATTTTGCTTTCACATGAAGGCATGGGTGGAGGCCATTTTGCATCCGACATTATCGCAAGATCCTGCAATCAGGATGTTGGTGGCCAACGATTCATAAGGATACGGAGGAATACTTGAAAAAGTGCGATGTGTGCCAAAGGGCAAGTAGACCAATGAGATTGAATTATGACCTACTGCACCCGGTCTTAGCCCAAGCACCATTCGAAAAGTGGGCATTGGATTACATCGGTCCAATTCACCCTGCAGCAAGGAGTTCCTAGGCTCAATACATAATCGTAGCCACAGACTACCTCACCAAGTGGGTCGAAGCCAAGGCAGTAAGAGTAGTTGATGCTAGGACCACTGCCAAGTTCCTTTATGAAAATATCATTGTGCGCTTTGGATGCCCGGTGGAGGTAGTCAGCGATGACGGAAGCCATTTCATCAATGAGACCATCAAGGTCCTGTTGGAGGAATTTTTCGTGATCCACAGAACCAGTACGCCTTATTATCCTCGTGGTAATGAGCAAGCAGAATCATCCAATAAGATCCTGTGTAGCGTGCTCATGAAAACTGTTGAAGCTAGCAGATCAGATTGGGAACATAAGTTGCATGCTGCTCTGTGGGCATTCAGGACAGCATATAAAGGAAGCACTGATCAAACACCCTTCCAATTGGTATATGGTCAGGATGTTGTAATTCCAGTAGAGTTTCTAGTTCCTTCATTAAGGATTGCTACCACGCAACGTCTTAATGAGTCCAAATCTCTACAACTATGCCACGAAGCTCTGCATAAACTCTGTGAAACACGCTTACTAGTTGTGCATGCACTGGCAGCTAGAAAAGAAAGACGCAAGGCATGGCATGATCACAGGTTACAAAAGAAGGATCTTCGCTCCGAAGATCTGGTCCTGATGTATAAAACCAAGGCGATCAAGGGAAAGTTAAAATTCACAAGCGAAGGTCCTTATTGGATCAAGGAAATTCTTAATCACAGAGCTGTGAATTTGAAAAAGCTAGATGGGACACCATTTGATACACCCATCGATGGTAGCCGGTTGCACAAGTACTGGCCACCACAGTGAGATAGATCCAGATTGGTGAGGGCACATTATGAAAAGCTAATCTGCTAAACCGTCACTACTAGATCTAGGAAGATCAAGCCAAATCAAGCTAGATCCATCAAGATTCGGCCTGATCTGGCAAGATCGGAGAAATCTTGCTGAATCCAAGAAGGATTTAGCCGATTTGCACTCTAAACTACACTTATTGTCATCCAACACTCGTTATTCACAGTTTTTTGTCGTTTCCACACCTTTTTACTCTTTCCACCATTTTTTCTACTTTTTCGTCCTTTAATCATCACCGCTAACATGGCCTCCTCACCCTCTGAAGACTCTGGCACCAAACAAGTGATCCAGCGTGAAATCTCTGAGGCCACACAGATTTGGCCCTTACCCTCTAACGCCCTAATCCAACCATGGCTATAGACAGCCGGCCCACTTCTAGAGACAGTGGGTTTTTACCCGACGCTTTTTCACTCTGAAATTAACATGGGCCTCGCCCTTCACGCTTATGTCCCAACAGCTTGCTCTCATCCAGGTGCAACTAAACCTTTTGGAAGCAGAGAATACACGCCTAGGGATGGAGGTCAAAGCCCTACAAGATGAAAAGCTCGTCTGGTTAGCTCAACCTGCACCAGACTCAAGGCCACTCTCTCAATCAGAAATGAATCTTCTTCGGCATCAGGTGCAGGTTTATAGCCAAACCTTAAATAGCTACCAAGCAGAGTTCAATAAATATCGGACACACGAACTCGCCCAAGCCAAGCAAGCCCTCAAGGCTTGCCAAAAATTCATGGAAATGAAGGCCCAACCCACCCTCGTGGTAGTTCCACCGCCACCTATTTTTGACGCTGCACATGCTAGTACAAGCCAAGACCAAAGCCAGTAGGTAGCAAGGGGATTTAACCAAGATCAAATGTCCTAAGGCCAAGACCAAGGACAAATGGATACAACTGTTGAGACGCGAGACCAGGGCCAAGGCGCAGATACCAGCCAAAGCCAAGCCACATCATCCAGAGATTCGCGCATGATATCTGCCAGCCAGGCCTTCCGAAGACCAAAGTCCGTGGAGGAAAAAATAAACGAATTCCTATCAAAGTATCCCCACGAGTCATCAAGAGGCGGCTAACAGATATCATTTTTAGCTCAGACAATAAAGGGCAAAGAACTGCAAGCATCACCTGCCCTCCAACCACAACCAGAGTGGCGTCAGCAATTGTTTGAAAGAGATTTTGCGGCCATCAGGGCCTACGTGACGAGTCTGCAACAATTACGGGTGAACGTGCACTTCCTGCCATGTACACGATGATCCAAATGGGCGGAATGCGGCACCCCTCTGGACAAACCCACAATTAAAAACTTCAATTGGCCGATCATTCATTCAGAGTACGGTTGGACTACGGATGTGGATGCCAGAAGGGCTCTCACCACATTTGTGAATCACTATGTCAACTGCCCTGATCCAACAGTCCGCGCGGCAGCCATTTACGCCCTGGACCTAGAACATCTAATGGGAATCGAAACTAAATGGGACAATTTTTTTTCCCCCATATTCTTTGACATTAATAAGGTGCTACCTTCAGACAAAGTCATAGATCAGCTGCCAATCGCTTGTGTGTATTACCGAGCTGCACTTCTGGACAATCCATGGACACGCAGAATCCAAGCATGGGTCGACCAAGATTGGCTGAGAGAAGTCCAGAAGTCCCTTCACACACCCAAGGACTTGAAGAAAATGGACTGCCTCAACTTTATGGAGGACATCACGACCTACCTAATCCAGCAAAGGTGGACGAAGAAAACTCTTTACTAAACCGGCAGAGTGCCGAGGGACCGGCACTACTTCAGGCCGTGGGTCCTGTTGGGGGTATTCCCAACAAAGTGTAAATAAATAAAATCGTCCAATAAAATGTGTTGCGAGGGCATGGCATCCTGCGTGCGTAAGCCCATGGCCCAATGAGCACGCAAACTTAAGTGTAAATAAAATAAAATTGACTTGGGCCTTGGAATCAAAATAAAACTAGAGGCCCAAAGTCATTTTTAAACTTAGAGATTACTTTTTAGAGTTGGGTCCAAATTGGGACTCGCATGAATCTTGTGAAGTTTAATGTACTTTTATGGACCCTTGGATCAAGTTGGGTCCAAGATGAATGGATAGGATCAATGTGATTATTAGCCAATAGAATTGAGGGGCAAGGGCCTTCCCCATTTTATAAAAAGGCACCATTTGTACACTATTTTCATGCTTAATAAAGAGGAGGAGACTCTATCATTTTGAGAGCTCAAGCATCCTCATTTGCTAATCACTCTTGCTTATGCTATTGTTGGGATTGCTTGTTATTTCCAATTCTTCCATGCTTTTTGTTTGTGATTAGTTAAGATTTCTCCATAAGCAATGACATTGAGCATTTGAGCTAACCTCCATCTCATCTCCCTCTCTTTCTCTCTTCTCTTCTCTCTTCCTCTTCTTTTCTACCCCTTCCCTTCACCCAAAACCATGAAGAATGTTAGTGTAGAGGAGTAGAGTTAAGGGAGAATAATGTTAGTGGTGAATAGAGTTAAGAGAGAAAGTAGGAAACTAACTAAAAATAACATCTATGCATAGTTAGGTACTTATCCAGTGATCTAACCCTTGTTGACAAGCGGGAGGGCTATACTACGCAAGATCTTTGACCCTACAAAAAGAAGTGTTCACAATTCTTTCGCCCTTTATTCGTCTGTGCAAATTTGCGTGTAAATATGCAAGCTGCATGACAACGTTAGTAAATATGCAGCAAGAATGGAGGCAAATTAAAAATGGGATTTAAGAGAGTAGAAGGAGTAAATCCAACACCCCCTCTTAATCCGGATCCGTGAATTCCTTGATTTTCAGACTGAGCAATGCACAAAATTTGTTGTGTGCATTATTACTGAGTGCTTTCGTGAGAATGTCTGCAACCATGTCCTATGTTCTACAGTGCGTTAAGCTTACCTCCCTGTCGAGAACCTTGCCCCTGATGTAGTGATATATGATCTCAATGTGCTTACTCCTAGAATGAAGTCTAGGGTTGGCCGGTAAGGCAGTAGCACTTTGGTTATCACAAAACAAGATTGTGGGGCTGTACTGATACAGATTGATGTTTGACAGCTGAGTTCTCAACCAAAAGGCTTCCTTAATAGATTGAGAAGCAGCAATGTATTCTGCTTCAGTAGAAGAAAGTGCGATAGAGGTTTGCTTACGAATGTTCCATGGAATAGGACCGTCGTTGAAGAAGAATGCAACTCCAGATGTGGATTTACAATTGTCTGCATCTCCTCCCCAACTTGCATTGGAATAGCCACTGAGCCCATGAAGATTGTCGTTGCTGACATCTCATGGTAGCTCGAATATATCTCATGACTCAAATAAGAGCCTTCCAATGGGTAATGCCAAGATTAGCCATATATTGGCTGAGTGAGCTTACGGCAAAAGAGATATTTGGTCTTGTACAGACCATTGCATACATGAGAGATCCAAGTATCGATCGATACGAATATTCTCTCATTTGCTCCTCTTTTTGCTTGGTCTGGGGACATTGGTCCTTTGACATATGCAGGTCTGGATCCATTGGTGAGTGAGCTAATTTACAATTCATCAAATTGTATCTGTTAAGAACATTGTGAAGATACCTTTGTTGAGTGATGTAAATCAGTCGATTTGCTCTGTCTTTGTGGATTTCAATTCCAAGACAGAAGTGAGCTTCGCCCATATCAGTCATGTCAAATTCTGAGAACAGCATCTATTTTGCATCCTTGACCATTTTGGTATTGTTGCTGAAAAGCAACGTATCATCAACGTACAAGGTGACGATAATGAAGGATTGTTGCACTGACCTTGAATAAACGTTGCAATCAACAGTGTTTGGTTTGAATCCTTGTTCAATGAGGAATGTGTTGATCCTCTGAAACCAAGCTTTGGTGGACTGTTTCAAGCCATACAGTGCTTTGTGGAGTTTACAGACATAATTCTTCATGTCTTTCAGAACGTATCCTTTGGGTTGGATCGTGTAGATATCTTCTTGTATGACTCCATTCAGATAGGCTATTTGTACATCAAGTTGATGTACTTCGAGGTCGGCAGCTGCAGCATAAGACAAGAGCATTCGGATCGACGAATGTTTGATGACTAGACTAAAAGTCTCACTGTAGTTGACATTTGGGATCTGGGTGAATCCTCGTGCTACTAGTCCAGCCTTCCTTCGATCAACTGCTCCATTGGCATTATATTTGATCTTAAAGATCCACTTTTAATCAATAATATTGCAGCCAATAGGAGCTTCGACTAATGACCATGTCTGTTTCTTGATCAGAGAGGAATACTCTCTGTCCATGGCTTCTCTCTAGAGATCAGAGTCTAGTTGGCTAAGTGTCTCTTCAACTGTCGTTGGTTCATGCATTAAGAGACAAGCAGACTAAGGAGTATACCTTGTGGGCTGTGTGCGCACTCGACTTGATCTTCTGGGATGATTCGACTGATGAACTGCTCCTGGGACTTGTTGCTACGTAGCAGCAACATCTTTGTCTGATTCGTTGTCTCGAAGTGGGTCAACAATTGACACGCCTGAGCCAGAAGCTCGGACTGTCGGGTCAATGGCAGGAGATGTAGGTTCTTCTTGAGTAATATCCTTGTCTTTGAGGTCGACGAACTAATCCTCGATAAAGACTGTATCTCGGCTATATAAGATTTGCAGGGTATCAGAATCGTACAGCTTGTAGGTGTTATCAGACGAAATATATCCGATCAGGATGGTCTTGAGACCTTGGAAGTCCAATTTCTTCCTTGTGTCTTTTGGGATCTACGCGTAGGCAATGCACCCGAACACTCTTAGGTTCTTCAAAGAAGGCTTAGAGCCTGTCCACACCTCGTGGGGTGTCTTGTCTGAGAGGGCCTTGGTCGAACATCTATTCTGGAAGTAAGATGGAGACAGCTTCAGTCCAGAATCTCTTGGGCAATGATGCATGCGGTAGCATACACTTAGCAGATTCGACCAAAGTACGGTTCTTCCTCTCAGCTAAGCCATTAGACTGAGGACTGTAAGGAGTGATGAATTGCTGCTCAATGTCTTGGCTTTGGCAGTACTCCTTAAACTCGACAGAGATGTATTCTCCACCGTTGTCTTACCTTAGGGCCTTGATTGTCCTTCCAGTCTCCTTTTTTGCATGCTCCTTGAAGATTCTGAAGCGATTGAAAGCTTTTGATTTTTTCTTTATGAAATACACCATCGTCCTTCTGGAGAATTTGTCAATAAAGGTTATAAAATACTTGGCATCCTTCAGCGAAGGATTTTTCATCGGGCCACAAATATCTGAATGTACAACATCTAGCAATCCTCTAGCAACATGCTGATGGCTTGACTTAAATGGTTTTCTAGTCTGTTTACCAACTAGACAGTCTTGACAGACAGGTAACTCGACTTTTTTGCGAGGATAGTCGAGATCAAGAACAATAGATTGTCTAGACATTCGTTGTACAACAGCATGATTAAAATGACCAAGTCTATAATGCCAAAGTAAACCTTTATTTGAATGAATTGAAATACTGAGAGCCTGACTAGAGGCAGAAAAACAATGACTTAACTTATACAAGTATCCATGCCTCTTTCTGAGTGCTAGGATCTTGTCTGTCCTATCAACTACTTTACATTGATCACATTCAAATTCTACTCTGTGTCCTAGATCTGTGATTCTGCTTACAGAGAGCAGATTCGTAGATAACTTTGGTACATACAGGACTTTAGAGAGTAGCTTAGACTGATCATTCGCAAAGCATAATCTTACACTGCCTTCACCTTTAGTAGCTTGTGTGCTATTGTCACCAAGGTGAACGAATTTTTGAGTACTGTAAGGTGTATAGGACTCAAAACAGCCAATGAGGCTAGTCATGTGCTGAGTGGCTCCGGAATCCAGGAACCAAGAACTGTCGCCAGATGCTTCTTGATGGTTGGTCATGAAGGCATCATGATCTGCTTCTTGAATAGGCTGTGGAGCTTCTGCAGCTGCATTTGCCACTTGATTCGACTGTCCCTTGCTATTGTTCTTCGCTTGAAGTATTCGACAGTCTTGAATTTTGTGGTTGTTTTGTTTGCAGTATCTGCAAAACAACTTCTTCTTTGTCTGCGGATTCGATTGTTCCTTGTGCTAAGCGGGTTTTTGGTCTGGCTTTGATTGCTTCGGGCCTTTCTTCTTCTTCTGCTTTGTCGTGCTCTTGTTGGTGTACAAGGCGTGAGAATCAGTTGAGAAACTCGAGGCTTCGTTCCTTCACGTGTCTTCCTGCAACAACATAGTAATGACTCTTGAAATAGTCAATTCTGGATGAGTCGTGATGATCATCACCCAGCTTTTGTAAGAGCTTGGCAAGCTTGTAAGCAGTTGCATCACTGCATCTTGATCATCTACGATAGATCCGACAGTGGCCATTTGTCTTAGCAGGTTCTTGAATTGATTAATGTGATTCTGCAGAGAATCACCATTCGTCATCTTGAGGGAGTAGAATTTATTCTTGAGATGTAGCTCGGAAGCTATATCTCGCACTTCGTATAGTGTGCTCAAGATGTCCCAGACTTCTTTCGATGTCTGAGCCTCGGATACATGGCCGATCTGGGTATCCATGATGTTGAGGATGATCAGTGCGAAAGCTTTTCCATCCTTCAACTTCCATCTGGCGATTGCCACGTTGTCCACTTCGGGTTTCCCACAATTATTTTGCCACTAGTATATTTTCATCTTAAATTTCCACATATAATAATTGGCTCCATCAAGCTTGTCCATGATAGGACTAGATTTCCTTTGGGAATCCATGTGGAAGAATTAGTCTAAGTGATAGTAGAAACGATCAGTGACTTAATATGAAAATTTGATATTTACAGAACAAGAAAACAATTACTCTATCGGCTAGTAGAGTCTTGTATTGTGTAAGCTAATCAAGCTATGAAGATAGCTCTGATACCATGTTGGAGAGCAAGGGGAAGAATAAATGACGAACACGAACGAGAAACGAACTCGAACAAGAAACGAACAAGAAACGAAATCGAACTAAAAATGTTCATGCGCAGCGGAATGAATTATTTGACTCTCTCCGTAAGCATGACTATGCCTATCAAAATGAAGAGAACTTTAGTGATAGAAATCACAGTCATTCTAGATTACGTAGCCAAACATTTAATGGATGAAGCGCTAGATGAATAATTTGTCGTGAATGATTCAAGAAGAGCTAGATTGTGCTCGACTAATAATTAGTCGCGAATTATTCGCGAAAGACAAGACTAAAAGTTGATCGTCTATTACCAGAAAGAGCAGCTAGAAAGATCAGACAAAATGAAGAACAAGCATAGCAATATTAACGCAGATCTGAATGCAGAACAAAGAGTTGTATCAGATTAAGTATATCATGTATACAAGTTAATAATGCGGCAGAGCACAATACAATAGCGGACGAAACCGTGTGTCCTACGAAGCTTTTTTTGTCTGTAATGAGGAATCAAACCTCTTCTCTTAGTCTCTTCTTCACTCACTTAATCATCTGATCACCATCATCATCTGAATGGTGTCCAGAATATGTATATATACATAATATTACAGGTGTGCGGATGTGAAAGTACAGAGTGGATGTGCTATCTATAGGAGATCGTGGGTGGCTGCAATCGTTGTCCAATCTATTAGCGCAACTGCATGGAGTGAGCGTAAAAAGGATGCGACATCAGCCAGTGCTGAAGTGAACGTTGGTGATGATGGGAAGAGTGGGTCACTCTTACGAATGGCCTTAGGATAAGATTTACAGGGTGCCTTAGCTTTTAGGGCACCTTCGGCATTCTGTAGGATAGTGTCCCCTTTTCGCCTGTCACCATAAACTGTGTAAAAACACAGTGTTCACGATTCTTTCGCCCTTTATTCGTCTGTGCGAATTTGCGTGTAAATATGCAGGCTGCATGACAACGTTAGTATATATGCAACAAGAATGGAGGCAGATTAAAAATGGGATTTAGGAGAGTAGAGGGAGTAAGTCCAACACTACCGTCAAATGAGATGATGTTTGGAATCTGTTCAATGGATTGTTGGAGCACCAATTCAAGCACGAATAGTCTACAGCCAAGTAAGAGAGAGATTAAACTGATTTTTTTGGATGAAAGTTAGTTCCAAGCAAGATTAGCCCTATAGCCAAAGGAGGATAGACATTGAGCAAATGAGCTTAAGATACAAATCCCTCAAACAACGAGTCGTCTAGTGCTAGTGATTATTCTTCCAATCATAAAAAAAAAAAAAAAAAAAAAAAACAAGCTTGAAATTTGTAAAAATATAAACGGTCTAGTAATCATATGGAGGATTTTTTATTTCCCAATCTTGTCTACTTTGTTCAAGTAGTATGCATGTAATGTCTTATCGTTTTGAGAGATCTCCTTTCAACTTCTTTGAGAAAGATAAATTTATGCCCTATTTTTTTTCTAAGCTATTTTTTGCATCTTCAGGGCACAAATAACATCCTCTCTTCCCTTCTTCTAGCCTCTTTGCCTCGTCTTGTTAAAGCTCTTTTCCCTCTTCAACCTCTTGGCTCTCAGGGTGGTTTCAGACTATCGGTAAGTCCCTATGTCTGGCCCTTTCACTTGCCACCCATTTTTTGAATCTTGTCAAGTGAGTTGACAGGCAATTGACCACCCCTATTTCACATTCGCTTGATAAGTATTAAATGAAGGGCTACAATATGATTGGCCCATTTGAATTTTAACATACGTTTGGTCCATTTTATTTAAAGTGTTGTGTTTTGAAATGCAAGTATGAAACTTTTCATGTTAAAAGGTTGAAGGGTGCTCTAAGTTTTTTTTTTTAAGGAATCACCTTTCAACTAAAAAAGGTCAAAATTTAAATGGATTTCATTGAAAGGAATATTGACAATGGAGGGTTAAAAAAACTTCAAAAAACTCAATGTGCCAAGGGACATTGGCTCGCCCAAAAAATGGATTTGACTTGCCCCTATGTGGCAGTGGGTCCTTGCCATGTCAATTGTTACTGTGAAAGGGTGGGAGTCCCATTTTTTCTCCTGGACCAATAGGAGAGCTCTATTTTAAATTTTGGACTTACCAGGGATGTAGTGTGAAATGGACCTTAGGTCAACTTATATGTTCATCCTTACTATTTTCCTGAACCCCCATTCCTATTTTTCTTCGTCATGCCCAAGGTATCATGATGTTGGATCTCATGCGAAAGGGGGGGGTGGGAACAACAACAAGAGAGATTTTTATGCTAAACCTCCCATGAGTTCTTGCAATTTTGCTTTATGGACCAAACCTTACCTCTCGAATTACTTTTTATATTTGTCCAAATCTAGTAGTACATAGCAAATGTGTTTGAGAAAGACTAAAGCTAGTAAATGTATGTGTATCAATATCATAGTATTCATTCACCTTTTTATTAAGTACTTTGATATCTTCTTGTAAGGTATTGCATGACATGTAGTTATTCTACTTCAAACTTTGATTTGTTTCATATACTTCCCCTAACCACTTGAGTACATATTCTTGCCTAACAAATCTAGAAATTTTTAGGCACTCTATAATAGTATGACAAGTATTAGGAAACATAGTCCTATCTTTTCAAGGAATATTTAAAATTAGCCTTATTCATTGGCTAGAAGGAAAAGATATGAATTATTTTAAAAAGCCAATGTTTTTTTTATCAAATGTGAAATTGATCCTATTAAACCTAGATCGATTATGATTTTAAGTACTCCATGCAATTTTGTTGACCATAAATCAATTTGTTTTGGCCTAACTCTACAAAAAAATCAAATAGAATATGTAGGAACCAAACTTTTCAAGCAACAATCATTTGTGTCCCACATCCCTATGTTCAATGTTTCCAAGTTTAAAACCTTTTCCAATCCGTCAACATTTATTCTAGTTATATGAATGATTAATTGTGAATGCTCATGAATATTATTCAATTAAAATCTTGGCTTGTAGGCATGCCAACACAAGTTTGAATCCTTATATGTTCTTGGGAAGGACGCCCTTTGAATCCTTTGTGGATTGCTTAACCAAGGTGCCACTCTTTGACAGAAAATTGGCCCATTGGCAATTCGTTTATGGATTGCCAGCCGATTACAAAAACAAGTGCAAAAAACTAATTAGATACATTAGCAATAAAGCACAAAAGGTTCATTTAAATGTCTTATCTAATTAAGAAATGTGTACTAACTTCTCCACTTGATTTGTTGATGATGCCAAAGTATGGATGGTGAAGATTTGCATTATGATGGAGCATTCCAAAATAGTAAAGCTATGATTGATCCAAAGTAGTCGAGTCATGGATAGGATAAATCTTGATGCTTGAGCCAACTAGAAATAGTGCAGTGTAACATGCAACAAATCTCAAACTATTTTCTAGATTTAACTCCAAAGGAGATTTAGTGATGTTGTAAAACTATAAGGTCTTTGCCGCATGATAGAAAAATCCACATGTAAGCAAGCCGGGCAATGTTTTTTCATTACAACATCAAGAATTAATTACACCACAAATTCCATGATAGTCAAACCAACAAACGACGATGTGAAATCTCTCTAAAGGTGTTGTATATACTTCAATGAGGACTTCTAAAATTTGTGGTACTTACATATACTTTAAGGGCAATTGCCATCAACTATTTTGATATTCAAACATGTCAACGATCAATGGCCCTATTCAAAATTTCTAAAACACCTTAGAGTTCTCTTACCATAACACACCAAACAACCAATTTTCACAAAAGTCAGTATTGATGTTCTGATAATGGGACGGGCAATGACATTGTGTTGCATTGTCACTCGGCACCGACTTATATGGACCTCTTAACAAAATGACTCACAAGGGGCACAGTTAGCTTGCATTAAAACTCCAAGAGCTTTTTATCGAGATGGTTTATTTAGTGTTTGAGTGCTTCATTGTAGAACATTTGCATGTAGGAGGGCAATGCAAAGGAATATAACACTTTTCGTATTGCTCGAGGAAAATCATCACTACGTTGACAATTGCAGCTATATTGTGGTGTCAATGCAATGTTGCAAATGTGCTCATATTTCATGTAAAGGCAATGTCTGATATGATAAGTCCTAAAACACCCACTACATCATGTAGCACACAGTGACGTCCCTACTTAAATCATTTGTGCTTAAGAATAGATGCGGGTCACAAACATTACGTGAGTCCACATTAATATTCATAATTTAGACTGAAATTACATTGTGAAAAGTTTCTAGCACATCACCCCCACGAAGAAGAGGAGGAAAGCCAATCAAATAAATTGCCAACTCCAGATGCACTTATCCAAAATTTGAGGTCTAAGAAACAGTCTTAAAACTTACCAAATGATAGCACACTCAAATGAAAAGATTGCAGCCTAAATTAAACTTGGGGATGTCTTGATGGTACAGAGAAGAAGAGAACTCTTATCACAACCTATCTTGCTTAAGGGCTATTCTAAGAGCATTATAATTTGCAACGTGAAACCATCATGCAATGCATTAAGCTTGAAAAAGTTCCTGGCCTAAATTTGTCACTTGGCTCATAAGCTTCTTAAAGTGCCTTGTCATGTTTTATCAACAATACAACATCCTAACTGACCAAAAACTAGATTATAATGAATTATTTCAAAGTTCACAGAAATATCTCATGTGCAGCTACTCAAAGTCCATAATATGACCAAAATGCATGTACGCTCTTGGGTGCTTAACACTAACCAAGGCTTCAATTTCAATTGTTGATGGGTTCATAGCTTCCATAAAAGGACCTCGTGGTAGCCATATGCACCGCACAGCTTTACAACCATATGCAAGGTTGCAGTCCGGGATTTCCCATTAGGGTTTCCGGACACGCAAATTTTTTTTTTTTTGTATAGTTGCCAATATGGGTATCATGTGAAAGGATATCAAAAAAGCAATTGTTATGCAGATCTGTTGCTTGGTTTCAGATGGCTGCGGGCTACATTGATTAGAAATCTGCACATCAGTAGACGGTTTAAGAAAACTGGCTGCATTCTCATATGGTTTCAAAAACTTGGACTGTGTAGTCTGTCGACTGTTTCGGGTGCCAAACACCAAAAAGTGTGTTTTCACTCAGGGAGTTGGAAGGCCAAATCATAAAGAGGCCTTACCGTCGGGGCCGGGGTCTACCGGCAGCCCCCGGACCCCGCCGTTGGGGGGCGTTGCCCCCCAAACCCCCTATTTCTCGGGGGGCTACCGCCCCCCGAACCCCCTGTTTCAGCTATTCCAAAAGAAGTATACAATTCCTGCCAATCTAAGGAAGGCTCCTTCTAACTCTTTCTATCATTTTCTAACAGAAAACGGAATCAGTAGATCTGCAAACCATTGGCATCAGAACACCATTCAAAACTGATTTAGTTAATATTAAACTCAAAAAAAAATAAAAAAAATTGGCCATTACTACTTTTTCCACAAAAAAAATAAAAAAATAAAAAATAAAAATAAAAATTTGCGATCCGGGTCGCGGATCGCTGACATTCCGGATCGCACGATCCGGAACGTTTTTGCAGCGGATCGCGATCCGCTGCAACACAGACCATATGCATGACAAGAAGGAAAATGGTTCAGCGATGATAAGTTGAGAATGTACAAAAGCACATAAGGAGTGCAAAATTATGGCCTTGTGGATAATCATTAGCCTAAAGCTTTCAAGTTTGGCTGGACCTCAGAGGATAAGTTCCTCAGCGAAAAACTCATCAGCTATCCTCGTAATTGATTCCTTCCTTCAGATATCATGTGAAAAGTCAGCTTGAAAATTGGAATCTTCAGAAATACTTCTGTCAAGTATACGGACACTGTTTAAACTTATTAAAGCAGAATATGTTCACAGCTGTTGCTCGAGATAATCATCTGCTGGTTGATGCCCATCGGAACCCCACCACTTACGGGTTGGATTTCCAAAATATTCCGAAATTCCACGTACATTTGGTACCCAGTCCCCCAAATTGTTACCCTTTGTGAATGCCGGCATCCAGGAGCTCCAACTTTGCCTATTTTCTTCTTGATTTGCACTCGCTTCACTTGACATGAGACTAGTCCTCCATCGTTGTAATAAGTAGTCCATAATAGCTTGGTGTCCCTGCTCTATCACCTGCCAGGGGGGATCAACAAGTGGATTTTCATCCAGCTTAAGGCTCTTCAAATTTTGTAACCTTCCCAGGGACACAGGCAAGTCCCTAAGTTGATTGAAACTCAGATCCAAATCTATGAGAGAGATTAAGTCACCAATCGAATCGGGCAAGAAGGTCAGATCTTTAAAATTGCTGCTTGCATTTAACACTTGTAGATTAATCAAGTTTCCAATGGCCTTTGGCAGTTGCCTCAGCTTGTTCAAATGAAGATCCAAATACTTCAGTGATTTGACTTCACAAATAGACGGTGGTAAAGTTGTCAGCTTGTTCAGTTGCAGTGAAAGCTTTTCCAAATTGGATAGGCCAAGCCCAAAACTTATTGCCAGGTATTCAATCTCGTTAAATCCAGCATCGAGCTCCTTCAAAACACTGCACAAATTGAAAAAAAAAAACAAAGCTTCTCCTTAACACCAAAATAATGAAACATCCAGGTGCTCAACACAACAGTTGCAATCCAAGTTATACATACGGAAAGATTTTCATATCTAAAGTAGCATGTCTCCCCCACAGCCTCACAAAAGACAAACTACAATGATTAAGAGGAAATTGAGTGGCTTTATGACAAAAAAGATTCGTCTTGATGGAAAAATCTATTTATGTTATGTCAAGGATAGTACCCGACATAATGAAGGAGACATGCAATCTTCAACCTTATCAAGCCAGTCTTAGTTCATCAACTCCATTCATAACTTGGACCAAATCCCTGATACAAATAGCCATTCTTAAAAACTACGAATAAGGAAAGATGTGTCCACCTGCAGCCCATGATGCTTTCGGGGATTGTCCTTAGTTGATTGGCTGAGACATTTAGAACGTTGAGATTTGGCAGCAACCCAATGGAATCAGGTAAGGCCTTCAGCCGGTTGGCATGCAGATTCAATACTAGCAAATTAACAAGCCCCGCAATGGAATCAGGCAATATCTGCAAAAGCAAACACAAGCAATCAAACTAGATGCACGTGCCAAAACTTCCAAAATTGCAGCATAATGCTCAAACACTCCTACCCAAAACTAGAGACACGCTAAGATGTTCCAAAATAGGCTAGAGACTGACCACAAAGTAGATAAGGGCAACAGTGCTTACCTCCAAAGAATTATTTGACAGATCAAGGGTTTTCAGGGATGAGAGTTTGCCAATCAACTCTGGCAAATGCGGCAAAAGCCGACCACTTAAGTTCAGGTCATCAGAGCTCTTCTCTAAAGCTTCTTGCAAAGCCCGCATAGCACCTTCATCTGCTTGCTCCTTCGCATCAGATTCTAGAGGAGAATCATCTGAACCACCTTCTAAAGCAGCTTCTGCTTCCCTAAGCTTGTCCTCATATATCTGATGAATAGCATCAAGCTCTATGATAGACTGAAAGGGAACCTTAGCTTCCTCGGCTGCCTCGCGTACTTCGGCCTCTTTGTTTGCCTGTAAGAAATTCCACAGTAAGAAAGTAACAGATGCCTTGAAAACCCTATAAAATTGCTGCTTATCTTGAAGTAATGTAATGCAAAAGAGGATGCAATTGCATCTAAACGCAAGAATAGAACTAGGCTAAGAATGATCCCGCCTTACAGGATCTCCAAACCAATCAAAACGGCCAGGTTTAATATGGCAAATAAGTTTTGCATCAAGATATAGAATATTCCAAAACTCATTTCTACCATGCATTGATGATTGTTCATTTAAAACAGCAGATATATCTGATAATCCAAAACTCATCCCTACCATGCTTTCATGAATGCTCTCTAATAACGGCAGATAAATACGGAGGAGTAGCACAAGAATAAAGAAGCAACTTGCAAAAAGTTCACAGAACTCGCACAAATTTTACTCTCAGAATTCCAAAGCCCTTCCGAACACTCAAAAGCGAATAGTTCAAAACAAGTTCATCATGGATCGTCGACTAAGCAGCATGTTGTTCAAATTTTTCCCTTCCTCATTTGAGGTCACGATTTTAACCGCAAAAATTGAAGAGGTACAAGAGGGGAAAAAAAAAGTATTTATCATTCATCCAAATTAGGAAGCATTTCTATAGATTGATCAAAAGTTTGATGATATATTAGGGCAACCTGAGAGGCGCGCCACTGCTCAAAATCTGCCGCTTCTTCTGAGGGAGCAGCAGCGAATATGATGGAATCCAGCTGATTTGCAAGAGCGGCGTCGATAGCAGCGAGGGCCTGGAGGGCCTCCTGCACCGTGTTGGGGTCAGGGCGATCTCCAAGCAGACTCAGGCTCTGCCTCAATTCCACCACATCCACCACAGCGAGTGCCATTTTTTGAGCCTCTGGATTTGGCTGCTGCTTCGGCGAGGCCGCATTGGCGTCTGCAAAATCGATCATCACCCTTACGCTGCCATCTGCTGTCGCTTCACTACCATCAAACGCATCATCATCCGTCGCCATAGCTCGCTCGCTCGAGATCGCGCTCTCCTAATCTCCCTCTTCTCTTCTCTGCTCCGCTCTTTCTTTTCCTTTCTTTCCTTCCGATTTTTCTTCTCTTCTCTTTTCTCTCTCTCTCTCTCTCCCCCTCTCTCTCCCAAAGGCTTCTCCTCTTTGTACCAATCTTTTTGGAATAGCATCATGCGTGGCATTTTTTAACATTTGCCCCACCCCCCCAAGTAAGGGCCCAAGCCAGGTGGGTCAACATCTAAAAAGCTTATTCCTCAACTCAACTTGAACCTGATTGAGATTGCAAAAGGGGCCAACCGTCATCCATTGATAGGGAAATATGATCTAGATAAGAAATACACTCCGCTAAGATTATTGTTGCTCTAATATAACCTAGGTCGAGTTACAATGCTGCACCAAGTGGTTATCAACATAGTGTTAATATTAGGATCTCTGGTGGAAATGTTTTTCCTGAATAATTACGTGTAACTTGTAACTCATGACTTCATATATAGAGTTGACTATTATGATAGCTTCACCTATAGAATTGGCTAATAGTTGTGTCATAGACTATTGATAGCCCACAAAGATCATTCGCAAAGATTTTTGTCGATATTCATAACCAATGAATAAATGAACTTGGTGGAAGTATTCACAACTACCTGCTTTACCTTACACCAATAGTCTCTCAGATACCGATTTAATTCAGGCGGTAGGAATTGACTAACTTATGCTGAATGTCATAGCCTTTTGGTTGGTTTCTTTTTTTTCGCCTATTGTACTTTGATGGGATTTTCTATCAATTATTTAATAAAAACAATTTGTTTCTTCCTTATTCACATACCTAGAACTAGCAGATTATATGCCGCCAATAAAAAAGTCATCAACAGAATTAACAAGTATTAAAAAGCAACGTACATGCTTAACATTAGTTAAGAAGCTATCCAAAACTACCTCTACTTTTTGCAGTTTCTTATTGCAATCCAAACCATTCTCACATGTTTGCACATTTTATTTTCTTTATGTAAATTGTTTTGTGTTTGTTTATTTTGTATTCTAAAACCATCTTCAATTGTTTATTTGCTTTGTCTTTGGATATTGTGTGTTTGTTACTTTTCAAACAATGTCACATATGCTTATACTTGTCTTACAATAAGGACTCGTTTTGTTGACAATTTCACAAATGTATTTGATATAATTCCAAGGTGGATGGATGGTTGGCCCATGAGCTATGTGTGCACGTGAGTTGTGTGGCCCATGAGCTGTGTTTGCACGCTTTCTAGAGGGACGAAGTCTTGCATGCACTCCTACAGAGCCAACCTACCTCCTTGATTATTTTGCTTTTTTCATCAGGTAACTAGATAGAAAATGTGCCAATCCCCTTGATTTTTTTTTGAAGTTTATGAACGGTAGATAATGTTAATAACAGCGGAAGCATATCTACTATAAGCAAGCATCGAAATCATTCACATATATTACACATCATAGGCAGAATGTCGCAACTCTATTTTTCATAAACAAGTTTACAACAATTTTTCAATGTTGTCTGTTTCCCATATCAGCACGTCGATGCAAGAGAGGTATTCTCTCTTACGAGGAACTAGCTACTATTAATTCTATGTCTGATTGTGTGACGATGTCCATCTGCTACTGCATGACTAACACTGTCGCATCAAAAACCAGCCAACACAACTCTCTTGTTCATCCCATTTCTATAGGAACAAAGAAAAGAGAGTTTATACTAATCATTTGATTACAAGGACATACTTAAGCCTATTCTAACAACTTTCGGTTGTCCGTGCAGCCTGTGCTTTTTCCGGTACTTTGATGTCCATGGATCATGCAAATCTGTCGCTTTTGTGAGTCGTCTTTGCAACCATCTGTTGTTGGATTATTCTCCTACTAATCGACTAATCTACATTTTAATCTTCATCCAACTCATTATCTAGACCTGCAGTTTTCTTCGTGTTTCTACACATTCTGCAGAACTACTTGGAAATGGCTCATAGGTGGCTCCGACGTTTAATGACATCATCGACAAACTTCAAAGACTTCGAAGACTTAGGCCACTTCAACGACTTCGGCCAATTTGGTAACTTCGGAGTACCATGTCAGTATGAATTCTTCTCTGTAATTCTTTTGTAACTGATAATTCCTTATTATTGTCTGATAATTTAATGCTTTAACGTTTGGCTACGTAATCACTATAATGCTGATGATTTCAATGTTAGTTCTTTAAGATTGAACGTGAGTTCTATTACTATTGTTTTGTTCGAATTTTTTTATTCGATTCTATCTTTCACACACATCTTTCCAACATGGTATCAAAGCGTTGATTCTTCAAGGCCTAATACTAGCAAGCTCTAATACTTGATATCTTTCACGATATCAAATTCTTCAGTTCGAATCAATTTGTTTCAGTATCAGAGAATTGATTTCCATAGCACGGTATCTCTCTTAACGTCGTCTGTTATGTCCATGACCAGTACATAGGATACAATATACTCCTAGTCTTGGATACACGGTACTCTAGTGAAACAAGCTATTGGTTATGCCATCTCATATTGAACGTGACCCGAAAGTAACTAATATCCTTGTGAGGCCCAGAACACACTAAATGGAGTTTAGACAAGGTATGAGACAGTGTATGCATGTGTAGAGTTATCAATAGCAATTCTATGAACTTAGGACTCTATTCTAGATGAATCTATTTATAGGGAACTTAGGGCTATGCATGGCTATGTTCCCAGGATGCTTTTAGCTCTATATATTGGGTCCAAACTCGCCCTACTCCTCATTATGGTTGTGGATTCATTGTCAGGCTCTCACTCTACATTCATGCTTCTTGTTCCTTGGCTTGGGGGTGAGGCTTCTAGAGTTTGATTGGATGCTTCTACTTGGTTGGATGGTTTCTCCATAGTGTGTTATCATTGTGTTTGTGATTTGTAAGCAGGATCCAAGGAGCTTCCCTTATAGTGGTATTAGACCAAGGCTAACAAGTTTGCGCAAATTCCAACCACTTTGAAAATCAAGAAGGGTAAGCTCCCGTGTTACAAATTGCAAATCTAGATTTACCTTACGTCGTGAGAACGGATGCAAGTGATGTTGCAGTTGGAGCGGTTCTATTACAAATGGATAGGCCACTAGTATTTGAGAGCAAAAAATTCACTGGTCCTCAATTGCGTTATACTACGCAGGAAAAGGAATTGTTTGTTGTAATCCATGCACTTAAAACCTGGAGACATTACTTGTATGGTAGTCAGTTTGTAGTGTATACGGATCACCAGCCTCTTAAGTATTTTTGTAATCAACATGATCTTTGGGGGAGAAAAGCTCGATGGGCTGAATTGATGCAAGAATTTGATCATGAAATCCGTTACATAAGAGACAGTTCTAATCAAGTTGCAGATGCTCTTAGTCGGATCGATGAACTGAATGATTTGTCATTCACCCAGATTTCTACAGATCTATATCTTTCGCTGAGAGAAAAATATGAATCAGATTCCCATTTTGGTCACATTTGGAACATTGTTCAAGCCGGAAGAAATGTGGACAATGTTGAGTCAGAAACACGGGGGACTCAACTAACTAAGAAAGATAAGGAGATTGTGGAACAGTTCACCATTCGAGATGGATTACTATTTCAGAATGGGAATGTTTGCGTACTTGGTGATGATGAGCCCAAACATAAGATTTTGTTTTTATCGGATTTCAATGTGCTTACTCCTAGAGTGAAATCTAGGGTTGGCTGATAAGGCAATAGCACTCTGATTATCACAGAATATGATTGTAGGGCTGTACTGATACAAACTAATGTCTGACAGTAAATTTCTCAACCAAAATGCTTCTTTAATGGATTGAGAAGCAACAATATATTCTGCTTCTGTAGATGAAAGAGCGATAGAGGTTTGCTTACGACTGTTCCATGAGATAGGACCGTCGTTGAAGAAGAATGTAAATCCAGATGTGGACTTACGATTGACTACATCTCCTCCCCAGCTTGCATCAGAATATCCACTGAGTTGATGAAGATTGTCATTGTTGACATCTCCATAGCAGATGCACTGGTCTATGGTAGCCCTCATGACTCTTATGAGATCCTTCCAATGGGTGATGCTACGATTGGCCATATATTGGCTGAGTGAGCTTACCGCAAAAGAGATGTCAAGTCTTGTACAAACCATTGCGTACAGAAGCTCTTGGGCAGTGATGCATGCGCCAACATACATTTAGCTGATTCAACCAGAGTACGGTTCTTCCTCTCGGCCAAGCCATTTTACTGAGGATTATAAGGAGTGATGAACTGCTGCCTTGGATCTGGCAATACTCCTTAAATTTAGGAGAGATGTACTCTCCACCATTGTCAGACCTTAGAGCTTTTATCGTCCTTCCAGTCTCTTTTTCTGCATGCTCCTTGAAGATTCTGAAGCAATTGAAAGCTTCTGATTTCTTCTTGATAAAATACACCATAGTCCTTCTGGAGAATTCATCAATAAAAGCTATCAAATACTTTGCATCCTTCATAGAAGGATTCTTTATCGGGCCACAAATGTCTGTATGTACAACATCTAACAATCTTCTAGCAATATGCTGATGGCTTGATCTAAATGGTTTCCTAGTCTGTTTACCAACGCAACAGTCTTGACAGACAGGTAACTCGACTTTATTATCAGGATAGTCTAGATCAAGAAGAATAGAATGTTTAGACATTTGTTGTACAGAAGCATGATTCAAGTGACCAAGTCTATAATGCCAAAGTAAACTTTTATTTGCTTGAATAGAAGTACTAAGCACCTGACTAGAGGCTGAAAAGCAATGACTTAATCTATACAAGTATCCATGTCTCTCTTCGAGTGCTAGGATCTTGTCTGTCCTATCAACTACTTTGCATTGATAACATTCGAATTCTACTTTATGTCCTAGATCTGTGATTCTAGTTACAGAGAGCATATTTGTAGATAGATTGGGTACATATAGGACTTTAGAAAGTAGCATAGATTGTTATAGTACCTTCACCTTTAATAGCTTGTGTGCTATTATCGCCAAGGTGAACGTATTTGTTAGTACTGTAGGGTGTATAGGACTCAAAACAACCAATGAGACTGGTCATATGCTGAGTGGCACCGGAATCCAGGAACCAAGAACTGTTGTTGGATGCTCCTTGATGGTTGGTCATGAAAATATCATGATCCACTTTTTGAATGGGCTGTGGAGCTTCTATGACTGCATTGGCCACTTGATTTGACTGTCCCTTGCTGTTGTTCTTTGCTTGTAGTATCTAGTAGTCTTTAATCTTGTGGTTGTTTCTCTTGCAGTATCTGCAAACAGCTTCTTCTTAGTATGCGAATTTGACTATTCTTTGTGTTGTGTTGGTTTCTGGTCTTGCTTTGATTGCTTCAGGCCTTTCTTCTTCTTCTGCTTAGTCATGCCTTTGTTGGTGTACAAGGTGTGAGAATCAGCTGAAGAACTAGAGGCTTCATTCCTCCGCGTGTCTTCTTGCAACAACATTCCAATGACTCTTGAGAGAGTCAGCTCTGGATGCGTCGTGATGATCATCACCCAGCTGTCGTATAAGCTTGGCAAGCTTGTAAGCAGTTGGATTATTGCGTCTTGATCGTCTATGACAGATCCGACAACGACCATTTGTTTCAACAGGTTCTTGAACTGGTTGATGTGATTCTGCAGGGAATCACCATTTGCCATCTTGAGAGAGTAAAATTTCTTCTTGAGATGTAGCTTAGAAGCTATATCTCACACTTTGTATAATGTGCTCAAGATGTCCCAGACTTCTTTGGATGTCTGAGCTTCTGACACATGGCCGATCTGAATATCTGAAATGTTGAGGATGATCAGCGCAAATGTTTTGCCATCCTTCAGCTTCCATCTGGAGATTGCTGTGTCGTCAACTTCAGGTATCCCCTCTGCACCTGTAACAACGTCATACAACTCCTTAGCCATTAGCACAGTTCTCATCTTAAATTTTCACAGATGGTAATTAGCTCCATCAAGCTTGTCCATGATGGGACTGGCTTTAACTTGGGAATCCATGTGGAAGATTAGTCTAGGTGATAGGAGTAACTATCAGTGACTTAAGGATAAAAAATCTGGTGCTAAATTACAAAACAAGAAGACAATTACTCTATCGGCTAGTAGATTCTTGTTTCTGTGGAAGCTTATCAGGCTATAGAAATAGCTCTGAAATAAAAACGCTTAAAGAATCAGATTGGCTCCGATACCATGTTGGAAAGAGGTGCGTGAAAGATAGGTCGAACACCCTGTCCAATGCCTCAAAAAATCATTTGTAAGGTAACTTCGCCTTGTATTAGGGCACCTTTGGCATTTGTAGGGCACCTCGGCTATTGTAGGGCACCTTCGGCATTTGTAGGGCAGTGTCGCATTTTTTGCCTGTCATAAATTGCGTGTAAAAATGCAGTGTTGCATTTTTCGCATTTTCGCCTGTTCATTTATGCAGACTGTGCGACAAAACAAGTAAAAATGCAGCATCATGAATGAAGGCAGATTAACATAGGATTTAGGGGAGTAGAGGAAGTAAATCCAACACCCCCCCTTAATATGGATCCGTGAACGCCTTGATCTTCAGACTAAGCAATGCACAAAACTTGTAATGCCTTTGTAAATATATCTGCAACCATGTCCTGCGTTCTATAATACGTTAAGCTTACCTCCTTGTTGAGAACCTTGCCCCTAATATAGTGATATCGGATTCAATGTGCTTACTCCTAGAGTGAAATCTAGGGTTGGACGATAAGGCAATAGCACTCTAATTATCACAGAATATGATTGTAGGGCTGTATTGATACAAACTAATGTTTGACAGTAAATTTCTCAACCAAAATCCTTCTTCAATGGATTGAAAAGCAGCAATGTATTCTGCTTCTGTAGATGAAAGAGCGATAGAGGTTTGCTTACGACTGTTCCATGAGATAGGACCGCCGTTGAAGAAGAATGTAAATCCAGATGTGGACTTACGATTATCTACATCTCCTCCCCAACTTGCATCAGAATCGACTTGGAATAGATGTTGCAATCAGCAGTGCTTGGTTGGAAACCTTGTTCGTGAGGAATGTGGTGATTCTCTAAAACCAAGCTCTGGCAGAGTGTTTCAAGCCGTAAAGTGCCTTATGGAGCTTATAGACATGATTCTTCATACCTTCTAGAATATATCCTTCGAGCTGGATCATGTAGATATCTTCTTCTATAACTCCATTCAGATAAGTTGTTTGCACATCAAGTTGATGCACTTCAAGGTTGGCTACTGCAACATATGATAGGAGGGCTCGGATCGATGAATGCTTGAGTACTGGACTGAAAGTCTCACTATAATCAAGGTTGAAAATCTGAGTGAATCCTCATGCTACCAAACAAAGCTGTAATTAGATTAAGCATAACGAAATATACAAGTCAATAATGCAGGTGAGCACAAAACAATAGCGGACGTAACCGCATGCTTCACAAAGCTAATCACAATCTATAAAGATTATGAACCTATTATTGACAATCTATTTGACAGAAAGAATCAACGCGCAAAGGCATCCACAATGTCTGTCTCTGAATTCCAAATCATGTTTCGTTCTATCTTCTGTTCTATGAATACTGAGATGGTATCCACTATATACATAAATTTTACAAGTGTACAGATGAAGATGGTACAAAAGTGGTTCAGCTGTCTGTGGGAGATCGTGGGTGGCTGTTATTGTTGTCAAATCTGATTACACAGTGCATGAAACAAGTGTGAGCAAGCCGAGACATCGGGCTTCGCTAAAATTGACACTGATGAAAATGCAAAAATTGCGACACCCCATCCAATGCCTCAGAAAATCATTTGTAAGGTACCTTCACCTTTTATCAGGGCATGTTTGGCTATTGTAGGGCACCTTCGACATTCTAGGGCACCTTTGGCATTTGTAGAGCACCTTCGACATTTGTAGGACACCTTTGGCATTTGTAGGGCACCTCAGCTATTGTAGGACACCTTCGGCATTTGTAGGGCAGTGTCGCATTTTTCGCCTATCATAAATTACGTGTAAAAATGCAGTGTCGCATTTTTCACATTTTTGCTTGTCCATTTATGCAGATTGTGCGACAACACGAGCAGCATATGAATGGAGGTAGATTAGCATAGGATTTTGGAGAGAGGAGATAAATCCAACAACCATAGAATGTGCTTGTGCATCCCTTCTGTCCCACTTCTTTTGTTCTTCCGAAGATGGAGAAGATGATGTTGATGATGATGATCCACGAGGTGTAGGAGGCGCCAAAGAAGGAGGCCTTTCCTCATCACCATTGACCAAATCCCACAACCCTTTCATTATGAGAAGATTCTTCATCATGTAACCCCACAAGGAGTAGTTTGTGCCATCCAACCGATCTTCACTAAATAAAGAACCGATAGCTTCCGATTCTTTAGCCATTACCTCCAACAGATTTTCAACTTGTAGTAGATAGGAAAGAGAGCCTTTCCACAACCACATCTACTCAAAAATTTGTAGCAAACAAAGAGCTGAAAATAGGAGCACCAAATGTCTTTCAATCTGTAACCAAAGTGCTCAAAGGATAATGGAAAGATGGTTGTTTTTCTGCACAAAAAAACCAGCTTCTTGAAAATTAGGTTAGCTTCAATTGAAGCCTACACCGAAACCCAATTAGAAAGCCAAATAGTGTGATCAACACACACTCCAATAGGGCTGTTGAAAGCGCCCTACTACCTGCTGAGAATCTGCAAATTTCCAGCCACAAGTTGACCTAACCCTAAATAGGGTTTGGCTTAATTTTGGGTGCCCTCCTGCACAAATGCAAATGTGAAATAAAAAACAACAAGATAAGGAGACACCACAACCAAAAATCAGTAGCAAATTTTTGGGCGCCCTCCTTCAAACAAAAGTTGCTGAAAACTAGTTGCATAAAAATCAGATTTGAGATTCTGATTTTTGGGTGCCACAAATTGCTCATCCAAGATCTCTGATGGGCGCCCTCCTTCAACCTTAAAAGAGAGACAAAAGCTGATCCAAACTCCACTTGGAAAGATCAACATGATGCTAAAATTTCACAACAAAAAGCAGAGAAGCTCCTCTTCTGGTAGGGCGCCAACATACAAGCTTGCCGCAGATCCAGTAGCTCTGATACCATGTAGGAAAGCAAGATTCAACTCACCAAGATCTAGTTTTCAATCAATCTCCACAGAAAACAAGACAGAAGAGGCTGGACGCCCAATTCTAAGAGAGAGAGAGAGAGAGAGAGAAAACAGCAAGAAGAGCAATGGAGAGCAATGCTTAGCCAAACTGTCCAAAATGAAATACACAATAAGCATCTAAGTACTCTACTTGGATGTGGCCAAATGCCACCAAACCCTAAGGTTAACCACTTACTGAATATAGGGCACCCCCAAAAGTCAAGATAGGGCCCCTAAACAAAATTAGACCCCTAAGGACGCACGAGTCAGTACATGACCAAAATTGGGTCCAACTGAACTTAAGACAAACTTAACATGACCTAAATAACTAAATACCCATGGTTATACAAATCTCAACCTTTTGGGTCAAAGTAACATGTGGATTAACTTTAGCATAGTCATTTACTTCTAACAAAAATCATTTCATGATGTTTCGAAGAGCGAATAAAATGTAAGAACCATATAGTAGAGTCCATGAGAGAGAGAGAGAGAGAGAGAGAGAGAGAAGAAGAAGAAGAAGAAGAAGAAGAATGACTACTCTTGAAACTTGAACTGATTCAACTTATGAATTGCTCTCTTCTTAATATTAAAATGAACTAATCTACTGATCTTTTTATAGTTGTTGATGGCACAATCCTAATGGAATGCACCATTATCCATCCGACAGATGAAGAAACATGAAGTTTCTACCCACAAAGCATTGCTAGCTTATGAACCAAAACTTGCAGAAATGCACGTAAAGAGCCAACATGCCTTACCTGCAAAAATACATGGGAATTGTCCACAGGCAGAAACCACAAACCACCGCAATCGCAATGCAAACGGCTTCAACGAAGGCCACCGAAGACAACCGCTAAGTAGTGCAGATGGTTTTGATAAAGGCACCACAAGACTTCAGTACGTGGTCTATTACGAAGCCAAGGGAAATTGTCGGGGAACCGCAAGGTTCCAACATGTGGTTCATTACAAAGCCAAGGCAAACCGCACCTCAAGGCTCCACTAGGAGCCGAAATCCACCGCAATGTCAAAGACCGCGGTCTGCTAGCAAAGACCAAAAGAAACCAGTTCATAAAGCGGTTGACTGAAGGCCATCACAAAGGGAAGGATTGCGATCAATCTGCGATATGGCTCACGACCCTTCATGACCGAAGAGACCGCAAGGCAACTGTTGTGGTCACAGTGTTGGAAAGAGGTGTGTGAAAGATAGAATCGAATAGAATAGAAAAAAATTCGAACGACAAGAATTAAAACTTATCGTGCACAATAGAATAAACTATCTTCCGCTTTCTCTATGCATGACTACGCTTATCAATTTTGAACAAAAGAATAGTAATAGAAATCGCGTTTGATCTTATAGTAACTAACTTTGAAATCATCAGCACTATAGTGATTACGTAGCCAAATATGAATGCAGCTAACTTAGTTAACCGATCCACTACAACCCAAAAAGAATCATTTTGTCGTTGGGTCTTTGGAAGTCCAACTACAAAATCCAAAGATATGCTATCCCATTTCTTATCAAAGATATCTAACGGATGCAACAAACCACGAACCTTATGGCGTTCAGCCTTTGCTAGTTGACAGGGTTTGCATTTAACAACATATGACTCGACATATGGCTTGAGCTTTGGCCAATAAAATTCCCTTTTAACCAAGTCCATAATCTTGTATACCGGGATGTCCTGCACAGGGTATGTCATGACATTAGGGACAAGATTCTCAACAAGGAGGTAAGCTTAACGTATTGTAGAACGCAGGACGTGGTTGCAGATATATTTACAAAGGCATTAGGTGTTAATGCACACAACAAGTTTTGTGCATTGCTTAGTCTGAAGATCAAGGCATTCATGGATCTAGATTAAGGGGGAGTGTTGGATTTATCTCCTCTACTCTCCTAAATCCTATGTTAATCTGCATCCATTCATGTTGTTGCATTTTTACTCGTGTTGTCGCACAGTCTGCATAAATGAACAAGCGAAAATGCGAAAAATGCGACACCACATTTTCACACGCAAATTATGACAGGTGAAAACTGTGACACTGCCCTACAAATGCCAAAGGTGCCCTACAATAGCTGAGGTGCCCTACAAATGCCAAAGGTGCCCTACAAATGCCGAAGGTGCCTTACAATAGCCAAAGGTGCCCTGATAAAAGGCGAAGGTACCTTACAAATGATTTTCTGAGGCATTGGATGGGGTGTGTTTGCGGGAAAAAAGACCCCTTTTTCAAGTTATTTTTGACAAAAAATCATCGCCACTCACTATTACGCCAATGCGGAACCGCTTAAAACTGACGCGTAAATGGCCCATTACGGCCGGTTGCACTTTCATTGAAACTCCGTCTATTTATTAATTTATGCTAGACTTATATTTATTTAAGAGTCTTATGCCCCTAGTTCTCGGGTTTGTCGGGGCTAGGAGGTGCCAATTCGTCTTAAAAACCAGTTAAATGGCAACTTTATTCTTCAAAGGCCACTTTGGTGATTTAAAAGCAAATTTGGGGCTCTGCCCTTAATTTTGGGCCCAACTACCAAAAAACCCCTTATTGGTGCCCATTCACGAAAAGGTGCACCTCTTTGGGCCTCAGCCCTCCGTAGCATTAGAAGGAGGCTGTCCTCTACGTAACATTATTCCATTGTCATTTTGAGAGAGAGAGAGAGAGAGAGAGAGAGAGAGAGAGAGAGAGAGAGAGAGAGAGAGAGAGAGAGAGAGAGAGAGAGAGAGAGAGCTTGTGGAGAAGGAGGAAAGGAGTAGAAGCATTGTGCTTGGTGCCTCCCACTTCAGACTCTGTCTATTTGTTGTATCTCATCTACTCTACCATCATCCTATTGTTTGATTCCATAGAGGCAAGGAGGAGGAAAGCAGAAGAGGCTGATCTGTCTGGTGCCTTCCACGCTCGTTCCATGCACTGTGCAATCAGATTTGACAACAACAACAGCCACCCACGATCTACAATTAATTCTACAAAAGTATGGCCACATCTACAATTTATTGCTGAAATTGACAAGGTTAAGCCATAAATATCTAACCTTTTTTGATATCCAATCATTATAATTTCGAAAAATTCCAATGACCATTATTTCATCCAAGAGCAAATCGATGCGCATATACTACAGGTGTAAAGCTGAGGGTCTATTCTCGCGCGCTGAACTGATGTTGGACAGAATATGAATGATCAGAGCTTGACTCGATAGATTCTGTATATCTTTGGACAGTATGAAGAGTCTATCGAATCAAGCTTTGATCATGCAGTTAAAATAGCAATGATCGACTTATATAGAGCTTTCTTATTTCGACAACACCACGTGTGCTTAGTTCTAGAATTATCGGGCCCTCTTTCTTTTACGAGCCCTTTGAGTGCTTTTAAGCAACTTTATCTTTGTACTTGCTTATCAGTGAATATACAAATTGAGGTGAGCTATTTTGTTTTCTTGTCTTGTTGCACTTGATGTTGTGATGTGGTGATTGATTCGATCGGGTGTTTAAACTGTTTTCTTAACTTGGTATCAGAGCCCTTGGTGGCAAGAATCACCGGACAAGAATAGAGAGTTGCGAATTCATGATGGTTTGTTGGCTAGGAAGCACAAAACTGAGTCTGTGGAGATTCATGGGATAGCTCAAAATTGTAAGAAGATTTAGAGACAGGAGATTGTCGACTGAAAGGAGAAGCTAAACGTAAGCAAAGAACTCCGTAGAAATGTTGCCTAGTGTGGATTCAATTTGAAGCCAATTGAAGATCTGTTTGAAGCAAGTGATGGCTGATTGTAGGACGACCTGAGTGCAATAGAAGGCTGCAAAAAGTGGCTCAGAGAAAACCTGAGCATAGCTCAAGAAGTTTTTCTTCTTTCATGACTAGGGTTTATAGGCATAAAATTGTGGATCTTTGGTTGATCATTTCTGGCACTGTAAGTGCATGATGGAGGGCACCCTAGTAAAACGAGTCTGATTGTGGAAGGCCGCTCTGGGCCGTGGCAAAGAGAGGATGCTGGATTGATCTTTGGGGGCAGCTATAGCCTTTTGTCTTGGAAAGAACATTGAGAGAGATGGAGGACCGTAGGAGCTCGCGGGTCTGTTGTGCGGCCAGCGTGAGTAGGACTGTAGTGTAAAGTGGGGGCCCGGTGTGTTGAAGAGTGAGCTTGAGCGCTCAAGGCGGTTTTTAGCCATGCAGGATTAGCCATCCAAGAGATCAATGGCCAGGATAACAAGTCTCACAGCCAACGTGGGCCACAAGATGGAGGATCATCCTTAGATGGGCTTTGAGAGGGTCCTGAAGAATTGAAGGGCAAAGGCACCCTTCTTTTCATTAAAATTTCTAAAGAGAAAAAATTGTTGGGTCCCAGGTTTTTTTGTGCCACAGTTCCACCTTTGATAACTCCACCTTTGCCAAGTTAACACTCTCCACTGCAACGTTAGCATCAAGCTTAAACAATCTACCTTGCTTAAAGCCTTTGGCTATACATTAATCATTTCTAAGGATGGAACAAACTCCATGCTTAAATTGTACATCAAGGCCATTATCCATTAACTAGCCAACACTAAGCAAATTCTTGGTTAACTTAGGAACATAAAGAACATTATCAAGATTCATCCTTTTGGATGATCCAACATACAAGAGAATTGTTCCTATTCCACTTATCTTACATTCTTGACTACTTGCAGTATAGATTGATCTATGTAAATCATTATAAGAAAGTAAAGTGGAGAATATGTCCTTTTGATATGTCATGTGGGAACTAGCCCCACTATCAATCCACCAAGAATCATGGGTGTTGCTCTTGGATGATGGTGGTTTGTTGGAAACCATCAAGGATGACTCTTCATCCTCCTCCTCCTGATGTGCAATGTTGCTTTGTTTGCCCTTTTGTGCCTTCGTCTTCTTGAGACATCCTGTTGCAATGTCATTTCTTTCCACAAAAAAAAACATTTGTACTTGGACTTGTCTTTGATCTTGCCCTTTGAGCTTGAAGCCTCATCCTCCTCCTTGGTCTCCTTGAAGTGCTTCTTCTTGCCATTGGTCTTCTTCTTGCCTTTGAATGAGAAATTAGCTTTCTCATCACCATCCTGCAGAGAAATAGCATTCATTCTTGCATTGGTATGCATCATCCTACACTCTTCAGCCACTAATACAATGTGTAGCTTTTCTATAGTGGGCAAAGTGTCTTGGATTGAAAAGCTTTGGACCAAATTAGTGAAGTCACTCCCTAGACCATTGAGGACAATTCCGCAAGCTTCTTCCTACAATCCTTGATGAAATGCCCATACCTTTTGCAATAATGGCACTTCTCTTTCTTCTTTTGAGTGTTGACATCTTGACCACCGATGGGCTTTTGCTCATCCTTAGAAGGAGGCTTCCCCTTTCCTTTTGACTTGCCTTTTCCCTTGTCTTTCGTGAAGAAAGCTTGTTCTTGTTGAGTGTCACCCGCAAAATTTTGCCTCGTTTGCTCCTCTTGAAGAAGCAGCCCAACAAGTTCATCAAAGGAGAGTTGTTGTCCCCTAAGAGAGATACTCAAAGATGAAACAAATGGAAGATAAGATGAAGGTAATGAGTTGAGAGTAATAGAAACAAATTGAGCATCCTCAATTATCTCATCAATATTGAGAAGCTCTTCACAAAGATCCTTGATCTTCGTCAAGTGATTGGTCACTTGAACCCCTTCTTGCATCTTCAACAAAGAAAGTTGATTTCTGAGATACACCACTCTTGTTGGATTTTTGACTCTATACATAGTATAAAGTGTATCCCACGCACTTTTAGTTGTCTTACAAGACCTGATATGAGGTAACATAGATCTTTTCACAGCAAGAGCAGCCATTGTTGGAAAGAGGTGTGTGAAAGATAGGTCGAACTCGAAAAGAAACAAACTCGAACGACAAGAATTAGAACTTATTGTGCGCAGCAGAATAAGCTATCTTTCTCTTTCTTCATGCATGACTACACCTATCAATTTCGAACAAAACAATAGTGATAGAAATCACGTTCGATCTTATAGTAGCTAACTTTGAAATCGTTAGTACTACAGTGATTACGTAGCCAAACATTAAGCATCGAAACATCAGACAAATAATTAATCACGAAGAGCTAGAGAAATAATTAGTCGCGAATCACTAGACAAATTATTAGTCGCGAAGAGCAGACAGCCAGACAAAGCAATTAGATAGCCAAAACGAAATATACAAGTCAATAATGTAGGTGAGCACAAAACAATAGCGGATGTAATCGCGTGCTTCACAAAGCTAATCACAATCTATAAAGGTTATGAACCTATTACTGACAATCTATCTGACAGAAAGAATCAATATGCAAAGGCATCTACAATGTCTGTCTCTGAATTACAAATCATGTTTCATTCTATCTTCCGTTCTATGAGTACTAAGATGGTACCCACTATATACATAAATTTTACAGGTGTGCAGATGAAGAAGGTACAAAAGTGGTTGAGCTGTCTGTGGGAGAAAGTGGTTCATATATTTTCAAAAATGATGTATACAAAAAATTGTATTACATAATACAAAATTCCATTGTTCATAATCTATGGATCTTCAATTTTGATGGATGTTCCAATATCTTTGTATTTTAAATGTTTATCAGGAAAATAGGTGTGATCATAAAAAAAAACTCTTGACTCTAAAAGTGATTTTGGAGAACGACCTTTATATTGTAAAATACCGATATCCAAATGTATGACATCGATTATTCTTGCAATCGATTGAACTGTTTGCCATTCAACGAAATTTAATGGATACAAATCTGCAAAACCAACAAAAACATTACAAGAAAAATTTAATTTAAAGAAAATGCTAACTCTAAATAAATTAAATCTGAAAACTTACAATTGCATTTTCTTCTATCATTTAGATTCAAATCATGAATGTTGAGCTCATTGTGAAGATAAGCATGTTGAACTAAAACTCCCGTGATAGATTGACCGGCAGGTGATAGTTTGAAATCCATTATCATGCCTTTCCAAGAGCTTCTATATATGTTATCCGATCTTTTCCTTTTCCGGAATGAGCCTTTTACAGAGGGATGTATCAAGATCCATTGATATTTTTGATATATTCTAGGTATCCATTGATCTTCTACATTTTTTTTCATTGCAAATATGGCTACACCATATCTATCCTTGAGAGGTCATGCAAGCCATCGCTGAAAAAAATTTGGATCTCAATTCCTCAATTTTTTTAAAAATTAGTTCCTGTAAACAAGAGGATGAGAAGTAGATAATATTTTGTACCTTTTGAATCTCGGGTCTTGTAATCAACTGTTTTTAACGACTTGTTAACATGGTGAAGATCTCAAGTCCCTCTTATATTTTCTTTTTTGCTAGGAGTCTCATTTGTAGATTGTGTCACTTGGTTCTTTGAATTGAGTGAGAAGGTGTTGAAATTTCTTGAATTTGTATATCGGCTTCAACCTCAGGATGTTTTGGACCTTCAAAAGGCTCTGGATTCTAAGTAAATATAGCCCTTTTAGAAAGCAACAAAGATCACTTTGAGAAGTAGGCATCTTCCGAATATGTGAAAATCTTGAACATTGAGGATCAACAGACTGACGATGATCTGTTGATTTACTGAAATTAGTAACAGAGTGAATTGAAACTTGTGAATCGTCACTCACTTATTCATCATGTTCATCAAAACAATGTTCAAATTGTGCTAAGCCAATATCTAAAGAGGAAGAAGAGGAATTAGTATTTGTAACGGGTTGATTTATACGCGTCATTTTCTTAGTTGAGAAATTTCATATGATGAACAGGGAAATGATGTTGATGTCGTATCATTGAGAGTAACATGATGAGAATAAAAAGGAGTGGCTTTATAAAAGAAAACTCTCATTAGGAATATCGGGTGAAGTGGACTTAGTTTCAACTACTGAAATGGAAGAGGTAGAACTAATTGCCATGGTAATCTTGAAAAAAAATTAACTTGAGATTTATGCTAAGCATATTTGTTTAAAAAAATTAAAACAAGCCAAAGCCAAGAGAGAACCATTAGAGGACATCTCCCAAGGGGCCAATGTTTGCGAAGGTCCTGCTCGTACTAACAAACTAGATCTAATAGAGGAGGGAGAAGATAGTCGCATAGTATTTGTAGAAGAGGACGTAGAAGGAGAAGAGTTAAGTGATTTAAAGGCTCTTCTTTGCAAATATCGTGATTATCTTGCATGAAATTATGCTGAGCTGAAGGGCCTATCACCGGATGTAGTGGTTCACACCATTCCTCTAGTCGATGGAGCAAAACTTGTCTTTAGTAGGCCTTATCGGTCTAATCTGCACTACGTCCAGCTAATTCAAGAAGAGTTGAAGAATCTTCTCCATGTAGAGTTCATCTATGAGATGGAACACATAGATTGGGTATCGCGATTGTGGTAGTCCCTAAGAAAAATGGAAAACTTCAAATTTATGTGGACTACAAGAAGCTCTATGTCATTACCAGCAAGGACCATTTTCCTCTACCCTTTACAAAAAATGTGTTAGAGAGAATAGCCTAAGCAGAAGCCTATAGCTTTTTAGATGGGTTTAGTGGCTATAATCAGATGAAATTGGCCCCAAAAAACTAGCACAAAACTACATTGCCAATTTGTTTATTTTCATTGCCATTTTCCTCCCGCTTTCTTTCTCCCAGACCATGATGATGTCAAGACAAAAAACCAATGATGGCTATCTAATCTTGCAGATCATAAATCTTGACCGCCGAGAGGCGATATACTTCATATCTGCCACCATCCTCATGAGTTTCCATCACCCACTCCGCATATCCAAGCTGATCGTGGTCATGATAATCGATCATGGAAGACCCTACCACCATCTATGATTGGGCTACAGTTCTGATCAAAGAACTGCAAGTTGCTTTCAAATGCATGAACATGATTACATGTAGTGGCCTCCTTACAGCCCTTGCCATAACCCACCTAGAGAACCTAGGTATTCAAACGCCTCCCTGTGATATACAACTAGCCGGCCCTTCCCCCTGATGCGATGTGATGAAAGGCCGGATAGAGCCAACTTGGCAGGAGTAGCTACTACTACTCACTGCGGTCTAATTCCCTTCCAAGCCCCAGATTGCTACCGCAAATCCGTTGTAAAATTAAACTTGTAAAACAACAGATAATGTTGAAAAATAACAACAGCGGAAATTTACCTACTAATAGCATGCATTCCAATATTGCAGATCATACACATCACAGAACAGAACATTGAGAAAAATCACTTCTATATCAAAAATTGAATTTACAATATTCTCTTGAGCGTTGTCTGTTTCCCAGATCAACGCATTGGCACGAGAAAGAGGTTCTCTCTCACGAATAAAATGACTAGCTACTACTAATCTGTAAACTCACTCTGTGTACGTGACTTACTTACTGACTGTCTAGCAATACATATATTCAGAGCAACATTTCTGATTTAGAGAGATTAAACGATCTACAACCAATCTCAGATTACAAGAGCGACAGATTAGGCACGTTCTAGCGCTCTTCTGCTGATGGCATCATATTAGATCAGGAAGTTGTACTACATGGTACTTGCTTGATCTTCCTGGTCCTTTGGAGCGCGAAGAGTTTTGTGTCGCGAACAATTTCGTGTTGTGTCGTTGGACCTTCTCCTTTTGCTCGTGCATTAGCTGCCTTCTGCCCGTTGGATAGTGTCTTCATGCTGCAGGCCTTTGTCTTTTTGCTTAAAGACCCTTCTTAAGATTTTAAGGGCAGTGTCATTTTTTCAAGGGTAAGTGTCCCTTTTCTAAGGGCAAGTTCTTAGCAAAAAACCTGACAGTAGTCCTAAAAGGTTTTTAAGACATTTTGGCGATAGTGTCATTTTTTTCCGAAAGGCAAAAAGTGCGACAGTACGGCAGAAACCATTTCTAAGGACAGTGTCCCTTTTGTAAGGAGGCAAAAAAACATGACTGTAGGACAGTGTCCCTTTTCTAAGGGCAAGTGTCGCTTTTTCTGAATGGCAAAAAATTCAAAGGGCAAAAAAGCCGACTTTAGGGTAAAAACCAGTTCTAAGACAAACGTCATATTTCTAAGGGTGAGTGTCCCTTTTTCTAAGAACAGTTCAAAAATACAGACTGTGCGAAACCTAGTTCAAAATGCACAGTTGCTAAAAACAGCAAAAAAAAAACTAAGAAAAAAATACTAAGTCTGTGAAAGATAGAAACTCTTGGATTCTTCAGCTCCCTCTCAAAGCTGGTATTTTTCTGATTCCTCAGCTTGCACGCTGCTTCTCAAAAATCGCCTTGTCAAGAGGCTTCTTGAAGATATCAGTCACCATCTGCTTTGTTGGAATAAACTCGGTCTTCAACCTGTCTCTCTCAACCAGATCTCTTATCAGATGATATCTGATAGCAATGTGTTTCATCCTGGAATGAAACACTGATCCTTCGTCAGATGAATGGCGGATGTATTATCCATGAATAGTAGCAGCAGCTCGTTGGAGTTCTCTCCTAGTCCATCAAGGAACTGCTTGAGCCATGTAAGCTCGTTCACCATCTTGGATGTTGCAACATACTCTACTTTGTCATCTTGGCTGCTGCAACATACTCTGCATCATAGGATGATTGCGCAGTTACAGTCTTGTGGATCCATATCACAGCTGCACCGGCTGCTATTGTGCATCCTCCTTAGATGCTCTTGTAGTCATCTTTCAAGGATGTCTAGCTTGCATTGTTGTAGTATTTAATCTGGAATCCTTCATGCTGAGAGAAACACAGCCCATAATGCTTCGTTTGTTGAAGGTATTGCAGAATTCTCTTGGCTATTTTCCATGCATAGGACCTAGATTGATATTAAACTGGCTCATTCTGAAAACTGCATAAGCAATGTCAGGGCGTGTATTATCTGTCAAGTACATGAGCGATCCGATTAACCTTTTGTGGAGCACGTTCTGCATGGCTTCTTGCTCTTCTGCCTTCTACGGGCAGTCTTGCTTGGTCAGAACTATTCAGCTACCATCGGCGTATTAGCTCCCTTGCAGTCTGTCATTTGAAAATCATCAATGATTTTTTGGATGTACCTTGACTAGTGAAGGTACAGCTTCCCTTCGTCAAGATCTCTGTCAATTTGCAATCCTAGGTAGCATCTTGCTTTCCCTAGGTCTAATATTTCAAAATGCTGTGAAATGCCACCAATATGGCCTTGAAATTTGATACGTTGCCATTAGGTCCATACTTGTACTTGAAAATCCATTTGCATTTTATAGTCTTCCTATCTGCTGGTAATGGCTCTAGATTCCAGACATTGTTCTACTCCATGGAATTCATCTCGTCTTCCATCGCTTTAATCCACTTGTCCTTATCTAGACAGCTGATAGCTTCCTCATATGTTTGAGGTTCTCCTCCAAATCTACAGAACTCCTCTGTTATAGAGACTGAGCTATCGGGTACGAATCTGACAGGTGCTCTTCTTGGAGAGTTCGCAGTCAGATCGATGGCCTTGCCTTCATGGATCTTCTTGGAGAGTTCGCAGTCAGATCGATGGCATTGACTTTGCTGATTGCTGAATTGTGGTGAGTAGTAGGTGTCCTAGGTACAGGATGTGTGTCTTGCTGCTCGTCGTCTGAACAGTTGCTCTGTCCATCTGAAATTTGAGCATCTTGTTCAGGAAACTCAGGATCCGCTCCCACCGTAGATGTCAGCAGGTCATAGTAGCCTCTTGTCAAGATTTTGTAGCCAACTGGATCTCTGTCAGCCATTGTCTTTGACTCTCAAATCTGACGTCTCTGACAGTCTTGATTTGTCTGCTATCAGGCATGTAGATCCTATAGTATGATGAATGAACATCATATCCTACGAGGAATCTCTGCTCCATCTTTTCATCCAGCTTCTTTTTTTTTTGATCTGGAATGTGGGCATATGCAACGCATCCAAAAATGCGCACAGTGTCAGACTTGGTTTGTTGCCTCACCAAATCTCGTGTGGCATGGTATGTGCAACACTGGATCTACCTGTCCTATTCAGCAGATAGTTGGTTGTAGCTACTGCTTCAGCCCATAAGAATCTTGATGCCTTTGAATAGGCCATCATGGATCTCGCAGCTTCCATGAGAGTCTGATTTCTCCTCTCTGCCACACCATTGTGTTGTGGTGTGTAGGCTGGAGTCTTCAAGTAAAGTATGCCTTTGTTGGAGCAGAACTCAGCAAAGCGTTTGGAGACGTATTCTCCTCCTCTGTCTGTTCTCAACTGCTTCACCTTCTTGTCAGTCCATTTCTCATCCCAATTCACGAACTTTGTGAATTTGTCCAGGGCCTCCGACTTGTTGTGGATAAAGTACACGGCTGCAAACTTGCTGAAGTTGTCAATGAAAGTGATGTATACCTTGAACCTCCCAGGGAGACCACATCAAACCACAGATGTCAGAGTGTACCAGTTTCAAGAGTTCTTTCAAAGAGTCCTTGGTGAATGGTATATGTGACATCTTGCATTTGTTATAGGCATCGCAAGATTTCAAGCATGCTGCATCTTTGATGTTGACTATAGTGAATGCTCCGCTCCGGCTAGCTTTGTATAGAACAACTGTATTCATGTGATACAGCCTCCTGTGCCATGTAATATCCATC
The DNA here is from genome assembly GCA_029204225.1 of Diphasiastrum complanatum. Classification (NCBI taxonomy): domain Eukaryota; kingdom Viridiplantae; phylum Streptophyta; class Lycopodiopsida; order Lycopodiales; family Lycopodiaceae; genus Diphasiastrum; species Diphasiastrum complanatum. The sequence goes on along the minus strand of CM055100.1, from coordinate 51,428,711 downwards.
GATTTGTTGATCTGGTGAGCTTGCTCTGAAGGTACTTGGATCCGTAGGTGATACAGGTGTCTCTTTCGCTTTCCTGTCACGACAAGCTGAGTGGTTGTAGTTTCAACCACTTCATAGGTATTGCCTACAAAGGTGACTCTTAGTCCTGCATCTACCATCTTAGCAACAAATAGTAGGTCCTTCTGAAGAGTGGGCACGTGTAGAGTGTTGTCGAGCCTTCTGTCTCTTCCTTCGGTGCTTAACCACAGCGCTCCAGTTCTATTGACTTTGTGTTTGGAGCCATCTCCCAAGATTATATATCTGGAGAATTCTGATTCTTGATAATCAGTGATCATGTGCTTTGTTGCCACGAAGTGTGACGTTGCACCTAAATCAATAATTATTTCTTGTGTATTTGAAGTTGATGTCGCACAGACATCAGCACACAAGTAAGCTGCTAGGTTCTTGCCATTGTTGGATCTGTCTTCGGCCATCTTGGAGGACTCTGGTTTCTCCACATAGGATGAGCTATTGTCGCTCTCTCGTCTGCTCTGAGCTTTCTTGTTTCTGGGATTTTGGTTGCAGTCAATGGCTGCATGACCCTTCTTATGATGGTGGATCCACTCTATCCTTGGATTGAGCCAACACTTATCAATAGTACGGCCTTCTTGTGTGCATCTCGTACAGGTCTTCTTCTCACCATTCTGCTATTTCGATTTATTTTTGCTCTTCCATTTGCTTTCTTTGGCTCCCTCTGACTGATGCCTTCGATCTTGTCTTTGGTTCAACTCCCTCTTAGGCTTGAAATTCTTCTTCTGCTTCTCTTTGTTGATGTAGAGAGCTTGATCAGAGTTATCATTGTCATCAAGGTATTCACGGGCTTCCACCTCTTCTCTGATCTCGATTACAGCCTTCTCAAGAGTCACCTATGGATCTTTAGCAAGTAGTGTTCGGGTCGTTTGAAACGATCTTGGTAGAGCTCGCAGCAGGTATGTGAGCTGCTTCTCTACTGAGACTGCATTCTCTTCTCCCGAATTGTGTAGTGAGAGGAATAGGTCCTTCATTCTTCTGATGAAGGAAGTGAGGTCTTTACCATCCCACCATCTCAGATTGGTCAACTGATCTTCTAGAAGCATAATTTGGCTTCAGGAGTTCACTTGAAATCAGGTCAACAAAGTATCCCACATTTCCTTTGCTTTGGAGAGTGTGGCTAGATCAAGTGTCAGGCTATCTTCGATAGAGGAGGATAGGACAGCTACTGCCTTGTCGTTTTTCTCTCTCCATTCCCGTAGCTCTTTGTCAGTGGTTGTGGGCATCTCTTATGTGCCATCTACCCAAGGCCATAGACCTTCTCATTTCAGTATGAGAGAAGTTTTCACCTTCCATGCTGTGAAGTTTGATCCTGAGGAATCAAGGATCTTGCAGATCTTTGATTGAATGCTGCTAATGGATGCCATGGGCTCTGATAATCAAAGTCGGGGCTCTGATACCACTGATGCGATGTGATGAAAGGTTGGATAGAGCCGACTTGGCAAGAGTAGCTACTGCTACTCATTGCGGTCTAATTCTCTTCCAAGCCCCAGATTGCTACTGCAGATCTGTTGTAAAAGTAAACTTGTAAAACAGCAGATAATGTTGAGAAATAACAGTAGTGGAAATTTATCTACTGATAGCATGCATTCCAATATTGCAGATCATACACATCACAAAACAGAGCACTGAGAAAAATCACTTCTATATCAGAAACTAAATTTACAATATTCTCTTGAGCGCTGTCTGTTTTCCATATTAGCGCGTTGGCGCGAGAAAGATGTTCTCTCTTTCGAATAAAATGACAAGCTACTACTAAGGGCAATGTCCCTTTTGTAAAGAGGCAAAAAACACGGCTGTAGGACAGTGTCCATTTTCTAAGGGCAGGTGTCACTTTTTCCAAAAGGCAAAAAAGCCGACTTTAGGGTAAAAACCAGTTCTAAGGCAAACATCAATTTTCTAAGGTGAGTGTCCCTTTTTCTAAGGGCATAATCCTTTCTAAGGCATTTTAGAGACAGTGTTGCCTTCTTCGCAAAAATGCGCAAAATGCGACAGTGTCTTGAAAATTTCTCAGAATTATTTTCTAAGTGTTTAAGACCTAGGGATAAATTTTTCTCATGACCCAAAAATGCGAACTGTGCGACGAAACAGTTCAAAAAATGCAGACTGTGCGACGAAACAGTTCAAAATGCACATTTGCTAAAAACAGCAAAGGAAAAACTAAGGAAAAATGCTAAGGCTTTGAAAGATAGAAACTCTTGATTTTTTCACCCCCAAACACACGATCGTGCAACTTGAGACTAAAAGCCAAAATTTATTGATCTTCACTGTATCCCCTACTCCATCTCCCATCGACACACATACTAGCCTCGCTCGCACCAGCCTTGGCCACACCTCCTCTTGCCAACAAAAATGTAGTTGATTGCAAATGGTTGTTCAAAATCAAGTACGAGATAGATGGAAGTATTGACCGAAGAAAGGCTCAACTTGTCGCCAGAGGATTCTCTCATGTACCGAATGTCGACTACATTGAGACTTTCAACCCAATAGTTAAACATTCTTCTATCATACTTCTATTGTTATTTGCTGCTACAGCATATTTGGAAATACATTAGATGGATATACAAATAGCATATCTTAATGGACTTATCGAAGAGGACATTTACATGGTGCAACCTGAAGGCTATAATATCGAAGGTAAACACAATCATGTGTGTAAACTGTGAAAGATTTCAGATCCTTAAGATCCAATCTACTTGAATGATCTTTGGTTAGAAAGAGAAATACACTACCAATCTCACCAATGTAGAAAAATCAGCATCTACACACAAAATGAGATGCAAATACCAATAGAGCTTGATCAAACTTGAATGAAATTAAGTGTTACTATTGTTGTCCGTACAAAACCATCAAGATACTGTATTTCACACGTGTGGATCCAAAAATAGCAAATATAGATCATTCTACACATAGAATTGCAAGCAATCACCAAGATAGTGCAGCAATGGATAGTAGAACCCAAGAGAACCATGTATAAGCATGAAATGAGATAGAGAAGAGAGAATATTACTCTCTTCACGAGTTACATCCTTTTATAACAGGTCCAAACCCTATTTGGCCACTTGGCTTTCCCACCAAAATGCTAACCCCACTAGTTTTGGGTCTAGATTCAATGTACCCAACTATTCAAATTTGAATCTACTCCAAATTCTAACTTTCCCACACTTTCAAAAAGCATTTATTCAAATGAAATTTAGACTAATGAACTTTGAAAATTCAACCTCTAAGGGTAAAACAAGTTTTGGCGTCAATATGCCAAATATGGAAATATAGCAAAATGTGATGAAACTAGTTGAATCTTTCACATAAACTCCATAAAGCACTTAATGGCAGCTTGATGCAATCTACTCGAGCATGGTTTCAAAGCATCAATACTTTTCTTATTGATCACAGCTGCACACCAAGCTCTTCATATTCGAATGTCTACTTCAAGTCAGTGCAGCATTCCATCATTATCACTTTGTATGTGGACGACACATTGCTTTTTAGCAACAATATCAATCTGATAAAAGAAGCTAAGACAATGCTATCTTCCGAATTCGACATGACCGATGTGGGCGAAGCTCATTACTGTCTAGGTATTCAAATCCAAAGAGAAAAAACGGAAGTTGATCTATATTTCTCAACAAAGATACATTCACGATGTCTTAATCAGATATAATCTAATGAATTGCAAATTAGCTCTCTCACCAATGGATCCAAGACTCAAGATGTCAAAGGAACATTGTCCCCGATCAATCAAAGAGAAGGACCATATGCGTGAGTATTCTTATCATTCAATAATAGGATCTCTTATGTACGCAACAATCTGTACTAGACCAAACATAGCTTTTACAGTCAGTTCCGTGAGCCAATATATGACCAATCCTGGTATAACACATTGGAAGGCTCTTATCAGAGTCTTGAGATATCTTCGAGCTATTATGAAATTTTGCATTTGTTATGGAGGAGTCGACAACGACAAACTCAATTTTCTCAGTGGTTATTTAGATGCAAGTTGGGCAGGAGATGTAGACACTCGTAAATCCACTTTAGGATTTACATTCTTCCAAAAAAATGGTCCTATTTCATGGAACAGTCGCAACCAAACTTTGATAGCTCTATCTTCCATTGAATCAGAGTATATCGTAGCTCTCAAGCTACAAAGGAAGCAATATGGTTGAGAAACTTACTTTTAGATATTAGTCTGAGAATCAATATGCTCCAACAATTCTATTTTGTGATAATCAAAGTGCCATTGCTTTATCAACGAACCCTAGATTTCATTCTAGGAGTAAGCACATTGAAATTAAGTATCACCATGTCAGAAGCAAAGTTTTTGACAAAGAGGTTGACTTGCAGTACTGCCGAACGTAAAATATGACAACATATATTTTCACTAAAGCATTAAGCTTGGATTGACACAAGAAATTTTGTGCAAAACTAAGTTTGAAGGTTAAAGCATTCATGGATTCAGATTAAGAGGGAGTGTTGGATTATTCTCCTTATTATTGACTAATCATTTTCAATCTTCATCCACTACATTACCCAGCTCTATAGTTCTCTGCATATTTTTATATAGTCTACAAAAGTACACAGGAAATCGCCTACATTGTCGCGGCATTTTCAAAAAAGAAAAAGGACTGGGTGATGGTATCAAGGGACGCAACTACCGCCTTTGTCTCCTCCTTTGTGTGGTTGATCCGTCCTCACCCTCTTTATCCTCCTCAATTTTGATTGTTCCTCTTGCTATTGCTTTCTTTAGCTTCCTCCTCTTGCTCTTGCTCCCCTCATTGCTCCTCTTACTCTTTGCTCCCTTCTTGCTCCTCTTAGTCTTGCGTCTCCTTGCAAAATCAAGTGGTAAGGTTTGTGGGTGTTGTGCTTTGTTGTAGATCCAGATATTTTGTGCAGATCCAGATTTCAAGATAGTCGGAATGGCTATCAGAATAAGTGGATGGCCAGCTTCGCCTATTCCGATGGCTATTCCAAAGCCAGTTCCTTCCAGGCTATTGTAGATCCAAGCTTTTGTGTAGTATCTATATTAGTTTTATTTGTTGTAGATCTAGATCTAGATATATGCATCTTTGTGTTCTTTGTGTAAATTTAGCTTTTGCTTTGAGTGGATTTGGGTTTTTCAAATTTGTTTTGTAAAGGTTAGATTGTTGCAAGAATATTTTTTGTGGCAATATGCATAAGAACTTCAATATTGATTTTTGTTTTGCAGGTTGGGCTGATCACCATCATAGCAGCTAAGGCGCACATTTGTTAGCAGATCCTAAGTATTGATAGGGTTGGAATGGAAGTCAGAATGCACGATGATATTTTCAACAACATACCAGTGTCTATTTCGACGTCTGTTTCGACCTTTGAGCTTTTTTGACAGATCTTTGAGCTTTCAAATGACAAATCTGTGAATCTTTTGATAGATTTGTTTAGCTTAGGTGTTTTTTTAGCATATTTTTCAATTATCATGTATACATCTATTTTTCCCCATGAGTGAATAGTTATCTAGTTTCAAGTTGTTAGGTTTCAAGATTATAAGATTTTATGTTGCCAGAGAGAGAGAGAGAGAGAGAGAGAGAGAGAGAGAGAGAGAGAGAGAGAGAGAGAGAGAGAGAGAGAGAGAGAGAGAGAGAGAGAGAGAGAGAGAGAGAGAGAGAGAGATTAAATTTTCCCAATAGTGAGTAATCTTGTGGGAGTCAAAATTAACCTTGATAGGCAAATATGTTCTAGACAAAATACCAACTCCTATTTTGAGGTTTGTTCTAAGGATCTACAGTTTCATTTTTGATATTTTTTTGTTGAACTTGCAATTATGAGATGCCTTTTTGGCAGATTGTGCTTAGATGTTTGCTATAGAATGTTCTCTTTGTGTGTGTGTGTGTGTGTGTGTGTGTGTGTGTGTGTATGTGTGTGTGTGTGTGTGTGTGTGTGTGTGTGTGTGTGTGTGTGTGTGTGTGTGTGTGTGTGTGTGTGTGTGTGTGTGTGTTTCATGCTACTAGTTTACGTTTATGTTATATGCTAGTTTTTGTTTCATAGTTTTGTTCTCAAAGCTTGAAGTATCATGGTTATAGGGTTTAGTTTACTTTTACTGCTCTTAGTTTATGTTTCACTCATATTGGCTAGCTCCATGATATTATAAGGGTTAATTTTCATGCTATTAGTTTAGGTTGAGGGTTTTCTGGGGTTCATGCTTACTACTTTCATGCTTATCAATTTCATACCATTAGTTTATGTTTCATGTTGGTAGGTTTCATTTTGTAAGGTTTCAAGCTTATAAGATTTGATGTTGCTTATATAAGAGAGAGAGCGAGAGAGAGAGAGAGAGAGAGAGAGAGAGAGAGAGAGAGAGAGAGAGAGAGAGAGAGAGAGAGAGAGAGAGAGAGAGAGAGAGAGTTTTAATTTCCCCAAGAGTGAGTAATCTTGTGGGAGTCGGAATTAACCTCGGAATAGGCAAATCTATTTCAGATAGAATACCAGCTCCTATTCCGAGGTCTGTTCCAAGGATCTGCAATTTCATTTCTGATATTTTTTTGTTAAAATTGCAATTATGTGGTGCTTTTTTGGCAGATTGTGCTTAGACGTTTGCTGTAGAGAGAGAGAGAGAGAGAGAGAGAGAGAGAGAGAGAGAGAGAGAGAGAGAGAGAGAGAGAGAGAGAGAGAGAGAGAGAGAGAGAGAGAGAGAGAGAGAGAGAGAGAGAGAGAGAGAGAGAGAGAGAGAGAGAGAGAGAGAGAGAGAGTTAAAGGTAATCAACACTCCCAATTCTAGGAAGGTGTGTAGCCCTTGTTTTCTTCCGTTAAAGGAGTGGTCCAAATGTTTCTTATTATAAGTTCCACAAGAAAGCATGTGGTGACATTCTGAAATAGGATATAATCATATGGTTCAAGAGTTTTGATAAGCACTCTATAATGTTCTCTCTCTTTTTTTCTCTTTGTGTGTGTGTGTGTGTGTGTAATTCATGCTACTAGTTTACGTTTTATGTAATATGCTAGTTTATGTCTCAAAGCTTAACGTATCACGCCTAGATTTATTGAAGTCGAAGTAGCAGCATCGTTTATTCCAGAATGTCACCACATGCTTTTTTGTGGAACTTCTAACAAGAAACATTTGAATCACTCCTTTAACGGAAGAAAAGAAGGGCTACACACCTTCCTAAAATTGGGAGTGTTGACTACCTTTAACACACACACTCTCTCTCTCTCTCTCTCTCTCTCTCTCTCTCTCTCTCTCTCTCTCTCTCTCTCTCTCTCTCTCTCTCTCTCTCTCTCTCTCTCTCTCTCTCTCTCTCTCTCTCTCTCTCTCTCTCTCTCTCTCTCTCTCTCTCTCCATGTCAAGACTTGTGTGATGACGAGAATGATTTATGATTACGCATAATTACATTCACTTGCATTCATTTTTTACTTTTCTATTCATTGCAGTACTTTGATGTGTACTAACTTATAGCTGCTGCGACATCAATACCAATACATATATTGTCGGTTCACTAACATTTCAAGTTCAAACAAAATAAAAAAACACCCAAACTATGAGGAAAAAATGAAGGGTGCATTAATTAATGGTTGGAATATTAATGATGTCCAAATTAAACCACATCGAGGACTACACTGAAGTAGGTGCTCATTGGCCCTACAAGTGACTTGTATGCAACGATTGAGTATTTCTTCTATGATGCCACCGAAGAGGACCATGGTAAGGTCAACAAAATGGTGTGTGAGCCATTAGCAGTCCTTAAATCTGATGGTTCGCAACATTGAAGACATATAATTGTATGGTTTGGGAGTTTTGATTAGCACTCTATAATGTTCTCTCTTTTTTTTCTCTTCGTGTGTGTGTGTGTGTGTGTGTGTGTGTGTGTGTGTGTGTGTGTGTGTGTGTGTGTGTGTGTGTGTTTCATGCTACTAGTTTACGCTTTATGTAATATGCTAGTATATGTCTCAAAGCTTAACGTATCATGGTTATAGGGTTTAGTTTACTTTTATTGCTCTTAGTTTAAGTTTCACTCATATTTAGTGTGTGAGAGAGAGAGAGAGATATTGAGTCAAAGCTAGGGGGACAATATTAGTATATAAATACATTTTCATCTATAAATAACAATAAACACTAAATTTTAAACAACAATAAGGGACCCTAAACTTTGATAAACCTGTGGGAAATAATAAAGAACTAAACCATGAGGAAAAATTAGGACGTGCAATGAATTCTTGGAATATTAATGATGAACCAAATCCATTTACGATGCACTCTATGGGGGCTCGTTGGCACTGGAATCGAGTTGTATGTGTCGATTGGGTGTTTCATGTAACTATGATGCCCAAAGAAGGCCACCAAAGAGACTGATGGTGTGCAGGTCGTTGGCGTCATTGAACCTAATGGTTCACAACGTTAACATCGAAGAGAGAAAAGGTTGCTGCTACTTCAAACTTAATAAATCTAAATGGTTGCATATTGTTCGTTTAGATTTAAACAAGTGTCACCATTTGACAGAGGAAGATCTTTTCTATTGTAGATCTTCCTCTGTCAAACGTTGACACTTGTTTGAATTTAAATGAACCACAAGCAACCACCTAGATTTATTGAGGTCAAAGTAGCAGCATCGTTCTCTTTTCAATGTTGCGAACCATCAGATTCAAGGACTGCTAATGGCTCACACACCATTTTGTTGACCTTACCGTGGTCCTCTTCGGTGGCATCATAGAAGAAATACTCAATCGTTGCATACAAGTCACTTGTAGGGCCAATGAGCACCTACTTCAGTGTAGTCCTCAATGTGGTTTAATTTGGACATCATTAATATTCCAACCATTAATTAATGCACCCTTCATTTTTCCCTTATAGTTTGGGTGTTTTTTATTTTGTTTGAACTTGAAAGGTTAGTGAACTGACAATATATGTATTGATATTGATGTCGCAATAGCTATGAGTCAGTACACATAAAAGTACTGCAATGAATAGAAAAGTAAAAAATGAATGCAAGTGAATGTAATTATGCGTAATCATAAATAATTCTCGTCATCACACAAGTCTTGACATAGAGGGAGAGAGAGAGAGAGAGAGAGAGAGAGAGAGAGAGAGAGAGAGAGAGAGAGAGAGAGAGAGAGAGAGAGAGAGAGAGAGAGAGAGAGAGGTAATCAACACTCCCAATTCTAGGAAGGTGTGTAGCCCTTGTTTTCTTCTGTTAAAGGAGTGGTTCAAATGTTTCTTGTTGGAAGTTCTACAAGAAAGCATGTGGTGACATTCTGGAATAAGATATAATCGTATGGTTCGGGAGTTTTGATTAGCACTCTATAATGTTCTCCCTCTTTTTTCTCTTCGTGTGTGTGTGTGTTTCATGCTACTAGTTTACGCTTTATGTAATATGCTAGTTTATGTCTCAAAGCTTAACGTATCATGGTTATAGGGTTTAGTTTACTTTTATTGCTCTTAGTTTAAGTTTCACTCATATTTAGTGTGTGTGAGAGAGAGATACTGTGTAAGAGAGATATTGTTATTGATGTCACAGCAGATATGAGTCAGTATACATAAAAGTATTGCAATAAATAGAAAAGTAAAAAATGAATGCAAGTGAATGTAATTATGGGTAATCATAAATCATTCTGGTCATCACGCAAGTCTTGACATGGAGAGAGAGAGAGAGAGAGAGAGAGAGAGAGAGAGAGAGAGAGAGAGAGAGAGAGAGAGAGAGAGAGAGAGAGAGAGAGATGAATCATTTTTTTAGACTATTTTTGAGATGCTCTTTGGTTGTCTGCAGTATTTTTCTCTCTTCCTATTCTGTCAATTATGTCCCGGGACACCTCCCCTAGCCATAGGTCATGGGTCATCCCACTTTTCCTCCACGAGCGAGGAATCCTTAACCAACTACTTCGATTCATTGCCTTCCTCACAGCAAGATAGAGGGTTGGAGCGACTAAGGGCTCAACGAGAGGCTCGTAGCTCTAGTAGACTAGTTGACTACAAATCGGACACCGAGGTTATTCAGTCGACTCAGCTGACATGCTTTCCGAGGTCCCTCCCATATCCATGCCACTACTGCCAGGGCCCCCTCCCGACACTCTCGGAATAGGAGGAGGAGCTGCCTCAGTGTCTAATGTTGTGGAGGTTGTGGTGATGACAATGATCCGTCTGAAGTCATCATGAGTCCTGCACCTCCGTGGAGCACATCTCATCATGAGGACTCCTTGCTTCGAGAGACTCTGACCTAGGAGGCAACACATAGGGCACATGATACTACGACTCCTACATCTCTCACACATGAGATTCCCAACACCCCCACTTTCACTCCTCACCTTTTCCCTCCCTCTGGACCCACTGCCCCAGAGTACACCTATCATTCATATACCCTGTGGGGTCATGCTTTTCGATTGGGTCAGGCCAGACCCCACCCCCGCCTCCGACTATTCTCCCCTCCCAACTCCCCTCCATGCATATTCTCCCCGCCAGAACTCTGCCAAGATCCCACATCCTAAGTATTTACCCATCAGTGGGACATCTCCCATACTTGAGGCCAACCCCGTAGACACTCCTAGGGCCACATCTCCACAAGCTGGCATCCCGTCGTCGTATGACATAGACAGGAATGGTCACATCGTTGAGGGTTCTCGTGGTAAGATGGTCATCACACGCATGAGGGAGCTCATGTATATACACTTTCCCTAAAAAATATTTCATGACTGGCGTGATGTCAGCGATGACCGCAAGAATCGCATCGTTGATCTGCTACGTAGGGAGTTCCCAGTCCCATCCGAGAAAATGGAATTTGCACAGAAATGGATGAAGAGCCGCATGGGATCCGGGATGAGCCACCACAAATCGGAGATCCGAGATGCAGTGAGAGCTAGCAGAGTTAGGCCTTCCTACATGGAGAAAGTCGATTGAAAGCATGCGAGGAAAGAATTTCCAGATAATCCAGATCGCTTCAAGCAGCAACGAGAGGCAGCTAGAGTTCGACTTGGGCAGTGGTGGCGAGGGATGTTTTCAAGCCCACTTTGTAAGTGTACCATAAATCTTTAAGTTAAATTCAACTTGTGATTTTTTTTTGTTTTTGGGTTTTTCATTTGCACACCTTAGAATAAATTGTTTTTTTATATGATAAAAAAATTGGAATGTTTATGCAGCAAGCTACCGTGGGACAGTCTCCCACCCATGAGGAGTATATGTATGTGTATGGCCACAGTACATAGACATTACTTGAGTTATTAGAGAGGTCGGACGTACAGATAAACTAGGCTGCTGCTCATCAGGTACGACATCAAATACATTTTATCTTCTTTAAATTTGCTATTGTCTCTCACATCCAATACATGTATCAAAAACAATTCATGTTTGTTGCGCGTGCAAGAACAACAAGTCCAATCTGATGACCAGGACAAGGATGGATCAAATGGATCCAGCTAGTGTTTTCACTATATAGCTAGCTTATATATCCATGTATATAGATACTTATGTTTTTAGATAAATCGTTTTGGTTGGTACATTTTTCAGGGCTTTGACTAATTACGTAATTGAATTATATTTGGTATTGAACCATGTAAGAATGTTTGTCTTGCTTTTTGTAAAGTGTAATTGTTCACATGTATTGACTCACATGACATTTAATTTCAATATTTGTGATTATTGGGATATGATGGAGCTAGTATTTACTTATTTGGACCAATTATTGAATGGACCTCATCTATTTGGACTCGACAATTTTTTGAACTCTTTGAAATGTAATTTATTTATCTAGGGTGGAATGGAAGGAGTGACTTATCTTGTTTGTCATCAAACTAAACTCATTTATTTGAATTTATTTCTTGCACTAATTAATTCAATATGGTTGCATTTTCTAAAACTATCTTTGGTTGCTTGCAGCAATATTTATGCCACGTGTTTCCTTTATGTCTCATGACACGTCTCCGAGTCAGGGATCGAGGGTCATCCTGTTTTTCCTCCATGAGTGAAGATGAGGTCCTCAGTTATATGGATGGGATGTCTCCCTTTCATGCCTTATGTTTCTGTTTTTCGTTTTCTCCTTTACTCTTTCCACTCGCTACGACCAAACACTATGTTACAATCAAGCGCTCTGATAGCTTCCATCCCATAGTTTCCACACATTGCTTTGAAGCTCCCAAGCCTGTTTTGCCGGTGTTGCATCCTTTTGCAACCAAAGCTAGAATAGAAAGGAGGGGGTGCAAAAGGGAGAAAGACGACGGGCCATGGCCTTAGCCAGGATCTTGTAAGAGGTGTTAAGCATAGTAAGAGGGCAGAAGTCCGACAAGGAATGGGGAGAGGGCTTCTTAGGAATAAGCTTGACCAGACCTTCAGAGACCTCTTAGGGCAGCGAGCAAAAGGACATGCTTGGTTGGCCAAGTGGAACAAGGCCCCGGCCAAGCTGAGGCCAAAGGGCAAGGAAGAATTTTGGGATCACGCCTTCAGGTCTCGGAGATTTGCCGAGCGAGAGAGAAAGGAGGGCGGAGTGAAGTTCTACTAGCGAGAAAGGGGCATCCAACAAAGAGGCATCATGTGGAGAAAGAAAATGGTAAGACGTGCAAAAGGCAGTAAGACAATTAGCAACAGGAGGAGTGCAGGGGCGAAGGTCTTGAAAAAGAGAAATAAAGGCCTGCACCATAGAAAAGGAGTCAGTGAAAACCGCACCAGGGACCGAACGAGTGGACAAAAGTGGAGGAACGCTTAAGATGGAGCATACGAAAAAAGAAGGAAGAAGGAAGATCGTCCTAATGAAGCCAACTGAGTTTAGAGCGTTTTTTAATTCTTGTACTTTAAGTATGAAAGGCCTGGAGCCAGAAGCTACATGGTAATCTATTCCACGAAGGATGACTGGCACTGAAGCTGAAGGTCAGAGTAAAGAGAAAAGTCATGAGCCAAGGCTTGAGCGGAAGCAATGCCTCGTAAGAGAGTCAAAGCCAAGGTCTTGGCTTTGCCCCTGGAACGGCAAGCCTACTCACCAGACCGACGAAGAAGCAGGACACCAAGTTGAGGACACCAAGTTGTAGCTTTTTTGTAAAGGAAGGAGCAGAGGCAAGGCTGGATCGAAGGGCTAGGAGCAAAGGTGGTGAAAAATTCATGACATAAGAAGATTAAAAAGAGTAATGAGGGAAACAACACTTGAGCAAGACCGGGGACTGTGGTCAGAAAGGGCAGTGAAGCTGTGAGTTTCAACCCGGAGAAGGCGAAGCCAAGAAGCAACAGAGGAAAGATAAAAACGATCAAGTCTAGTTGACCGAAAGAAGGGACGAGGTCGAGAGTTAGTCTAGGTATGATGTGAAAAATGCTGAAGGATATCACAAGCATCAGAGAGGGAATGGGAAGATTGAAACAAGCACAAAGCTGGCACAAAGCAGACCTCTCCATAGTAGATAGGGAATGGGGTCCGTCAGCCAGGTTAAGATACATATTGAAATCCCCTAAAACAATCAGACGATATCTTGAATGGGGGGAGATTACAACAAAAGTCAGTCCTGTCAGAGGTTGACGAGGAGCATAAAGATTGAGAACATTAAAGGTGAAACCTTGCTTACGTAATTGAAAGAGCACCCACTTACTAGCTGGATCAGATAAACTGTAGAGCACCTACCAGCAGTCACGTGAAACAAGAGTCAGAACCCCACCACGAGTGCCATGAGCAAGAGAGACACCATAATAAGAGAAGGCAAACTTCATGATTAGGCAGTGTTGATTAAAACCTCGAAACTTTGTTTCTTGCAAAGCAACTATCACATTCCTAGCAGGGTATGAAGCAATGACCTGCACCAAGCAGGCGTGTCGCCCTGGATCATTCAGGCCCCTCACATTCCAAGAGTAAATATTCATTCCGGGGTCGATGAGAGAGGAGGCAAGGTCGGCAAGGACTCAGCAAGATGTGCAGTAGCTTTTAGAGGCAGATCAGGTAGCAACTTTGCCCGAAGGTCCCGCTTAATGGTGGTGAGTCTATTGCCAAATTTGTCATTTGCAGTTCGCTTCTTAGTGATCATAGCTGAGCGAGGACCAATGGTGGGAAGAGAAGACATCACAGGTCGTGACATGGCAGGAGGACGTAGTGAACTCTGCTGTTTTTCATGTGAAACAGGCAGTGATGGCAACAGGGTCTGCTGCAGACCTTGAGTCCCATTATCTGGCAAAGGACTTAAAGGCATCGGAGGAAGCTCTGCATCCAACGAGAAATCATCCCAAAGTTGAGGAAGTGTAAGAGGGGGTGGACCCGCCGAAGAGTGCCGAACCGAAGTAGGCCATAGAGGCATAGCTGCAACATATTGAGTGGGGAGTGGGTGCTGATGCAGCTGCAAAGGATCAGATGACAAGACAATATCCGCTCATGAAATAGAGTGGTGCAGCTACGAGGGAGACCCCACAACAGGAGATGGAGAGTCTGAGATGGCGCTTTCATGCTACAGCTCAGAGAATGGTCTTCTACAGTGGAAGATCCACCACTTTCTTCTATAAACCCTAGTTGAAAGAGAAACTTCATAGCTTGAAAAAATGCTAGTTCTACTATGCTTCATGGCTGGCCATGGTCTTTTGTAGGCTGACTCACTCTCCAAAAATGCCCGTCTTCAGGGAATTACAGATCCCTCCACAAGAGGCTTCAGAAAGCTCTTCGTTTTTTTCGATTGTAAATCCTAGCTAGTTTTTTCCTTCCATAACTTCAGAGAAAGACGATTGCCTTGACATGTTTCATGGCTGCACCCATCCTTCTGGCATTTGCTTGGCCTTAGAAGAACGATGCTGGGTAGCAATTTACAGTGTCCAATTCCGTCCGCCGCAGAGAAAGAATCTTTCATTGGCTCTAACTAATGAAATATGTTAGTTTTTTTTCATAGTTATAAATAGTAGGGAACATAAGCACGAATAGTGAAGAAAAAAAAACCGTGGTTTTTTGATTTTTCGAAAGCCCATAGCTAGTTCTCGAAACTGCTACTTTCTTCTTCCACTGTAAATGAATTGCTGAATTCTTTTCAAAGCAATTTTTTGTTTTTGAGCAATTTCTCAGAATTCTTCCAAAAATTCACTTACTTCGATCTTCTAAACACTTTCCCAAAGCTTAGATCGAAGGAAACTTGATGATTCATGTCATCCGAACTACTAATACCCCGTATGGAGCCTCTCTCATTTTCCTTGGTGAAAGTTGTCGACGATGGCTCCACCAAATCGTGCATACGTGCAACACGATGCCGCTCTGATACCATGTTAATATTCTGATAGGATCTAATGCACTATACAGATCACATCAAAATCAATCACCATAGGCACACCTCACAAGCTCTCAAAGATGGCACAACAAAAGTTAATTGTACTACACATAAAACTGTACATATAAGAAATCCACAAATTAAAAAGATAGGTGTCCTAAAATTGGCCTACCACCTACCAAGAGCCCAATACGGCAAGATTCGAAAGACAAACTTGAGACATGCCCTCGAGTACAGCAAGTGTTGTAGAAACACCGTACATACTAATTTTTCCTATGTCTGGCTACTCAACTAATCCAAGTAGTCGGCTACGAGACCAGTGCCCCCGACCGATATGTCCATAGCATCACATCCCGATCATTAGCAAATACAACAAATCTGATTGATTGTACATTTATTACAATATCACATTTGAAGCTTATACAAATAAATTAGATCGAGTCTGATATCTAACAGCTTAATCATTAAAAGATACAAGATCATATGCCCAACACACAACTCAAAAGATATAAGAATCATTTCAAAATCTTTTTTCTCATGGAAAATTATTGGATTTCAAGAATATTCTTCTAACTTGATTCTTAAGAAGATATGAGTTATCCAAACTAGGCGATCAATCAAGTATTAGAAGAAATTTGTACATAACATAAACATCTAAAAAGTCGAAGATGCTTTAGGCCTCGCTTGTTAACATAATAAGCTTCAAAGTGGTGAACTGGTGATGGATGCCACAAGAAGTAAAATAGTTTGTCTTAATTATTCCCTACAGTTTGTGCATATAGGTTTTATCTTTCTACAAGTTTGTGTCTCAGCAAATTGTTTGAATTCTTTGATATAGTTAAATGTCACAAACTTGATGAACATTGTTTTGGTGAATCTATAATGACCATCGATGAATGCAATAAAGTATAATGTACAATGAATTGGTTCCAAGATGGACTGACCTCTTGTGGGCTGTCCCCTAGGAAATTTAAATCTAGGTTGTTTGCCTTTTAAACATATTTACATAGATCATTCTTGATGTTTGAAGTAGGGAGTACAATGTACAATGAATTGGTTCTAAGATGGACGTAACCTCTTGTGGGCTAGAAAATTTAATTCTAGGTTGTTTGCCTATTAAACATGTTTACATACATCATTCTTGATATTTGAAGTAGTAGTAGATAAATGCAAATATTTAAATTGTGTAGACAGACCGGCAAATTCTGATATAATACCTATTTGGTTGAAAAAAATGTCACTTGGGTCACTTCTTTTAAAGAAAATGCCCAAGTTGACACTTTTGTTGCATCCCCCCCCCCCCCCCCCCCTCCCCCCCCGACTTGATAGGTTGCTCTACAGCTCGTTGAGGACCTGGAGAGAAGTCTCGTGCTATGGTGTGAAAGTAAAAAAGCAAGCAAGCACACACACAAACACGGAAGCGAAAAATAAAGCTAGGTAGAAAAAAATCTTAAAAAGCGGCAACGACGCCAATGTTGGAAGTATTTCTAGTTCACGCGATGGCTAGATCTACTTACGAGTGTAGTATAGTGTAGAGAGGAATCCACCTTTTTAAGAACCTACCAAAGCTTTCAAAGGGAAATAAACAAACAAGAACGGAAGCACTAAGGCTTTCCCAACTAGTGCCCGGAACTGAAATAAACTAACTAAGATAACAAGCAATAAAATCCTTGTTAAGGCTTACCAAAGTAGCAAGTTCACTAAGCTAGATTCTAATTTAACACCCAAAAGGGAGATAGAAATAATAGATTGTGGCTAACTAAATAATCAACAAATAAACACATGCCACAATACACACCAATGAGGAGGAGGCAAGAGGAGGCCTGAGCACCTTCCCTCAAGCTATGCACCTTTCCAAAGCGAACACAAATGAAATAAAATGGTAGCCTCAAAAATAGAGAGCAAGATAGCTTAATCTCAAAAGTGTTGTGTACATGGCAAATACCTCTCCTTTTATAGCAAGGAGGGTCTTCCATAGGAATTCACTAACTTATGTAATTAGTTTAAACTAGTCATTCTAGAACTTCTTAGGACTTAGAACTTAAAAAGTTTCTAATTTGAAACTTAAGATAACTTAAGACAAAAATATCTCTAAGCTTAAGTTTTTTAAGTCTAAGTTCGAATCCTAAGTTTATTTATTTTATTATTTTAAGCTTCTACTCATGGACTTACAAATCACACGCCATGGTGGAAGTTTATTGACAGATACTCATACGTGAACTTACAAAACACATGCCACGGAGTTTTATTTCTCTTTTTTTATTTTTTTAATGTCTTAGAAACCAATGATAAACTTGTTACTGTTTACGATTTATGGTTGACAGTTGTTACCAGCTGTAAGTAGCTGTAGGCTAGTCTATAGCCAACTACTAGTTTCTCTCTCTCTATATTCAGGGCTTACTGTATTGTTTGTGATTCAGTGTGATATAGTGATTGTGTGTTCTTCCTCCTTAATTATGGTGATTGCTTATGATGAATGATTGATAATGCTTATCAGATCATTGACAGATCTGATAAGCACTATCAATCATTCATCATAAGCAATCATCATAAGGAGGAAGAACACACAATCACTATGTATCACACTAACTGAAAGAGAGTACAATGAACCCTGAATATATAGAGAGAGAAAACCAGTAGTTGACTATAGACTAGCCTACAGCTACTTACAATTGGTAACAACTGTCAACAGTAAATCGTAAATAGTAACAAGTTTATCATTGGTTTCTAACACTCTCCCTCAATGATAAAATTGCATTCTTCTATTCCTAATAAAGTACGAAACTTTTGAAATTTACATCTAGCTAATGACTTAGTAAAAATATCTGCCATTTGATCTTCAGATTTACAAAAAACAAGATCAATGGCTCCATCAGATATTTTCTTTTGAACAAAGTGATAATGTATTTTGATGTGCTTAGTTCGAACATGTAGAACTAGATTTTTAGCAAGGTGAATGCAGCTTTGGTTGTCGCAAGAGATACTAGTCGCATTTACCTGTGGTTGACCTAAATCAACAAGCAATCTTCGTAGCCATACTGCTTCTTGTGTAGCATTGTTGAGTACACGATATTCAGCTTCCGTCGAAGATAAGAATAATGTAGGTTGCTTTTTGCTGCTCCATGAAACTGCACCTGTACCATAACTAAATGTATGACCATTAGTAGATCTTCTATCATCAATATTACCTGCCCAATCAGCATCTGTGTAACCTACCAACATTGGCATTTCAGGCTGATCATACTTCAAACCAAAATTCAACGTCCCTCATATACGTTTAGCAGACTTCTAGTGTGCTTGACTAGGATCTTGCATAAATTGAATAACAACACCAACATCATAAGAAATATCAGGTCGTGTGTGTATCAAATAGATCAAACTACCCACCAGCTGCTTGTACAAGTAAGCATCCGATCAATTTATGGACAATTGGTTCACATCAGTCTATATTGTTTTAGCAATAATATGAATAGTTTTTAACTGTATATATTTTAACTAGCTAAAAGATATGGTGTGGACACGTGTGTTGGTGTTAAGGCAAATTCATGCCATTCTAACCCATTGTTTTGAGAAACAAGTCATGCACTGTTGGCCATACTCCTGAGCATATCCATGCTTTCTAGTCGTATCTCACCATAAATCTGATATGACATCTGAATGAGTATCATTTACTGTAGCCATGATTGAATAGTATTATTCTGAGCAAATTCACATTTATCAGAACTACACCTTCAACCCATGATATTATCAAAGAGGACTTCACGGTTTTTACAAAGTATTAGGGCAAATTTGTGTCATTCTAATCCTTATGTAAAGAACCATGTATCTTACACATATCCATGCTATCTAAGATCATTTTATCGAAAACCTTACCAAAGGACAACTTATAAGTTATCATTATCATATTGTTAAACATATTGGTAAACGGTAGACAATGAAAAGCAAGAAGTATGGTGTTTAAGCATACAAAGTCTTTATTTATTCGCATTGGTCATAACCAATTGGTTACATTGAAGATATCACTCCCTTGACAAAGCCAAAAAAGATGTAGGTGGTTTATACACAACCTGAGATTTGTTAGGAGAAGTCGTACCTGGATGATCATAGATGTGTTTTCTTGAGAAGATGCCATATTATTCCTTCAAGTGATTTGTTATTTTTAGATCACCAAAACCATTCAAAGAGTTATTGTCACACAAAGTCTATCCTTCTTTGTCTAGAATCAGATTTAAAATGTTTGTTTTAGTTAAATTGTTTGCCAAAATAAAAAAATCTCGAGATTAACTATTATAACATGTTAAAGCAAGAGATATATATATACCTGTGCACGAGTTCATTGATAAGTGGTTCAAAACCGAATCTAAACGAATGAAGAAAAAGGCCGTAGTAACAATCGATGCTACATGATCACAAGACGTAGAAGTTTTCTCTGTTAGTAGTGGAAACTAACATGTGAGAATACATCGTAAGGTAGCATAAGAGATACTATCTGCTATGAAAAGAATGTATACTTGTTGTGTACTCATTTGTAGCATATTATGCCTCATTCTAAGCCATCTTTTTGAAAAACGGAATGCATACTTCCTTAGTTCCATCACTGAAAAGGAATGCAACCTTTCATAAATCATTACCAAAAATGTAGATGGTATGTCCATTGCTGGAAGGCAACCTTCCATATATCAATAATCAGAAAAGTAGATGAGTAGTCCATCACTAAACAACAGTAGTGCTTATGCATTATTGTAGTTTAAATAAGCTATCAACAATATGTATGTCATGGATCGTGGATGAACAGATCAGAGACAAAACCTACGTAATTCTCAAGTGCTCCATCGCTGTTTTTGCGGTATGAGTATACATTTTTCATACATACTTGCTAACCCAATGTTATGATTCCATATGTGAAGTGAGAACACTTCCCACATATAGCA
Source organism: Diphasiastrum complanatum (assembly GCA_029204225.1). Taxonomy (NCBI): domain Eukaryota; kingdom Viridiplantae; phylum Streptophyta; class Lycopodiopsida; order Lycopodiales; family Lycopodiaceae; genus Diphasiastrum; species Diphasiastrum complanatum. Next base: position 51,408,549 of record CM055100.1, on the reverse strand, counting down.
AAAGCGATAGCATAACTAAAGAGATGATTGCAGAGCTTAAAGAATTAATAGCATCGACGAGAGATGAAACAAACCACTTACCATGAGGTAGAAATCGTAGGAAGCAAGCTTGATAGGGCGCACTTGCACTTAGCAACTTGCTGAACCGTGTTTTGAAGAAACGTCGGTCGAGAGTGGGTGAGGTATAGTGGTTTGTGATGAAGTTTCCTAGAAAGTGGCTTTTTGCCCTTGATGGGTTGGCAATGAATCCTATTTGTTCGTTTAGGCTAAGCTTAAAACCATATTAGAACTTCTCTATCAAAAAAGATGGGAACAATTTGAATAGTATAGTATGGGTTAAGGGTGGTATTAGTGTAGGACCTTTAAATTAGAAGTTTAGTTGTTTTTGGCGTGGTACAATGTAGGGAGGTGTCTTAAAATAGAAGCATTGAGAGAGAGAGAGAGAGAGAGAGAGAGAGAGAGAGAGAGAGAGAGAGAGAGAGAGAGAGAGAGAGAGAGTTCCACTTTATTACCATCTTCTTTCCCTACACTGAGTTTTGCTATTGCTCCTCTTCTCGTCTCAATAAGGAGAAGTTGGAGCTTCATGTGATTGCTGCAGACACCCCCCCTTGGATACTCTCTCTAGGTATTCACATCGTTCCTCGTGGAACAGTCACCAGTCTTCTTGGCATTCTCTTTGGCACCTTGTTGACTTCCTCGCAACGTATAGATTGGTTTCTCCATAGCTTCACCAAAAAGCTTGCTTCCTAGAACCCTTCCTATATGTCTTTCGCCTCCAAGATTCTGGTCGTTAAGCACATTCTTTTGGCTTACTTACTCTGTTATTTTCTCCTCCTTATACATTGCCATCCGCTCCCTTCACGACTCGCTCGCTAATATTCTTCGTCGCTTCCTTTGGGCAGGGAAGCAGCCTCTGCTTTCTTGGGTTGTCTGCACTGCCGCTACCACTGAGGGAGGGATTGGTATTCCGGACCCCTTTCAAGAACAGGTCCTTGGTGCTTCGTCATCTTCTTGCCCTCTTGCACCCTTCCCAACACTTGCACTCTTTCTTCTTGCATACATTGCTTCCTCTGCTATGGTTCCTCCCCTACTAAACATCCCCCCCCCCCCCCCCCAACTTTTCTCTAAGCTTCTTTCTTTTGTCTGCCGCTTTCGCTTAAAAGCCCCTTTCGTTCTTAAGAATCTTGCTCTGCTTTTCCTTGAACTTCACTCCTTCTGCTTCTGGTCTAACGTCTCTACTCTACCTCCTAATGAGTCTATTTGGACTTCTTCCATTTTCTCTCCTCCCCCCCCCCCCCCCCCCCCCCCGCTCTTCTTTGGCTTCTAAGGGGCTCACCACCTTGCGCCAACTTGTTCGTTTCCCCCCTTGTCAAATTTTGCCCCACCTTGATCTCTCCTGGAATGAGCGCTTGCTCCTTTTCTCCGCTTCTTCTTCGGCAATTGGTTTGCACATTGCACCTTCTCCTTCGGCCGATATAGGTGGTTGGGCACCTCCCTTAGGACTCCGCTCTCTTCACTTATCGTGCTATGCACCTTCGTCATCACTCTTCCCTTTTCCCTTCCTATTCGAATTCCATTTGGGCCCTCACTAACTCACCTTCCTGTTGGCGTGATACCTGGCCTTCCGCATCCTTACTAAATCCGCGCCCTTGCTTGCTAAGTGGCCTTTACTTGATGATCGTCTTCGCCCAATTTGTCAGCTACAAAAGGAAATTGTAGAGCACATATTCTTTCATTGTCACAGAGGACGAAGCTTGCACACTTCTTGGGGCATCCCCCTCTCTATTGGGATTGACACTTATTGGTCGCTCTACTCTCACTTTTTGGCATGTTTACTCTGCAGATTAGCAGTTTTATGGAAGATATGGACAACTTTTGATCAGCAGGTTTTGGAGGGTTCAGCTCCTCCTATCACGGCTTCTGCATGTTCCATTTTGCTACTTTTTTCATGCACACTACTTAGTTATACTGGACTTCCTCCCTGCGTGTAGAGCGACACTTGTATAGTTTGTTCTTACGAGCAATGCTCTGGATTGGCCTTGAGTTTTGCCTACTTTACTTTTTGTACCTGTACATTTAAAAAATATACTACATCTTTACGGCTTGCAAAAAAAAATTTAGAATATATGCAATTTCACATATTTATATAGAGAATTCAGTGATTCATAAGTAAAGCTTAGAAACAATATAGAAGCAACTCAAAAAGTCAAAGTATCTAAGTCAAACCAATAATATAAGATTCAATAAACAAAAAATCTTAGCCAAACATCATTGCTCATGTCTCATTAATACCCAAGCATAAGTTGCTAATTGGGTTTCGAAAGAATCCGGATTCTCTTGTGTAGACTCAGTGTTGACTAAGAAGCAAAAGACAACCAGTAAGAAGGAAAGAAAAAATGTTAATAATATAAATAAAATGAAATTCAAAATAAAATTTATAAATTTATAAATCTAATTAAAAATAGAATAAAATAAATAAAAACGAGGATCATAATATGTATACGAGTTACTGAAACAAAGAAAAAATACTAGAAACAAAGCGGGCTCCTAAGCTCCCCACCTTCCCATATAACATATTGAATCAATCCAAGATTATAACTTGTGTTGTGATGTTGCTACTACTGATGGTTTTCAGTATCACAGAAATTTATAGTGAATTAAGCTCAAGGTACTCCAAGCTACAATGACAAAGAGGTAGAGATCGAAGCTACCACTCTACCCAGCTTACTATGTGTGATTTTTTGTAAATAGAATGAATTGCTATCTCAATGATCCATCTACCACCAAAAGAACCAGAACTGCAATGAATTGAATCAATACCATAACTGAAAAGCACTTCCAGTGCATTGAATTCAAAACGAACTGAATTGTGCTTCCAAAAGGAATCAGCAAGAGAAGTTATCTCCAATGATCTTTTCCATAATGCATATATAAGTTTACGATTCTGTTTCTAGAGCATACACTTAATATGCATCACAAGTGAGCACTTTCAGGTCTTCAGCTTGATTGGAACTCTTCAGTTTCCTCTTTATCAGTCTCAATTAATCCTGTTGATTCATCTGTTTCCTCGGAGCTCCTTTTGTTGTAACCATGGCCTTTGACTTTGTATAACTCATAACTGTAATCTTCCCTCATGTCCACCTTTCCCTTTTGCCTGACTTGGTCAATACGAAAGCGTTTTGCAGCTTCCACTATATTCCTCTCACCATCGCTATCCTCGGAGCTTTGAAAATCATCAGAACCATCATATTCCCAATATCGATCCTGACCATTACAATTTACAACTTCTTCACCTCCAAAGTATTTCTTACCTTGTTTTACATATGCTGGAACTTCATGCTGCTTGATGAAAGACACTATTGATTCATTAGAGTTAGCCTTGCCATTTTTTTGAGGGAAAAAACTTAGCTCACCTCCATTTTTCAATCTTCCCTCAAACCCGTACCCATCTTTTTTCATATAGGTTTTGATAGAAGGTGAGAGAAGTCTTTTTGGAGGACGTAGAGTTTGCCTTGATGCTGGAACCACTGTGGAAGGCCTTTTCAATACACCTTGCACATGTTGTACATCATCAAGCTCAATTTGATGACCAGATATCATTCTTGCAGCATGCTGAACATGCTGAGGAGCAAGAGAATTTATCTTCCTTACTTTTGGAATACCTCCTGATCCGTGAGGCAGCTCCTGTTCTCGTGCAAGTTCAACCAGCTGCATCCAGGCAAAACTTGGCAGTTATTACTATCCAGTACAATTTCATCAACCTTCAATCCAAAAATACACATGATCTTCAACACCAAGCTCTCAGTCCAATCAACAGACTAAAACTGCAAAGACTATAACATAATAATCCCTTGGAATAAGCATGACAGATCATTAAGCAAGTTGTTGGGACCAAAAACTATGGAATGAAATAATGATTCAAACACGTTACTTGCAAGGCATGTACATTTTGTACCTGCTTATCTCTTGGCAAGTTCATGAATGTTGGTTTGAGACTAGAGCAGCTTGCTTTTGCTCCAGCAACACTTTTTGATGGATTGCCATCTTGTTTAACAATGTTCATAGCATCATAATGCTCAAGTGTGGCAATGGAATTGCTATATCTCCCTGGTTCTGCAAGTCAATTTACACCAAAAGCTCAATTAGCCTTGTAGACGTTCATTTCCAGAAGTGCCTAATACATGACATTCAAAACTGAAGTACTCAAAAGATGAGCTTCTTTTGACGTTCCTGGAATGCATACGCATATTAAAACTCCAGTCTTTATTCACAGTGCTACAAAATTATGCCTTTGAAGCTGATCTATCAAGTTATCACTGATCTCACAATCCATGAAAAAACATTCTTTATTCACAGTGCTATAAATTTCTGTACCTTTACAGCTGATCTAGCCTAAATACTGATTTCTTTTCAAATTATATAAAGTTTAAAACAGCTGAGATATGCAATTACAACACTTATAACCAAAAAAATCACTTAGAAGTTTATTTTACAGCTGGCTCAACATAAATTTGGTGAAGTGAGGCTTCAATGGCTGCTCACCAATTGGCATGCCAAAAGCACCAGGAGGTAGAGGATCAAATTCAAAGCCCAATGTCGGACCATCCTCTCGAAAGGTCTCCCCCCACGAAGACAATATGGAAATAGCAGCAGCTCGTGAGTCAAGATCTGATACCGTTTGCTGGCTTGTCTTCTTTGGTAATTTGGCGCCGTCAATTTCATGTTTGCTTCGCTTGCGCTCAACCTCAGAAATGCGTTCTTCAGATTCCTGTGCAACTTGTTGCCGAACATTCCTCCTGAACAGAGCATCATCTTCAATTTCTGAAGCAAGGACTGCTTCTGGGTATTCGTAGAAAGTTGGAGTCTCTTTTGGATAAAAAAACTGCTCTTCCTTGCTTTGCGAGGTACTTGTGTTAAATTCATCTTTAATGCCTTTTCTATCTTTCAACCTTCTATTGCAGAACCACATTTGCAACTGTCTGTTTGTGAGTCCTAGTTTAGTTGAGAGTTCCAGTCGCAAAGATTCAGATGGGTGTGTGTCCTCTGCAAAGTTCAAATAAATGCATGAATGCAGTGAAACTTATCTGTACTTGCGACAAACCATAAGTCATGCATGGGATTTTCTTAGGAACTTCAGCAACAAGTTACAACTCCTGTAAAATTTCTGCTTCAATCCAGTCAAACGCTGGATCAAACATGTGAACATAAAACAAACCTTTGCTGCATTGATTGTTTAGAGACATGGCCAATGACATGCATCACAAGGATAGTCGACTCTGCTTTTAAACCATTCAAGTAAATAGATTAAAAGCTCTAGACTTTTGAAATCCAGAAGAAACTTACCAGCATAAGCCCTTTCCAACATCTCAATCTGCAGTGGAGTTTTTTTCTTTCTCTTGGGATCCTTTGTATCATGTTCCTCGGAATCCTCCCTTGAATCCTTTGAATCTTCTCTCTCCATTTGTGCCAGATAAAAACAAGCTGCTAAAATCAAAGAATAACTACATTTCAGAAAGGCAAGTAAGATGAACTGAATATTAGCACAACCAGGATTCACTATTACTAACTTGGAAAGGAGAAAAGTAGTTTACAACCACTGAGAAAAATAATCAGCAGATGATAGATTGTGCACTCCTAAATCTCTATGGGAGAATTCACTGTACTATGGTGAAATTAGCCCAAGGGAAAACTTAAGATTAAGTAGGGTATGCACAAAGCACATTGCACAACATCATCAATATTTCAGAAGAGCACATACAATATCTTACTTAAAAAAACAAGTACAAGAAAGTTTCATAAATCCAAATGTTTTCTACATTTTCACATAGTTTTAGATTGTTTTTGCCACCGTTCAGCATTTCATAAATCCAAATGTTTTTTACATTTCAACAAAGTTTCTTTTATTGTTTTTGATGATATAATCTATCGATATCAACCAAAAATATCCGAAATGGGTGAACTTGTGAAATACTGAACAGTGGCAAAAACAAGCTAACGTTGATCATCTTACATCTAACGTTGATTAAATGTCAACTACACTGACAATAAGAATTTAAAAGGAAATCCTTGCTGCCTCAAGTCCACTTTGTAGCTTTGTAAACATTGCAAATTAATCTCAAATCCTTGCTTCCTCTGGTTGCTTTCTAGGCAATATGATGAAATATTGATGAATACACAGTGACACGTGGCATACTATTGATCAACACACAGTGACACATTGCATCTTAAAGAGTTTTTTCTACGCTCGCTAGATTGCTCCTTGTCATTTGTTATGTATGCTATTTATCAAACTCTACAAAATGATGTATGCTTGGGGCCACTATTTAGGTACTGGTAGCATGCTGAATAATACTAAACTCCTTGTACACGTTGATGAACTTTCTATCCCAATGCATCTAGACTCAAAAACGTCTCTTCTATTTAGTAAAACATGTCGGTCTGTCTGAAGCCCTTAGTCTGGACGTTACTATGTCTCAAAGGCCTCCTACAACTGTTCAAACAAAAATACTAAAATTTTAACATATCATTTTTTATAACAAATAAGTCGAGGATCTATAAGCAAACGTTATTCGCACATGCCCAGCTATCTTATGCTCCACGGTAATTTCAACACATTACACCACAAGAATGCTTCAATGAAATGGAAATCCTTCAAATTGAGTGGCCTGATTATTTTTGCTTTCCAACTGTTATTAGTTCTAGGCTTGATAAAATCTTGTCAGACGGAGAACATAGCAGGTGCAGTAAACAAGACACGTAAACAAATTAGCCAAGAATGTAAAAAAATGCCTAAACCCTGAACTTCGCTCAAAATAAAGCCCTGCAGAACTGTAAGTTGCCTATCTTAAGCACACAACGTTATATGCTCTAAGTCAGACAAAAATAAAGAGGGGTTTATGATTTATGAGATCAGTATGAGGGACAAAAAAGACGTATTTACAAGATTTCAAGATTTTGCTAGAGGAAACATTAAGCTGACTCTACTTCTCTATACAGTAAGATCTTAACAAACACTCTAAACGAGTAGTTGTAAAAATGCTGACACTGAAAACTACAAGGAAACGGCCAGGATAGAACGCACAGTGTGTCATATAGTCTTCAAACCCGTCCAATGTACCATACATGCACTATTCTTGCTGATGTCTATTTTCAATCCTAAACAAGTATTAAAATGTCCTTAAACGTTTCAAAACAATGATGCCATACATCAAAAGTTATCACATGAAGCCATCTGTTGCCAAGAGACGAACGTTTCCCCTTAACAAGTAGGAAGAGACTCAAATGATTGCTTAATCTTACAATAACTTATGATATCTTCAGGTTTTCTGGGCTTCCAGAGTGTAGGTCGCAATCATACTCGCTTCACATATACTGATATCAATCTTCTAACAATAAAACACAATCCTCGCATAAAAGTCTGTAAAAACCTTGCAAGTAAACACTACCCTAGTTGAAGGAACGTAAAACCGATAGTCTGCTATACTGACCTGATTCTAAAGAAGAAAGCCCTACGTTGTTGAGTTATGCTTCCAAAAACTGTCCCCTGAGTGGCCGCGACAGAACTATGCGGATAGGCGAATCATCTTCCAAGATAAGTTTGAAATCCTCAGTCACCGTTCCTCTTACCTGGTAAGCATTAATCCTTCTACAACATTATCTGTTAGTTATGATAATTTCCACCGCTAGTCCTCACGATATAGTTACGCCTCATGAAAACAGTTAACTATATGGTCGGGTAAAAGTAACATCTCCTTAACAAACTGCTCTTGCGCCGATCTTCCCAAACGACTAGCCGATCGTTACTTGTGTTTGTGAATGTAAAACAACTCGCTACAAAACTCTCCTACCTACTCCGCTTCTGAGCGTAAGCGCAACAATAAACGACGCGGCTCAAATACGATAAAGTTCAAGCGATTTGAACAAGAGTTTCTAGAAACTGCGTCGGAAGCTTTGTTCTATACCACAGCCTGAAACGAATGATTAGTTCGCCTCCGCGGACAAACTATTCACATCTGAGCCCCTTCGTAGCCTTCCTCACCTTCTTCTTAATCTTCCTCAAAACGTTTTCTTAGCCTTTTTCACCTTCTACTTGGCCTTCCTCACCTTTTTCTTGACCTTCCTCCACCGAAGGTACAAGATCCAGCATGTGTGCAGAGAGTCAACACCAAGATAAGGCCGGGATACAAGAGTAGTAATCGCGGATCTTAGCCTAAGATAGCGAAGATCCGCGTCAGAAGATGGCCGTCTGGAAGAAATGAGGAGGCGAGAGGAGGAGCAAGAATCGGACAAGAAAGAAGGAATCCCTGGAGAAGAAACAAGGACTGATGGCATCGAACGGATACAACCTCGCGAAAGGCTGAGGTGGGGGGCTGGGCTGGGGGGTGGGCGGAGGGGGGTCAGGGGGCCTGCTAGTCTGCAGAAGAAGGAAAAGAGGAATAATAATAACAAGGGCCAAAGATGACCAAAACGGAAGGCGGATCGAAACAGCCATCTAATGGTACTGCGTGCCACGCTTGCAAGATCCACCGTTTCCCATCCACCCTCAGCATCAGCAGCAACAGCAGCAGTAGCCGCCATGGATCCCAACCCGCTTTTCCCTCTTCCCTCGCAATAATATTCCCGAACAAACCCCAACCCCAACCCCCTGCTGCTCTGCTCGCTATGGCCTAAAGCTTTCCCCCTAGAAACGAAACAAAACAAAACAAAAAGGCAAAGAAAAACCAGTTACCAACCCCTCCTTCTTTCCTTGCGCTTTTCTTTTTTTCCTAAGATCCAACCGCTCTATGCTCTCGGATCTGGCCCCTGCCATCCCTCGCATACATGCCACCCGATCATATATATCCATTTATATTTACCAGGAAGGACGATATGTGATCCATGATGCATCATCGCCATCATCATCGCTGGCCTGCCCTTCCTTGGCTTTAACCCTGGCTGGTTTGCTTTGGTTGGATGACAGACAGACATCTCTCTCTCTCCCTCTCTCTCTCTCTATATAAATTCTATATATATGTGTATGGAAGGAAGTGGATCATTTCTCTTTTTCTCGCAAACTGCAAAATGCAATGGCGGCCTCTTTCCCTTTTTTTCTCTCTGCAGTCTCGCCATCCTTACAAGCCTTCGACACACTAGATCCTCTACGCATTACCACTTCGATGTGTGCCACGTACCATACGACGCCACTTGCACCTACCGTGATACCACGTGGCGGGATATGAGCGTGTGTACGGAAATCCAACGGCTGTCAGCTTTGAATCCTGTAGTGCCACTAAGGTACGAGCTCCTGCGCCTGTGAGCCTGCCGCAGTAAGGGCGCACGGCAGCCGTCCAATCTGGCCCCATCACCGGCGATCGATTCCCCCTAGTAAACCTCCGCACACGGAAGCGTCTCAGCACGCCCGGCCAGATGTCCGACACGTGGCAGGATACTATTTTTAGCTATGAGACGTCGCAATCTCTGAATGTAATCAGCGCTTTCAACGGTGATGGACTAAACTGCATCTTACAAACGGCAGCGGGCGAGCGGGGACCGAGCCTTTCTGACGCTATCATCTTCCTCGCGCGTTTCAGCGCGCCCACTCAGATGCTCGCCACATGCCATGCGCCATGCCCTTCGCTGAGAGGTGGCAACATCTGAACGAAACGATGGCGATAAATGACAGGCGTGGATATCTAGATCCATCGGGGAAGCTGCGGTGGGCGGCCGGCCAGAGGGGGGGTCATGGGACTTGACCAAAGTGGTGGGGCCATGACCAGAGTGGCGGTGAAGAATTGATTAGGCGAAGCTGAAGATTTCCCGAGTCCTGACATAAGATCTCTCTCAACTTTTGCAGGTGAAAGGAAGGCATATGAATTAATAATCAAAATTTTCCCCACAGGCTTGAAAATAGTGAAGCCCATTTTAATTTTTTGTGTGACAGCAACTACAACAACAGGACGCCCAGTTTGAGTGCGCATTGGAATTTGGGACTCGTGGTCCATGGGATGCATAAAGTTGGAATATCTCTTTTACTTCAAAGTTGGGCCTAGAGAGTGACAAAAACCTAAGAACTCTTTCTTTTTTTCTTCTCCACAACTTTAGATCCACACAGGTCTTCCATAGTTACACATCCACATGCTTAAATGAACATCGTCACATCCAATGTTTTTCTAACTTAAAATACCGGCCTACTTTACTCTAGATGCATATAACTTATAAGTGATCCAGACTCGACTCCAGAGCGAGATATCTATGTACCTAGATAAAATAATCACAAAACATGTTATTATAGCTTGAATTTAGGGCTTAGCTTTAGAATCCCTCATGCATATTGCCTAGTAAGTGATGCATAGGGAGACAAATTTTAAGTTACAAAAACATGTTTTTCTGACTTAAGATTTGCGCCTTAAAGCTAACTATTGATGCATTGTGAGTCATTAATACAGAGAAATATAGATGCCTAGATGAATATTATCACATCATATAATAATTCTTGAATTACCATAGAAGAATATTCAAATCTCTTAACAAAGTAAGTCTCGATACTTCCACAATTTTTATAGTATCAAGAAATGCTTTGTACTAGAGGACCTTGTACACATCTAATTGGAGGTCAAATAACAAGTAAAGAAGAAACAATAAACTAGGTGGATCTTAGGAGTCAAATCAACATTTTGCTCCCAAACAACACGCGACGAAGAAAATGGCTTGGGTGTCAAATAAACATTTTCCCCATTCATGCATCATGTTTACTTGAATATTTGGATAAATCAATACTTGTCTACATGGTTCTTTATAATACTTGTACAAAATGTCAATATTCAAATAGTAAGATGTTGATGTTGCTTTTTCTTTTTGTTTTTTAACGCATATATGGGAACTTATATACCCTCATTATAGATTGTGAAAAGCAAGAGAGCTTGAATTGTTATTAACATTATGGATATGCCTTATGGGTCAAAGTTATCCAAAGTTGATTTTTTGTGATTGAAAATGCATTAAGCTACAAAACAAAAAGTGGAATGGAATCACATATGGTGACTTTCCATGATATGATCATACTTTGTTTATTTTCTATTCAGTACAAATTCAATCTAGTCTACGAAAAAACTGAAGAAGTAGAAAACCTTACTTGTTTCTAATGTGCATGTCTTGTTTTGCATGGGATCACGATAGTTTGAGCATTCTTATTATTTAAGGTAACCGCCATGAATGATCTGAGCACTCCTCTTTCTCATAGGACTTCTCGACTAACTCATTTAAGCATTATTCAGTGTTTAGTTTGCTTGGATTGGTGGGCTTGCCCACCCATATTCACTTCCTTGCCCAATTGAGGGCCCACATGTATTAGGGTTCTAAAAACAACAACTAGGACGCCTTACAAGACTTTTGCATTTTTGCAAAAACAAAGTATCTATAGTGTCACACCACATTTTATTGTCTACTTATGAGTTTATGAGACCTCCAATGAGCATGCGCCCACTCATGGCAATTAGTAGCGTACATTGGTGAGGATAATCTACACTAGTATGCTTTCACGCCCAAGCAAAATATAGCCATTGTATACAAGGTAATTTCCAATTACTAGTTGGATTGAACATGGAGGTCCCACGATCAACAATATAAAAGAAAATTGGAAGAAACTTCAATTTTAAATGGGTTAAAATGGGCCCCTTACTTCAACAACTTAAAATTTTCATTTTGAAAGGGTCTATCCCAATTTTCTAAGGCATTATCCATTGTGCATTTTTGCAAGAAAAGCTGAAATATAGTGATGAAATCATAGATAGAGAGTGACTATTTTCCAATCATATAAAGAGAGTGACTATTCTTCCAATATGAGTATACAAGAGCTACGTGGGAGTGATTAGCTACGTGTTGATCCAAAAAACTTCCAAGTCGAAGATGTGTGCATGGCTAGCAAATTAAAACTGGGCAATTTGGCCATAAATAACAATTTTCAGCTTTTTAAGGCACTTGTACTGTTGTTTAAGGCCTAAATTTTCAATTTGTAATATCTTTCAAAGTTGGATCGAAGTGCAGTTAGAAATGTCAGTTAAAATTTACGTCACGCAGAATCACATATTGGCATTGTAAGAATTGCCAAGTGAAGATCCTCTGGATCATGTTGCATGCACCAAAAGGACTACTGTGGAGCCAAGCCACCCACCAACCAACCGGAAACCGAGATCCAAACCCCAATCAGCTTCTCCCCCGAGTCCCAATGACTGAATACAAGAAAGGAGAGGATTCCGGCAATTGGAAACTAAAATCAAGTCCTGGAGATGGGCTAGTTCCTACATGTTATACAGACTCCGATAGCTTGGGAATATTTCATATAGGATGCCAATTCTCAACGAATTACTTTTGATCTCCTTTACATGCACTAGCTCCATAAGTCCTAATTAGAGCATATGGGCCCTCACAAGGTTAGTAATTACATGTCTAGCCTAGTTCACAAGGTTATTAATTACATGTCTAGCCTAGTTCAAAATGATGTGGCATAACTAATAAACTCGTACACTGGAGTACCAAATATCCACATCTAAGATTATGCCGAATCCTATGTACATGACGTAGACATGACATTCTTCTCCCCTTAAACAGGTCCTTTCCTCGTAACGAGCAAGAAGTTAAGAAACCGATCCTTTAACTTTCACACTTCCTCTGAAGTACTACATCAGCTTTCAGAAGTACACTAAGCGATAAATTTCCAATAAGATCACCTTCATGCAAATCACAACAAACCCCTGTATATGAAAATTCCACCTTGTACAGCCATGTATAAATCCCCGACCGACCCTACCTTTTTCCTTTCTCGTTTGTAAAAATGCCCTAGGAATGCCCTGAACGGCTTGAAAAGAATAATATTGTTATTTTTAGCAGCACCTGCCCTTGCCATTATTGTCCTCTATTGCAGATATACGCATGGTCAAGTTTGTCCATAAAAATTTCAGCATGGCTACAAGTTAGACTCAATTTTTTACAAAATTGCCATTTTTAGTAAAAAGGGAGTTTTCAATTAGAAAATCTCTCAAATCTGGCATAGAGAAATGGACTGTGTGCAGTGCAAACGTTGATGATTTGGCAATGATAGGACCGAACTCTAAAAATAGCGATAGGCAGATGCGAGTAATTAGGATCTTTACTTTTGATTACTCGCCGTTTACTCGCGTTTCCTCATCGATTACTCGCATTTACTTGTCGACCTCATTTTCTCACGCTCAGACATCCGGACTTACTCGCCATCAGACCAGCACCTTCCACACTTCTTTCCTCGCCTTTTTCATTTACTCGCCATCAGAACGTTTTACTCGCTGACTATGATTTCTCGCTCATCCTCCACCCGCTTTACTTGCCATCAAACCATCAGCCTGTTGAACCCAATTCCTACCAATTTCCTTTACTCGCGTTTACTCGCCATCAGAGCCCTTTACTCGCCATCAGTCTTTTTCTCGCCTACAGCCTCCCAGTCCTTCCTCTTACCCTCCTACCTCGAAATCTCTGCCTGGTTGCCCAAATGGCACTGAAACATCGACTTTCGAACGCCTCTGCTCCCCTTGGTCAACGCATTAGAGTCACCAGGAGTGCATCCCCAGTCCTAGCCACTCTTCTAGCCCCACTACCACTTCACCATCCGTGTCTCAGTAGACCGAATCCTCCTTGCCTACTACATCCACTTCTCCCAGCCGAGAGGAGAGAGAGACATCTCCCTAATCTATCCGCCGACCCCTTGCCATTCGTGCACCCTCCCAATACACCATCTTATCCATGCTTACAAAGCAAGAGCTTGCAACCCTTCGCACTGATGGATGCCTAGCAGTTTTGACTGTTGTAGGCTTAGACACCATGGATGTACCCCACAGCCAAGACCTTTCTATAGTCCAGAAGGCCTTTTCTACTATTGATACTGATCACTTTTTTGTAACCCATAAGGGACATGACTATACAGTCCCTCTTGATCTTGCGCTAGTTTCATTGGCGCTTACTACCTATAGCATAATATTATCCATTAAAGTAGGTGAAACCTTCACAAGTAAAAATAATTTACTTTATGAGAATGCATGTGAGACACAAACGTTCTCAATTAGACATTGGAGTAAAGAAATTTAGATTTTAAACAAACTGTTCTGAATTCTTGACTCATTCAACAAATAAAAAATTATTTATTATATATAAGAATCGTCATATTTCCTTATAATCTTCTGATAACAATTACGTATCTATTCATGATTCGGCAATCATAAATATTTAAAATCTTATTATTCGTCAGTCATAATTAGCGGGATTCTAAATCACACTTATGCTAATATTCTAATAGGATCTAGTGCAATATACAGATCAAATCAATCAATCAATCACCATAGCCACACCTCACAAGCTCTCAAAGATGGCATAGTAAAAGTTAATTGTATTACATAGAAAACTGTACATATAGGAAATCCACAAACTACATGAAAAAGATCGGTGTTCTAAAATTGGCCTACCACCTGCCAAACTAAGCTCGGACCCAATACGGCCAGATTCGACCAAAAAACTCGGGACATGCCCCCGAGTATAGCAAGTACTGTAGAAACACTGTACAAACTAATTTTTCCTATGTCTAACTACACGACTAATCCAAGTAGCTGGCTACGGGACCAATGCCCGACCGATATGTCCATAGCATGTCACGTTCTGATCATTGGCAAATACAACAAATCTAATGAATTGTACATTTATTACAGCATTACATTTGAAGCTTATACAATAAATCAAATCGAGTCTGATTTTTAACACTCTCCCTTAAGCTCAAATGTAATAGGAGTAAAGTGATACAAATTCAAAATATGTTATGCATACCCATGCTACATGTACTTGACTCACACTCAAGCACACCATTTTACGACCATGTTTGGCACACAAAGTATCATGCACACACAATGCTCATGAGAGAGTCTTCCTCACTCTCGACCAACTGACTTGTCCCCAATCCAACTTGAACACAAGTGGAGCACATGAGCGACATGGCTCAAATTGAGAAAATCCCACTGCCACCATGAGACTTACATCCTCCTTCTAGCTAGGCTGACATCCTATTAGACACTTACAAGCACATACCTATAAATCCAACATAAATGAGTGACTGAGGCTCAACCTAAAAAAATCTTATTGCCACCATAAGATTGCAACCTCACCATATAGACAACTAGTATACATAACGACAAGTCACTGAGCACACCAAATGATTACTTTGTTTTTGACGTAGAAAATGCATAAACTCATACAACTCCAACTCATATCTAGACCCTCGTGTCATGGTAACATGCAAGCCCACACACACTCATGCAAAGCAACATGAATGTGTTGGAGGGTTTGTGGAACCCAAGGCAACCCTAACCCTAGTTAATAAGTGAGAGGGATTTGGCACCCTGCGTGTGTAAGTCCAACCCGATGATCACATAGAGATTTGATTAATTAAAAAGTCAATAAAATGACTTAAGGCCTTTTTGCGGGACTTTTAATGTCTCTGGGCCTAAAAGTCAAGTTAGTGAATAAAGTAGGGGTTCCCACCAAAATTCAATTTGAAATTGGTTCCTCTAATTAATGAATGGGTTCCCTCCACTTTTTAAATACTTAGGCTAGAATTAGCCAATAGGAATTGGGATGCCCATCTCCTCAATTCACTATATAAGTAGCAAATTTGAATCATTGTACATGTTCTCTCTTCATTACAATACAAGCAGGTTGGCTCTCTTATGGAATGGATGTGGAATGTCCTTGCTCTCTAACTCTATTCCTCCATCTCTCATGCTTTCGTTATGTTTGCTAAGGATCTGATTATTATTGGGATTGCTAATTCTTATGCTTTTGTGAGAGAAAGGGAGAGAGAAAAGAGTAAGCTTCTATCTTTGCGGATTTAGTGGATGTAGGGTTAATGCTTAGTGTTAATTGTGGATCATCAATGCATGCTGGATTTTAATTTATGCTATCGCTCTCATGGAATCGAACCTCCACGTGACATCTAACGTCGTTTGCTTGATGCTTGTGTGCTTGGATCTTGGGTTGAGGCTAGAGTAGGAAATAGCCCCACAACAGAATGATAAAGTGTCAAATACATGACCATGGCCTACCCAAATGTGGTATTATGTCGTACCAACACCTATCACCTATAACTCTGCTACTACACCATTGGTCTCCAATTTAGGTCCTCTTGTTAACGGCCTGCACCTATAACCAAGATGCTCTCACGTCCAAACATATTAAATAGATATCACCATACATCATCCCAGATCAATCATCTCAATCCAATGAGCGCTCCAAGCCTCATCCCTAATGTATCTCCCAAACAAATCCATGCTCCAACTCGCTCGACCCTGACATCATGTCCAATAAGTCTTGAAAGCTTATCCTCATCCATTTCCCATGCTCAAAGCACAATATTCTACCAAGGACTCAATGAATAAATGTACACAAACCTCACCATAGGGTATACCTGAGTAGCTCACCCATCATCCTGAGAAATATTCTTCCAACTTGATTCTTAACAATATATGAGTTATCCAAACTATGTGATCAATCAGGTAATTAAAGAAATAAGGCATACCAGAACCATTTTAGTATCCATCTTCCACTACATAAACTTTATACAATCTTCTAAAACAAAATCTAGATATTACAAAGTTCTGCTAGACTCGAACTGAATTCAGTGGCTATTCTTGATATTCGTTATACTATGTCATCCAATATGAGCTCACTAGGATACAATCAATAACTTAGAGTATATTTCTCATTCGAGAAATACCCTATGCTTAGAGTCTCCTCTATTCTACGCACATAACTCTTACCAATGAATCACAATGATTGACAAATCATGATCCGTTGTTGATGAATCGCCATTCCCTTTTTGGACTACTGGTTTGATAGTCCAAGTGATTGGATCAACTTTGACTGCATGTTCACGATTTTCAAAAGTGATTTTTCCGGTAACCCGGTTATGAATTACTTGCACAACTCGTAACTATGGACATCCTAATAGGACACGGTAGACATTTGGTGCGTCAGACAAGTCCATTACTACAAAAGTACTAGCCTCAACCCAAGATCCAAGCAAACAAGCATCAAGGAGATGAAGTTAGTCGTCACTCGGAGGTTTGATCCCGTGAGAGCGATAACATATCTCAGATTACAGCATGAATGTAAGATCCACATCTAACTCTAACATCCATTAACCCTAAGCATTAACTACACCATTAACCCTACGATCCACAATGAAAATAGCTTACTCCTTCTCTCTCTCCCTTTCTCTCTCACAAAAAGTATAAGAAATAGCAATTCCCATAACATTCAAATCCAACAATTAGCAAATATAACAAAAGCATGAGAGATGGGAGAAAAGAGATAGAGAGCAAGGACATTCACAAATCCATTCCATAAGAGAACCAATCTGCTTGTATTGAAATGAGGATATGAACATAATTTTCAAACTCGAGTTTGGCACTATATATAGTAGAAAGGAGGACCTTGGCCTCAAAATCCTATTGGTCCATTTCCATCTCCCTAATTATTCAAACTTAAAAAAGAGTGGAATACATTCAAAATTGGAGGGAACCAAGCTGAATTTGAATTTGAACCAATTCTGGTGAGAGTCCCAACTTTATTACTAACTTGACATTTAGGCCCTGCGACATTAAAAGTCTCGCAAAAAGACTGCAAGACGACGGATCTTCACGCTCCAAGTACAAAGGAGATCAAGCCAAGTACCAGGAGGAGTACAACCTCCATGGACAATGGCGACGACAATCTGAGTGCCGTTAGAATGTTTTTAACCAGCCGTTCTTGTAATCACTGATTAACTTAAACCCTTTTCTTTCTATCTACAAAAATAGATCAAACACGAGAGAATTGTTTGAACATCAAATGTGAGCTGGGCATAGAACTGCCAACCGATGTCCAAGAGTCTACTAGTAAGCGAGACTGTCTGATACAATTTGTGAGACATAATATCTCTTGCACTGACGCGCTGGGTGGGTTTATCACACAGTGCTCTAGAAAATGATCACTAATAATATAGTAGTTGTTTATGCACATGCTTATCTTTATCTTAAATGACATCAAATGTTTTTGTTCAGCTATTTATTCTTATTCCGCATACTTGCTCATTCTTGTTGAATGCCTAAACAAATTTAAAAGATAGGTCAACAATGTTTCTCTATATTTTGGAGGATTGTAGATCTGATCTGGCAGCAGTAGTCGCCAATCATAATCGAACTCTACCTGGGTATAGTGAACCTGATTGTTTCGTGCTGAGATACATATCAATTGTATCAGAGCAATTGAGGTTCCAAGAGATGTGTGTGAACACGAACGAGAATCTCCTTTGGTTTCTGTTTTGTGCATCCATTCAAAACACTCTCAACAATACACCAGTTTTGTTACATACCTATGTAACTAGTAGTACTTCAGACCCCTGTTGGGGGCTACCCTTGGATAAGGGCAGACAAGTGACTATATTTTAGTCGGAGGTATGGAGTCACGTTACCCTTGGACAAGGGGTACCCTTAGTATTAAGGATAGGTGCCTTAGTTTAAGGTAACTAGCAGTACTTCAGACCCCTATTAGTCCATGTAGTGTTGGGGGCTAAATGGCAAGGTACCCTCATGATTAAGGTTATGTGCCCTTGGATAAGGACAGACAAGTGACTATACCTTAGTCGGAGGTATGGAGTCACGTTACCCTTGGACAAGGGGTACCCTTAGTATTAAGGGTAAGTGCCTTAATTTAAGGTACTAGTGTCCTTGGTTAAGGGCAGGTAAGTGTCTATGCCTTGGATGGAGGTATGGAACCTAGATAGGTGTTAGAAAATCATTGGATGACTATTTTTCTAAACCTTGGGCCTCAACCTTGAACCATATCACTTTCTTGGTCTAGGACCAATGTATACTTGCACAACTTGGGCAATGGGACCTAGTAGGAGGGCACCCTTCTAAAGTGTCCATTGAGTTCCCAACTCCCACAAGAAAGGCATTTAAAGAGTCATAGGTTATGGAAGGAGTCTCTTGACCTTCTGTAAGCCTATGGAGGCTCTTGGAGATTCTTTAACTCCCCTAGGCTCTCTCTATCTCATTGGATGAGCATGGAACTCCACAGTGCATTGGAGGGGTCCATGGGCCATCTATATGAGGGTAGTAGGGCGCCCATTGGGAGGGGGAGATCTCTCTTGTTTGCTTTGCTTATGCTCCAGTGTTGCTACTAGTGTGTAGAGTGCTTTCTTGTGGTAGTATGCTTAGGGTTTGGATCTTGCTTATGGTATGGGACATAAGCAGGGTTTGGATCTTGAGTATGCTATGGAGTGTTGTGGTATGCTTGTGATTTGTTTATGGTTAGCAAGGGGGTGCTAGATAGGTCTTGCTTGGAGCTTGGATCTAGCTATGGTTGGATGGTGAATACTTGAGGCCAGCTTGTTATCTATCTTTGTGTTTAAAGAGTAGGGACAGAGGTGGAGGAGAGATCCTTGGAGGCTTGCAGATCCTTACTTGCAGGTGGAGGCA
This sequence comes from Diphasiastrum complanatum, assembly GCA_029204225.1. Lineage (NCBI taxonomy): Eukaryota > Viridiplantae > Streptophyta > Lycopodiopsida > Lycopodiales > Lycopodiaceae > Diphasiastrum > Diphasiastrum complanatum. The sequence goes on along the minus strand of CM055100.1, from coordinate 51,389,041 downwards.
TCCTAGCTTGGAGCTGGGGAGCATCTTGAAGCTTGCAGGTTGCTTGGAGGACATTTTGAGGCTCTACCTTGAAGTTGGAGGACTTCCTCATCTCTACTTGTAACAGTGGTATCAAAGCTAGGTAACCTTTCTAACCTTCTTCAAGTTCTATTAAGATCACCAACTAAATTTTTTTGGGGGAAGATTATCGGCTTTTCTAGTTGTAGGAAGCTTGTAGTTGAAGTACCAAATGAATCCAATTCTCTTTGGAAGAGAGTAGCAATACTTATAGAATTGTTTAGTGGCTGAATTTTGATCATGTTAGAAAAATTTTAAAGTGGGCTTTGGGATTTTAAAAGTTTTGAAAAAAGATTCATGGGATGGTTAGAGGAAGTCTTCCTCTACATACGCAAACTTTTTTTTGCAAAAAGATTGATTCTAGGTATGTGTTTTTATCAAAACTAGTGTTTTTCTTTTGCATAAATGAAGTATTTGAAATTCTGATTTTCGTTTTGAAGTTCGGTTTCTCATACCTGTAAATCTGAAAATCAGATCTGAAAAGTAAAGTTTTCATCCAAACTTCATTAGTTACACCTTTCTATCTCCTAGTTTCATGAAAATGGCAATGTAGGAAGGGAATGGTAGTGTAACTTTGTGCATAAAACAAGTTTTGAAGTTATGTTTTTTGTTATTATGAAGTTCTGATTTTCAGATCTGTAAATCTGAAAATTAGATCTGAAAATTGAAGTTTTCATAATGCTTCATTAGTTATCCATTTCTAGACACTAGTTTCATGGATTTGGAGATCTAGAATAGTGAGAAATGTGAAAACTTTGGTTGCTTTTGAAATGACAAATGGAATTGGAATTGGAGTGCAAACTTTATTTAAGCATTGGCTTGGCATAGTTAATTGAAGTTTACATAAAGATTTGGTTTTTTTTTTTTGCTTTTGATTAAGGCAAATGTAACTTGTTGTTGTTTTCTCTCTTAAGCTTGGATTGAGCTTGCAAATAGTAGGCTTGAATTGGGCTTACAAACAATAAGATTGAATGAATAGAAGTAAATGCTTTTTATTTGCATTGGATGTAAGAACTAAAGCATTTCTATCATTCTAATTTGAGCACTTGTTGTTGTATTTGCATAATAGGAAAACACACAAGCAATCCCAGTGGATCAAACCAATGAAAACCCAACATTTGATCTATCAAACCCATCCAATGTGGCACAAGCTCTTGAAATTTTATAGCAACAAATTCAAGCCACTAATAAGCAGCTTCTTGGAACTAATCAAAGAAACCAAGACTTAGACTCTAGGTTAGCCAATCAGAAGAAGCATGTAGTTCCACCTCCCATAAAAGTGTTTAAGGGGGAGAAGAAAGATAGGAACTTACAAGTCGTAAGTTATTGGCTAAATGTTTGAAACAAATACTTTGCCATGAACCAATTCCCTAAATCTAAAAAGCTATCCACTGTCACCATGTTCCTTGAAGGAAGAGCCTTAGTTTGGTGGGATGACTTAGTTGCAAAGGACAATCAACCTTGTACATGGGACGATTTTTGCAAGCTTTTTAGGGATTATTGTCTACCCCTTTTAGATGACTATGAAGAACCGTATAGGGCTTTGTGAATTTTGCACACCAGGTGCTCCTTGCCATTTAGCTTATATCCTTTTAGCTGGGGCATGCAGATTTCCTCTTCAATGGTGCCATTGAGGAAGGTAGGGTCGAAGATGCCCAGATATTTTATGCCTTGATCCGATCCGATTTAGGATTGAAAAATGGGATTGACATTGGATAAAAAAAGGCTTGGGTCGGAAAAATTCGATCCTAAATTTTTCGATACTTTGTAAGGAAAGTCGAGTCTTCTTCTTCCTTCATTTTGTAGTTTTTTTTTTCATAAGTATAAACATATTTTAGAATGCTCATTACCTGATGGAATTGGGCTTGAGCATGAATTCAAACAACCTTATGTTCTTGTATTTGAGGGGGAGACTCAAATAGATGTGCTATTGTAGGACTGATTGTTTGTATTACAGAAGAAAATGTGATTAGTCCATTTGTCACTTTGTCTCCACATTGATCCACGTTACCAAAGTATTTATAAAATTCAACAACAATTGCGTCAGATTATGCACGAGTCATTTCATTTCAATCGTTGATTGACAAGTTCGCATTCATCATCAGCTACACACCACAACATAATGGAGTAGCTGAAAGAAAAAATTGAACATTACTCAATGCAGCACGATCAATGATGTCAGATGCTCAACTACCCAAGAATTTTTGGGCTAAAGCAATTTCAACAACTTGCTGTCTACATAATTATTCAAGCACTAATGCAATCTAGTCAAGGACTCTCTTCGAAGCCTTTCATGGATACAAAACAAGTCTAAAAGACCTCCGAGTCTTTGGTTGTCTTTGCTATGTGCAGATTCCATCTAACCTAAGAAAGAAACTTGATCTTGTTAGCTGCAGAAGTATCTTCATTGGATACTCATCATCACACAAAGCCTATCAGATCTATGATGTTGTCTTCTTTGAAGATAGATTTTATGACTTCAAGTAGAAACAACCAATGTAGGAGTTCGTTCCAACAACTGCAATTACCATCGACAGACTTCGACTTGCGACTGTTTTGACAACAAAAGAAGATACCCATGTCACATAGCAAGGAGAATCATTATCTCAACAACCGAATATTGTTCGAAGGTCTTCTCAACACCGACAAGAGCTTGATCATTATATCCCACAAGCATTCATCAGTTATGATGAACATGCCTTAGTAGCAGAAGCACTGTCAAGTTCTAATTATGCAGACAACTGGCACACCACCATGAATGTTGAGTATAATTCATTGACGAAGAACAAGTCCTGGCGTCTTGTTGATGCTCCTCATGATGCAAAGATTATTGACACTAAGTGGATCTTCAAGTTGGAGCTCAATCTAGATGGCTGTATAACCAAATGGAAAGCTCGACTAGTCGTCAAAGGATATGAACAAACTTATGGGATTAACTGCACTGAGAAATTTAGTCTAATAGTAAGACTTTAATCAATTCAATCATTTACTTGTTGTTGCAGCTGTCGAATATTTGGAAGTTTACCAGATGGATGTTCATACAACATTCTTGATCGGATATATACAAGAAGATATCTGTATCTATCAAACCCAAAAATTACATCTTTCAAGGCCAAGAACACAAGGTATTCAAAATGTAGAGAGCTCTCTATGGGCTGAAGCAAGCTCCAAGATTCTGGTTATAGAATCAATCGATTCTTGTTGTAGCATGACTTCATTCCAAATTCTACTGACTCTAACATCTCTCTCAAACACATAGGCCCAAGCTATGTTATAATAGCTCTATACATTGATGAATCTCTGATCATCAACAATTCGAATCATTACTACAAGGGACAAAGTTTCTATTATTGAAGGAATTCGAAATAACCGATTCAGGCCCAGTGCATTACCTCCTCAAGATCAAGATATCTAGAGACAGAGCAAGCAGAAGGATTGTGGTAAGACAAGAGAGGTATCTAACCTGTGTACTTTATAGGTTTGGCATGGAAGACTACAAGTCGACAGACTCGCCCATGGATCCATGATTCAAACTGTCAAAGGACATGTGCTGACAACTGAAGCATAGAAGAAGGAGATGTGCAAATACCTCTATCAATTGGTAGTTGGATCGATCATGTATGCCATAGTCTGCACTCGACCCAATGTTGCTTATAAAGTTAGTAGATTGTCACAATTTATGTGAATCTCATTTCATGGAATAGTTGAAAGCATGAATGCATTTATTTGTCTTTCACAAAGTCTGAATACATTATAGCCACCTTTGTTGTGAAGGAAATTATCTGGCTCAAAAGATTGCTTCATGATTTAATGTTCCCTCAACTCAAACCAACTATACTCTATTGCGACAATCAGAGCTACATAGCTCTATATCTGAACCCACGAAAAAACACATTGAAGTTCAATTTCATTTTCTTAGAGAGAAAGTTTTGAACAAGATCGTCGAATTGAGTTACTGTCTCACCTATAGTATGTTGGCTGATATTTTGACAAAGTCTCTGTCAAGGGAAAAGCATGTTGCTTTATGCAACTTATTAAGCTTCATTCAGGATCCTAGGAGTTAAGCTTAAGGGGGATTGTTGGAGTTAATCTTCACTCCTACTCACCTAAATTCATTTTCTGAGTACTATATTCTCTCTCTATAATGGCAACAGTCTTACTCGGATTAGTTGAACAGTCTGTGCAAACATTGACTTTGAAGCAGAGGAGGATCGACTCGACCTCATCAACGTCGACTTCACCGACTCGACTGAAGTCTTTAGACATCCCAACTTTGACTTTTTCGACGTCTTCTCCAGGGTGAACAAGTCGACTCGACTCATTCGACACCTTCGACAATTGTTGACTATCACTAGTCAAAATGGAGCTCGTCGTTTGTTTTTTACACTACAAACTACGTCGCCATTCATTGTGCAGTAACTGCATCACTTCACGACTGTTACCCGCACAATTGTAATCTTCACGACTACTGCAACTGATGCGTATATACATACAATAAATCAGTAATGAAGCGAGAGGATAAATGAACATTCCATATACTCAATACATGAGTCAATAATCAGTGGTAGTGTGAATCATAGTTCCTCTGTGAACTCTCTTGCATCAGCATATCTAATTCCATAGGATTAGAGATCTTTAGAGAGAGTGAAAGTAATTCAAGAAGTAGAGATAGTATTCAATCTGTAATTAGCGTAGTAAGATCACAGTACATAATAGTGCGCTACTACTGTGAACCATTCTCGGGCACAGGACCTTGATCTGATCGTTGTATTTACAACAACTTAATGCAGATTCTCTATTTTCTTTATGTGTGTTTTGCACCGATGAATGCTTTCTGATAATTCCTTTGTCTTGTACTAATACTCAGGTGGCATCCTAGTGGCATTTCCACATTACACAAATTACAAGTGGAATAATGCTCTCCACTAGAGGTCGCCATCAAAAGGTGGCTCACTCTACTTTTCTAAGAGGGGCCTACTTGCATTTATTATTTTGCCTAGAAACACTAGTTCCTACATGGTCATTCCATCTTTCGGGATTCACCACGGGGCTTACACAGTTCTTGCTTGTCATTCTTAATTGGTACTTCTCGGCTCTCATACTCGACTCTCAGTCTTCGATCATCTCGTCTTCTCAGAGACCTCCTCGGTCTAAGGGGAGAGGTGCTCTTGGGTAACTCTGGTCGAGTATCTTGGGGATTCGTCGGAATCAGCCAACGTATACCTATTGTCAATTAGTCGAAGGTTAGTTTTACCAAATTTGTCAGAAACTGCCAGATAAGTGATTAAAGCTGGCCTAATCACAAGATTTAAATCTATAAAGTTTTTGGAAGATCTTTTTCTACTTTTAAGTAAAATTAAAATGGGAAAGAAAGGAGTGTGAGACTATATTGAATGGGTCAAGAATCTCATATCTGAGTGTGATCATGAACTAATAAACAATGATGCTATGATTATGTGGCTTTTAGTAGGTCTACCTAAAAGGATTAGATGGGAGCTTAAACGTTGAGATAATTATACATCATTACAACATGTAATGGACGATGCAATACGAGAGGAGGATGAAGATTCAGACAATGAACCAAATATTGGAATGTTACCATATACAGTCCACAACATCCATCACTATTGCATTCACGAACATCAATGCAACGACAGAGTTGATGATTAATGAGTTCGAAAAACTTGGTCAAATGCAGCAGGTGCAGCTAGAGAAGATGCAGTCACAGTTCATAGTCACAGTTCAATGCAAAGATGAAAGCATTGGAAGAGCAGCAAGCTAAGAGTGACAAAGCAGGTGAAAAGTTTGCTAAGACATTTCCTAGCAAAAAAAATGTTTGGTGTGTGATCTGTGCTAGAAATCACACTATAAATGAGTGTCCAACAATGAAAAGACGTAGGACGGATACTATTTGTCATCTATGCCATTCTATTGGACACGAGACAACTTTTTGCTCGTTCAATCCTCATATTATCCAGCAAAGATACTCCAAGCTTCAATATCGGGAACCTACTAATTGGAAGGGACCTGATGCTAACAACCAGGCCCATGGCCTAGGATTTTTTGAGTGATTAGCTTTGCCAACTCCACTAACACAACATGTTCCTTCTGCGAATATGATGGAGCCAAAATCTTCGAAAGCTGTAGTAGAAGTTCATTCCTCACCTGTGCCGCCATCGGATTTACCCCACGGTTACGAGTTGCACAAGTGATTCATAATTGGGGAACAAAGAAAATTACATTTGAGAATCATGAGCATGCAGTTAAAGTTGATTCAATAACTTGGAAAATCAAACCATTAGTCCATAAAGGAGATGATGATTCATCAACAATGGATCATGCTTATGATCGACCAGTAAAAGCTTTGGGAGTTCATTATGACTCTCAAACAGATACTGTTAATTGGAATCAAGCTCTTGCAATAGTGGATTGTAAAGTAGGATATATGTGTCAACGAGATGACAGTTCATAGTTGAGCGACATTCCTTTGTCTGATCGAACTTTGGATACACCGATCACATTTTTAGTCAATATGATGAATGTGGCATGGATATCAACCGATCCGATTCCAGATGAACTCATTCATGTCAGTCATGTCTTATCTTATGATGAAAATGCAAAGCTTACTAATGAACAAATTTAAATCACATGGATCCTACAAGATTTGGAGTTCACGAGATTTTTGATGGATCTACAATAAAACTATCGAAAGTGGTTATATTGAAGGAAGGAAAAAATACATGACCAATGACGAAAAAGCAAGCTAAGCAACATTATAACACTGTTCTGAAATGGAAAAGTTCATTACGAGATGCAGTTTTGATAGCTGAACCTAAAGACGTACCACCTCTATTGGATAAAGGTAAAGGGAAGATCAAAGATGAATTTTCAAGTCAGAGTTCTCGCAAGACATCATCTTCTAGGAAGTCTTCACCATCTAAGAAGATCTCATCTTCTAGAAAGTCATCATCTCCTCGAACGATTCCTGCCAAGAAAGCTAAACAAAGATCAAAGCTTAATCCTTTTCAAAAATAACAATCAGATGCAGTCCAGCATGACATGCCAAATCATTTCAAATGCTATACCTTGGATGACGTTGTTATTATATTAGCAAAAGCTCATCGTGAATATGAGGATCAAGTGTCAGAAATACAAGAAATTTACGATGGACCTCAGCCTATAAATCTTGTTGAACCAGGAGAGGCTTAAAACATTATTCAAGTTGGAACACAACTTACCCCAGAACAGTTTCAAGCATTGAGGAAGTTGTTGATCAAATATCAAGATTGTTTGCCTGGACATACAAGGATCTCAAAGGAATTTCTACATCAGTAATTGAGCATACTATTTCCTTGATACCTGATGCAATTCCAAAAGTGACAAGATTCTATCTCTGCAATCCGAATGTCACAGATGTTATTAAGAAGTAGTTACAAAGATTACTCGAAGTAGATCTTATTTACGAAATTGAGCATACTGAATGGGTTTTGCCAATTGTTGTTGTTCCTAAGAAAAATGGGTTTGAAATTTGTTCGGATGATCTTGGAGTCCATAGTGCCGATGCAGACTATCTAGATCGTTTGGAAAAAGTATTTGAATGTTGTCGCAAGTACCAAATTTTCTTAAATCCTAAAAAGTGTCAGATTTGGATTACTCATGGAGTTGTTCTTGGACATGTGATATCAAGACATGGCATTGCTACAAATTATTCCAAAAGCAAAGTCATTGTGGAGCTGCCGCCACCAGGAACAATTCAAGGAGTTTATAATTTCATGGATCATGCAAACTATTATCAGATATTCATTCTATTTTGTGGGGACTTAGAACATGTTGGAATTAAGCTTCACTCCAACTCACCCGAATTTGACTCCCGAGCACCAGTGCACTATGTAAATATAATCTCTCCCTACAATGACATGTAGCCTTACTCGCATAAGTCGAATGTCTGTGCAATCAATCAACTTGAAACAAAAGCAAGATTGACTTTGACATCGAAGTCCATGTCATCGACTTCCCCGACATCGAAGTCATCGACATCCATGTCATCAACTTCTCTGACATTAAAGTCATCGACATCCTGGCAACAAACCCCATCAACATTGAAGTCATCAACATCCACGTCATCGACTTCTCCAAAATCGAAGTCTTCAGTATCAAAGTCATCGACATTGACATCCTCTCAAGAGCAATCTAGTCGACTCGACTTGCCTGAAGTCTTTGACGATCGTCGACTGTCACCATTCAAAATGGAGCTCTTCCTCTGCCCTGTCCCCAATGCAGACTATGTTACAGTTCAAATCTTTACTATGCAGTAACTGCACTACTTCACGCTCGCCCACATAGTTGTTGTAACTGTTGCGTGTATATATATATAACAACAACTCATGAATAATAGAGATATAGATGATGAATGAATGTCATCAAAGTCACTATTAGTGGAAGCGTGATTCAGAGTTCCTTTGCGAACTCCATTGTATCTTAATTATCTGATTCCATAGGATCAGAGATCTTAGAGAGAGTGAAAGCTATTCAAGAAGTAGAGATAGTCATTCAATCTGTAACTAGCGTAATAAGATCAAACACATAGTGCGCTATTACTGAGAACCATTCTTAGGCACAAAATCGTGATCTGATAATTGTATTCACAACAACTTAATTCAGATTCTCTATTTTCTTATGCGTGTTTCACTGTGAATGCTTTCTGATAATTCCTCTCTCATAGACTGATACTCGCTCCACAACTCACTCAGGATATCTAATCTCAAAGGAAGCATGGTTGTCTTAGACACCTAACTGTTTCGCTCCCTTCATGGTTGTCTTCGACACCTACAAGATATCTTTCTTGTTGATCTAAGTTAAAGTCTAAATCTATAGTTTGGTAGAGATTATGTTATAATTTCTATGTTGAGTTCTCTTTAATCATTCTGCATCTATCAGAGGTCAACAGAACGACCTACATATATAAGTTGACTATTGTACCAATTTGGATGATTGAGGCATTGGAAGCATTTGAGAAATTGAAGAAAGCATTAGCTTTTGCACCGATTCTACAAGCTCCAAATTGGACAATTGAATTTCATGTTCACACCGATGCATCAAAATATGCTATTGGATTAGTTTTGATGTAGCCAGGAGAATATAAAAAAGATTATCCTATCAGATTTGCTAGTCGACATCTGACTAATTATGAGAAGAATCACTCCACAACGGAACGAGAAGCGTTGGCTATGGTATTTTTTGTGAAGAAATTTCGATATTATTTAATGGCAACACATTTTGCATTTTATACTAACCATCAACCATTGCTTTATTTAGTAAACAAGACACGCAATATGGGACATATTGCAAAATGGCTACTATTACTAACTGAATTTGATTTTCGAGTTGTGGCTCGAAAAGGTAAACAACATTATCTTGTCGACCATGTCTCAAGAATCCAGACAGCACCAGTCAACATTGAAGTGGATGATGAACTACCAGATGCTGCATTATTTTATGTTGAAGCAGTTTTGAGTGGGCAGTAGATATTGTTGAATATCTGATGTTAGGCCAACCGAACGAATCTTTGACAAAAGCTCAACGGAAACAATTGATTGTTAAGCCACGTTGAACCATTTACAAATTTTTTAGCAATTAAGTTAAGCACTTAATGAAATGAACAATTGAAAAAATTTGAGGACTTAGCAGATGGAAGTGCTGTTGAATCAAGTCAAAGGCCTTTGTTGAATCTAGGCTTTCAACCAGAACCTTATTCGGGGGAGGAGATAGAGAAGAAGCCATAGGTGGTGGATGATTGGTTAACCAAGTGGACTAGTTATTTTAATCTACATGCAATTCTCGAAGAGAAAAAGATTGAGAGCGTGGTCCATTCTTCCCAAAAAAAGGCTTTGTCGTGGTGGCGTGACTTGCAGCCCAAGTCTACTATGTGGAAAGAATTCATGGAAGTGTCCAAAAAATTGTTTGTGGTTGTGGGTGATTTAGACATTACCAAAGATTTGTAAGTTGCAGAGAGTCTCTTATTTCCAATAATTCATGAATTCATGGAACAAAGTTCCATCATTTGATTCAAAATTGGCACTCTGGTAGTTTATCCTAGATTTGCCATAGATTATCAAAAGGATTGTAAGCAAAACGTGCTTTAGACTTTCGATGACATCATACGAGTCATGAAAACTTATGATTCCACATTTGTAGCATCCAAGAAGTAGTTTCAAGCTAATCCATTAATTCCGAATCCAAAAAAGAGAAAAAAAATGAGTTTGTGATAAAAAAAACAAGTCAATTTTTTTGACAAATTTGATCAAATGGCAAAAGAAGTAGATGCCCGAAAGAAGGCTAAGAAGGCAAAGTGATATTGTTAGTGATAGAGATCTTAAATTAATAGGTCACTTTTGGTTAGCTGTATTTCATAAGCTAGAAACCTCACTTAGTTTTAGTTCTACTGATCAGATGGACAGACTAAGAGAACTAATCAGACTATGGAAGATATGTTGAAGACATTTGTGTCTCACATGCAGTCCCAATGAGAAGATTATATTCATTTAATTGAGTTTGCTTACAATAATAGAAAGCAATCTATTACATGTTATAGTCCACGTTTAAGCTAATGTACGGTTTTCAACCTAGATATCTAGTAAATGTGGAGATGAAGTCTGTTAAGATCCCTAAAGTTGTGGATTTTATGCATGATATGCAAAAAATATTGCAAGTGACATGTAATTGTATCTGTAGTGCTCAAGACCGAACTAAACACTATGCCGATCTTAAGAGATCTCCCAAAGATTTTAAAGTTCATGATTGGGTATAGTTGGATATGATGAGGATCTTACCCATTTGGAGGATTTATTGCTCAGTGTACCTTTGGAACCTAAAACAATACTCAAAACCAGAGATAATTAATTGAGAAAGCATTCTATCTTTGAGTGCTTGATTAGGTGGAAGGGTCAAACTGAGGATGATGATTCATGGGAAAGGGTTGAAAGCATAAAGAATAACTTCCCTAGTTTTCACTTCTTAGGACACAATTAGTTCAAGGTGTTGGGAAAGAGGGGTGTGAAGCGGAGGATAGCTCGAAAAGAAACGAACACAAAAAGAAGCAAATTCGAAACTCAAAGAGAGACGAACTCGAATGGAAAATGTTCGTGCATAGTGGAATAAGCTATCTCACTCATTTCTTAAGCATGACAACACCTATCAAACTTGAACAGAACATTAGTGATAGAAATCACGTTCGATCTGATTACGTAGCCAAAAATTAAGCATCAAAACATCAGAACGATAATTTGTCATGAACAGCTAGACTAATAATAATTCGTGAAGAACAGACTACCGGATTAAGTAATAAGAAAGTCAAACCAAATGTAGAAAAGCATTGCAATATCAACACAAATCTGAACGTAGAACAAACAGAGTTGTAATCAGATTAAGTATAGTGAAATATACAGGTCAATAATGCAGGTGAGCACAAGACAATAGCGGACATAACCGTGTGCTTCACAAAGTTGATCACACAATCTGTAAAGGTGATGAATCTATTATTGACAATAAATCTGGAAGAAAATAATTGATGGGCGAAAGCATCTACAATGTGTGTCTCTAATTATCAGTGATGTTTGGTTATGATGCTGTTATGCTTCACACTTGCTTGTTACTGAATGCGCAAATGGTATTCAATATACACATAATTTTACATGTGTGTAGATGAAGAAAGTACAAAAGTGGATGTGTTGTCTGTAAGAGATCGTGGGTGGCTGCTGTCGTTGTCAAATCTGATTGCATAGTGCATGGGATGAGCATGAGAAGGCCACGACATCAGCCTTCGCTGAAATTAACGTTGATGAAAATGCGAAAAATGCAACACTCTGACAAATGCCTTAAAAATTGATTCACAGGATAGCTTCGCTTTTTCTATTAGGGCATAATTTATTTGTATTTATGTAGACAGTCGCATTTTATTTGCCTGTCTTATTTTACATGTAAATATGCATACTGTGCAACAACACAAGTAAAATACAGCAACATAAATGGAGACAGATTAAATAAGGATTTAGGAGAGTAGAGGAGATAAATCCAACACCCTCCCTTAATCTGGATCCGTGAATGCCTTGATCTTCAGACTAAGCAATGCACAAAACTTGTTGTGTGCATTAACACTTAATGCCTTTGTGAATATATCTGCAACCATGTCCTGCGTTCTACAGTACGTTAAGCTTGTCTCCTTGTTGATAACCTTGCCCTTGATGTAGTGATATTTGATTTCAATGTGCTTACTCCTAGAGTGAAATTTAGGGTTGGTTGATAAGGCAATAACACTCTGATTATCACAAAATATGGTTGTAGGGCTGTACTGATACAAACTAATGTTTGACAATAAATTTCTCAACTAAAATGCTTCTTTAATAGATTGAGAAGCATCAATGTATTCTGCTTCTGTAGAAGAAAGAGTGATAGAGGTTTGCTTACGACTGTTCCATGAAATAGGACCGTCGTTGAAGAAGAATTGAAATCTAGACGTGGACTTACAATTGTCTACATCTCCTCCCAAGCTTGCATCATAATATCCACTGAGCTGATGAAGATTGTCGCTGCTGACTTCTCCATAGCAGATGCACTGGTCCATGGTAGCTCGAATATACCTCATGACTCTTATGAGAGTCTTCCAATAAGTAATGCTAGGATTAGCCATATATTGGCTGAGTGAGCTTACTGCAAAAGAGATGTCAGGTCTTGTATAGACCATTGCAAACATGAGAGATCCAAGTATCGATCGATAAGGATACTCTCACATCTGTCTTCTTGCTGCTTGGTTTGGGGGCATTGGTCCTTTGACAAACGCATGCCTGGATCCATTGGTGAGTGAGTAACTTACAATTCATTAGATTGTATTTGTCAAGAACATTGTGAAGATACCTTTGTTGAGTGATATAGATCAATCGTCTTGCTCTGTCTTTGTGGATTTGAATGTCTAGATAGAAGTGAGCTTTGCCCAGATCAGTCATGTCGAACTCAAAAAACAACCTATGTTTAGAATCCAAATTGGTATTATTGTTGAAAAGCAACATATCATCCACATATAAGATGATGATACTGAAGGATTGCTGCACTGACTTGAAATAGATGTTGCAATCAACAGTGCTTGGTTGGAAACCTTGTTTGATGAGAAATGTGTTGATCCTCTGAAACCAAGCTCTGGCAGATTGTTTCAAGCCGTAGAGTGCCTTATGGAGTTTACAGACATGATACTTTATACCTTCTAGAACATATCCTTTGGGCTGGATCATGTAGATGTCTTCTTGTATAACTCCATTCAGAGAGGTTATTTGCACATCGAGTTGATGCACTTCGAGGTCGACAGCTGCAACATATGATAGGAGGGCTCAGATCGATGAATGCTTGAATACTGGACTGGAAGTCTCGCTATAGTCAACATTGGGGATCTGAGTGAATCCTCATGCTACCAGTCTTGCCTTCCTTCGATCAATTGCTCCGTTGACATTGTACTTGATTTTGAAGATCCCATTTGCAATCAATGACATTGTAGCCAGTAGGAGCTTTGACTGGTGACCATGTCTGGTTCTTGATTAGAGAGGAATACTCTTTGTTCATAGGTTCTCTCCAAAGATCAGAGTCTGGTTGGCTGAATGCCTCTTCGACTGTTGTCGGTTCCTGTATCAAGAGACATGCAGACTCAAGAGTATACCTTGTGGGTTGTCTATGCACTAAGCTTGATCTTCTGGGAGGAATCGACTGATGAACAACTCTTGGGACTTGTTGCTGGGTAGCAGCAACGTCTTCGTCTAATTCTTTGTCGAATAGTGGGTCGGCAATGAACATGCTTGAGCCCGAACCTCGGGTAGTTGTGTCAATGATAGGTGATGAAGGTTCTCTTGGAACAATATCTTTGCCTTTGATGTCGATGAACTGATCCTTGATAAAGACCATATCCTGGTTGTCCAAAATTTGCTGGGTATCGGGATCATACAGCTTGTATGTGTTATCAGAGGAAGTATATCCAGTCAGGATGGTCTTGACACCTTGGAAGTTGAATTTCTTTCTCGTGTCTTTCGAGATCTGCACATAGGCAACGCATCCGAACACTCTTAGGTTCTTCACATAAGGCTTAGATCCTGTCCACACCTCATGGGGTGTTTTGCCTAAGAGGGCCTTGGTCGAACATCTATTCTGGACGTAAGCTGCAGTGGAGACAGCTTTTTATTTGCATGAACAGAAGTACTGAGCGCCTGACTAGAGGCAAAAAAGCAATGACTTGATCTATACAAGTATCCATGCCTCTTTCCGAGTGCTAGGATCTTGCTTGTCCTATCAACTACTTTCCACTGATCACATTCAAATTCTACTTTATGTCCTAGATTTGTAATTCTGCTTACAAAGAGCAGATTTGTAGATAAGTTGGGTACATACAGGACTTTAGAAAGTAGCTTAGATTGATCATTGGCAAAGCTTAATCTTACAGTACCTTCACCTTTAATAGCTTGTGTGCTATTTTCGCCAAGGTGAACATATTTGTTGGTACTGTAGGGTGTATAGGACTCGAAACAGCCAATGAGACTGGTCATATGCTGAGTGGCACCATAATCTAGGAACCAAAAACTGTCGCTAGGTCCTCCTTGATGGTTGGTCATGAAGGCATCATGATCTGCTTCTTGAATGGGCTGTGGAGCTTCTGTAGCTGCATTGATCACTTGATTCGACTGTTCGTTGCTGTTGTTCTTAGCTTGTGATATCCGGCAGTCTTGAATCTCGTGGTTGTTTCATTTGCAGTATCTGTAGAACATCTTCTTCTTCGTCTGCGGATTTGACTGTTCTTTGTGCTGTGCTGATTTCTAGTCTTGCTTCGATTGCTTCGGGCCTTTCTTCTTCTTCTGCTTAGTCGTGCTCTTGTTGGTGTACAAGACGTGGAAATCAGTTGAGGAACTAGAGGCTTCATTCCTCTGCGTGTCTTCCTGCAACAGCATTGTTATGACTCTCGAAAGAGTCAGTTCTTGATGTGTCACGATGATCATCACCCAGCTGTCGTATGAGCTTGGCAAGCTTGTAAGCAGTTGCATCACTGCGTCTTGATCGTCTATGATAGATTCGACAGTGGCCATTTGCTTCAGCAGGTTCTTGAATTGGTTGATGTGATTTTGCAGGGAATCACCATTCGCCATTTTGAGGGAGTAAAATTCCTTAATGAGATGTAGCTTGGAAGCTATATCTCTCACTTTGTATAATGTGCCCAAGATGTTCCAAAATTTTTTGGATGTATGGGCTTCGGATACGTGGCCGATCTGAGTATCCGAGATATTGAGGATGATGATCACGAATGTCTTTCCATCCTTCAGCTTCCATCTGGAGATTGGTGCGTCGTCAGCTTTGCGTTTCCCTTCTGCACGTGTAACAACGTCATACAACTCCTTAGCCATTAGCATTGTTTTCATCTTAAATTTCATAGATGGTAATTGGCTCCATCAAACTTGTCCATGATAGGACTGGCTTTCCCTCGGGAGTCCATGTGGAAGATTAGTCTAGGTGATAGGAATAACTATCAGTGACTTAAGTATGAAAATCTGGTGCTAAATTACAGAACAAGAAGACAATTACTCTATCGGCTAGTAGAGTCTTGTTACTATGAAAGCTTATCAGGCTTCTGACAATCTACGAGTAAATACTTTGCGAGTTTTGCGAGTTTTTTCTACAAATGATTTCTAAAATTTCATGGCACATGGTATGCTATCAAATATATAGGCTTTGTATATAGTCATTTTATATTAGATAGAAACTAACTTTGATTATACCAATGGATTATACATAAAAAGTGGATTACTTTTGCTTTTTGGACCATCTCAATCCGAGCAATAGTAAGAAAGTTATGACCGTTTAACATTTTTTAGACTAGAAAGTTCATTTTCCCCTTGGAACCTAAAAGGGGTAGCACGCCGGCGTGCTAACAATTTGAGTTTTTAGTCTTTCAATTTGATTTTTAGGCTATTTTTTTTTTCTTGGAGCTTGGAAGGGGTAGCACGCTGGCTTTGATACCATGTTGGGAAAGAGGGGTGTGAAGCGGAGGATAGTTAAAAAAAAAACGAATACGAAAAGAAGTGAATTCGAAACTCGAATAGAAATGAACTCGAATGGAAAATGTTTGTGTGCAACGGAATAAGCTATCTCACTTTTTTCTTAAGCATGACAATGCCTATCAAACTCGAACATAACATTAGTGATAGAAATCACGTTCAATCTGATTACGTAACCTAACATTAAGCATCAAAACATCAGAAAGATAATTTGTCGCGAACAGCTCGACTAACAATAATTTACAAAGAACAGACTACCAGATTAAGTAATAAGAAAGTCAGACAGAATGTAGAAAAGCATTGCAATATGAACGCATAACAAACAGAGTTGCAATCAAATTAAGTATAGTGAAATATACAAGTCAATAATGCAGGTGAGCACAAGACAATAGCAGACGTAACTGCGTGCACACAATCTATAAAGGTGATGAACCTAGTATTGACAATACATCTGGAAGAAAAAAATCGATGCGCGAAAGCATCTACAATGTTTTTCTCTAATTATCAGTGATGTTTGGTTATGCTGCTGTTATGCTTCACACTTGCTTGTTACTGAATACGCAGATGGTATTCAATATATACATAATTTTACAGGTGTGCAGATGAAGAAAGTACAAAAGTGGATGTGCTATATGTAAGAGATCGTGGGTGGCTGTTGTCGTTGTCAAATCTGATTGCATAGTGCATGGGATGAGTGTGAGAAGGCCGTGACATCAGCCTTCACTGAAACTAACATTGATGAAAATGCGAAAAAATTCGACACTCTAACAAATGCCTTAAAAATTGATTTACAGGGTACCTTCGCTTTCTATTAGGGCACTTTTGGCATTTGTAGGGCAGTGTCGTCTTTTTCGCCTGTCACAAATCACGTGTAAAAAACAAAATGTCGTCTTTTTCGTCTTTTTCGCCTGTGGAAATTTACTTGTATTTATGCAGACAGTCGCGTTTTATTCGTCTGTCTTATTTTACATGTAAATATGCAGACTGTGCGACAACACAAGTAAAATACAACAACATGAATGGAGGCAGATTAAAATAGGATTTAGGAGAGTAGAGGAGATAAATGCAACACAAGGAAAAAAGAATGCTATGTCCATGTCTTGCATGAAGGATTCTGAATAGTCCTTGACGTGGATATTCGGTACTCCAGTGTATGAGATTATTAGTTACGCCACGTCATTCTGGACTAGGCTAGTTGTTATGTCAATGGCCAGTAAGTAGGATTCAGTATACTCCTAGTCTTGGATACACGGTGCTCCAGTAAATCAGGCTGTTAGTCATGCCACGTCATACTGGATGTGACCCGAAAGTAACTAATATCCTTGTGAGACTCAAAACACACTAAATGGAGTTTAGACAAGGTATGAGACAGTGTATGCATGTGTAGATTTATCAATAGTAATTCTATGAATAGTTGGTCCATGCTTAGGACTCTATTCTAGGTGAATCTATATATAGGGAACTTAGGGCTATGCATGGCTATGTGCTCAGGATGCTTTTGGCTCTATATATTGAGGCCAAACTCGCCCTACTCCTCATTGTGGTCATTGATTCATTGCCAGGGTTTCACTCTACCTTCATGTTTCTTATTCCTTGGTTTGGGGGTGAAGCTTCTAGAGTTGATTGGTTGTTTCTACTTGGTTGGGTGGTTGCTCCATAATATGTTTTCCATTGTGTTTTGTCTTGTAAGCAGGATCTTAGGGAGCTTCCCTTATATTGATATCAGAGCAAGGCTTACGAAGATTGGAGAACATGGAGAAGGGCTACCTTTTCGTCTAAATTTTGGATTGGATCATTGGAATTCTCTTCCAAGGTGGATAGCAAGGGTGCAAGTGGGTGTACTATCTCGGTTTCAGTTTGCATGTTGCTAATATCCATTACTCTTGAGATTTTTTGTGGTTTTATGGAGAATTGTCCTTGATGGCCAATTTGTGATGCTTTTTTGGAGCTTTTTCTTGTGTAAATCAAATCTTTGGTAGATTTAGATTTTCCAGCAAGTGTACTTTCGTTTTAGGGTTCATTAATGATGAAATTAATGATGCATGCCGGTTCTTTCCAATGATTTATGATTCTAGGCTATGTTTTGGTCAAAATTGCTTGGTTTTTATGCTTAGTAAGAACAAAAATCCAGCAAGATCAGACCAATTAGATGATTATAATTATGTAAATTGGTTTGCATGTGTTATAGAAAGAGTTGTATGTCATGAATTTCCACTTTATTGTGATGAGAAAACCAGAAAATAGCCAAAAATCATCATTTTTGCCTGTTTTTTCATAAATTTGGACAGTAGGTGGCTGTAAAACACCATGTATAGCTTGTAAAGAGGTAGACCAAAGTCTTTTGAAGCTTTCCCTGAAGTTAGAACCAAGAATTCCAGCAATTGAACTTGTAGGAAGTCAAAAAAATTCAAAAAATGACCATTTTTGGTGATTTTTGGGGGATGGATCTCTCCAAATCCATAAGGAGATCATTCTAGAAGTATTCATAGCATGATTAGCATTCCTTTTTACCTTCCCAGCAAGCTATCAGACCTGTAAAATGATGGCCGGTGGCTTATGCACCATCTCCATCAAGTTTGAAGCTATTTTGACTTCTACAAATAAAAACATCTTCGTTCTTAGCCTATACTGCATCTTAGGATCAGTATGAATGTTTCATGGAAGTCTAATTGATTGTTTAAGACCGTTGGTAGCGTCAATTTTGGGCATGGGTGTTTGCACGTTTTTGCATAATTTTGTCTTGTGGAAATGTGCCCTACTACAGATTTTATGACACTCTGATCTCGCACGTGTGAAGCTTAGGTGGAAGGATGATGTGACAAGCATCTTGTTCACTTGGTCCCCCTCTGTATTGAGCTTTACAGCACCCAATTTGGTATCTTGTAGCCAAAGTTATGATCATTTGAAAATTTGTAGTTTTGTGAGCGAAATTGGCAAAATTTGAAATTGTTCTGATTGCATGCCAATCATTTCCCTAATTTGTAGTATTGTGCTTGCATGGATTAGTTGCATGCCGATTCTCAGAGTGATCTGACATGCATGAGAGATTTACAATCAATTTGAGTGGTCATACGCATATGCTCTGACAGTTGGCTCACAAATCAGTGATATTGGCTGACAAATTTCGTAAAACTGAAGTTTACGTAAAAAATTTCGGAATGATGTTTTGTGACTGATGTAGTGTGCTTTGCATGCCAGTTTGACATTGGGTTAGTAACATGAGGAATCGGACAGTGTTTCGATTTCGATTGACTTTTGTACTAATAGTATTTTCATCATAATTTTTGAATTACGTAAAATAAAGCAAAAATTGAGTTTTCCGAGAAAATTTAAAATCGTCAAACGATATGAAATGACCAAATTGAATGAGTGGCAACAGGTATTCTTTATCTAGATAGTAAATTTGATAGGATACGGTTCAAGAGTTACTGAAATCCTATTGGTGGGATTTCCATTCATGTAATTTCATATTATGTGTTTGGATAGGTTTTGTCAATATTAATGGTGTAATGCCAAACCAATCAATAAAAAGAAAAAACAATCCAATTTTATTGGAAAATTTGTAATAATAGGAATTACATAACTGATTTCATTTCTAGTAAAATCCTATGGTGAATTATATTCAAAAGGTCAGACTAGTATTGTTTCACATACTAGTAAATGATTTTTGATATCAGATATTCAGCCCGGGTATAGGACAAAAATGAAATTGTTTTAGACTTTTTCCTACGGTAATTAGTTTTTAAACATTTACTAATATCGTTACGTCTTCTTGGTACCTTAGTTGAAATAGATTTTCAGGCTAAAAATTCTAAGGAGGGAGCTAGTAAGTGTCGCAATTAGGATTTTGATAATCCTAGTAAATAATTGCTTAATACCGAATATTAATTTCTTGGATGAATTCATTTAGTTGAGTTCATAACTGATATCTTTGTAACCATTGAGTTATCCGCAGTTTTGGATGTCAAATGTGATATTAGGAGTGGAATCTGATACGTGGATTACATTGGATCTGTTAGTTGACGGAAGCTTGTCCCTAGATTTGATGCATCAGTAGGGTTTCGAGGCTTATCATTAACTAGAAAAGATCAGAATGTAATAGTGAACCATGTTAATTCTTTAGCTTAGATCACATGATCAGATGTGGATTAGTGGTATCCATCTGATTGGCATGCCAGTCATCCAAATAAATGGATTCTCTAGTATATGGGAACAAGAGATAATTTTCATATGGACTATAGGACAACTAGATGATCAGTGGATTTCTAGAATATTAGTTATGGCGGTTAAGGGTTTTCTGGAAGGAAGAGCTGATGGTATGGGACATCAATAATTTTGGAAAGGAAATTCTAGAACTGTAAAGATCTGATTATGAATGGATTGTTTTAGAACCTAGTCATGATATGGAAAAAAAGCCATTGATAAAATGTGGGTATTATGGGAAATTTTGAGGTTTAATCTAGATCCCAATGTGGTATGTCATTATTTACAAAATCAGAGGCTTAATTAATCCTTTACTTTTTAATAATTTCTTGAATATAAGACATCAGACTGTTTATATGATTTTTTCCAGCATAAAGTTATTCTTTTGAAAGACTGTTATGTCATATAAATTACTACTTGTGGGAATGGACTTGAAATTCAGATAAATTCTAAGGTTAAAGTGTTTCAATTTCTTAAACCTAGAATATCTCTGTTGCATAAATGCTTCTATCACTCAAATTGAAAATATTTGAAGGAGAAGTCCTGTTTGTAATGAAGTGAATCCTTTAGTGGAAGCACTCATTACTGACTTTTTTTGGATTTGGATATTTTCATATATCATCTTTCCAGTTGACTTTTATTGAAATTGATAATTTCTTTCAAAGGTGGGGTGAAGTGGTGGGATAAATTTCTATTTGGGAATTTGCGGTTGCATAGTTTTCAGAAAAGAACCAACTATGGTATAGAAATGGGATTTTTTTTGGAAGTAATTTCAGATAGATTCAGAATAAGATGCCTAATAGGAACTTTTCGAATAAGAGGAATTCTCTAGGGATTGTGTGGACACTCTGAAACTAGAACAAGTTTGATATTTGAATCATTATCTATAAGTAGTACAGTAAAAGGTCAAAGGTTACTAATTCCATTTTGATTGGAATAGAAGTAAGTTTGATCAGAATTTAAGTCTGAGAGTTTTGTATTGAATCAGCCTAATCTTAGTTTTAGTACTAGCATCAGTGAGGGGTTGATTGAGTGGAAGAAATTATGTAATTAGAGGTAAGTTGGATGGAAAACTGATGAGAGTGAATGTTATTCGTCTTAGAGATTTTTTTGATATGTTATTTACTCATGAGAAATAGAAAATCTTTTGTAGCTGAGTTGCAAGATTTTAGTGAGATATGTGAGTAACATATGTGGGTTTGGAGGAATCTACCAGATAAGAACATGTTTATGTACTGGGTCATAGTGAGATTATTCAAATATGTGCACGATTAATCTTGTATGAATCTCCTGTCTATTCATGGTTACTAGGGTTATTTGGTGCACTTAACCTAGTCGGTGAGCATGAATATATGATCAAGTATTGTTTTGACAGATACTTGCAAAGTTAACGGATCTCTCTATGGAAGATTTATGAGTTAACTAATAAATGATTTGGATAAAGATCTAAATGGGGTGTTATTCTAGTATAATTAAGGTCTGCACCTAGACATTTGAGATTTTTGAATCATTGGCAATTAACTTGAGTAATTGATTACTCGAGAGTGAAGTTAATTGGTAAAAATGATCAGTGTGATGTGGATCACCAAAAACTGATAGTTTTGATTTATATTGCTTGTAAGACACATGGTTAGTGAATCATTTAGGTTCATCAGTTAAAATTTTGTGCATTGGATATACAATATTCTTGGGATAGAGTATTCCTAGTTAAGGAATAGACTCAACTCAGTAGTGATTGTATCCTAGAGCGCTCAATTGGATAACAAATCATAATGAATCCAAGAATAATAATTGAATTGATTTTCAGTAGGACTTTGAATATCTAGATGTGATTCTGGATTGTAATCTAAAGTTTTTTGTAGTTGAAGATGATTGTCATTTTGGTATGTGTTTAGTCTTTAATTACCAGCTGTTTATAGAACTTGAATCTTGCACTTCAGTTAAAGAATCATGTTTTGGAAGTATTCCTAAATCCAATATTTTCTTAATAGAAAGATTTTGGAATGCCTCTTACTTTTCCTGAGTTATGTTGGACATATACTCCAGTATCCTGTAGGTTGACATTGAGTATTAAAAGAACCGTTCCTGTTATTCTTTCCTGTTTAGAGTGTTTTTAAGGATAGAAGCAGTTTAAGGAGGGAAGAATGTTATGTCCATGGCCAGTAAGTAGGATTCAATATACTCCTAGTCTTGGATACACGATACTCTAGTAAATCAAGTTGTTAGTTATGCCACGTCATACTAGATGTGACCCAGAAGTAACTAGTATCCTTGTGAGGCCCATAACACACTGAATGGAGTTTAGACAAAGTATGAGACAGTGTACGCATGTGTAGAGTTATCAATAGCGATTCTATGAACAATTGGTCCATGCTTAGGACTCTATTCTAGGTGAGTCTATGTATAGGGAACTTAGGACGATGCATGGCTATGTGCCCAGGATGCTTTTGGCTCTATATATTGAGGCCAAACTCGTCCTACTCCTCATTGTGGTCATTGATTCATTGCCAAAGTTTCACTCTACCTTCATGCCTCTTATTCCTTGGCTTGGGGGTGAAGCTTCTAGAGTTTATTGGTTACTTCTACTTGGTTGGGTGGTTGCTCCATAATGTGTTTTCCATTGTGTTTTGTCTTGTAAGCAGGATCTTAGGGAGCTTCCCTTATACCAGTAATGTAATTAATAACCTTGTGAGGGCCCAAATGCTCTGATTAGACCTATGGAGCTAGTGCATGGTGATTGACAACTTTTGATACAAGAATAAGAGATGAAATTGCTTATGCATGGTCTTGAAAAATCCTAAAGAGAATATTGGTCAACTTTTGGCATTTATATCTTTGGTAGAAACTCACCCATCTCCTCATCCAGTTTTATATTTTCAAAAGCCAGAATCCTCTCATCTTTTACACTCAGTCAAAGCGGCTCGAGGGTGAAGCGGCTAGAGATTTGACTATCCGTTTCTTGTTGGTTGGGTGGTTTCACTCCACATGTATCCTTTTGGTTGTATGCGACAAAACCTTGAGAGGTCTTCACTTGGTGATCATTATAGTCTTCCTTGGAACATACGATTAGGATTAAAGACTCGATAGAAACCAAATCACTAACAAATGTGACTAGTAATAGTTATTGGAAGTTCTTAAGGGTTCTAAATAGCAAATAACCAGCTCTCTAGAGTTAATAAAGAGTCCAAGCTCTAATACAATTTTGGTTATGATAAAGTGCAAAGTGTCCATGTATGTGGAATATAGTGGAAAACAATCACAAGTGTCTACACACATGACACTCTCAGAGAATCGATAAGGTAAGAGATGACATGGATGACCTCAAAGAATCCCTTTGCATTCGCTGCATGTGCATGAACAATTGCTTACTCGAGAATGCACTCTTGCTTGAATTGAGCAATCTTCCCAATCAAATGATAGTCTTCTTGTAGCAACAGATTAACTAGGGTTAACATAACAAAGTTAAATTGAAATCTCACTCCAGTGATGGAACTACATTGGTAGAAATGCTTAGAATCTCATATGCTTCTAGCAAAGTGTTTCGTAACGTGGGACAACTTAGACAAGTTGAAGCGGAAAGTGATCATAAGCAACAATTGATAGACAGAGGGATTGAGCTCAACGCTTCAAGTAAAAACTAGGGAAGTTCATAATATAACCAATTCTTCTATCATAATAAGCATACTATCAAATTTAGAGAAGGGAGACATATTTTTCTTATGACCATATCCTAAAGCAAGTACTACGAGTTTGGCATGCTTCATAGTTTCATTTGGAATCAAAGTTAAAAAGAAAGACGTTTGCCTCATTTTTGTGTTCGAGCTTTTGAAACTTTTAGAAGGTATTTCTTCATTGTAATGTTGATTCATGTTTTCTATTTCTCCACATACCCTATTGCAATTATCTACAAGATACCTTTTCTAAAGCTCAATGATTCATGCTCCATTTTTACTCACCTTTTCCATATACAAAAAATCAACTCAAGCTAGAAAATTGAAGGTGATATTCTTTGTCTAGAAATTTCAATCAAAAGGTTGATATTAGATGGTACATAATCAAGAAATGAAGAGTCTAGAATAAATCCACATCCTTTGGAGACAACCACCTTTGACTGATCATATTAAGCATAGTTGACTCTCATATCATCTCTTGATATGACCTTAGGTGTCATACCTATTGCAAAATGTGGACCCATTACATAAGTGTACAAAGCACATAACTCTTTACAAAAATTTCAACACAATGTTTGTATTTGAGTAAAGATGTGAGAATAATTGTCATCTAAAACAAAAATATGAAAGAAAAAAGATCAATGTTTAAAATGAAAAAATTGCCAATGGCTTTGTTGGTAGACAATCTATGTACACACATTGTTGAATTTTGCATAAATAACATAATAACAAAATAACATCCTTGCCATATAAATTTGAAATGAAAATTTGACCCAAAATGTTTGATTAATGCCACTATTAGCAGCATTGTGGATTAAGATCTTGGCTTGTGGATTAGGTTTGAATCCCTTATATGCATCCTTTGAGAATATAGTTGTACTTGTGCCCTTGCATGCTCATTGGTTTAGTGGGACAGAGTTTGAAGGCTGTCCTTAGGGGCCTTGTTGTTGCTGGATGGTTGTCCTAGAGCAATTGTTGTTTGAAAGAGAAGAGATTGACGGGTGTCCTCTCTAGGCCTGTTGCTACTTGGATGGTTGCCCTCCAAGATCTTCGATGTTTGGATGAGATTAAAAGATGCTCTTTTGGGACAAAATACAATATAACATTATATAACACAATACAATGCAAAACAACAACAAAATAATGGATACCCGAGTGTATATTCCGCCCATTTGCGAACATATTAAAAAGCACAATATGTCACTGCCCATCCGCGCTTCCATCGCGCCAGCTGCCCTGCCCATTCTGCCTGCTCCGCGCTTCCATCGCGTCGGCCGCCCTACCCATTATGTCAATTTAGTTACCTTTGAACGTCCATTGACTGCGAAATGCCACATGGCCTTTGGATAAGATAAATCTAAGTGCTCATTACAGTGCAAAAATAAAGGTCATGTGAAAAAAAGTCCCGGATATCCCTTGCGCAATGGAATGGGCCGGGCAAAGGCCATTATGCCCGATTCAAATTCTCAAAATTTTGTAACATCGCCTAAAAATTCTGAACACACAAAATGGCCTCTTGCCCAGCCTATTCCCCAATAGGTAAAGGATTATTGTCTTGCTACTCCATCTCTTTGAAATGGAATGAAGTGAGCAAGATTATTCATTCCTTTGCAAAAAGAATGTGAAGTATATTTATCATAAAGTAGGCTGTTTTAATGGTGAGCTGTTTTATGGAAAAGAATCATAGAACAAAAATGTGAAGGGTATATGAACTACATCATAAAGTAGGAGGAGCGATGGCGTTGTCGCTTGGATCGGGCACAACCACAGCCCTCCGCCTCGCAAAAAGCTCTTCTTTGCTTCGGCCACCCGCAGCTCTATGCTTGAAGACGCACCCATCCTCTTCGTCTTCCTTCTGGGGCTTATCTCCATATCGCTGCCAGCTTTCTTCCGCCTGGAGGTCTCACCATTGCTTCAGGCCCGCAGGTAAGTGTTCCCCATTCCCAAGCTTCCGTTATCTGTTCTTCAAAAAATCCTTAAGGAACTCTGATAATAATGCCCTTTTACATCTGCGCCCCTTAATCTGAAATCACTGATTATTTATGTATAGCAAAAGTGTGCATAAAATTGTTAGACATTTTCTTTGGTATGGCGAAGATTACAGTGAGCAGTCCCAAGAGCTTCTGCCAGAGAAACACAGTGAAAGTTAATGCAAATTTCCATAATTCTGTGACTAGCATGTATAAGCAAGCATATGCGATAACTTTTACTATTAGCATCAAGTTCTACATCAAAATACTTAGCAAACTAGTGAACTTTATTGTAGTACTCCACACGAGTCAGTGATCTGGTTATCACTATATTCTACTAATTAAATACTCAATCACAAACTTCAAAAACATTACTTCCTTTTTCCACGATAAGGTTTCTGGAATGAAACTGCCAGAACGGCCGCTCATAATGATAAGTGGGTAGGTTAAAATTCAGAATTTTGCCTTTCCTTCATATCTGCCTCACCTTTCAATAATCTATCAATAGAACTTTTAGCTCAATGGACTGGACAGGAAATCCGCAGACTCTTATATCTCAACATAGAGAGTTCAAGTTTCTTGCAAGATTCGATTACATGACATGATGTATGAGAATCAGGATCGCCTGTTTTATGAAACTTTTCTTGGGCAACAAAATTTAGATGAGAATGTATTGGTACGAGTTGGAGGATCAGGTTGTGTGGCTGGCTTGTTTTGTGATATGTTATGGCATGGGATAACAAGGGGCTCATACGGATGAGGCTTTTGAGATTCTAAGGACTTGTCTTCAAAATGGGTTGGTAGGACTTGTGTAAATTGTGACATGTTATTTTCCTCCAGCTTGTCGTAAAACCAAGAGTCTTTTTGATTATGTTTCATGATATTATTGATTTCTAGGATTTAAAGGAGTTCCTATTTCTTGGGAACTTCAATAGTCGTAGAGTTTGATGGAAAACTACCCTGCATAGCTATAATCAAGATCCACTTAAGCAAGGTTTGGAGAATTTCGGCTGGATGAGGGACTTGGATGGCTGAGATGAACGAATTACTCGCTACAATGAGTTTCCAGGATAGATTCAAGCAACGTTTCCGGCCCAATTTAGAATCTGCCAGTTGAAAGTGGCTGATATGCCAATTCAAACTGACTCAAAATCTGATTTTAGCTTTTTGAATCCAAGAATCGTTCAGAATAATCATGGTAGATACATTTCAGAAATCTCTCAAGTAATTGTAGATTGTACCAAGAAACCATTAGCAAGTACCGAGTATACAATATAGATGTAAGATGAGTGAGCATGTATCGACGGCTGTTACGCATATACATAATACAATAAATAGTGATGCTTGATCAATGGCTATTTAGATCTCAATTTGAAAGTCAAAATCTTTGCAAATGTACTATATTAATATTGTAAATATTAGTAATAGATAAATATGACAATCCAAATAATTCTCTTGGTTAAACTGGTTTGAATTGAAAATGTGATTTGTTCACCAACAAATCAAAATTTGAGGAAGGATTGAACAATGCAAGAGTGGTATGATAAGAGGGCCAAAAGTGCTCTACACATGATAAAGATGAATGTTACCAATGAGCTTCTTAAGGAAGTTGCTAAGTGTACTTCATCAAGTGAGGCTTGGGAGGCTTTGAAGAAGCTTTATGAGTACAAGTGCAAAAAAAATCTCCCTGTACGTCCCGTCGCTGAAGTACTGATTGGCCATCATGAAAGTTCTCAGCAATTGGCTGAGATATAGTAGATTCATTACCACATTTGATATCTCCAAACTTATTCCATTTACTTGATTCAATGTCTCCAGTTTTGCAATTTCAAACCAATTCACCCTGAGTTGCCTCTCGTATGCTAGCTACATCAAGTGATTCTTTTTGCACCCACTTACATGTTTGATCCAAGTTCCAACCCTTGTTCTTCCATTAGGATGCTCAAAAGCTCTAAACCCAGAGATATTGAAGGCTTAAAAGACGGGTTACTAATCTATGTATTATTCTCCCTTGTAATCTAGCTTAGGTAAAAGTCCAACCTTCTTAAAGTTCATTTACAACTGCAACATATAGATATTTTAATAAGATAGAACTAGAAGATATTAATAGGCAAGATTTATCATAATTTACTCGTGGGATTTTAATTAGAAGCTTGGAGAATCTTCTTAATTTGATAGTTGAAGTTAATTATATTAATGATTGTTTTGAAGTAGACCGATTGGGTAGTGAATGCATCAAATTCATACTAGCGTTGTACTTTGTTGTACCAAGTTAAAGATGGTCAAGATATCAAGAAGTTTTGCTTGTTGCAATTCTCTATATAGATTTGTGAAATTGGATATACTGCTTCAGCCCACAGTACTCTTGGAGCTTTCGAGTAGGCCATCATGCATCTGGCAGCTTCCATCAGGGTCCTAACCCTCAAACCCCATCTGGTACCAAAAGCACGAAGACTGTCTAATTGTCTCTGTAAGCCCTCTCTAGTCGGAGAAACTAGAGCCACATCATCTGCATAAAGAAGGATGGCAATCAAGATGTTACCAAGCCTGCAACCTGTATTACCACACTGCACAATGAATCTCTCAAGCTCATCAATATACAATCCAAAGAGTGTGGGGGAGAAGGAGCAGCCCTGCTTCACCCCAATTGTGCTCCATATCTAGTCTGAAATGGCGATATCACTCCGAAAGCAACCTAGGCCTCGCTCATAAAGTGCCATCACTGCCAAGACGATATCAATAGAGAAGGCAAGGTCTCGTTAATCTCTGGATGAGAAGGGAACGTGGGAAAGAGTTGAAGGCCTTCTTGAAGTCCGCGAAACAACAATAAATGGGTGAATCAGTAGGTATAGTGTAGAGTGAGGTGGCATATTTTTTCCATGTTTGTAAGTCCTCAATAAGGGGAGGTGGAGTACAGGGAATGAATGTGCACCAAAAGGCACCTGTGGAAGAACTATGTAGGGCGTCAATTAGGCATCTCCCTTCACGTTCTTCGAAGGCACGCTTTTTGCGGCGAAGTGTACGCTGGAGATTTTTACGAGCAATGCTGTTAGAATCCCCATCGTCGACCCGATCATTGCTAAACCACAAACAGGTGACGAACGCTACGTTAGCGCCCTCGTGCATTGGAGCCATAGACCACCATCAAGCAAGCTCGGATCTCCGATAAGCCATGGTGTCCCATACCACCATACCTTACCCTCGACCCGCGCCTACCTACATCCTACCTACATCCCGAGGCCTAGGTATTAGTCCTGACCTGACCACCAGTGGAAGAGCTCTTCATTCTCCAAGAGAGAATGAATGACAAGCTCATGGAGATCCATCTCTATATACATAGTCCAGGTGGGGTCATCTCCGACCATAGGAGTCTCGAATGGCCAACGACACGCGGCAGTTGTGCACACTGACGCGAGTCCATAACAAAGAGTCACCGCGCGCCAATAAGACATTGACATGTGGCACCCAAAAGACCTATAGCTCCAATTCAGCGTTCCGTCCCATAAATGAGACCGTCACCTCAAGTTTCCTGTTGCGTGCCCTTGTGGGTACGTAACATTCCCTCCCCCTTTAAGAGTCTCCTCCTAATGGGAGCAACCCAGGGAAGTTCAATCTTAAATAGTCTTCTGTCTCCCAAGTGTCCTTTCCAACGTACAAGAAATTCAGAAACCAGACGGTTTCTCAATTGGTGACGACGAACGTCAACCACTTTTTCATGTACGTTAGAAACAAAGGTAGACAAATCCTCTAACTCAACCAGTTCACCTTCCGGAATTAGGAAATCCTTCCTACTAAGTCATTCTTTTAAACGACTTACATGGAAAACAGGATGAACCCCAACCCCCAATCGGAAGATCTAGCCGATAAGCGACCGGGTTGATTTTCTTTAGAACCTTATAAGGTCCGCTTCTCTGTCTCCGATGTCCGGCCTGCTCAATGATAGCTCGAAGAGTGAAGATGTGGTCTGTAGTGGAGTAGTGAGCTAGGAAGCCTGACCCAGAGCATACAATCTCCTAATCTCTGCCTTAGAACTGATTGCTGACTGAAGAATAGTGCCATACAATTTCGCAATAATGTGCCCAATCATGATGGCGCGATAGTTACCATGATTCATGGGGTCACCATTTTTGTGGATGGGATGGATGATGGTAGTACATCAGGAGGATGGGAAACCAAAGACAACAACAAGGTTGAGTAGAGTGGCTAAGTTGGGAGAGAGTGGGACAACAACATGGATCAACAATTCTAATTCAAGGTCCTCAATATCTTTGGTACGATGGGTCTTCAATCTTTTGATGGCGTCTTTGATCATGTCGGGAGCGAAGAAGGTGAATTCACATGGGCGTGGGTAACGAGGAGATAGCTTATGGCATTTTCTTGTCCGAAGTACCTTTGAATCCTTAGGGATTTTAAGATACACCAAAGTTCCGACCTCAATTTCCCGAGGTGAGCGACCGTGGTTAGCATAAAACTGAGCTCTATCCTGAGCTGTCTTCATGCTTTCCTTGGCCACTAGCAGCATTTCTTGCATATCTTGCAGGAAATCTACTGCAGGTTGCACCTTGAGACCTTTGAGTCTGACTGAGACTAGAGAACGTGGCTGAAAGCCATACATCAGCATAAAAGGACTGAATCCGGTGGCAGAATGCTTGGTACTATTGTGCGCAAACTCAACCATTGGGAGATACTTTTCCCAATCAGACTTGGTGAGAAACATATGCTCTAAGCATATCTTCCGAAGTCTGGTTAACACGTTCTGTCTGCCCATCAGATTTTGAGTGATCCGAAGAACTAAGACTAAGGGTTGTTTCAAGATTTTTAAATACTAATTGCCAGAACCTGCCAGTGAATTTGGAGTCACCCTGTCAACCACCAACCAAATGGCATTGTGACCACTCTGGGATTTAGGGAGTCTAGTCACAAAATCCATTGAAGTACTTTCCCATTTCTTGTTGGGAATTTCCAAGGGATGAAGCAGACCCGCAACTTTGAGTCTTTCTGCTTTATTTTGCTGGCATTGTTCACAACCTTGAACATATGCCTCGACATGACCTTTCATTTTAGGCCAGAAGAAAATCTGCTTGACAAGGTCAAGTGTCCTCTGTATGCCTGGGTGACCAGCACAAGGGTTGTCATGACAGTGCTGCAGGATTTCGGCCCGCAAGTCCTCCCTATCCGGCACACAAACCTTTCCCTTTCGGCAAATCTCTCACTTCGCATTTTACGTAAAGTGGCTTTCTCTCACTTCACAAATTCTGGGAAGTGCCTGGAACGTTCCTCGTTAAAAATAGACGACTGTCGAGATTTTTCTCTCTCTTCGGGATTTTGCAAAAAAGCCGACAGTGCTTGTAAAAATGCAAAAAAGCAGACCATTCCTTATGGAATAGTCTTCAAGTATCTTGTCAATTCAAGATTGCTTGGGATCCTGCATCCCAAGGTCAACACTAGATCTAGAATTTCCCGTCAGGACATCTAGCCAAATGCGACCGAAAAATCCATCGGTTCAACAAAGATCCCGAAGAGAAAGATACAAATCAGATTGGATCTCAGCAAAGCATAGCTGATTAATCTCTCCAATCCGACTCAAGGCATCGGCAACAAAGTTCGCGACATACGTTTACGATACCTAATGTCAAACACAAACTCCTGAATGAGTTTCGACCATCTAGCCTTACGGCCACGAGGTCCTTGGCATCACACATTGAAGAACGTCGTTTGTACATCTATCTGGGTGTACCTCAAGATTTGCTACAGTATTCTTCTTCGAAAATAATGCTTGTGAGTCGTTGATGGAGGACGAAGATGCTCCATTTCTTCTTGTTTCCTCGTGCAACAGCATGATTAAGACTCTGGACAATGTTATATCTGAGTGTGTGGTTACCATCATCATCATAAGAGGATGGCAAACTGGTCAATAAGGTCATTACAGTGTCAGAGTCTTCGACTACTGAACCTATTGCCGCCATCTGCTCTAATAGAGTCTTAAGTGATTAATGTGATTTCGAACATAATCACTTTCTGACATTATGAGTGAGAAGAATTTTCTCCTCAGATGCAGCTTCGAAGTGACATCCCTCACTTCATATAGTGTTATCATAGATTGTTCGGCTATACCCGGTTGGTCGGACATCTTGGACCATCTGGGCAGATTCTCTTCTTCGGCCTTCATCGAACAATCGGCCGCAATTCAACTATCGGCGAATCAAACAAGTACACACATCACGACCGGACAAAATCAAATATTGTCCGATGGCAACTGCCAACAACACGTAGTGCCTTAACCTGATTGTAAACTACAGATTAACCGTTCTTTTAATTAGTTAGCCATGTGTATATATCCAGCAACATATCAGTTGCTCGGTTAGCTGAATCGTCTAATTCATCGCAATCAATCGGTCGTTTAGAGCGCAATTGCATTGTTCTTTCTCTCTGTTCATACAAAGTATTGTCTGAGAAAGAACGCGCCTCTATTTGCATTCAGACTGTATTTTTCTACACGACTAATCTATCAATGTTCCAGTAATCTAGGTTGTGTATGCTAAATGCTCATTTCATTTTTATAGTCAGATAGATTCATGCTCGCAGATAAATTTATTCGTAGATTAAATCGTTTCATATGATTGATAGCAGTGTTCTATCTTTCACTCTAAGAACCGCACCTAAATCGCTTCCACAAAGCTAAATCTGAAAACTAAAGTAACTTGTGCATGGCTACGGAATCGATTGTCTAGATCAGCGACTTTGAAACTGAACAAGTAAGACAGACTTCGATTTATCGTTGTCTGCCTGAATCCGATAGACGTAGTTACATGCACCGAGGATTCTGCTGCGCCTCCGGGCTTCCGCTTCAGAATCGGCAGAATGCCAACATGGTATCAGAGCTTCATCTCTGATTCTATCAAGCGGACTTAAGGCATTATCATCCTGAAATTCCAAATGGATTCGCAACCATAGTCTGCTCTAATGGTAGACAAACTCGATGGTTCGAACTACCACTTGTGGAAATTCAAGATGAAGGTAGTACTGATGGCCAAAGAACTTTGGGAAATAGTCGCTGGAACCGAACTACTATCGATGAGCAAGGTGTAAAAACTCTTCAAAATCAGCAAATAGTCAAAGTGGAAAAAGGGTTCAATTCTTGAAAATCCTTGTTTTGATGAAGAATAAAAAAAAGCTAGAAGGAATCAAATCAGGGGGACAACATTGGAGAGATTACCTGCAAATAGTTGCTTGCAAGGAAAAAGTATGTCGTCATACGAAGCCAACAAGGCTTGTTATTAGCTATGTGGATAAGATCCCTAAGAGCTTTTGGAACAGGCTACTGCTAGAAGTAATGTCTTATTGTTACCCCTAAATGTTATTTTAATAAGGATAATTAAGGCCAAGCTTATCTTTGGTAATCATAGACTAAGTTAGGATTTGACTTTAAAGTACAGGTGCATGAAGATGTGCACTATTTCAGTAGGAATTACTATTTAGGATGTTTACCGAATTTAGAGACTAAAATTCAGTCGTTTGCTTTAGCGCTCTAGCAAAGTCTATATAATGAATACCTATGCCTGTCCTTAGCATAGAGCATAAAGCATACAGTGACTGACTACAATCATAGTTTGATGAAGTGATCAATACAATGATATTTCACAGATCTCTTTCGGGAGGAGTTTGTAGATTTTGAAAAACCGCGCACATTTAGTAAATTTTTTCTTACTTTTCATATTTTGTGAGTGCTTATAAGATTAGTTTACACATGTTTAGGAATTTGGATAATTCCAACATGGTATCAGAGCCAAGTTTTCTAATTGTGGAGTCTATATGAGAGAGAGAAAGTTGTTGTCAAATTGTTGAAGTTAAGAATCTTCAATGCTGCTGAAGATCACTACAGGACAAGACATGATCGTTGCTTGATAGTGATCATTGTTGGAGCTAGATCGCTGTTACTGTATTCAGATTGTTGCAAGGACAGGGTTGCTGTTGGAAGATTATTGTTGGATTGCTACTCAAATCACTGGAAGTAAGACATTTCAGATTGTTGAAGGGGCTAGTTTAACGTGCTGTTGGATTGCTACAGGACAGTCGCTGGAGGAGATCAGTTTGCTATAGTTGTTGGGAGTTAGTTTGTTGTTGAAGTATTGCACAAGGATGGTCCCAAGAGGACAATCTTTATTGGCTGAAGTATTGCTTCAAGGACAACTACCAATTTAGCTTATTGCTAGCCACGATCGTTGCTATTGTTGGATCACTACATCTTGACAGATTGCTCTGGATGAGTGTTACTAAAGCATCGTTGTGTGTGGAGGGAGATCACGCATTGCTGAAAGGATAGCAATTTTTTTTTAAAAGTACCTATACAGTTTAGCAGTCTACCACAAAACTAAAGATAGCCACAACAATAAAGCCACATCAATGGCTAAATGATATTCTCAATGTCCAACATCGACTACTTTAAACTTTCAGGGCTGTAGTCAAGTTATCTTCTATGCATACATAGTTTGCAAGCCTGAAAAGAACTATCTAGGTGTGAAAAAATTAGATCCAATAATGACATAAATGGATCCATGATCTTTGGCTAAATTGGGTGTACATCACACAACAATGTCGAAAATCTCCATTCTAGCATGCTAGTTTAGGTAAAATCATGAAAAATACACATTGGATCATAAAGTCCAAGTGCCTATAATACACGTTCGTACTATAACAGTCGTATGACAGTCCTCACACATGTGGAATCATTCCATACAAGTTTAGATGCATTCTAAATGAGCTGCCTATGAATCAATGAAGGTTCGGAAGTCTGCTACCTACAAAGGTCAAAACGAGAAGTCTGAAGGAGAACTGACAAAGATTTAAGGAGGACCATCAAAAAGTTGTAGCAAGTTCCTAGGGCAATATGTCGGTTGGGGGGAGCAAACTTTGACTTGGTGCGCCCTCCTACTAGGTCCCAATGCCCAAGTTGTGCATGTATACTTTGGTCCTAAATTTGTTATGATGCTATCGCTACAAGAGACTAAGCCAAGTTTCAACGAATTAAGTGCTATCTCACTTTAGGAAGACTTCAAGGAGCAAGCATTCATTGTCAAGAAGCAGAGAAAAATTACAAGGGAGGAAAGGGCAAAATGGACAAAGGGGAGCGAAAGCAACAATACTAGCATAGTATAGTCAAAGCTTGTGTCAAAGTCAAAGAGATGAAGATAGAGAAAAATCTTTACAAAACAAGCTGGCAAGTTGTATGTGATGATGCTATGGTAATCAGAGAGGGCTACATTTTCTTCATGGATGTTTGTGAGACCTTTATGTACTTAGGGAGCTTGGAAGATGTTCAAAGAGATCAAGGGTGTCAATCTTCAAGCAGCAAAGTTTTCAAATTTATGGAAAAGATAATTATGTCCACATTATTTGATCCAAGGGTAGTAAATATTCAAGTGGTATGCTTATAACAATATAATGGGGAGTGTTAGAACTTAGAAGTAATGTTTTATTGTTACCGATAAATGTTATTTTAATCAGGATAATCAAAACCAAGCATGCGTGCTATGACTAGTGGCCTGTTTTTGGTAATGATAGACTAAGCTATGATTTGACTTTGAAGTACAAGTGCATGAAGATGTGCACTATTTTGGTAGGAATTCCTAATGAGGATGGTTAGACTTAAGCTTAAATTTTTTGGCCTAGTAGACATAGATCTCTCTAGCACAGAGCATAGATCGATAACTAAAATCATAGTTTGATAAAGTCATCAATACAATTGTCTTTCTCTCTTGTTTTTCGTATTTTGTGAATTCTAATAAGATTAGTTTTCTCATGTTTAGGGATTTGCATAATTCCGATAGTTACTTGCTGAACCCAAAGCACGTACTAATGGTATTCAGCTGGGTGCATGATTTACCCACTATGCCAAAGAGTTATATGAAATGGATTACATTATAGATTCGCCACCAACTAGGCATACACCTATGCCACCAACCAGCCGGGGCACATATCCACCAACCAACGAGACACACATGGGGGTTTTCACGGAAGAAGAGATGGAAAATGGAATGAAATGGCTCTTCTAATGGCAAGGCATAGGACTTTGAGGGGCTATAGGCTGAATTCTTCAAGTACGGTAAGGAGATTCTTTCCCATTTTATGTTCCTTTGTTCAAGAGTGGAAATAAGCGTGATCCTTCTAATCATAGGAAAACTATGACTGAACACTTTTTGGCAAAACTGTGGGAAGCCTAGTAGAAAAACTTAGCAGTTGGCTGAAAAATCAGTGGGCTACGTGCAAAGATGCAAACTGGCTCATGCAAAATGCATTCCACTATTGATTGGTTACTTTGAGATCAATTATTGAAGAAAGTCGCAGAAAACAGCTGAATCTGTATTTCTGTATTGCTGTTTCGTGAAGTTTTGCAAAGTCTTTGACACTATACCAAGGCAGAAACTGTGGGAAAAAATGGATGAAATTAGTGTGTACAACATGCAATTGGACAACTTCATAAGAACTGATAGCAAGGTGCATTCCTCAAAGGTTTTCACTGCATAAATTTTCAGCAATTTTAGTTGTCAAGCTAGGCTGTCCCCTCTTCCCTACCCTCTGTATCTACATTGACAAGCGAAAAGATTGTCTTAATGATGATAGTGGTGGGCTGTCAAGCTTTTACGTTTTGTTATTAAACTCCTGTATGTGGATGATGTAGTTCCTTTGGCCGATGCTCTACATAGCTTATGACAACATCTTGATGTTCTCAAGGAAATCTGTGAAGCTTCGGGTCTTTTGGTCAATTTGCACAAAACAAAAGCTATGGTATTCCAATCAAATAAATTAGGTGACCCTCATCTACTCTATGATGGGGCTGAAGTTGAAGTCAGATGAGAATATAAATATTTGGGAGTGGAGATGTCACACATTTTTTGTTGGAACTCTTGTGTGGAGAAGTAAATCATTGGCGGTTGTAAAGCGTTTTTTTGGCATGAAGTCTTTTTGCAAAAGGGTAGAGCTATGGAGATGGCGTAAAGAAAAGATTATCATTTATTACCTTGGTGACATTGGTCCTACTATGAAGTACAATGGAAAGTGGAAGTTGGAACATGGAATCTGCTATATAGTTTGTGATGTTCGAATCGTGTCCATTCAACATTGTCATGTGTACTTGTGATTCTGTGGACACTTATCTAGTTTTATTCTTCGGCTTTCTACAAGCAACAATGAACTTTGATTAAATGTATGTAGTCATTAGCGATCTAGTATCTAAGCTTTTAGAAACCTTGTAGACATTATACATATTTCGTTAGATATTTTTAGCATTATATCTATAAAAATCTGTGAAAAAATTAAATTCCTGTCGATTCTTTCCGATTCTTTTGGGATACTCGCTTTTGAACCATGATTCATCCAATATTGAAAATGTCGATTCTGAACCGGGTGGAAACAATAGGTGGAGGTCATCTTTAGACTAATTGTTTATATGTAGAGAGTCCTTCTCATGGAGACTGCTGATCCATTGGCCGATGCCCATGGTTGGTATTTACCTCGTCAGGCTTGTCCGGAGAACTTTTTGAGCAGTGGTATTATCCTTCTTGTTACACGCAGGCATCTAGACTATTGGACACATTTGGTATATTTAATGCTCACCTCTTCAAGGGCTCACATGACTTTTTTCGACTGTTTATGTATGGAGTATATGTACAACATGTTTTGCTGGGCTCTTCCAGAGTCAAACTAGGCCAGACACATTTTCTGGAGCTAGATTTGCCCGGTTTCCCATACTACCCTCCTACCTAGGCTCTGGACTATCCTATAGACTTCATATTGTATTGGGACTTGATTTAGGTTCTTGATACAAAAGGATAGGCCAGAGGATGAGGTAGATGTTCGCACTCAACACCACACTCAAAATCAGTGGCAGAAAATCTACACATTACACCACAAATCATATTGTTTGTCATGCTGCTTCACGTCCACCATGCCCAAGAGCTTAACCAGGATCATCTAGACGTACTACTTCATCAAATTCTCTGTTGCTTTGGCCATCATTGGACTGAATAATCATAGTCTCACTCTTAGTTGCTCGTTCCGGAACGGAACGCGTTCCATTCCGGAACGAGACCATAAAAAAAATAATAAAAAAATATGTTTTTTTACAAAGGAAAAAAAAAACCATAATATCTAAGGAAGCTTGAGGAGCATCTAAGCTCAAAGGAAAAAGAACAGTAAATCACTCAGCAAATAAAATGACAAACATCGATTGGACATAAAAAGCACAATTACCGAAAAAATGCGTAAAGAGCATATCATGGACGTGGTCCAGGAGTTTCCAGCGATGGTGAGCTTGCGGAAAGAAAGCAGGAAGCCTTGTGGACGTTCACCTTTGATTGAACACACAGTGATAAGGTGCCAGCAGGCAGGGTACAGAGATCCGTGACTCAGAAGTTGTATGTCCGAGCCACCCCGATCGGTTCAACGGAAACATCGGTTTCAGAGACGGGGGGAAGGGCTATTCAGATATATATATGCGAAATGGATGAGCATTAGCCTTCACTTCATATGATGAATATTCCTGATATGCACAATTGCCCCGGTTTCCAGCTATA
This sequence comes from Diphasiastrum complanatum, assembly GCA_029204225.1. NCBI lineage: Eukaryota > Viridiplantae > Streptophyta > Lycopodiopsida > Lycopodiales > Lycopodiaceae > Diphasiastrum > Diphasiastrum complanatum. The sequence continues at coordinate 51,350,492 of CM055100.1, read as the reverse complement.
TAGTCAGTTTGACTGAGCTGCATTGTAGATTATTATAGACCGTTCTTCAGTATTCACTTCATCTTTTTCTTGATGAATTCAGGAGAGGGCGATTCTCAAGCAAGAATGTCAATCTCTTCATGAAAGCAATTGCTTTTTGAAGCAACAGGTAAAATTAGAAAATATGTCAGTCATCGATGAAACGCAAATGCAGAATGTGCGGGCCCGCAGGGTCGTTCTACATTTTTTTTTGAACTCACAAAAAATCGTTCCGACCCAGTACGTTCCAGAATGTACGGAACGGAACGTTCCGACCCATTTTGGTCGGAACGGGCTTCTAAGGTCTCACTATACTTCATGGACTATATTTGCTAGGTAAGCTCAGCATTATCTGTTTTAGCATTTCAGTGTTTGTTTGGTTTGTATTTATGCTTTTTACTTCGTTTAACTTTACTAGTTAATTACTTTGTTGTGGAGATGTTTTATAGCTCTCATGATATGACACATGCTTGAGATGTACTTTCAGTCTTGTATACCTTATGGTAGCTAAAAGAGATCATTGAAGCTTTCTTTATATCAGTTAAAGTTTATCTTAACATAGTTTTATTCTATTTGTCATCTGATTGGACATATTAACTATTAATGTCTTCGTGGATGCCAATAAAGGTAATCTAATCTCTCTCTCTCTCTCTCTCTCTCTCTCTCTCTCTCTCTCACAATTCAATATCACTGTACTTCAAAAGACGAATAGATGGAGCATTATGGAGCTTCAATGAGTAAATGTTTCATGAAAGAAGTATCATAATCATCTTTTGGCGTAATTCTTAGTTTGTACTTTGGATGGTTTTCTTTTTCATTCTCAATTTTTCTAACAAACATGATAATTAGAGTACCTTAAAGGATTTAAGTTTGGGTTTCTGCTTTTGTACGTTATTAGGTGGAAGAAAGAAGTCCCCTTCATTGTTGGTGTTGTCAAAGAAAAAATCTGGTTTTGCCGAGATATTTCTTCAGAAAAGGTTTGTGGATCTATGCAATTAGTTCATGTTAAGCTTGTTTTTCTCTTTACTCTACAAATCTGTTTGAAAGCAAATGAAAAGAAGAGGGCAAGTAGGATGCTTCTTTTACTTCAGATGAACAGGTAGCTTCAATTATGGCAACTTTAAAGGCTTCCAACAAACCGCTAGCTTTGTAAGGAATAATATAAGAGACAATATTTGATTTCTTTCTATAATGAGCAAATATATAATGTATTTTATCATCCTAGTGCCTAGATGTAACCCTTGTTGACATTACATAAACCTCCACAAGCACACAATCCTTTCATGTCCATGCATGATCTCTCTAATATCTGAATAGAAGAACAACTTCCATACAATGTTCATACATATTTGACTACATACAATGTTCATACTTAGTTGAGTAAATGCAACGATGCATTATCTTTAAGGGCTTTATATTGATTTAGGATATATACTTAAGAGTTCAGTGCAGTTTGCGTATACCTGGGCATTGTGAATGTAAGCGTGTTGGCATCAGGTTTGTTGGTCTTCAGCCTAACAAATTTAATTCTTAAGCTTTCATTCAATTCACATATGGGTTGAATTAGTGCTTGATTTTCTATAGTACATGACCTGAGGGTGCTGAAGCTTCCAACGGTTACCAAATCCCCAATCAAAAGCTTTGCAGAAAGTTCTAACAAGTTAAAATCCCATTATCAATGTAAGGATGCTTTACTGAATCAGTCTATCTTAATCCATTCTTGTCTTGCAAAAGATCTTCTAACATGGATAGAATCATTGTACTACTCACATAAGTTAATTGGCTTGCTTTGTTTAAATTATGCATGAGACATTGTTAGAGCTCATCCACCTTTCTGTTTGTAAGAAATTTATTTGGAAGAATGAGCTTGAGTCACTCCTTGGAACACTTGACCATTGTCGTTCAATCTAATAGTGTCCCTAGTCAATTGAGAAAAATTGGCTCTGACACTGATTCTGCATTAATTCTATCGATTTCCCAAAGTGATGAAAAAATCTAGTGAAATTCTATGGAAGAACCAAAGAACTTACTCATCTTTATAAGCTGTCCATACAACCAAAGTCCAGGAAAGAAATTTTTATCTGGTATCCCACAAAAATGAGTCTGGAAATAATGATATAGTAGTAAAAGGATGACTACAACCCAACAGTCCAGATCAAAAGTGTTCACTGATGATTAATTGATTGCTAGTTGATGGGATGGAAATGTGTGAGCTAAAAAAATGTGCTCATCGATGGCTGGCTTGCCTACTGGGGGGGTTCTTACTCATCATAAATACTAGGCAAATTTTCACGCTTGACACTATTTACTACCAGAACTATGGCGGTAGATTTTTCAAGTGACCCACCACCACCTTTATTTATTGTTATTCCACTTCTATGCCCTTACTATAAGTAGTCACTCGAAACCTTTTTATGTATGTCCTTGGTTTTAGTCTTCTCTTATACATCAACAGTATCTCATATGTACCTTGAGCCCTGTACTTGTGCTATGGCTCCCTAGATGAAGAAAAGAAAAAAGTCCTGGAACTTTCATCACAGTCTGCGGTGGAGTTAGTCAATCAGCAGAGAATGCATTTACAGATTATCTTCTCAAATTTGTAAATGTGCTCTAAAGCACCATTTGTGTACACCCACCAGTCTCTTTGTTATGCATAGGTATGTTATGAGTGGTTTTCAATGAAATGGACAAACCTTCTGATTAAACAGATAACCAATATTCAAAATCTCATTAGCTTTTTCCTTTTTGGTATTGCGAAGCTTTTCTATGATGGCAAGTCCGCAGAGCATTATAACCCTGCTGCGAGATATTTATCATGTAACCACAGATCAACCATAGATTATAGTCTCATTTTTCGACTAAGCAAAGCTGCGTGGCCAACTCATGTTCACATTCGAGCAAATCCAATTTAAGGTTGCTCCAGTGTCTGGCGGCAATTTTTGCTGTAGATTTCCAGTGACTCATTCAGTAACATGTTGGATCTCAGATTAACTATGGATCTTCGGGTGATGATTCACCTTCTACATAGTCGAAGCTATGTATGAAAAATTGGATATTGTTTGACTGTGGCAGATATTTATGGCATTTTATCTAGTTGAGCTCATCTTTGACTCTGAAAGTTGGGTGTTTCATTGCCAGTGTTGCAGTGGTTATATTTTGTCTTTGCTCTCAATGTCTTGCACAACTTTATTGCTCCTTTGGAGATTACTCTATGAGTGTCCATATAATCTCTTACATAACTGATGATCTTCTTGTTTATAATCTCCTTGCAGAATGGAGCAGCAAGAATTACGTAGGAAAGGTCCAAAGTTGAAACCAGGAGTCATTTCTCCACGGTTGCCAGTTCCCAGGCATATTCCTCAGCCACCTTACGTAAATTCTCCAAAGGTTCCCAAATTTTCAGAAAAACCACAGATTCAGGACACTGAGGGTATTGCATGTATGAGAGCTGCCTGTGAACTAGCAGCTCGTGTTCGTGATTATGCTGGAACACTTGTCAAGGTTAATTCTTGGTTTCTGTAATAACAAAGATAAAATCAATCAATCGCTTTTCTTTTTTCCTCTTGAAATTGCTATTTACATGCATTTCCTTAGCATAATGTAAAAAACTATGTAATTTCAAATTGAAGAGACAATATTTTGAGCTTTGAATCGATGCTGTAGTTTCTTCCAAATCTAGAAAGCTCATTCCATGCTAAATGTTTACATTCTGAGTTTTTAAATTGGGGGCATAGGTTTTTTCGAACTAACATCTTTAGTTATGTTATCTTATTAAGGCCTTGATAATCCACACATAAATGCCAAGACCCGTCCTTTTTTACTAGAATGATCGGCGAGGCAAAAGGTGAGAAGCTAGGTCCGATCTGCCCATGTGCAAGATAATCCTCTAGCATCTTCCTCGACAAATCATAAACGTGTAAGTTGTAACCATAGAACCCACGGTTCTCAGAACCGTGAGGTGAACCGTACCACGGTTCATGAACCGTGGTACGGTTTTTCTAATTAATTAATTAATAGATTAATTTCCATTTCCCCCCCAAAACCCCTCCCAAGGCATTTTTGGTCCTCATTTCACAGATTTCAGAAATGGTCCTCAGATTTCACAGATTTCACAGATTCATGGTGAAAGGTTGTAAAATGGTATCTTTAAAATACACAAGAGTTTGTTGAATGCATGTAATGTGATAAGTATGACCAGATTGTCTTTACTGCATTAGTATTGACATGTATGGTTTATGCCGTTTGAAATCCGGTACTTGCTCATGCCGTACTTGTTTAGAGCTAACAAACATATAGCTTCTGCTAAATACACGAGGAAATGGGTTGTTGAATGCGTGAAGTTATCGCAACCACCTAAGCGATGTATGTGATAACAGTCTTGCTCGTACCATTGGATGTATAACCGACTGCTTAGCGAAAGTGTCATTTCTAAGTTGCGAAAATGCAAGTAGTTGTTTTACGAGATTTCGTCTATTGATGTCAGCATGGAAATTCATAAATGAACTAGTAGTTTGTGATCTAAGTAGTTGAGGCGTCAAGTTTGGAAACGTTTTTATCTTCATTTATGGAGAGTGTTAATAGGGCCTGACCTCTGTGAAACACCAGAGCGGGTAGTCCGCCAGAAACAGCCGAAACTCGCTGTTGTGGTTAAGTCGCAAAATACACACCATTTTCGGTACTGTCTAGCGAAATACCTAGACCCGGAACCTGGGAAACGCTATCTTCCAGTGAACAAGACGACATGCGTAACGTATGCACTATGTCTCACTTGACCTGTCCCACCTGAAAGTATAGTGTCTAGCGTATCCAGATCAGAAATGAACGATCTGAAGGGATATGCCTTGACCATTAACAAGTTGGATTCTAGAGGACACACGCCATAGCTCCAAAGACTAAAGGGGGTGTCCTGAAGCTAAACGACCCTTAGAATGAGTAGGGCCCTCTATTATGATGGGGGAAGAGGATCAGTTACAACCCGCTCGTAGTGATGTTTGCCAGTTGAGGCAGAGAGGACCTCCATGCTATCATTTCGTCACCCCAGAATTCTATCAATACTTATGCCTTGGAGATATTTTACTTAGAATGTAACATTGTGGGGAGTATAGTTACTTTGAGGCATATGTGCTCATAGAAAGTAATTCTTGGTATCTGACAGAAGCCATCTCTGTAAAGTACACAGACATGATCCACCCCTTTCTATCAAGAGAACCAGCGGTACGATCACCTGGATCGGCCAGTAGTACCAATCGATACCGAGAACAAGACTTAGGGGAAGAACCCAGATATCTAGTGTACCCATGTGATTGCACCACCACTAGTTCACAGTTAGATGTAGGAACGATTTAGAGGTCGGAAGAGAGAAATTAGGCCTAGCAAATCCAAAACACTAGCAAACCCTCTCTGTAGTCGTATTTCTAAGGATATGAAAGTTCTCATCAGTTGGGGACCTTAGTACCCGTGTATGGTTCAAACACCAAAATGGCAAGGATGTGCCCCAATCTCCCTTTAGGAACTAAGCATACCATACACCGTCACTTGGTATCTGATTATTACTATCCTACTTGGGTTGAAAATACACCACCGACAAAGAATCATATCCATTCTTGGGGTAGAACGGTTAGAAAAAATCCTTAGAGCGCGAGAGCCCTGCATCTTACCAATGGTGGACCTTGCAAGAACACGGGATGTCATAGTACTAATACTATTCTAGAAGAACCAGTCTTGATAGTAGTGCCACACCTTTTCCGTTTGAGAGGATAACCTTAGTATTGTACCAAGATTCCTTTGACCAAGTTGACTGAAGCAGAACCTACTCTCTTCCTACCATACTTCTGGAAGCCTGAAAACTTCATTGGTTGGAGGAGCACGGAGCGATCGAACGAGCCACCAGGGTTGGAAGCGGCTGTCCTCGGTCCCTAACGTAAGGGCATTGTGGGTCCTTCCCCTTTTAGGGATTTATGGCGAAACCAACCCCACATCAAAAAAATGCCCGACAAACGCACCAATGTTAGGGGTTTTTCCGACGTGGGGTTGGTTTCGTCAGAAAGCCCTAAAAGGAGAAGGGCCCACAATGCCCTTACGGTAGGGATCGAGGACAGCCGCTTCCAAACCTGGTGGCTCGTTCGATCGCTCCGTGCTCCTCCAGCCAATGACAGTTTCCAAGCTTCCAAAGGTATGGTAGGAAGAGGGTAGGTTTTGCTTCAGTCAACTTGGTATAAGGAATAGATTATCCTCCCGAACGGAAAAGGTGTGGCACTATTGTCAAGACTGGTTCTTCTAGAATAGTATTAGTACTATGACATCCCGTGTTCTTGCAAGGTCCACCATTGGTAAGATGCAGGGCTTTGGCGCTCTAAGAATTTCTTCTAACCGTTTTACCCCGAGCATGGATATAATTCTTTGTCGATGGTGTATTTTAAACCCAAGTAAGATAGTAATAATCAGATACCAGATGACGGTGTATGGTATGTTAGGTCCTAAAGGGAGATTGGGGCGCATCCCTTCCATTTTGGTGTTTGGACCATACACGGGTACTAAGGTCCCCAACTGATGAGAACTTTCCGGATCTTTAGAAATACGACTACAGAGAAAGTTGGTAGTGTTTTGGATTTGCTAGGCCTAATTTCTCCCTTCTGACCTCTAAATCGTTCTTACCTCTAGTGGCAGTGCAATCACATGGGTACACTGGATATCTAGGGTTTTCTCCTAAGTCTTGTTCCTGGTATCGGTTGGTACTACTGGCCGATCCAAGTGATCGTACTACTGGTTCTCTTGATAGAAAGGGGTGGGTTATGTCTGTGTACTTTACAGAGATGGCTTCTGTCAGATACCAAGATTTATTTTCTATGAGCACATATGCCTCAAAGTAACTATACTCCCCACAATGTTACGTTCTACGTAAAATATCTCCAAGGCATAAGTATCGATAGAGTTTTGGGGTGAAAAAATGATAGCATGGAAGTCCTCTCTGTCTCAACTGGCAAACATCACTACGTGCGGGTCGGAACTGATTCTCTTCCCATCATACGGAGTCCAACTCATTTTGGGTGTTATCTCAAGGCACTTGCTTTAGTCTTTGAGATTAGGTCGCGTGTCCTTTAAAGTCCAACCTATGACTGGTAAGGGTACATCCATTAAGATTGTTCATTTTTGATTTGGACACACTGGACACTATACTTTCAGGTGGGACAAGTCAAGTGAGACACGGTGCGTACATTACGCATGCTGTCATGTTCACTGGATGGTAGTGTTTCCTAGGTTCCGGGCCTAGGTATTTCGCTAGACAGTACCGGAAGTGGTGTGCGTATTTTGCGACTTAACCATGACAGCGTGTTTCGGCTGTTTCTGGCGGACTACTCGCTCTGGTGTTTCACAGAGGTCGGGCCTAGTTACCACTCTCCATAAATGATGATAAAAATGTTTCCAAACTTTGACGCTTCAATTAGTTAGATCGTGAACTACTAGTTCATTTATGAATTTCTATGATGACATCAATAAACGAAATTCCGTAAAACAATTAGCGTTTTCACAATTTGGAAAGAACATTTTCACAAAGAAGTCGGTTATACATTCAATAGTACGAGCAAAACCGTTATCACATACATCGCTTAGGTGGTTGCGATAACTTCACGCATTCAACAACCCATTTCCTCGTGTATTTTAGCAAAAGCTATATGTTTGTTAGCTTTAAACAAGTACGGCATGAGCAAGTACCGGATTTCAAGTGGCATAAACCATACATCCCACACACATACATCCTACTACGGAATAATATGACTCAACAAGACATACCGATTGACCAAAATAATCATGCTTCACATAAACGGCGTTCTATAAAGCGGTATCGATATGGAAGCAAAGTACCTTAGTGATGAACGAGGTAGCCAGGTTGCCGCAAGAACTGCTAGTCATGAATGCCGTCACTTGAGGCCCATTGCTCTTTATGACATTAACCATCGCATTTCCAATGAGATTTGTAGTAGAATATCAGACCCATCTGCACGTAGACGCAGTTTTGGCCATTGTGCACTGGTCAGATCAAGTTGATGTAAAAAGAGAAAATGAAGAAGATTGGATTTCCCACAGTGTGAATGGTGCGATTAAAAAGTTGACAGTTGAATCTGGAGAAAAATGCATCGCAAGTGTGTAAAAATATGAGATGACAGAAACTGAGATGCTAGTAATCAATGCCCAAACGAAACAAACAGCAAGGGGGTGTGGCTGTAGGCAAGTGACAGGTTGTAGGTAGGCCTGGAAAATCAGCAGCCGCACTCCAAAAGAGATGGTGATCTGATTGTGGCAGAACTTTTCGTAGCTAGATTGCTTCGCTTCGTTGCTTGTAGTCGAATGACTCTCTCTCTCTCTCTCTCTCTCTCTCTCTCTCTCAACGTGCTCACTTCATTCGTGCAAGCAATGCATTCATGCACTCAACCCAAACACAAACTCATCATCACAAGATATGTAAATAACACTTGCTAAGTTACACTCTCACAAACAATTACTCGTTCAACATATTATACGAAACATGTTACACACACTGTTCTCACAACACACAAATGACAACACTCTTCTAGTATTCACATTCAACTCATTTGATCTTCCTCATCCTTACAATTGATCAACACCACTTCACAAGCACTCAAACAACTAACTGGCTCTCAATACATACATGCTTTAATGCGCTCTCCACAACCAAAATGCAACCTTAACCTTAACATACTAAACTACAGATGACATCCATAAACAAGAAGCAAGCATTTACACACCAATTTGAAGCATTCAACCAATTACTCAAAAAGGGGTGCAATCAACAATGCTCACCGACATCTAGAGCAAGCACAACTTCAATCCAACTAACAAATACACACATCCTTAACATTAAATCACTCCACCATTCACTCTCAAGCATTCATATTTGTAACAACTAACAAGGAGCAACTACCATCAAAATAAGACCAACCCACAAACCATCCTCAAGCACTACCACAATATAAGACTAACATTACTCTCACAAATAAGCATCATACTCAACTCTCCACATCAAACTATCAACTATCAACTCACTATATCTTCAACACAAAGAGTGGCCTCCTTTGATAACAAATCTCAAGGGTCCCCCTTCAAAATGAGGCCTTGTCAATTTCCATGCCCTTCAAGCCTTCTTTTACATTTGTCCAACCCCCATGGGTAAGTACATCAAGTGGCATCCATGAGGGTGTAGGGGGTTGGTGCCATTTAAAGCCTTTTATTGGATACCTCCAAAACTAGCCAAGATGCCATTTTTGTCAAAAGCTAGAGGAGATATCTCTCAAACTTTTCTAGCCTCCAAGGTCTTCTTACATTTATTATCCGAAAGGTGGGTGAAGACTTCTGTCAACCTATATCCCTTTTTAGGTGCCCTTCATTTCCTTGGTCCTCCACTTCCCTTGGCCTCTCATTCGATTTCTCTTTTCCTTGTAGCATACGTACGGCTCGGGCCTTGGCTTTTGGTTTCTCGAGGTTACGAACTTGATTAGCGTATTTTGCAATGTTTCAGGGGCTCGTTTCATACGTCGTTTCGAAACGCGTTGAAACGATTGGTTCTAGTTCGAAACATGATTTTTATTTTAGGTTTTTTTTTTTGAATGTATTTTTGAGGGTTTACACATGTCATAGACAGTCCGGTAACAAGTAGATACATCCAATTTCATGAGAATGCTCTAGAGAATGCAATTCAAGAGGAGAAGCTGTAGTATAGTGACTCGTGAGTCGTGACTCATGAGTGATGACTATGGTCACTTGACACTTTCCTCAGTCAATTATTGATATTGTCACCATTCATCATACAGTCTCAATTTTCAAACATCCGAGTGGCAAGAACTTCCAAAAATTGTAAACAGTAAAGTTACAAACTAATAACTATAGAACTTTCAACTTACTACTTATTAGTACTTACAAGTTACAAGTTACAACTTACAAATTACAAATTACAATTTACAATGTCACCATTCAAATTTCAAAATAGTAAATACTAAATGCTTACAAATTACTACTATTAAGTTCTGACTAGCAGCTAGCTTAAGCCTTAGACTTCATACATATTACATATACATACTACATAGATGAATACATATTACATACCTGGGTCCTGAATACATATTACAATTTACTAATTACATAGTACATACCTGAATAAATTCAAGTCATCCATGAGTGCATCTTGATCCCTGGGATCAAGATAGATAGAGGAGACGTAGGAATGCCATCCTTGCTTGAGCTCTCGATCATGGAATTGATCTTCCGTCCTCCATAGTGGATGAAGCAAGCAAGCCACGACATGCAGAGGTTGATGGAACCGTTGCCATCTGCCTAGAAATAGGCCCCTTACTTCTTCCAGCCTGCAAACAATCAGAAGTGAAGTTTGAGGCTTGAGCATTCAAGTCTCAAGAACTATTAAGTTTTAACTAAATTCTAATCATGAATGTCAATGAAGATTCAAGAATCAACTTTGAGACTATTACAAACACAGTTTAACACACCACCACACACACAAACACACAAACACACCACCGCACTCAAAGTTCACACACACACATGCCACGCTCACACACACACTCCCTCTACTTCACACACACACACAAACACACAAACACTCCCTCTCTTTCACACACACACACACACACACACACACACACACTCAATCTCTCTCTCTCTCTCTCTCTCTCTCTCTCTCTCTCTCTCTCTCTCTCTCTCTCGCGGAGAAGCCATCGCTGGTGGAGTCATGAGTTTGCAGGTGCGCTTCCAGGGAAATAATAACTACTTCCAATCACATCTGAGAGAGCTATAGAATCAACACATTCCAGAGGCAGAAGCTCCTTTGGTCAGAGCGTTGCTAGAGGAGGCAGACCTACATTCCATCACTGCCAGAGGAAGCAAAAAGTTACTCACTTCCATCGCTGACAGAGCGCTGATAGAGGAGAAAAGCTACTCATTTCCATCGTTGGCAGAGGGTTGAAAGAATGGGCATTGTTTCCGCCATCCATGGCATTTTGGACTAAATGATTTGTCAATAATCAGAGGCAGAACAATTGTTTTTTTTAGGAGGCTCGCTCCTTCTGTCGCACTTCAAAGAAGGAGGCTTGCTCCTTCTGCTTCATCGCACTCCAAAGAAGGTTGCTTTTCTTGGAAGAGCCATCGCAATCTGGGCTATAAGCCAATTCTCCTCGGGAAGCTCCATGGCTCCCAAGAAAAAAGGGGGTGCCCCTACGCCCCCCCCCTCTATTCACCTCTTCTCCTCCTCCATCATCTGAGAGGGAGGGGGATGCTATTTCACCTACAGCAATCCCACCGCTAGCTGTACTAGAAGGCATCACTGATGCACCCTCTATTTTCGCCGACAATCCACTTGCTATCACAGAAACGCATCAGCTGTCCACGGTCGATTACACTTCTTCCAAGCCTATTGAGAGTCTTTATGCCTATGATATTGGTTTCATACGAAACGAAATCCTTGGCATTAAGAAACAACTACACTTTTTTGAAATGGCGAATGGCAGATTGGCTCTAGATCTCGTGGGTGTCAAAGAACGGGTGGGGCAGCTTGAGCAAGAAAATGTATATCTTAAGCAACGGCTTGCAGAACGTGTGCCTTCTTCGGACGAAACTTCCAGCAAAATATCTTGCTTGGAAAAACAAGTCGAAGAGACAAAGACATGGGCAGCACTCTTCAAACCGGATGATATGGGCAGCAGACTCTCATCACTTGCAAAACAGGTTGAAGAAACGACATCGATCCTCAAACAAGGTAATCACCCCCATATCTGATGGATAACAATTTGGAGACAGTTTTGGATGAACAAGCTAGAAGAGCTAAAAAGGCTCTCAATATTAGAGTATGAGGCATTGCCAACGGCAGTAAACCAATAGACGGAGCTACAGATTTACTCGTTTCCAAGTTATCTCATGTTGTTGATGGTTTTGATACGGCATGGCATAGTAAATTCGATGACAACGTTCTTTTTATCAAATTTCGCTCTCTTCAACACCGCAATGCAGCCCTTCGGCTTAGAACAAAACTCAAAGGCACTTTTATTTATATGGATGATGATTTGACAAATACCCAATGGCTAGCAAGGAAAAAGATTATTCACGAAGCAAAAGAAAAAGGGCAAAGGGTCGTTTTTATCGACGGCAAACCAAGATATTTCGACCTCCTCTCACACTAGGAACTTGGGGCTCCCGGGTTTAGGAGCTGCCCGAGATCCCCTACCATTTTGAGACTTGGCTTCTGGAATTGCAATGGTTTTTGATCATCATCATCGGCAGGAGATTTTGCTGATTTTATAAGCAAATGTGACATTTTGTTGTTGGCTGAAACCCATGAGTCCTTATATCATCCTCTTCCACATATACATTGTTACTGTTGGCATTCTGTTTTTCGCCCATTTGTGAGGGGAAAAACCTGTCGTGGATCTGGCGGAGTAGCTTGTTTATACAGAGCCACGACAATTAAGATGGTTAAGCAAGATCCGTATGCTCGATATATATGGCTACATACTATTGGTTCATTATTGGGATTACCGCAGGACATTTATATGGCTGTATGTTACTTCGCTCCACAGACTTCGGCGTTTGCTGAATTTGGTGGGGACCCATTTCAGGCACTCTCAAATGATATTGCTGTTTTTTCTCAGCACCCTCTGGATATGGGATTTGATCGAGTATCACAGGATGCACACACTTCAGTTACATCTTTTGGAGAGCAGTTGATTACTCTTGCGGAGACACATTCTTTGGCCATCTTGAATGGCCTCACACAGTGGCCTTCCTCATTAGCGTTTACATGTTATCCTCATGGTGGAGGACATAGTGTAGTTGACTACTTTATTGGATCACCTGCTTTGATCCCTCACATCTCTGATTTCTCCATTACACCTCCTACCATTTTTGATCACTCACTCCTACGCCTCTCATTGGGTCACATAACCCCGTCTTCTAAAGTTCCACGCTCCTCTTCTACTAACAAACGTGTTCCCTTTACTCACTCTGGACTCGCCAACTACACCACAACCCTGTCCCAACTACTTACGCACTTCCCTTTCACGACATCAGTTGAGCAACAAGCCACTTTTCTCTCTAAATCCCTCTTATCTGCAGCGTCCTCATCTTTCCCCACCAAGACGATATCATCTCATAGACGTGTTCACAACCGCTGGTCTGATGCAAAATGTCGCTCTATTCACAAACATGTGGCAAATGCCAGATTACACTCCCCTGCAACACTCAAACAACACCAGAAAAAGTATCGTAAAGCCACCAGAACAAAAAAGATAACATACCTACGATCACTCTGCCAAAGGTTGATCGATTCTTTAGATTCCTCTTCCTCCTCCTTTTTCTGGAAACATTTCACCAGATCCTCTTCGACTTTGGCCCCCATCGCAACCGAATCTTGGGTTGAATATGCCACAAAACTCTATACCCTAGACTCCCCTCCTACCTTACTCTCACCACGACTTGCCCGCTGCACGCTTTTTACTCCACACATGGTTGAAAATGCCATGAACCATGCCAAACTTCATAAAGCCACTAACTATGATTCTCTAAACGTGGATTTCTTAAAACCTGTAGCACATCTTATCTCGCCCTTTATTGTTCATGCTTTTAACACTGCTGTGACCTCTGGTTTTCCTACCGCATGGTGTACTAATGTTCTTCATCCCATTCTCAAGGCAAGTGATCCCATAAATGTAGAAAACTATCGTACTATTATGATTGCTCACACTTTGGCTAAGATTTATGGTTCCATTTTACAGACGGTTACTGGATCTTTTGCTGAGACTGAGGATTTACATGCTATGGGTCAGGCTGGGTTCAGACCAGGATACTCTACCTCAGATTTGCGATGCATCATTGAGGAGGCACGACATCAGAGACAGAGAGTGTTGCTTTGTGGATTTCCGCAAAGCTTTTGACTCAGTTCCGGAACACCTCCTTTTCCAGAGGTTATCTTTGCTTGGCTTCACAGACGAGACTATTGCCGCAATCATTACTTTATATGAGCGAGTTTGGGCGCGGTTCAGGGACGGTAGTGGTTGGTCCTCGCTGATCCACTCTACCATTGGAGTGAAGCAGGGCTGCCCCTTATCTCCTACTCTCTTTGCACTACATATTGATGACCTTGAGTGGATTATTCGAGAGGAAGGTGGAGAGGGCTGTCCCTTAGCAGATATTATTATCCCCATTCTCTATACGTTGATGATGTGGTTCTTCTCTCATCCTCTGCAGCTGGTTACAAAGACACCTCTCTACTTTACATCACTTCTGTCAGCTTTGGGGATTGACGGTTAATACTAAGAAGACCAAGATTATGGTGTTCAACACCAATAGACAGCATATGAGAGATGTGACCTTCTATTATGATGGGCTGCCGATTGAGATTGTGACCTCTTACACTTATTTGGGAGTACTTTTTTCTGGTCCGCTACTCACATTTTGACCGGCAGCCCTCACCAGACTCCGTAAGGGGCACACATATTATGTACAGGATCCTGCTACCAGATGCTTACTATTTTGTACCACTGTCTCCCCGGTTGTTTTATACTCTGCTGAGACTTGGTGTCCGGATTTATCACATGATACTTGGAGGGATCTTACTCGTATCCAGATTCTCATGCTTAGCAGGATGATTAGGGCTAAGCCTCGGTGCCACATGACATCATATTAGCGGAGTTTGCTTCCCCTTCCCTGGTTATCGGTGCTATGTTTCAAATCATTACCTTTCTTCACATGATATCAGAGTTAGACACTTCCAGATATATTGTTGCTGCTCTCACTTCATCACGCACCATTGCTGGACAGGGGGCCAAGCATTCTTGGTTTGGCAATGTCTCAGCCCTTCTTCAGACGGCTATTCTGCTTATTTTTTTCGGAAACTATCCAATTTTTGCCGTTAGGGTATATGTAATTTTTCAATATTGCCCATAGTTGACGGTCTTGTTTTGCCCGCTAAGTTTTTTCTTTAACGGCTCTTTCCTTGAAGTTGACTTTTTCAGCATTCATGACTAGTGCTCCTACGACAACACGGTTTCCCTGAAAAATACACTGAGTGATCATATACTAGTAAAAAATGGACTCAGTATATGGTGATATTTTTAGCACGGTCATACCGGCTATATTTTTACAATTGACATTTTTTTGAAAAGCCGTAAAATATTTATCGGCCATTTCTAAGGCCGCAAACTTTTTTCTAGCCTCATTTAGGGCGGGCTTGGACCAAATTCTAGATGGACCAGCACTTTTCGCTCGGTCGTTAAAAAATTGACAATACAAAATTTGACGGTTCTTAAGACTGTTACAAAAGTCTATTTCTTACTTTTCCATACAGTGTCTAGCCACTTGGGGGGCATTAGACCATAGGAACTTGACATAAAGGTGCGGGTTTCTATTTTTGACAAAACATACTTAGGAATCTACCTTTGAAAGTGGACTTACCCCGTGTTTGCATCCATTCTTGCCTCATAGGATGCCACATAAGGTTTAAGACCCACTTTGTGTGAATAGTGGGGAAGCCACTTCAAGTGGCCTCAAGAAATGAGTCAAGAGTATTTGGGCCCTCTCCCACTTACCTGGCCTATGTGAAACACCCTAATATTTTGTAAGTGGACTTCATAGAGTTACAAGTTGCACATCTGTTTTTGTTATGTTAGGGTGCTAACATTTCTCAACTTTCACCCTATCACTATAATGTTGCCCTCTTTAGATAGATCTATTGTTCATCCTAGTTTTGTACTAAACAGACCTTAATAGTATTCTCCTGAATGAAGTCGTATTATTTATCTTTTGTGACTGTTATTTATAGTTAGTTCATGTTGAGCCTTTTTTGGTTGCTGTTGTTTAAGTGACAAAGCCTCATGCCGTATGTCTAGTGATCAATCTGCTTATCAAAATTTTCTGGAAAAGAGTGTAAAGAACTATTGTCGTAAGTATGGCTGAAATATGCACCTCTCATTTTAATAGCTTTGTGTTTCGTGTGCAGCCAGGTGTGACAACAGATGAAATTGACAAGGCTGTTCACAAGATGATTATTGATGCAGGAGCATATCCTTCACCTCTAGGATATGGTGGCTTTCCCAAAAGTGTGTGTACTTCCGTCAATGAGTGTATTTGTCATGGTATACCAGATTCTCGCCCTTTACAGGTAGGTCTGTACCACAATAAAATTAAGTGCATGTGTTTACTGTATTTAAATCATATAGTAGTATCCATTATCATATGGTAGTGAAATGATATCTATCGTGATCATATACGGTGTCAATTCAAAGGCTTCGCCAAGGTAGACATCAGTGCCAAATTAATAAGTTTATACTTGTATGCTTCATTTTCTAGTCATAATTTTTCATCTGTCTGTGACATAATGAAATCTTAATTTGGTTACTGCTTCATGTTGAATGTTTGTGCAGGATGGAGACATTATAAATATTGACGTAACTGTCTATTTAAATGTAAGTCTATCTTGAAAATTTCCAGCAAATTGCAGAAATTTCTGCGGTTTTGCTGAATTTTTATCCAATTGTAACATATTTTTGGGTAGTGTTGTTTCTCAAGTTAATCGACTACGTACTTCCAGTGGGAAAATCGTACTGTCCATATAGCCTGTTCTGAAAAGTTCTACAGTACCTAATGCCTCGTCTAAGTTCTAACTTTTGGTTTTTGAGCTTAAAGTTTCCTTCCTATTTGGAATTGGCCAATTCGGCCTATTTGACCTTTTCGAATCAGTCCTAGGGATTTTGAATCGGCGGATTGATTTTAGAGTTTCGAAACTCAAATTTTTAGTAAAGCCAAAAACATAGTTGCATAGTTCATTGATGATAATAGATATCATGATTGAAATATAAGCATTAAAGATTCCAAATTCCGTACTTTAACGATTAACCGTTTAAACCTTACTTGATACGTGTTTATGTTTACCTGACAGCCGTGACTGTATTACATACTTTAAGAGTTTGAACTTTAAAATAGTAAACGATGTCAAATCATAGATGAATCATGAAACAAATAATAATGAAATTATAAAGGTATGAACTCAAAACATTCAAAATTTAACATTCAACAATCTAGATTCCAATTTGAGCTTTACATAATTCATAAAAATGTAGTAACTCATAAGAAGTCCAACATTTAAGAGTAAACTTCAAACTTCAAAAGCTCAAACTTCAATGTTCCTAGTAGCTATAGTATCTACTATCTAATCTCTATAATCAATCGCCGCCTCCTCATCCTACTCCAATGTTCTAACTTAGGGCTAGGTGCCTCTTGCTCTTCTTCCTCCTCATCTTCTTCTCTTCCTCCTCTTCCTCTTCCTCCTCTTCCTCACTGCTCTCGTCACTTGAAGAAGCCAATTCCTCTTCCTCTTCTCCCATCCTAACTCCTTGATGTTGAGAAGTTGCACTTTCCCTAGTAACAAGTCCTGCATAGTGCATACAATGTATTTCGACTTGTTAGTAACTTATAAAGTTTTAACTTCTAAGCATATTTGTCATCAATATAAGGCTCAAAAGTCGTGACTCACTAGCATAGATGCTTGCCACGTTCCAGAACGTGTCCCGGAACATGTTCCGGGATTTTGGTCTGGAACCTGATCCCGGAACCCTTTTTTTTTTGATATGGGTGTTAAAAAACAGGTTTTGATGGGGGATGTGATGGTAATTATTGCAAATATTTTTATGTATTGTAGGTCCCTACAAATCCCTAATAGTACCTAAGTATTGTTGATTTGCTGATTCATGATGCATAGATTCACTGATTCATAGGGACGGGGGCCTGTGCTCATCAAACTGTCATGACCATGTTATGTGGAGGCCTTTTGCAAATCGTCAGAGCTGTGCAGTGTTCTAGTATGAGCGTTACAATGCACATGCTTGTTACTAGTATTAAGTAAGTTGTAACTACATACCTGCACGTGTTATGGCCTCTCAGAATAGGAAGGCATAGATGTCTTCTTGTTCCTCGTCTCATGCAGGAAGGTCAGGGACCTTCGTCACATCAATATCATCTTGTGCATTGTGAAATTTCAAGAATCAAGCGTTAGGAATCAATCAAAATCATTATTCAAGTGGGAAGCCTCAAAATCAAGTTTCAATGATCAATAATCACTCACCACCCCCAGTGCACTGTTGAATGTTCAAACTTCAAATTTCAAACTTGAAATTTGAAAGTCGAATCTTAAAATTTAAAACTTAAGGACCAATTTACAACTCAGTAGTTTACCTGTAAGACCTCTCGAGCACCTCTGATCTTGTCCAATAGGCGTAGATTGTAATGGACAAAAACAAGGCGTTGTAATTGCAAAGTGGAGAGTCTATTTCTCTTTTTCACGTGGATAAGACACTCCAGTTCCTCTCACAAGCTGTTGTAGTGTAATGTTGTGAGAGGATGCACAATGCAAGCTCACGCAGCCTGGAGGGGTACATCCCCGTACTTCTCCAACTAAGAGATTGGCTTCAACATGCTAGCTCTTTGTTGAGCAACCGGCCTCCCAAAAGTGAGACCACAATTAACATATATCAAAATCTCATCTCCCAATGCCTATCGTGGATATCAGGATAGACCCTTTGAATGTAATCATACCAACCAACCTGTAGCTCAATATCTAATTGCCAGTCCACCCTCCTCCAGAGGGGATGCAAGATGTGGGCAACAACATGTACTGGCTTGTGGAACCACTGCCATCTAGTTTGCCACGTTTCTTTTACTCTTCAAGCCTATGTGAGTCAAAATGTAAAGTTTTAGAACAATAGACTTGTGAATCGTGATTGTATCAGAGACTTGAGTTAACAAATTCAAATTACAAGAGATTTAAGATAATGGATTGAAATTCAAAGTTTACTTGTCTAGGCTCAACATGGTGCAACTATGCAACTGCTCACCCATCTTTTCCATGAAGTCATAGGGAAGGCCCAAAGTGGGACCCTTCTTTGTTTGTGAGGCGCAAGACGGTGTGTAGCACCTGTAGCCCAATAATAATGGACTCGGCCTCCTCCCAATAGAGAGTATGATCCTCTCAAACCTCCAGGGCTTGGCCTCTGTGGACCTACTCCACTTTGCCCAATGGTTGGAAAGAGCCATTTGTTGAAGTGTATTTCGCACCTTCAGCAGCCACTCCAAGGCAATGAAAATAAATGCAAACCTGATCATGATGGGAACTTGGAACATTTCACAAGTTTAGTCAAAGATCAAACCTCATAAACGATTAAAATTTAGCAACTTGACTCTTGAATCATGATTCACAAAGAATAAAGATGAATGGAAACTGCCTTTGCAAACTTGTGAGGGCGGGCTCGAGGATCTCTAGGGCTGTGAATCCCCTATAGATGGAGAGGACCTTCAGTCGCTTGGTGACAAACCTCACCAAGAATTGAGCAATGTCCACCACCTCCTTAACCATGGCAATTTTGCAATGTCCTCAATCAAGAGGTACAAACAATGACCAAAACATGTGTGGATAATGTTCTTCCACCATGCGCCCCATGGAAACACAGTTGGCGGCATTATCCATGAACACTTTCATAGTTCAAGGTATAAAACGTTCAATTAAAACTTCAAATTTCAAACTTGGACCAAACGTAAAGTTGAAAACACTTGTTTAAACTTTAAACATTTACCTGCACAACTTTTTCTGGCCCCACTTCCTCAATGGCCTTCTTGATCTCATAAAAAATATACTCGCCTGTAATAGTAGTGCCTAGTGCAAAAGTATCGATGGACCTTAGAAGTATGGTGCCTTTGCAGGAAGACACCAATATATTGATGAGGTGGCGCCTCTTGATATCACTCCATCCATCTAAACTATTGTTGCATCCTTACCTAGCCCATGAATCTCGAATGGGCTGCAGCTCTCTTTGGACGCTCTCCACCTCTAAGGTCAAGTGCTTGGTCCTGAGCATCTCCATGGTAGGCCCTTGCCATGGTGCACCAATACAAGAAACAACATCCCTCCAAGAAGGGATCTTGGCCAAATGGAAGGAAAGATCACACAAGTAGAAACATAGTCTAATAGCAATGGTTGCCTTTTACTCGTGTGATTGCTTCCATGATGGGGTAAATGATTCTCTACCACCTCTCTGTGTGGCACAACGACCTCGAGAAGGCCCCCGACCTCTCGCAACCAATGTTTCACGGGCTTGTTTCGTACGTTGTTTCGAAACGTGTATGAAACGACTGGTTAAGGTTCGAAACGGGAATTTTTTTTAGGTTTTTATTTTTTTTTTGAAAATGTGTTTTTGAGGGTTTTTGTTTACACATGTCGTAGAAAGTCTAGTAACAAGTAGATACATCCAATTTCATGAGAATGCTCTAGAGAATGCAATTTCAAGAGGAGAAGCTGTGTATGGTGACTATGGTCACTTTCCTCAGTCAATTATTGATATTGTCAGATCAATTGATGAAATCTAAGGCAAAGAGGCAAAGTTACATGCATACATTCATAAGCAAAGTAGTTTCACACGTGTGGAAACATGTGCTACTGAAAACTAAGTCCGAACAAGCTCCTCTCCTCGAGTAGAGAGAGAAACCACCACTTTTGGTGAAGGGTAGAGAGAGAAATACACTCAAAATTGATGAACCTCCAAATTGACTCAAAAACTCACATTGGATTATGATTGGTAATGAAAGTGCATATAGAACTCATGGAGATCCATGCCTCACTCTTATTGGATGAGTGATTCATCATCTCTAACTTTTGATTGGACCCTTCCAACAAATCTCTCACTTATGATTGGACCCTTTGAATTTTGCCAACACTTTGACTTCATCACTTATCAAACTACATCTACACGTGTGTCACAAGCCTAACTACCTCGAGTTTGCATCACAATCTACTTTTGGCCAAATTGAGGCTTTACATGTGGATTTGACCATTTTGACCTCTATGCCAATTTTGGCCCTATCAAGGTTCTATACCAAGATGCTTGATACAAAATCTTTATGATACCCCTAAAGTCAACGTGACTAAACTATTTTTACTTATTCTACATGTGGGAACATGCTCCACACATGTGATATTTTCTCACAAACTAGAAACACAAAAATATCCAAGATAGATTTTGACAAATTTTCACACTCCTCAAAAACTAGCTTGGTAGGATACTAGATCAGTCAAGGAGTTTGTGAAACTTTTTGAGTGGATCCTTTGGTTTGCATATGAAGTGAAGATCAGCCAAGGGATCCATCATAGCAGGACCCTCACCATATCCATGATAAGATTTCTTTGGTAGAAATCATTTGCCAACATTTTTGAAGAGCATTCCACCAATTTGCCACTATATTTAAGTGCTTCCTCCATGCTTGATGATGATCTTTGATTTGGAAAATCCATTTGCATGAAGATTGCTGCACCATGATGAAAAATTAGAGGCCTCCATGCCTCATAAAGATCACAAAGATCATAGAGATCAAGATCATAAGATGAGCAATAGTGTTGATTATCAAGATTAAGCATACTAGCTTGACTAGTCCACATACTATGAACTTTATCCATGATGGATCTAATCTTGAAATCAAGTACAATATTGATCTTCTTGAGGCTGAACACTTGCTCAAGGATGTAAGTGTCCTTCAAGGATGATTCACTTAATCTCAAGAGAAGTTTACAAAATGCCTCAAACCATATAAAAACATGATTTTTCAAACTATGAGTATCAAACTTATTCATGCTCTTACAAGATCCAAGAGCATACTTTTGATGACACAATATCTTGCTTTCAAAATGTTTTGGAAACAAATCTAAGCCATCAATGACAAGAAATATGTCCATACAATAGGCATCATCCAAAACTAGAATTGCCTTACTTGAACTTTGAGATGTAAAAATCTCAAAAAAGCAAGATGGTACATCAAATAATGGAAGAGAAGCATAAGTGAGGATGTTGGAGTGGATACCACCTGAAACTTGCCTCTCTTTACCATGAAAAATGAGCTATAAAGACTCGGCCATCCATCTTGAAGATCCCCTTGAATCCATGTATTGAGGATACTCCTCCTCAAACCTCGACCCCATCACATCTGGATAGTCTTCAATAGATATGATTTGAGATGCATCGTGAGATGCCTTGATCTCAGCCCCTTCCAAGGTTGAATGTTGATCTTCATAAAGTATAACATCTTTACTCTCAATCACTTTTGCAATAGAGTATAAAGGCTTTATAGGCCTCCTTGGTGGATAAGCATCCAGCCATGATCCATGAGCTTGGATCATCGATCCTCCTTGTTTCCAAGGGAACATGTGCAAAGCATAAACTTCCAAGGACACTAAGGTGTTCAACCTTAGGCTTCTTTTTGAATAATACTTCATATGGTGTATTTTCTCCAAGAGCTCCATCACTCCTCAAAGCTTTGATCTTCAATGAGAATTTCATCTCAACATATGCTTTGAATAATAGGAAATAATCATGCACCATAAATCTTGAAGAGAAAAGATATAAACATGTGCATCTTGTGTGATCATCCTCCTTTGAAAGCTTGGATTCGTAAGCAACATCAAGAGATTTTGCACTCTCTCTTGGATCCAATTTGTAGATGCCTTCATATCTGGATCCATGAGCAAGGATCTTCTCATTCTTCTTGATCACACAATTGTCAATATGGAAATTGACATCAAGACCACCATCAAGTAATTGGCCAACACTTATAAGATCCTTTATAATCTTGGGAACAAAAAGAACCTTTTGAAGAGAGAGAACTTTTGATGATGCAAGCTTCAAGGGAATAGTCCTTACTCCTTCAATTTTGCACTCTTGACCACTTGCAATATATATGGATTTCTTCATTCCTTCATAAGGCATAATAGATGAGAAGGTATCCTTGGAGCTACACATATGAGATGATGCTCCACTATCAATATACCAAGAATCATCTTTCTTGAAGGTGGAAGAGGAGAAGCTTGATGCCATAAGTGAGCATTCTCCATCACTTGTAATAAAGTCTTCTTTCTCATGAGAGATGTTGGCTTGCTTGAAGTGGTTCTTCTTCTTGAAGCAATTGGTGGCATAGTGGCCTTTCTTGCTCCAAAAGAAGCACTTAACATCTTTTTTCTTCTTCTTTGATGCCTTGATTCTTCAGCTATTAGCACTCCTTGCAAAGCCTCCAAGGTTGGTAGCTCCTCCTTGATAGCATAGGATTGGACAAGATTCTCATATTCATCTTTCAAGCCATTGAGTATGACTTGGACTAGCTCACTTTGTTTGATGGAATCTCCAATACAAGCAAGCTCCCTATGAATGTCTTTCACTCTCAAAACATTATTAGTGGCACTCTCATCACTCTAAGCATTCCTGTAGGCATGAGGAAACACAGTGTAGCACTTCACTTCCCTTCAATCTGACACCTACAACTAGTTCTATACAATTTTCGAAATTGACATGTGTAGGCAAGAAAAACCTGAAATCGTAGATTTCTTGCTCCACGCGCGATACTTGTAGCACGTTGGATCGTCGCAATCGGATGTGAATAAAAAAATTTGCCACTCCTTTTCTCCTACAACAACCGCGACCTACTGCCAATTTTTTTTTCGAATTTTATGCAAATTTTTTTGGCATTTTGGACAGCGTTCCGGAACGTGCGCCCCCCCGGAACACGAATCGCGGCAACAATGGTTCGAGTATATGGAAAAGTTCAGTTTAATGCCGTTATGCATCTATATGTATGATTTTTGCGTATCTATGGATTCAACCCGGTTATGGGATAACTTGTTCATGGAATTGTATGTTTTCAAACTTTTTCCTACAGTAATTCACTTTGGAGAAAACACAACGTTTACTGTATGTCTATGATTCTCTTTTGTACCTTAGCAGAGTGAAATTTTCTGGGGACCGAAAATTCTAAGGGTGGAAGTAGAGTGGACATCAGGGGTACTAAATGTTCTATGAAATTGTATCTTGCAATTAGGATTTTTTGGAAATCCTTGTGAATGATTACATAGTACCGGTTGCGAATCTTTAAATTGGAATTTATTTAGTGGAATTCATAAAAAATATCTTCGCGATGAGATTAACCACAATTTTAGGGATGCAGATTGTGTTGAGGAAAGTAGAGATCCAACACATGGATCACAGTGGACTTGTTAGTCTTAGACAAAAGCTTGTCCCTAAAGTTAATACTCTCAGATCTGGAGGGATTCAATTTGAAATCATTATTACATGTATAAGTAGTACAGAGAAAGATCAAAAGTTACTAATCCCAGTTTTGTTTGGGATTCTAATAAAGTATTAATGTAGTATTGCTATCTTTGGGTGCAATAATGTTATCATTCAGTTTTTTATGATAGATTATGTTGATGTTACCGAGGGATAAACGATAAAATTTCAAAGACAATCCTCCATTTCACGAAACATTTTTATAGTGCAATCTCAACTGTTCAAGTGAAAAATCAACCATGTGTTGGACTATCAAACATTTTCCAAATTAACAATTTACTTAAGTTTTGTGTGTGCATGCTTACACTTCTTGTATTCCCTGCTTTGCAAGTCATGCTTGTAGAGGCATTCGAGTTCAATATATCTTTAAAATTTCAGCTATTTCCGATTTCTACTAAAAGCAAGGCAGTTTTTCTTCCCTTCTACATGACCACCTTAGTACCACCTGGTAACTTTAGGAATTCTTCCTATGTTTTTGTGTACCCATATTTCTTAGAATGTATGGTGCATTTATTGAATGTATGTTGCATTTATTGAATGTCTTGTGCAACACCCCAGAAGGATTTTCCTTTTGAAAGAAATGCTTTTGATGTAGAAGTTAGTGCTTTTGAGCTAATGGTCTTTTTCTTGCCATGTGTTTTATAGACATTTTAGTTATATAGAAAGTTAGAAACATAATTGTATATAAATCACTAATAAACGCTTTTGCTCACCTAGTCAGACATTTGAAGTGACTGATTCAGGTCAAGGTGTTATTCTATACGTCAAACGTTTGTTGTTCTTTGTTTGTAGCAAACACTATCTTAAAAGTGGATGATGATATGATAGGGATACCACGGGGACACATCCAAGACTTTTCTCTGTGGAAATGTTGATGATGAAGCAAAGCAGTTGGTAGAGGTGAGAGTGGTTGTATGTGTGGTCGGTTCAGTTAGTCTCTTTTATTTGTCATTATCAATCTCTTTTTGTGGCAACAACCTTAGTAACTACGCAACTTTGAAAACCACCCTAATCGTGAAAATTTGGTGTGAGAGGTTGCATATTCTATGTTTTACTAGTGGGTTACATGAACCTCTGTGCATATTTTTATGACTACAGTCTGAGTTACTTCCAGGTTACTCGTGAATGCTTGGAAAAGGCCATTGCAATCTGTGGACCTGGAGTCGAATACAATAAGATCGGAAAAGCCATCGAGTAAGTAATTTTTGTCCAGAGGCTTTAAGCATTTCACATGTAAGTCAAAGTTTCAAAAGGAGGGTAATAATCCCCAATAGAGATGCCTGTTTTGAGACAAAACGTGTTTCGGAATGATATTCTGAACGTTTTTGAGACGCATTTTTTCCCCCAAAATAAGTAAATTGTAAATTTTCTTTAAATTAGTTTATATTACGGAATAGCATTGGGCTGCTTAAATAGATGTTAAGACATAAAAAAGCCGATTCATAAATTGCATTTGAAGGGATGCAATCATTGTAGCTTTCAAAAGAAAAGTGATTGAAACATCATTAGAACACCGACTTTTTCCAAAGAAAACTAACATATTCACCTCCCCGAATTATGTTCTCACGCCCTCATCCAAGTTTTTCAAATAAATGTGAGCAGAAAGAGGGTAAATTGAGCTACTTAAAAGAGGGATTATGATTAAAAAGACTAGGTTTTTGAATGATGTGCTAGTCAAAGCAAACTCTCACCAAAACACATTTTAGAAGCAGTGTTGAACGAATTGGAACGAGGTAGAAGATTTTGTAAGTGTAAAACGCCTTACGTCCATTCAGGAAAAATGAATTTCAATAGAATTACATGAAAGTATAGGGACAATCTACTTCAAAAGATGTTACTTCACATTTATTTGGGAAGAGCCTTTCTTTTGAAGGTAAAAAGTTACCAAAATAAATAGTTTTTTTTACGTTTTGCACGTACAGAACTCATTTAGTACCATATGTGTTGTTTTGCCGGGTTCATGTGTGGGATCATTCTATTGAAGTATTGCCAGGTAGGTGTACAAATTTGTACAGAGGCTGCAGACAGTACTTTTCTTGTTTGAGTAGACATCAGACAATTTTGTTGCAGAGTTTGTTGAAGAGTTTTTTTGAATTTTTTCGACTATTGCAGACCCATACTGTACCTGTTGCTGACTGTACCCAAATATCTGTACAGAGACTGTAGAAGTGATAAGTAACCCAAGACAAGATTCCTATTGTGATGAAACCATAGCCAAACACATGAGAGAGAACACAAGTGATGGAAACTGCAACTATGTCCCATGATCCATTGCAAATGAGATAGGGCACACTACATACTTATAGACGTTGGCTATGCCGAAAAGCAAAAACAAAAGCAAAAGCAGCCTAAAAGCAATTGCCTAATTAATGTCTCTATAAATGGTAAAAGCACCAACACCTATCTATAGCAAAACTTGTGCTCCAAAACAAGCACTAGAATCTCAACCTTGAGACTAGCTAAATTCTAACTTAACTTTACTAAATATAGGTAAGGGCCCTTAGAATTAGCACGCAGGCATGGCTCAATAATCCTAATTAACCTAGATGACAACATTAGGGGTAATAATGTAAACATTAACTCTAACAAGGCTATGTTGGAGGTTCAGACATGCATTAGAGAGGCAGAGCTGATGCTTTATTAATGTTTTGGGTGTGAAAAGTACTAATAGTACTTATCACAGTCCGTAGAGCTAGTATTGTAGACTGTACAGACCATATAGAGGGCCGTACAGTATTGTCTTTTCATTGCATATTAGTTTCAAACAATCATTAGTAATTCTTGATCAAGTTTATTTTTGCCTAAATCAAGAAGTTTATTATTTTTAGTAACTGCAATAAATTCCATATAGAACATGAGTACAATACTTGCTAAATTTGTTTATTGTTTATTTTTAGAATTTGGCAAAATCTCAAGAGCTATCAAGTAGTTGATATTGCACTTAAACTTTTTTGCTAAAATTAAAGGGCTACAATACCATCATAGAACCCACGGTTCCCAGAACCGTGGGTCCTGGGAACCGTGGAAGGAACCGTACCACGGTTCCTTGAACCGTAGTACGGTTCCTCTATTTAATTAAATAAATAAATAATTAATTAATTACCAAACTCACAGATTTCACATGATGTACAGATGATTTGACAGATGTGAAATCATCTGAAATCATCACTGATTCGATAGATTTCACAAATTTCACATCATGTACAGATGATTTGACAGATGATACAGATGATTTCACAGATGATGCAGATGATTTGAGTCATTTGACAGATGATACAGATGATTTCACAGATGATACAGATGATTGACAGATTTCACAGAATTCACAGATTTCACAGATTTTGTTGGCCCTTTTTTTGCATATTTTTGGGTTATTTTTGCGGGGGGGGGGGGGGGGGAACTAAAAAAAATAATAATTAACTGATTAATTAATTAATCAGTACGGTTCACCATGGTTCTGGGCAAAATTTTTTAAGAACCGTACGGTTCTCAGAACCGTGGTGAACCGATAATGGTTCATTAATTCTGTAAATACTATTAATTTTTGGATGAGCAAGAATTGTGAGAAATTTGGGCCACAATATATTTACATATTTTGTAGGAAATCTTGGGCTACTCTTCCTCAAAAATATTTTTGGGAACAATTTTTGATTCAGTTTTAAGTGCAAATATCCATTGGCAATTTGGCTAAATTTTGAGCCTCAAAATAAACACCAAATTTAGAGGGCATTTTTCCAAAATTTTTGGACTACATAATTTACAAGAATTCATGATAATGATATTTTTTGGTCATTTTGGTCCATTTGTAAGCACAAATAATAAATAGTACTAAGGAAGCGGATGGCGGACGCGGACGCGCTAGGCGTGCGTCCGCGTCCAATTTTTTTCAAATATTTTTTTTTTCAAAAAAAAAAAAAAATACAGGCACCTGCCTACATTGCCCCCCATCCCAAAAGCAAAATAAAAACAAATGGCCCCTGTTTTTCCCCCGGAATTAATTATCAGAGGGTGCCTGTCACCCACCTGCCCCCTCCTGTTAAAAAATAGGAAAAGAGTGCCGAAAAAATTTCCAAAAACATTTGCAAAATTATCTGCAACAGACCTAACCACCGGGCCATGCCTCTCATAACCTTAGTATTACTAAACAACCATGGCCAGTGAGCAGTTCATAAATTGTTACGAACCTTCATTGGGAAATAAGCTCCAAAAAAGCGGCAAAGAAAGATCTGAGAGTGGTTTCGAGTGAAGGTTTGTATGGCAAACATATTACTGCCCCAAGGTTTAGAAGTGAATGCTCGCCAGAGGATTGGGGAAAGGTGAACGCTCACTAGAAGAGTGACAAGCTCTCAGGAGCAGAAGTCTTTGGGGGAAATTAGGGCTCAAGTGACAAGCTATACACTACTGTGACTCGGTTTAGGGGATCGGTTTCTTCCCGGATGAACTTCAACAGCTTACTAATTAGTTATGGCACTACTCCAACTCGCTACAATACGATGTCGAAATTTACAGTACCTGCTCCACAAACCCCCGCGCCTGTATTCCTGGACCATTAATACATTCTACGCAGGTTTAAGTGTATGCTGCACAAGTGCAGCTTTGATGTTGAATCTGCACATACCTGTGGTGCAATGCCTACGACACAATGAGGACGTGGATGGGGTTAATGATGTTTATGGATGATGATTATGCTTGTGGCTTGTTTTGATGGTTATGGCTGTGGGGTTGTGGGTTTAGGGTGATTTGTTAGGGTTTGGGGTGTTGTGTTAATTGTGCCATTTGTTGGGGTGTCGGGTTTAGGGTCTTATGTTAAATGGTTGAACATGATGCATATGTTTTGAATGAGATGCAGATGTGCTGGTCTCTCTCCTCTCTCTCTCTCTCTCTCTCATCTTGCACGGAGCAAACCATTGTTGACTAACCATTCAAACTTCACAGAGCTAACCATTTGTAAGCAACCACGATAAATTAGCCATGACACAAATAGACTGTAAAAAAAAATATACATCTCATCTGATGCCACTGTACATGATGCTAAAATGTATATCAATATCTACAAGTCTGCGCTAAACAAATCATCCCTTTGCGTGCCAAATGCATCTGTAGGGGTGTCAAACACAAAGTCTGGCTCGGAGTTTGGAGGCATCTGGGACTCCTCTAGGTCTGGGCCAACGCCTGCCAAGAGTCGACTAGAAAAATCATCAGTGCGTCCCCTTTTGGCTGGCCTGCCTCTGGGTCTGCCGGAAGGAACCCTCTGTGGTACACTCCTGCCTGGGGGTCTCCCTCTGCCACGGGGGGGTCTCTGGGAGGAACTGCCTGCCTGTGATGCTCTGAGTCGTCTCTGTGCTATATGTCTTTGGGCAGCAGCCTCTGTCTCCCTCGCAAACTCTGACCAGCCATCATCTGAAAGGGGGCGTGATGCGGGGGTACTCGGTGGGGCACGTGGACCATCCCCTGCTAGGTCGACCGTCTCGTCTGAATCATATGTGGGCTCATCATCAGAGGAGGGCAATGGAACGTCAGCAAGGAGGGTGGCGGTCTCATCGGCATCGGCATCGGCATCGGCATCATCCTTGGGATCACCCCGCAGAGCACGCCGAACAGCATCGTCCGGATCAACCTCTAGCTCGTGATCTGCCGCTGCAACCAGGCACTCATCGGGATTGACCTGCACAAGTCAATCATTCGTGAGAATAGCCGAAGCAACCGTGAGGGCATTAAACTGAATGTCTCAAACCAATACGAAAGCAAAACGACAGAGCAACGAAATATACCTGCAGCAGTAGGGCGTGTGCGCCTCCTGCCCTCATGCTCTCCGTGATGCGTCGAACCACTCTGGTGTTGGTGTTGCAGTACACCAGGTCATTGCACCGCTCCGTCGTCAGACGGTTCCGCCTGTTCGTGTAAACAAGGCTGAACGCTGACCAGTTCCGCTCGCACACGCAAGCAGAACAGTCCTGCATTAATTGGCAACAGCTCGAGTGAGTACCGACCTTGTAGAGAAAATGTGAAAACTGGTTGGATGAATGAGACAAGACAACGTACCTGTGAAAGGACTCGGAGCGCGAGCGTCCTCAGGTCTGGCTGTCCGGCGCCGTAGCTCTCCCACCATGATACAGGCAAGAGCCTGTTCTCTCGAACACGTGCAAGGTCCTCGCCGAACAGCCCCAGAGAGTGCCTGCAGTTGAGCAACGATATGCTTGAGTACACTTGAGCCCGTGCAGGGAAATTGAACGAACGACAGCGTGCGATAGATCAAGAGTTTACCTGTAACCGAGCCTCTGCACCTCGAGCTTGCTGCGGAACCCAGTGTCGTTGCTGAGGAGGCGGATGTATGCGAACCAGTCCGCACGCAGCTCTGCATCGTCGTACAGCCTCTCGCTCTGAAACAGCGGATGCAGTATGTGGGCCACACTGTGAATGGGCCGGTGAAACTTATCCCATCGCCGCTGCCACAAGCGCCTGACAGGCTCCAACCTGTGGACCAAACCACGTGGAGGCAACAGTTACATACCATCGTGTTGCGGCAGCAAGACAAAACAGAGTGCGAAATGGAAGTAAGGATGGTGAGACGGAAAAAAGTTATGCCTGGCAGGGTCCAGCTCAAAACGCTGGAGAGACTCACCTATGCGGTCCATGAACTCGTAAATGAGGCCCATCGTGCACCCCTCGCGATCAACGAGTCTTAGAACAAAGTAGATGGGGCGCATGACGTCCATGAGCTGCTGCATATTCACCCAGAAAGGCTCCTGGAGGATCTCGTGGAAGGCCAAGCCCTCTGGGGTCGTGGACAGGTCCATGGCGGTGAACTCTGCCGAAGTGGCCATGTGCCGCAATTCACCCTTGAGCTTGTGTAGCCGCTCAAGCATGATGAACTGGTAGGCGAAGCGGGTGCGAGCGGGCTTCTTCAAGTCGAGCCTGCATTGACAAACGGAATGAGAGGCACACATGAAACGAGCAAAAGACAAAGAGCATCTTGAACGAGCCAAAAAGTAAGTGGCAGGTTACCTGCTGAATGTGCGGAAAAGTGCCGTCATGTGGCACTTGCGTGTGACGAAGTCCACGACCGCAAGTGCCCTTGTGAGAATGTCACTGACCCAAGGCAGGCGCCCGATGGAATGCAGGAGGAGGTCCAGTGAGTGTGCGGCGCATGGAGTCCAGACAATGGAGGGGTAGTCTGCCATAAGAAGCTCCCCCATGCCGCGGCAGTTGGACGCATTGTCCGTCACAACCTTTTGTGATACGTTCACACGATCAGTTCACAGCTCGAGAAACACATTGCAGTCAATCGAAAACTACGCAGAACTATTGTATCAAAATCAAGCAACAAATGAGCAAGCAACTAATGAAAGAATATTATATCTGGACAACGCGCTGTGGCCCGACCTCCTCTATCGCCGTGCGAATGATGCCGTACATGTACTCGGCCGAATGCACTCTCCCTGCCTCGGAGGCGTCGATGCTGCGCAAGAACATGGAACCGTAACAACTGGAAACAATCACGTTGATGAGTGGACGTCTACGACGATCAGTCCACCCATCAGCCATGATGGAACAGCCGTATCTATCCCAAGCCTCGTGCAGTGCGGCCAGTCTCTCTCTGACTGATGCAACTCGGTCCTGGAGCAAAGGGCCTCGTAGTGCGTCGGCTGTGGGTGGTGTGTAGCCGGGCCCGCAGACTGCAACTTTCGAGACAGTCTCTCGAAAGATGCAGGATGATGCCATGATAAAGGGGAGGTTCAGGTCATAGAACATCTGTGCTATGGTCCTGGTGGCCTCTCTGTGCTGCCCCTCTCTGAAAGATCCCGGCATGGACATCTGTCTGGTGCCTCGGGATGTGGATGGCTGGGAGGATGCGGATGGACGATGCGGATGTGGAGGTGGTGGCATAGGTGCAGGTGGGGAAGCGGAGGATGTGGACAGGCCGTGCAGATCTGACGGTGATGGCAGAGGCGTAGGTGCAGCAGTGGAGGCCGTGGATCCATGGGGAGTACTGGCGGAGGCGGAGGCGGTGGCGGGGGCGGGGGCGGGTGCGGATGCAGCGGCGGTGGTGGGTGCAGATGCGACGGTGGGGGCGGTGGCGCTGGGTGTACCAGTGGGAGGGTCGGTGGCAGTGGGTGCACCAGTAGAAATAGAGTCCGTGGCATCTGTGGACAGCTTGCCGGGCTCAGCAGCTGTCTCAGAATATGTCTCCATAATGCGAGCCCTCTCTGCAGCGGGGATGACCATACAAATGCCGATCCCGAGCGTCCCCCCGTGGGTCGGACTCGCAACCCCCCCAGATGTGCTCGAACCCGAGAGGCGTTCTCTGTGAACTGCTTTCGACAAAAAGGGCAACGCCACTTTTTGTCGGGCATGACCTCCACCTCATCCCAAATGGGACGAGCAGCCATCTCTCTCTCTCTCTCTCTCTCTCTCTCTCTCACACGCACACACACAGAAGCACGGAAAATCCAAGCTCTCTCCCGCCCTAAACCCTAAACCCCAAACCCAAGCACCCTTGAACCTAAATCCTAAACTCACACACACACATTGTGCACACACACAAATCCTCTCTCTCTACGTTCCTCACACTCTCTGTCTCTTCCTCTCTCTCTCTCACACACAGATCACCACACACACACAACTGAATGCACACAAATCAACACACAATTTTCACACACACAATTTTCTCACACACACACACAAACACCATCTTTCTCTCTCTCTCTCTATCACTCTATGCTCTCCCACACTCTCCCTCTTCCGCCCTTTGCCTGCTCTCGGGTTCTGCGGACAGTCCGCAGGGCCGGGGGGGTTTTTTTTTTTTAAAAAAAAAAAATGCGTCCGAGGCCCCAAACGCGTCCAGCCTTTAAAAAAAAAGAAAAAAAAAAAGGATGCGTCCGACCCTGCGTCCGGGGGTCGGACGCGGACACGGATGCGGGCACTTTGGCCTGGACCCTCATGTCTGAAATAGTACCACAATCTTTTGGGTGAACTTTGGTACCATCATTTATTTAAGATAAATTATTCTAATGATCACAACCATATTTGTTTGATGGGGACAGTTTCCATATGTGGAAATTCAAACTCAGGTGGGTCCTTTTGGCCAAAGATCTATGGGAATAGTTATTGGGGCTCAGGTAAGGCCAAAAGTAGATCTACCTATTGTTGCCAGATGGAGGCAGAAGGATGGAAAAGCTCTTGCCACTAGTGCATTGAGCCTTAGAAATTCTCAGATTTCTCACATTAGCACAAGAAGTAGCTCTATGGAAGCTTGGGACATGTTGACAGGACCTTTCAAAGTCAAAGATGTAAATTCAAGGCTGCTGCTGAGGAAGAGATTGTTTTCTTTCAGAATGAATGGTTCAGAGCCAATGACTGTTAATGTGAATAGTTTCATGTCATTATTGGAGCAAATGGCATCTATTGGCTATCTTGTGGATGATTCCGATGCAGTCATGACTTTGTTATCACGTCTACGAACAGTTTTTGAGAGCTGAAAGTTGACATTACAGAGAGTCATATCCATGTTACACGAGAGGAAATCAGGAGAAATTCCTCTAACTTTGATGGGATTATCGCACTGTTTTTAAGAAAAAATAAACAGAAGAGTAGCAAGGTCAAGCAAAATCTAACTGCTATCAGTCCACAGTTGAAAACAAATCAGAAGAGTCAACAATCTCATGACAAAGCTTCGTCTTCGAAATCCAATATTATATGCTATTATTGTAAGAAAAAAGGGCACATGATTAAGGATTGTAGAAAGCTACAAGCCAAGAAGAAGAGTCAACAAGAAGTTAATAGTGCTGAAGTTGATCCAGGGGAATTCATGGACTACCACGGAGAAGCCGCTCAGTGAACGTCAAAAGTCGTTTTTCCCTTTCAGGGAACGGGTAGTTGGTAGTGTGCGGCGGAAAGCAGTTTACTTTTTGAAGCGATCTTGGCTTTCAATTAGCTACCTAAGCAACAAGAGGGCCTGGTAAGAAAAAAATAGCAGCTCATCATCTTGAGTTTCTGACATCGCCATTGTGATCAAAACACTCTTTTTATCCCACGAGTGCGATTTTAAGTCATTTGGAGATGGCAAAACTTGAATGAGTCAGTTTTGGGCAAGGCTAGCAAATTTGGATGCTGTTCCAACTATAGCATATGGGAATTGAAGATGAAGAGTATCCCTATGGAGAAGGAGCTCTGGGATATCGTGACAGGGGTGGAATTGAGGCCAAATACAACTTTTGTTGATATGCGAGCCTATGACAAGAGGGTGCAAAGGGCATTATCCTTGATCAATTTGTTGGTGGAAGACCATGTGATCATGCATATCCGTGATGCAGTTACTACGAGAGACACTTGGGTAGCATTGAGAGCCTAGTATCAAACCGCGAACCCATCTCGTGTGATGTTTTTGAAGACAAAGTTGAATACCATATGAATGGAACAGTGAGATTGTGGGATCTTTCTTCACCAAGATCAAGGAATTGCAGGATCAGTTGATTGCCATTGGTGAACCCATCAGGGATGTGGAGCTAGTCCATACGGCCATGAGTGGTGTATCTGAAGGGCTACAAATGTTCGTGAGTGGCATTGCATCGAGTGAGAGATTACCCACCTTTGAAGATGCATGGGATCTTACTATAGGAAGAACAGAGGCATGTGGTAAAATTGTGGTAAGCCACACCAAAAGATCGGGCATTACAAGCCAAGGACAAGCCAGGGAAAGGGAATTCCCAAGAAGGGCAAAGATGACGAGGATCAGGGAGAGTCATCTTCAAAGCCAAAGAAGAAAAAGGGCAAATGCTATTATTGTCACAAGCAAGGCCCTTGGGCTAGAGAATGCTATAAGAAGAAAGTAGATATCAAGCAAGGGAAAGTGAAGCAACAAGGCAACTTAGCCAAAGAAGATGCGGAGGAGGATGAGACCAATGTGTTCTCATCGACATTGGCATCGTAGAGTGATGACGGTGCGAGATGGTTCATTGACTCGGGTGCAATTAGGCACATGAACGGAAAGAGAGATTTGTTTGAAAGCTTTTCATCAATCAATGATGGAAAAAAGGTCACACAAGCCAATGGACAAGAATGCCAAATACAAGGAGTGGGCAATGTACTAGTGTAGTTTCCAAATGGAAAGGTAAAAAACATCTTTAATGTACTTTACGTGCCAAGGCTAAAGAAAAGCTTACTTTCAGTTGGGGTCATGGCAAATCAATGTTTGAAGGTTGAGTTTGTCAAGGATGGATGCTTGATGAAAGACATGGATCATGACTACAAGGTAGTTGCGACAAGGTATCGCGACAACAATTGTGATCTTTACAAGTTGGATGTAGCCAAACTTGGTGAGTATGGTTTAGCATCATCAATTGCATCTCAATCTAAATTGTGGCATCACAGGATGGGCCATTTGAATTATGGTAGCTTGCGTTTGATGGACAACTTGAAGATGGTGAGTTGATTACCAGCTTTACAGGATGAGCAACATTCAATTTGTGAAGGTTGCGTGATGGGAAAACACCACAGGGAGAAATTCAAAAAGGGTGGAGCAGCTAGGGCTAAGAAGTTACTTGAATTGGGTCGTAGTGACCTGCGTGGCCCAATGAAGACCATGTCATTGAGTGGAGCTTATTTTATGACCTTCATAGAAGATTACTTCAGAAGGACGTCGATCTACTTCTTGAAAAGTAAATTGGATGCATTTGCTTGCTTCAAGAAATTCAAGGCTTTGGTGGAGAACCAAATGGATGCACGAATCAAAGTGCTAAGGTTAGATAGAGGAGGCGAATACATATCAGGGGAATTTGAAGCCCTTTGCAAGGAAATAAAGGCAGTTTACTCAAGCTCATACGCAGCATGGCAATGGAGTAGTGGAAAGAAAGAATTGCACCATTGTGGAAAGCACACGATCAATGATGAAGCAAATGCGTTTAGCAAATTTCTATTGGTTGGAGGCTTGTAACACTGCAACCTTCTTGCAAAATAGGAGTCCCACTATCGCGGTTCCCAATGTGACTCCCGAAGAGGCATTCACACTTCACCTTTGACAAATGTATCTCCTTTTTGATATTTTCAATGGATGTATCCAACTGTAGGAGTTGCGAGTGCATCGATTGGATCATTGCGTGATGGGAGTCCATCTCCTTCCGATGAGAAGCAAGGAGTTGGAAAATCTTTTTGTTATCCCATGGAGAGAATTGATCAGGTCGAAAAGTGTTGGAGATGTCAAATCGCGTAGATAAGGGGTGATTGGAAGAGCAATAATAGGACTGTTCTCTAGAATCTGATCAAATAGGAAGCGCAAAAATAGGATTAATTTATTGTGCCCAGCAGTTGCTCCTTAGAACTACTCCTTGTGTTAGGGGTGGTATTGGAACTTAAGACCTTTGGGATACAACACATACTTCATAACCACTAACCTTAAAACCATGCTTATTATCCAGTTTGGTGCTTAACTGCTTCCAAGGCGTTTGGCACATAATTGTTTTTGTACACAAACCACAACAATATAGTTCGAATCCAGCATAGAACATTGTTTCAGCTTATCTACCTTGAAATGGACCATACTGTACCTGGAACTATTGGCAACCTTCATAAATGCATTGTTCTTGTCAAGAGCTTCAATCTGATACCCATATTGCCCACCCAAAAAAAAAAAATGATTCTCAAAAAACCTATGCGAAACCACGAATCGCGGTTCGAACCGCGATTCAAACCACAATTTGCGGTTCTATGCTGCAAGTTGCAACTATGATATACATATACTTATATATAAAATGCAAAAGTCTATATGTATTGTATTTTACGATGGAAAATTTTGTTTTGTAGATGCTGACCTTAATTGTCTACCAATCAAAGTTTTTCTATTGCAACTTTTGCAGGGCTCATGCAGACAAGTACAAGTATGGCGTGGTGCAAAAGTTCATTGGTCATGGGGTTGGAAAAATATTCCATTCTGCTCCCACTATATTTCATTTTCGTAAGTCCATTTCTTTTCTTTTATGAAACAATAAGATGACATTCTTATGAAAAAGTTGACTTCTCGGTTTTCAAGCCCCATCATATGATGCAATACATAAAACGATCAAGATAGGTTTTCCTTTTAGCCATGAAATGTTTTGGAATCAATATTGTGTGATGATACCCGTTCCTAGGGATTATTTCTAAAATTTTCAAAGTGCTCTCTCCCCATGTGTTTGCTCTCTTTCCTAAGCTGAAACGTGATGATCTGGCAACCTGCTGAATCTTGATCTGAAATTGTTCATTGGCAACCTGCTGATCTGGATTTGTTCATTGGCATCTGAAATCCATTGATCGAGTTGATCATTGATCTGAAATTGTTGCATTCGCATCTGGCAGCCGGAACCATTCTAGCATTCTCATTTGAAGACTGGCAACCGGAATCATTCCTTAGGTTCCTCAGGAATGGGACGGAACTGCTCCTAGAAACGGTTTCGTTCCGTTCTGTGGAACTATGGTGATGGAATACTTTGCGTTTATCATTTGCTATCTTCACAATAACATTGATCTTAGGGTTTGTTGATGTCACTAAACGACGTAAGAATTGTTTCTTTTAGTGTCACTGTGAAACACATTAATAAACATCGTTAAAAATTCAAATAATGCTGCTTTGCAATATTGATGCTTTAACGTCACCGCACGACGCTTTATCTGTTGTCTGGTTTCAGTGGCTTCTACAGAAGCTTAGCGACGAAAAAATGTTGCTAATTTTCTGACAATCTGAATCTTTTTGACATTTTTCTTTTCTGGATACGTACCAGCCCAGCAATAAACTAATGAGGAAAAGATAGAATGATAGAAACTTGGTTAACAGGAACCTTACTATGAAGAAAATGATAGAATAATTTCTGTTGATGGGGGTTGTAATTTATCATTGCTAAGGCACATTGTCATTTTTTATTTCCTTATTGTTGGCTTTGGCACTTTTATGACAAACAAGGTTGCAACATACTTTGAGGAAGTTTTCTACAACAGTAGGCACGTAATTCTGAACAAATGAGCTTTTGTTCCAACTCGTAGCTATATGCTGGCTTTGCAGGAAATGATGCACCTGGTCATATGCAAGTCGGAGAGACATTTACAATTGGTTAGTTCCTCTGCCCATGCTTCATGGTGAAGCTATTGTTGTCTCATTAAAGAAAAATAATTTACTCCTGCAACAATGACTTTGGACAAACAGTGGTTAAAATCATCAGGCTAAACTAACACTGCTTAACTGAATATTTTTGCCTGTTCTATTTTACGGCAAAAGAAGACTTCATATCTAGCTAGATGCACCAAGAGGATGGGTTATTTGCTGCCTATTGAACTGTTGAATATTGTGTTTCATGATTTGAGATGCAAAATGTCCTTCATTTTTATCCAGAAAAGGCAGCCGTGTGAAATCATTAAAAGATATGTATTTTTTTATGCTCTATCATAGATGGGGGAACTGACCATAAGCACTGCAAAGTTGTCTAGATTGATTTCGCTGGCAGCTACAATTTCATGTTTAAATTGGGCGTCATCTGCCAAAAGAGAAATTTCTTTGAAGCTGCACTGCACAAAAAAAGATGCATCATGCATGTTATATTAGTGTCTGTGGTCATGCTATCTAGAACACAGTTAGGAATTTGGGCAGTTTAAAGTCTTTTATGCTATTTAATATGTTTGACACAACGCTCCTATATCTTCCATCTGTCTCACCAACTATAAATACCTTGGACTCTCTTTGAAAAAGCTGACAATTCTTTCTTGGCTTTGGCATTGCTCCTGATCTTATGACCTATTCTCATCTTTATTGTAAAGCCAATGTGTTGGGGAGACTTTTAGAAAGTAGGCTTGAAGGTGTTATCTCTGGTCCTGGCATTGCAGAGCCTATGCTGACTCAAGGAAGCATTGATGATGTGATGTGGGATGACAAGTGGACCTATGTCACAGCTGATGGAAGTCTGTCAGCTCAATTTGAGCATAGTTTGTTAATCACAAATTCTGGTGCTGAAATTTTGACTGTGTAATTCTGGTAATGCTCCAATGTATATTGGCAGTCTATAGATTCTTTACCCGTATAGAAAGACAAGAGCATTACCTTGGGAACAGACAGACTAATTAGCTTCTGACGGGCATGTTTTATCTGTACCATATTATTTTCCCTGGTAGTTACAGGTAATTTATTATTTGGAGGTCCAATGACCAAAATCAGCAGTGTTGTGTCATGAGGAGCCATGAGCTAGTTTGATGCTATAGAAGCTTATTTCCCTGAAAAGAAGGCTGTTTTAAAATTTTCCTGATTTATACATTGATACCAGAGCCACTATTGACTGAAGAGGAATAAAGACCAATTTGGTCTTGCAACCAAGAGTATGTTATTTGTATGTGATTTTGTCTTGGCTATTCTTTGAAAAATGTTATGCTCGACGAACGTTTCACTTAAGGATACTGGCTCTTTCATGTCACGTTGTTCATATGATTTGAATTTCGCTGTGGAGATATTGCTGAACATCGTAAATGATAAGGTAGTCACACTTACATGAATGATTGGGTTCTGTAACAGTTATTGTGGCAAAGTAAGACCATCCATTGTCCTTTAACTGGATTTTTGAGCTTGTGTATGTAAGTTTCAAAAATCCCAAGAGACGGATAAGCACAATATCACAACCATACAAACCTAGTAAAGGGCTCGAGAATGCCTGAACAACCCATCGTTCATGAACTATATGGGGGACATTTTAAACTACAGCAAAATAAATCATGAAATGCCAGGAACCTGCACTGGGAAAGTCATTAAATTTTGGCAATAAGGTATTTCAACAAGTCTTTGGATGATCCAAAAGTTTTGATGTGTACGCATGCAAAGTTTAGTTGGGAACGATTTTGGCAATTGTAACTAGCTAGGGCCCATAAGACACTCATTGTTGTTCATGCTGTCCACATACAATCAGATTGCAAAATACATCATCTTATTTGCTTAAACCATCTATAGTTCTCATTTGCAACATTATTTAGTATGTCATTTGAATGATCTTTTGATGTCTTGTTGCTATATCTCATCGTATTTCTGTTGGTTAGTTTGATAGTTCATTTTGGCCCCTTCCCTTTGTTGACAAGACACAAATCAAGGAGCAATGTTTTCTTCATGTTGACTTGAGGAGTTTGTGGAATACGTTTCAAGTGACTTTCAGAATTGTTGCATTTTAGGATTTTGTGCCAGATGACTCTGTGAAATGTTTATGCTAGGTTTCTTTTGACTTTGCCTTTTGTACCATTCTTCTAATTAAAACCCCTGCATAAAAGAAAAGGGCTACATCTTAACACTTGCCTCCTTGCAAATTCGGCCTGCTTACCACCTAACTTAATTAATAGCTGTCTACATACTAATACTAGCCTATTCCAGCACTACAGAATCTACAATTTTTGCCACTGTTCACCAACTCTAGTACTGACCATCACGGAACCATCTATTTTGTAGACGTTATTCACCTCCCCAGTTCTGTACATATCATATCATATAGATCCACTTTCGAAGTCATGTCGAAATATATGTTGAAACACTCCGCAGCACAACATTCACATATCAGTCAAAAGATATTTACCATTTTATCTTGTCCATTGTTGGGATTTCAGTAAATTCTGAAGACATAGGAGTTAGGGCCACCTCTCAAGTGGGTGTGTGAGGCCAAAGTACCTGAATTTTGATCATCTGATAGCTCGATATGAAAAAAGTTCTTTTTGCTCTTTGTTGATTTAGAGGCATTTGATACCATCACAAGACAAGTTGTGAGGTAGAAGGATCAAACTACAAGCACCAAAGGAGCTAAGAATGATAACATTTAAACTAAGGAAATGTTTGTTAACACTGATGGCGTTTCAGCAATGCTTCTCCTTATCCTCAACCCTTTCGGATTTTCATAGATGAGCTAGAAGATTGGATCTGAAAGAATGGAAGAGTAGTTCAGGTTGCTAAATATTGCCATCTACTACAAATTTACACAAATGACGTCTTGTTGGCAAATGATAAGTAAAATTGCAAAAACACCTTAACTCCCTCCAGATGCTTTGCATATATTTAGGCATGGAAGTCAATGTTGATAAAAACAAGGTGATGACTCTCATTACTTGAGTCCAAATAGCAGATTTCACATATGACATGAAGAAGATAGAGGCAGTCTCCTCTTGGGTCTAGAGTTTCAAGACAAACAACAAATCAAACCTTTGTGTGGACAAAAGTAAATTCTTAAGAGATCTAAAGGCCTTTCATGCCATGTAAAATGTAGGAAAGCCCTTTTATGAAATTGGCAAAGGATTTAATATCCTAGTACAACCAAATGATCCTTCATTGAAAAGTATGGAAGTATGTTATGTCAAAGGAAACAAGAAGGAATATTGAAACCTTTCAAAAATTGTTTCCAAGTAAGAAGTTAGTCAAAGTATACCCCATACTTTGAGACACAACAAGCATGTTAATCTTGAAGGTCGAAATGTATCCAAGTGTATGCATTATCTCAATGAAGTTGACAATATGATTTTGAAGAGACTTCTAAATAGGGCGATGATGGTAGCAAGGGTGAAGGGTTGGTACGAAGGAGCTTTAGAATGGTTGGAAAGAATGGGGCATCGACAACAAAATCCTATAGAAGTTGAAAATGCCTCATCACCTACAATTTCGTTAGCATGGAGTTGAGCCTCTTTACAGAGTGAGACAACTTCATCCTCATTTGGTCCCAACTTGCGTACCTCTTGAAACTCATTTGGCAAAACTAAAATACATGTTAATCTCATTTTCATAAAACTCATTGGACTAGAGTCTAATTCTACATCTGCGAGATGTCTGCCTTTTTGGACAACACATGCATTAGTGGTGCCACTAGTATTAAATAAATATAAAACTCAATCTACTTGGTGTGAAAACATTTCCATTTTTTTATTTATAAGCTATTGAGACTTTTGTATGGGCAAGTCACAAAATCGATGTTGTATCGAAACCGCTGCAGAAGATGTGGATATTCTCCCATCGTCTACCGACATTGATACACCCATCATCCCACTTATGATGATTGACCCGATTCCTATAGCTTGGTGCCCAGGAGAACCTAGTGTCTCTACCGCCCATGTTTTGGAAGAAGGTATTCTTTCCATGGATGATGTTGAAATGACGGATGAACATGTATTCCTTTATCTAGATGCCCAACGTCTGTCCAACTGACATCCAAAGTACCCAATACACAAGCATATAGGCCCAAGCCCAAAGTATACACATGGGATGTGTATCCAGATGAAGTTTGGGATACAATCGATGACGACATGATAAGTGAGGCAACAACACCGCCCACTCAAAAACCTCAAAAACCTCGGTTACAAAAACATAAACTTATTGATACAAAATTAATCGAGCGTCAAATACAGATGCGTGAGAAGCTTAAGCAGCCGATTAAGCCCTTGTCTAAAGAGACAGAAACCAAACCATCAGACCAAGCTTCCACGTCCGGTAGTGACTCAACTCAGGTGCTTCCCAAAGTTCCAGAAAACTTTGTGGAACCACCTTTCGATCTTTTACGAAAATTTAAAGATTTTACACTGAATGACGTTGTTATCCAGTTACCGCAGCCACACCGGGAACCTACACCAAGTTCCAACTCCTTTGAAGGACAGCTAAAACGATGTCGTTAAACATTAACGATCATGACAAGGAGATGGATCGAATAGTTCATGTTGGTGCACACCTTTCGTTCAAACAACTTTCTGATCTGAAAATTTTACTTCACAAATACAGGGATGTATTTGCATGGAACTATACAAAAATGAAAGAAATTCCGCCTAAAGTAGTGGTCCATACGATTTTCTTAGAAGACAACGCTAAGCCTGTTAGGGCTAAACCTTACAGAAGTAACCCCGTCTATCGTGAGAGAATCGATGAAGATATTAAGAAATTGTTGGATGTTGGCTTCATTTATGAAGTCCAACATACTGATTGGGTATTACCCATTGTGGTTGTACCCAAGGAAAACGGCATACGAAGAAAGACCATTTTCCCTTGGCTTTAATGACCCAAATCTTAGAGAAAATGACGAAGCTTTCAGCTTCTTGGATGGATTCAGTAGTTATTTCCTTGTTCAAATAGCCCCTGAAGATAAACATAAAACGGCCTTTGCCACAGAGAATGGGGTTTATGCTTATAATGTCATGCCTTTTGGCTTATGCAACGCCGCTTCAACGTTTCAGAGGGTCATGCAATTGGCCTTCCAAGACCTGTTACATCGGATTGTCGAGATTTATCTCGACGATCTGGGTGTACATTCCTTAGCCGCTATGCACCTTGACGCACTGGAGAAAATCTTCATTCGCTATTGTAGATTTGGAATTTTGCTAAACCCTAATAAGTGTCAAATCTGGGTCACCCATGGGGTAGTACTCGGGCATATAATTTCAGAGAACGGTATTTCTACCGATCTTTCAAAAATCAAGGTAATAGTTGAAATGCCCTTACCTGCAACAGTGAAGGAAGGTTACGTCTTCCTCGGTCACACAAATAATTATTGCATCTTTATAATCGATTATGCCGGCAAGGCACACCTCGTTTATTTAGTTGTGGTAGATCCTCGATGGACCGAAGTACGCATTAAAGCCTTTGAGGAGTTGAAAACAACCATTACCATGGCACCCATACTCCACTCGCCAGACTACACGAAAGAGTTCCGTGTGCATACTGACGCAAGTAAGTATGCCATTGGAGGTCTTCTTGCACAACCGAACGAGTATGGCAAGGATTTCCCAATACGTTTCTTGAGCAGGAAACTGGTGCATGTTGAAGTAAACTATACAACCACCGAGCGAGAAGCATTGGCGATGGTCTATGCTGTTCAACAACTAAGACATTATCTACTAGGCCAGACCTTTGCCTTCTACATCACCATCAAGCCCTGTTACATATTGTTAATAAATCCTGTAAAACGGGACGTATAGCTCTATGGCTGTTGTTATTAGAGAAATTTAATTTCCGCGTAGTCGTTCAGAAAGGAATCCAACATTTCATGGTGGATCACCTTTCCCGACTCCCTAATGCTGAAGAAGCAACTGCACCAGTCAATGATGATCTTCCTGATGCATGTCTTTTTCAGATTGATGCTACACCCTTATGGGCTGAGGAGATCACTCAGTTCCTAACAACAAGCAGACTCAAAGAAGGCTTG
Organism: Diphasiastrum complanatum; assembly: GCA_029204225.1. Lineage (NCBI taxonomy): Eukaryota > Viridiplantae > Streptophyta > Lycopodiopsida > Lycopodiales > Lycopodiaceae > Diphasiastrum > Diphasiastrum complanatum. The sequence continues at coordinate 51,306,151 of CM055100.1, read as the reverse complement.
AATACAGCTGCAAAAATAAATTTTTGCTTAAAGCAGCACCCTTTCAGCTAATAGCCGGACAACTTTACAAAAGGGACGTTGACAGTATTATCCGACGATGTGCTTATGAATCTGAGATACGGCCTATCATATCTCAAGCTCATGAGGGCATTGGCGGCGGTCACTTCTCTGCTGAAGCGACAACTAAAATTATCCTTCGAGCAAGCTTGTGGTGGCCATCCTTATTTGAAGACACATTTGATGTCATTAAAACATGTGATGTCTGTCAGAGAGCCAAGAAAAATACGAAAGCAGACTTCACACCTTTAACTCCCATTATAGAAAACGAAGCCTTCCATAAGTGGGGAATTGATTTTGTTGGACCAATCAGCCCAGCAACGAAACATACACAAGCCCGTTATATCCTAATAGCCACAGATTACGCCACTAAGTGGGTTGAGGCTCGACAACAAAGGAAACCAACGCAAAGACTGTAGCGCGTTTTCTTTACGAAAACATTATTACACGTTTTGGTTGTCCTATAGAGGTAGTTAGTGATCGCGAAACGCACTTTTTAAATGCTGTCATTGATAATTTGCTACGCCATTACCTTGTTGTTCACCGAAAGAGTACACCACCGTACTATCCTAGATGTAATGGCCAAGCCGAATCAACTAACAAGATGATATGTAAAATATTGACAAAGATAGTTGGAACCACTTGCTTTGATTGGGAAATGAAACTTTTCTCAGCTATCTGGGCTTACCGCACAACCCCGAAGAAAGCCATTGGATGGGTTACCCCATTCCATCTAGTGTATGGTCAAGAGGCGGTAATGCCTATAGAATTCTTAGTTCATTCTCTAAGAATCATGAAAGCTTTATCTACAGATCTCTGTGAGAAAGCTACAATTGAGCAACAAGTCAAAACCAGGCTATTTACGTTAACCCAATTATGCGAGACAAGACTCATATCTTTCCATGCACAACTAGTTAACAAAACCTGTCAAAAGGCCTGGCATGACCGTCACTTACGCAAAAAAGATTTACACTTAGTGACCAGGTGCTTTATACATCGAAGAAGCACCCTAGCAAATTAAAATTCCGAAGTGAGGGCCCGTATGTTATCACTAAAATCTTTCCTAATGGTGCAGTCCAGCTACAAACACTTGACAGAATACTCCTAGACACTATCGTCAACGGTGGTCATCTACGGCGGTATTACGAGGAACTGTTTTTTGTTGACCCAATCTAACACTTTTTCCCTGGTATATATTCTATATTTTTTATTTTCTTAATTTCTTGCTTGTTATTCTCTTTTTGCATGCCTATTTTTGTACTCTTTTCTTGTCTATAATTCATACCTATACTTATTTACTTTCTATGCATTTTCTTTTTCTTTAAATACCCATTTTTCATGAATGTTCCAGGTCAACAAATGATAGACTACACCATATGAAACAAATTTATCACACTTTAGACCCATCTCATTTTTGTCTGTCTGATATCTCAATATTCCCAATTAAGCATACAATCATTCATTGAGATACTTCTTTCCCATAAGAACTTCTACTTTGAGCCACAATCATATTTTCCCCCTGAAGCTCTTCACTTGCACACATAGCTCCATTCCTCCATACACGGTTTCTGTCAAATCTCAACCGGAGCGTTATGTTGGATCTCGATCGAAGCGTCCTATTGGATCTCGACTGGAGCATTTCTGTCGAATCTTGACCGAAAGACTCCTGTCAAATCTTGACCGAAGGACTCTTGTTAAATCTTGACCAGAGCATTTCTGTCAAATCTCAACCAGAGCGTTTTCGTCAAATCTCAACCGAAGCGTTTCTGTCAAATCTCAACTGAAACGTTTCTGTCAAATCTCAACCGGAGCGTTTCTGTCAAATCTCAACCAGAGCGTTCTGTTGGATCTGACCAAAGCATCCTGTTGGATCTCAACTGAAGCGTCCTGTTCGATCTCGACCGGAGCATCCTATTCGATCTCGACCGGAGCATCCTCTTAAATCTCAACCAGAGCATTTTGTTGGATCTCGACCAAAGCGTCTTGTTGGATCTCGACCAGAGTATTCTATCGGATCTCGACCGAAGCATCCTGTTGGATCTTGATCGGAGCATCCTGTTGGATCCCAACCGAAGCATCCTGTTCGATCTCGATCGGAGCATCTTGTTAAATCTCAACCGGAGCATCTTGTTCGATCTAGACTGGAGCATTCTGTAAAATCTCAATCAGAACGTTCTGTTGGATCTCGACCGAAGCGTCCTGTTGGATCTCGACCGAAGTATTCTATCAGATCTCAATCGGAGCACCCACTCCAATCTCGACCGGAGGTTCCAAATTCAAAACTACAAAAACCGGCACGTCACATCTCATCTGAAACCAAACGACGGCGTCCATAAATGCCATCACAACGATGCGATTTGCACCTCAGCGAAGTGCGAATTCTGGAGTTTCTTGCGACAATTTGTTGGCAATCTTCTTGCTCTTGTGCACGATCCTAGCGCTCTTTTGTTCAATGCTTCTGTCATCGTTTACACTCCACCTCCACCGAGTATCCACCATCGTCGTTTGATTACCATTCAGAGCGCCATCACCAAACCTTTCCAAAACTAACATTGCCGGCAAAATACACATCAATTTGAAACTTTTCGCATGCTGAGGGGTAGTGTCACGCGAGCATTCATCACGCTCCTGTTACACTATTGGGAATAACATCATCAACATAAAACACTTGTTCTTTCTTCCAGTTCATTCACCACCTCCATACATCCATTTCCACAGATATCCACCTTCCCCACATCTCCATCCTTGACCAACATCTCCACATCTTCCGCTTTCAGACCTTATACCTTCCATCTTTCTTTACCCAACCTCATTCCGTCACCATCCTTTCATTCCACAACATACTTCGCTTTCCACACATCTTCCAATCCGTCCTTCCAAAAAACACCTCCACATCTTTCGCCTTCAAATATTTTGCCTTCCATTTTTCTTTACCCAATCTCGTTCCTTCACAACCCTTTCATTCTGCAACATACTTCGTTCTACACAAATCTTCCAATCCCTTCTCAACCGACGCTATCACCTGCCTTCTCACCCGACCCTCAGTTCCATCTCAACCGAAGCCTCCGTTCAATTCTCGATCGAAGCCTACGTCCCATCTCGACCGAAGCCTACGTCCCATCTCGACCGAAGCCTACGTCCCACCTCGACCGAAGCCTCCGTTCCACCTCGGCCGAAGCCTCCGTCGCACCTCAACAAAAGCCTCCATCAAATCTCAACCGAAGCCTCCATCAAATCTCAACCGAGCACTCTTAACCCTTTTTCAAATCTCAACCGACACACTTTTTCCAGACCCCTGTTTCTTCCATTTTTTCACCATGTCTTCCAACCCTAGTTCCAGTTCTGACGACCCCGATGCTAATGAGCTCGACATCCAGCTGTGCAAATTGGATATTACAGAGATGCAGACCTGGTACCAGTAAGCCGAATTATTTTTTAAGGCAATTGAGTTCCAAATCCTTGTCCTGATGGGGTATCAAAGTCCATACCTGATACACATGGCGTACGCAAATTATAATGCTACGACAAGATCATGCCAACTCATAGTTCCCCCTGTCAGGAACTATGTTTATAACATATCTTTTGCGGCGGCTGACTTGTAACCCTTCGGGTTTGCTCGAGGACCAAATGTTGTCACCAGGACCCTCAAGAAGATTGAGCAGATAGCCTATTTCAAATACATAGATCCCTCAGTGGACAAATGGAAGAATAAAGATGGGTACCGCATTGAGGCCATCAATGATCAGCAGCTGCAAGCGACATGTGCATACTTGACCAGATCACACAACGACCACGAACAAAGGTACTACGAGTACCCATGTCCCTGTTCCACATGATGACAGATTCACGACTGCATGCCCAAAATCTTTATGATTGGGCACAGTTTGCTTCGAACTACCTTCATGAGTGTGTTAAGAGCAAGCAGTCAATAACTGTCCAAGGGTATTTCGTGACTGATATCACACTCCAACAAGTACAAAATGGGCCCAGACTTAACAACACCTACAACTTGCGGACAAAGCATGGGACATCCCAATAGGGTCCAAATAATCCAAGCATCCACGCTCCCGGGCTACTTCACCATCAGAACTTCCACCCAAAAGGGTGAACACCAATATTCTTCCCCTGGTACACAAGCCACCAAGCTCACAACCAGATCCACAAGCAGCAACATCATCGGCAGCTCAACATGCCGATACCTCAAAGGCCCAGTTGCCAGACATAAGGCAACAACGCATACGCAGGAAGCTCACCTGATAGAACATCATCAAGAAATTTAGCTTTAGATGATGGAAGCTCGAATGCAGCCTCTCTGACACACTCCTCACCCTTACACACCATCGACGAGGGTGATGGAGCAGCTACATCATCAACATAAGCAGACACGGACACAACCCACGTTGTGCCACCAGACGAAGTCACCACCCCACCCATGTTGATTACCATGCCAACGCCACCAACATCACCACCGACACTTTTTTTTTTTGGGGGGGAGGGGGGGGAGGAGTGGGGAGTTCCATTTGCCAAGACACGGGAACGGCTTAACAGCCACAAGATCAACAGCCACAGGCCCAACAAGTCCACACCTTGGACACATCGCAATACTTTGATGTTGCGGACCTGATGGAGATAAGTGATGATGATCCAGAAAAAGAAGATCAGTTAGGAGGAAGTCTGACCCCCCCACTAACCATCACCACCGTTGCTACTAATATTATTTCTCCACTCCCTCCACCTCCATCTTCATTCCCTCCACAACGTCTATTTTTTGGATTAGCTTCACCATCTCACACCCCTAATCAGTACCCAACCATCACTAACCTTGAGAAGCTCTCCAAAGCAGCTAAGTGCTCAATGATCGGCCTATCCGAAGCAAGCTACCACATGCATTGGTTGGTAAGCCAACACCAAGTGCTCGAGAATAAGGTCCAGTACCAGGATCGAGAAATTGCTCAACAACAGAAGCTGGCCAAAGAAAGAGAAAAGGAGACAGAAGAAATGAGATCCATGATGGCTGGGCAAAAGATCACTTTGGAAGAGGTCCAGTAGCAACTGAAGCACCAGATGGTCTAGATCGACCAAGTACGAGACGGATCGTCGGGTGCAATGACAGTTGGTGTCCCTCTAATCAAGCCCGAGGACATACAGTTCCAGGCCCCATAGATCACAACCATCCGGATGGAGAAGTATGTGCGGCTGATTTAGGAACGGGAAGCCGAGAAAATAAATTTTGAAAATATTGTGGCCAAGCAGGAAAAGATCATCCTGGAGTCCCAGAAGTAGCTAGAAGATACAACAAAGGCCCTGCACCAAGTCTTGGACAAGGTGAACTAGTTGTGGGACACGGCGTGCAAGGCCCAAGCAGGCGCTCTTTCAAAGAAACCACGAGACGATGATGGAGATGACGGAGCAGAAAATAAGGACGGGCAAACCCGACCATCAGATGGTAGCTGGGATCGGGTAGCCATAGAGCCAAAGCTGCTTCCAGAGCTTTTTCCCTTTCCCCTCCCACTTTTAACCCTTCATCTTATTCCGCTTTTAATTTTTCTGAAACATTCATTTCAACTTACCCTGTTTCTTCATCATCCCTCTCCCCACCACCTCCTAGCAGATTAATGGGCCCATCAAAAGACACGTACAAAGCCCGACGGGACAAATCCTTCAACAACTTTGCTCCCCTAGTGCCGCGCACAATTCGTTAAACCCACCTCCTCCTAAACCTGTTCCCTCTTCAGATCACTCCATCTCTGACCTTCCAGAAGTTAACACTGACATCGGGAGTTACGATGACTTCCTGGCAGATCCATTGGAGTCAAGAAGATTCTCGCCCAAACAAGACGTCGGTGCAGCTGAGTCATCTACGAGCGAGCGAGCAAAGGAAAAAGATACGGGCACTAAGGCCCTGGACGATTACCTGGCGAGGCCACCACAATCACATAGGGAAGCTTCTCCTACCAGACCAAGGGGCAAGATGGTTGACACCAAAGAATCGAAAAAATTTGAAAGGAAATATCCTCCCAACATGAGGCAAAGAGGAGATCGATCAAAGCCAATACTCCACCAGGACTGAGATCATTGCGGCACTGCAACCGCAACCTGATTGGCGGAACAAGGTCTTACAGGATAGCAGGTGGCTGCAAGAGTACTTGAGGGCACCGGCATGGAAGCGAATTGATCCATTCTACATGCCGCTCAAACGCGGAAATCCCTGGCCTGTAGAGAAGCCACGGATGGAATTGGTGAATTGGCTAGTGATTCTAGGAACAAAATCTCCCTGGATGACCTGAGGCTACAGTTGCTAGACTTCGGGCACAAATACAAGACCAGTGCCGATCTATGCATGCAAGAAAGTGCCGAATATTCTCGATCCATGGCCTTTCTAATGCAGCAAGAATGTTTGTGGGATCGTGGTTTGGATTCGATCAGGATCAATCCCAACGTAGCCCCCCAGTCAGAGGAAGATCATGAGATGATGGCCCGGCTATACTATAGAGTGGCCTTCATGTCATCACGATACGTCACCATGATCAAAGACTGGCAGGAGGTGGGTTTCATCGAAAAGATACGAGAGTATCTGGGCCACTAAACTACGGAAGCAAGCTTCGCTTCCAAGTGTTCGAAGCCCTGGGGCAAAAAATGAGCGAGCAAAAATAGACAGCGAGACGACGAGGTGAGCGAGACTCGCAAGAGGTTCTCAAGAGGGCTGGAATGTAGCGACCATTGAGAGATCTTCATTTTTGAGAAATAGTTTTGCGGATAATAAGCACCTGATTTTACGGAAGCGAATGAAGATCCATGCTTTTCCAAGTGCCGAGCGGAACGACATCATCTATGTTGCAGTGGGTCCTGCAACAGATTAGGGGTGGATAATGTTAGCGGATTCTAGAGAATCCCTAGATGCTGAGCCAAGCTGAAGACACAGAGTATCTCTCATCCATGACCGAGGACGTCTCTAAGGAGGAGAGCAGAAGAAGCTGAGAGCTGAGCATGAGAGCCGAGAATTACTAGGTAGGATGACAATTATTTTCTATGTGAGCCTACATGGTGTATCCCATAGAAGGAACGACCATGTAGGAGCTAGTAATGTTTCCTAGGCAATTTAAATAAGTGTAGACCCGCTTAAATAATTTAGAGTGAGCCATCTTTTGTTGTTGACCTCTAGTGGAAGGGAAATTTCCACATGTTATTTCTAATTTGGTGGAATTGCCACTTGGGCTCCACATGGGCAGCCCTCTTGCTTATTTAAGGGCCCCCCTCTCTTGTGAGGGAGCTTTGATTGTATTGTCAATTCCTCTTGAGTGAATAAAGAAGATTTTCCACGAGTTCTTGACAGTTATGAAGGTCCTTGTTCATGGCAATTTTCTTGAGTGAAATTCCTATGAGCATGTTTCGATTTCCTTTGTGATTGTGGATTAATTAGATCTTTTGCTTACTTTCTTGCTTTGTGGAATGTAGATGTGGATTAACTTTCTTGTTTCTTGATTTTGTAGTTTCAGCATGCAAGATAGATGCTGAGATTGTGAATCTGATTTGCATATTCACTAACAATCCTGTAATACACCCATCAATGGTAGCCAATTTTATAAATATTGGCCACCATAGTAGCACAGATAAAGCCTGATAATGACATGTATATCACTGACCGATGAGCTCTAACATTACAAATGGTCATTACAGCAAGATCTATGCTAGATCCAGGATCCAAATCTAGATAGGATCAAAAGGATAACAGAATACCATCTGTCAATAGATATCCTCTGACAATGCAGATCATACTTGAAAATATCAGACAAAATTAGCAAAAACAGAGGAAAAAATCACTTAAACTAATGGATCAACTATCAGATCTTCATAAGAACTCTTGCAAGACCCACCATAGATAGATTTGACCCAGATGGACATACATGAAGCTCTACCAGAGTTACTTGTGAAAGAACAGTAAAAAAGAGGTCTTTGCGAGAGTTCAACTAAGCAGAAATTTCAAAACCTTCGCATGCAATCAAGATCATCATACCAACCTTTGCAAGCAACATATATGAAATCAGGATAGTCAAATTGACCTGCCTATAAGATTGGATCTTGAAAATCTGATAACATGAGCAAGTTGGGCGAGAGTTCCCTCCCCATGAGATTTTAACCCTCGCATGACCTTCAGAACCTTCGCATGACCTTTAGAATTCTTTTGTAGCTGAATTACAAGATTCTCAGTGAGATATGTGAGTAACATATGCAAATTTTGGAGGAATTTGCCAGATAAGGACATATGTATATGTACTAGGTCATAGTGAGATTGTTCTCATATGTGCACGATTGATCTTGTATGGATTTACTCTATATTCTTGGTTACTAGGGTTATTTGGTGCACTTAACCTAGTTAGTGAACATAGACATATGATCAAGTATTGTGTTGGGCAATTACTTGCAAAGTTAACGGATCTTGTTCTGAAAGATTTGCTGGTTAACTTAAACGTGATTTGGATAAGGATCTAAATGTGGTGTTGTACAGTACAATTAAGATCTGCACCTAGATATTTGAGATTTCTAAATCATTGAAATTAACCTGAGTGACTAGATTACTCATGTGAAAAGTTAATTGGTGAAACGACCAGTGTGAAGATAATCCACGTTTAGTGATTGTATCCCAAAGAGCTCGACTGGATACCGAATCTTAATGGTTCCAAGAATGATAACTGAATTTTTAGAAAATTCAGGAAAACTTTGGATATCTAGAATTTCATTCTAGACAGTAATTTGAAGTTTTTTTTTTTTTTTTTTTGTGGATGAAGATAGCTATTGATACCATTTGGGTATGTTTTTTTTGTCTTTGATTACCTGATGGCTTTGGAATTTGAATAGCTCATGTTCTAGTTAAGATTCCAGTTTGAGGAATATTCTTAAAATCTAGTATCTCCAAGGTGGAGAATATTTTAGAATAATTCTTATATATTTTTCGAGTTGTGTATTAGATATAAACTCCTGTATCCTTTAGGAATTAAGCCTTCATTTGGATTCCAAAAATATACATATTCTTAAGTATGTTGAGTAATTCCCAGTCAAATGAGTTGAGATTTCAGATCAGCATTTTGTAAGTCTAAATCTCTTTACCTAGTATTTTATTGAGTCCCATGGATCTCACAATCATTTCTTATTAAGTAATTTGTTTTTACTTATGGAGAGTTTTGCTTATTTTAGTGGATTGTATTCTACTACAAATTGTAGTCTATATGTGTTTGTGAACGAGTTCAATCTACATCTCCGAATTTATAGAAGACAAGTAAATCTATTGAGATTCAGATGTATTGTTGATTTCTTGCATGATTGAGTTATAATTATCTGAGACTTAATGGATCTCCTAGATATTTTGATTGATTGAATTGGTGTATTTTAGAATATTTGGATATTCTAATAATATTTGTACCAAGAAGCACTATTATCTACAATAAATTGTGGACAGATTTTAGACTATAAATCAAATAAAGGGAAATAATGGTTAGATTTCTTATGCTCAGTCTTAAACAAATCGTTCAAGTAATGAGCATCTGAAAACTGAAGGCCGACAACATGTTTTCGGACCTTCACATTTTTCCTTTGAGATTTCTTGTGCCTTGAACGTTTTTAAGGCACCTTCTCCTTTTTCGCCTTTTTCGCCCCTTAAGGAAAAATACGACAGAGTGGCCAAAATGCCTTAAAAGCCATTTTAAGGCACCTTCGTCTATTTTGCCCCTTCGCAAAAAAAGCGACAGAGTGGCCAAAATGCCTTGGAAACCATTTTTAAGGCACCTTAGTATTTTTTGCCTTTTTCGCTGCCTTCGTTCTAAAGGCGCCTTCGGGATTTACATACCTTCAGTCTAAGGGCACCTTCGCGATCTACATACCTCAGTCCAAGGGCACGTTTGGGTTTTTCTGGTTTTTTGCGTTTTTGCTACATTGGTAGATCGACGTCGCCAACTTATCATCAACCCTAAAATAGCTGGACAAACAAATATCCTAAGGGCGAGTACCAAACTTTGTACATATGCAAAACTGAAGTAAATGGCAGTTAAGGCATATAAGATATTTGTCTCTCGTCACTTATAAATATATATACTAGCTGAATCAAGCTATGTAAGAGTTAATCAAGTTCTTTTTCAATCAGAGTTATCTGTAGCCAGCGTTATCACGCTCAGCAAGTTGAAGTTATTACTTCAAGCCATTGTACTCACTGTTCATATTAATCATAGTGCAATTTTTGTCTCACTACTGAGTTGTTCATTTGCGCAATCTGTATGAATCATTCTACTTGAATATTTCTGATGCTAACTGTTGTGTTTTCGTTCCTACATGCCTACGTTCAAAGCCTTGAGCTTCTGCTGCCAGTCATCTCCACGATTTACGACAAATACATCTACACACGACCTTTCACACACATCAATACGTATCAAATAAAGGGAGATACATCTACACATGACCTTCACACACATTAATACATGGTGATAGACTAGTTTGGGCCTTGAAATTGATACCCACTTGAACGATTAGTCTTCCATAACATGATACAACACATTGTATGTTGGCACTATTAGACCCAACTAGTTCTTCATTCGTGAGTCCCACCTTCCGCTTAATAGGATAATAGGTTGCATTGAGTCTTTGACAAAAAAGCACAAGGGAAGTTTTGAGACCGCTCATAGTGCCCGGTTTTGATTCACACTTTTACCAAGCATGATGGTGCACTAGTTAGTCAATGTCGTTGTGATGATAGAAGCTACACAAATATACTGAGCACTGTTAGTGAGGCAGACTTTACACTTTCTTTGACCATGGTCCTGTGGGCCTGGAAAACCTCTATTGGTAGTAGGTTCCCGTGGTGGTCGAGAGAGCCATCAAGATTGGAAGCGGCCTTTCCTCAATCACTCATGTAAGGGCAGTGTTGGCCCTTCCTCCTTTTAGGGCCTTCTGATGAGACCAATCCTCGTCCAAAACAACTCCTAACATTGATGTGTCTGTCGGGAGTTTGAACTCTTATTGGGGAATATTTTTTGAAGGGCAGTTCCCTGTCCAATGGTCTACAAAGTGTATGTGTCACAAACTTGTTGGGTGCATGATTATGTTGTTTGACCTGACAGACACTTAAGATTGGTGCATCTGCCGAGAGTTGGCTTGATACAAATTTGGCATTGCGTGAAAGGGTAGTATGCAAGGTAGCACCTAGTCTTCCAAGACCATGGAGGTGCCCAATCGTTATACTATCACACTTATGCACTTGACCCCTCAATTATACAATTGACAGAGGACCCACCCTTGTCAAGAGAGCTGATAGAGAGCAATTTTATAGATATGATACTTGACCATTGATATGTGACCCATCATAGAACGTCTAACTTTCTCCATGTGGGCAAAGCCACCTGATCAAGAACGTGCATCATGACATTTGTTATAAAACTGAAAGTTAAGATCAGGCCTTGAGCCTTGATACCACACCCCAACTTTGATCAAGCCACCCGACCTACACCTCCACCTTATATCCCACCAGAATTGACATATAGGGGAAACAAAACTTGGTATGAAGCACCTATGAATAATGTGCATGAATATGGCCCGATTAAGATTCAACAAACTAGCAACGAAGTAAAATTAGTCAAAACGTATGAATTATTGATTGACTGGATATTGAAAATCTACGAAAAGAACGTTTTATTTTATCTATATTTTATTTCAGTAGAGTACGAGCAAGCACATGTTGCTATTCTAGCTTCCCAGCCTGAATCCTGATGCAGAGTGCTGCTGTGTTTTGATTTAAGTTTTGATAATCTATTGGCTGTGCTAGGCTTGCAATATCCATCCTCGTCTTGCTATGGCCAGCGAAGTAGATGGGCAGGAGGAGCAACAGCAGCAGGAGTCCACTCTCGAGAAAACCTACGGAGGAGACCTGTTTGCACTCTTGATTGAAACGTTGGGGGGTCACTGCCATCATGGGTATTACGAGCAATGGTGCTCTTAATGAAGACTCATTTACCCTTGCTCGAGAGGCAGCTGTGAGATTAATCGATAAGCTGCTTCTATGGGCCAACATTCCTGGTACTTTTTATTGTTTTTAGCAGATTAATGCTCTTAATTTGCTGATAGTTTCGTCAGGAAACAGTAACATCATCGTTTAAGCGCTCTCCTACTTTTCCAGTTCGCAGTATATAATAATATGTTTCTGATACGCAACGGGCATTCAGAAAGCTCAGTTCGGAATACGTCCCAGCTGCGTATGATGTTGGCAAAACTTTTACTTGCATTCTTTAACTTTGGAATGCCCTTATAAACGCTTTCATGAATCGATTTATAGAAAATCTGCAAGCTGGTATAATCTGGAGACCGAAATTTGTTATTTGGTTTTGTAGGTGGTCCTGCAGATGGTGGTGATCATGCGCCGCAGAGAATTTTAGATGTTGGAATGGGCCTTGGTGCAGTATCCCGCTACTTCGGCAAAAAATTTCCACTCGCAACCGTTCAAGGCATCAGCTTGTCCAAGGTTGAGGTGGAAATTGCTACCAAGTTAACAGCTTCTCAAAACCTTTCAGATAAGGTAGTCTCTTTGTGAGATAGCAAGCAAGTTGCTTGCTTGCGTATGTGTGTGCGTGTGTGTCCTAGCTCCATTTCTTCTCTTCTAGGAGCTGCTTTTTGCAAATGGAAGAAAAATACAAAAAGAAGTCATGGATAAAATCCTGAGAGAGAGAGAGAGAGAGAGCCTTAAGTGAGGGAAGATGAGGTTATATACACAATGATGGCTATGATGGTGAGTAGGGATGTTTCTAACGTTAACGTTGTTGAGGAAATGTTAGTTCCATTATGGCTACAACTTAATTCAATTAGACCGGACGACCATTCTTGTATACTTATGTTTTCATGCACCCCGCTAAAGAGAATATCCTATGCATCTGATTATCTCTGAACTGTGCAGGTGAGCTTTTTTGTTTGCAGATGCACGTACACTTCCGTTCCCAAATAATGAGTAGGATCTTGTGTGGTGTTTGAAGTGCGTCGATCATATATTAGAGCGGGAGCAGGTATAAACATCAAGTAAATCAGATCTTCCGACCTTATGCAATCTAGGGTATCCAATAAGAGCAAATCAATGTGTAAAGCAGCAAACTAATGAGCTAAGTAAATTAATGAGTAGAGTGAAATGCCATTTGAGCACCTTCACACATGGCCTGTTTTCATGTAGCTCATGAAGGAACTTGCTCGTGTGACTGCACCTCGAGGTAAAATTGTATTGACAACAATGTGCAATCGTGAACTCTTACCTCATGAAACATCTCTGAGTGAAAGTGAGAAGGTAATAATTTCAGCTGTCACATGTTTATTTCTTGTGCTCAAGATCAAGTATGACTGATTTTGTGATTGAAGGAGCCAAGAAGTCCTAGGAAACTATTTTCCAATGCCTTTTCTTTTCTTTTCAGGAAGTCTTGAAAAACATTTTTTCCCATGACCTTGCTGTTGTTTCGTGGTCACCGCCATCCCTATATCTCAGATTGGCAGAAGAGAATGGATTGCAGGTAATTACTAGATCATTGCAAATTTGATGTACTTAACATGTCTCTTTCAATTTATACGATCGGTTCTATTATGTTGGTTTAATTATATATATATGATAATCTACTCATGATACTATGCCTACGCTTGTAGGCTATTCAAATTGATAATTGGACGAAGTACGTAACTCCAGGAGTGCCGATATGGATTCACTTCTTCAAGAATTCAGATCTCTCTATTGGACAAGATTCTGTTCGCGAATCTTTCGAGCTTCAACAAGAAACCACGAGCTTTTACAAAAAACTGTTTCGCGAATCTTTCGAGTTGGCTACAAGATAAATTTTGTGAATCTTTCGCGAATCTTTTGAGTTGATTGCAAGATAAATTTCACGAATCTTTTGAGTTGGCTGCAAGATAAATTTCATAAATCTTTCACGAATGTTTCGAGTTGGCTGCAAGATAAATTTTGCGAATCTTTCGAGTTGGTCACGAATAGAAATGTTTCGAATTCCTGTTTGTTTCTTTCTCATCCTCTGTCAAGTAAACTACGCACTTTGTTAGTAGAATTGAGCTCTGTCTGATCAGGTGGTCTACAACTCCCTCTCAACGTAGGTAGTTAGATTAACCCTAATCTTTTTCGCTGCTTCTCGAACAAAACTTTACTTAGTGGCTTTGTAAAGATATCAGCTATCATTTCCTTTGTGGGTATGAAGATTGTCTTCAGTATCTTTTTCTCGACTAAGTCTCTAATAACATGATACTTGATAGCTATGTGCTTCGTTTTCGAGTGAAATACAGGATCTTTTGTAAGATAGATTGCTGAAGTGTTATCCGTTAACAAGACATAAGGTTCAGAAATAGATTCATCAAATCCTTCCAACATCTGTTTGATCCAGATCAACTCATTTGCCATCTTGGCTGCTGCTACATATTTCGCTTCATAGGAAAATTGAGTTACTAATTTTTGCTTCTTGTTTATCCAGAGTATAGTTGTGCTAAATACTAGAGTACAACTTCCTGAAATACTTTTGCTATCATCCTTCATGGATGCCCAGCTTGAGTCACTGTAAGATTCGATGTGGAATCCAACTTCCTTCGAATAATACAGTCCATAGTCTTTCATTTCCTAGCATGTTGTTTGCTAGATATAACAATGATCCAATCAGCCTACGATAGGGTGTATTGGCCATTCGCTTCTCTTCCCCGAGAGTCTGCGGACAATCTGCCTTGCTCAATATTGTTCTAGGTATCATGGGAGTATGCACACCTTTGCATTTGAGCATGTTGAAGTTTTCAATGATCTTTTGAGTGTACTTTTGTTGGTGAAGATACAACTTACCACCTTCAAAGTCTCCTTGGATCTGCAAGTCTAGATAGATTTTTGTTTCTCCTAGGTCAGTGATCTCAAATATTTCAGAAATGTCTCTTTTGACATCTGAAATTAACTTATATCTTCTTGAGAAGATAAGCGTGTCATCAACATAGACAGTTAGAATGATTATTTCATTTTAGACATTTTTGATATAGACATTTGATTCAACAAATAGAGGTTTGAAGCCTAAGGAACGTAGTGCTTCGTCCTTTTTTTTATACCATTGTCTTGCTACTTGTTTCAGACCAATCAATTGTTGTAAACAGTTAGATCTATTGTTATAGAATTAAAAGGCCAAAAGACCTCTCCTATAGCAATATAGATACTATGCACTACTCATTGTAACTCACTCAATCAAAGACACAATAACAAGACAAGACAATAAGAGATGTATATTGATGATTCAGATTCAATGTTATAAAAATTCGTTTTTGATCAGTAGTTTCTTATTGTCTAAAATTGTCTAAAGTTGTCTCTTAATTTCGCACGTTTATTCAGTCAAGGCAAAAATCGTTCTGTTAGTACATAGATCAGAAATAGACCTGATTGAAGAAACTGATATTAGTCTGATTTATTCAAACTTTCATCGTGTTCTCCGAGGAAGAATTGTTACCATTCTTCTTGCAGTGGTATCAGATCATACAAGATTAGAACTGATACAGTGGTATCAGAGAAAGTCAAAGTCGATACAGTGGTATATTCGCATCTCTTTTAGCATTCTTCATACATCCATCAACAAGCTGCATCTCGAGTTATTCAGAAAATAGAAGATGTCGTCGATCAGCAATATTCAGACTAAACTCGCTACGATCTTGGATCCAAAAAGTTCAAACTACTTGATTTGGAAATTATGACTTCACTCATATTGAGGGGTGAAGGTCTATGTCAATGGGTAGAACCAATAGAAGAGAAGCCAATAAATACTCCTGGCAAAGAACTTCAAGAATGGAGTTTGAGAAATGACAAAGCGATAGCAATTATTGTGTCTTCAGTGCATGACAATATAATGTTAGATCTTACATCAATTTCGAACATAAAAGATTTATGGGAAGAATTGCAAACGAAGAATAAGACCCGATTTCGTACTCAGATCATGTTCTTGGAAGACCAATTAACTTACCTACAGTGTGACGACAAAGACCTGACCACATTCGTACGAAAGATTAAAGATTTGTTTATCTCTTTGCAGAATTCTGGCGTGAAAAATACAATTTCAAAGAAAAAACAGCTTAGTTATTTTCTTCGAGCCCTACCAGGTCATTCCACACAAGTGACGAACCTTATTGGCGAAAGATGCGACAATGACACTTTAAAGGGCAATAGACGGAGTCAAAGAGGAAGTAGAAGTTCGTGAATGCTATTACGACAATGGTGATTCCGAAAATGCTCTATTTACTCAAAAGAATAAATATTCTAAGAAGTCTAAGTTTAAGAGGGAGTCGTCTAAAAAGATTGAGTCTAAGACAAATGATCAACAATCTGGAAAATAACAGAAAAATTCTGCTGATAAGAAGATCTGCAACAGCTGCAAAAGATCAGGTCACACAGAAGATAAGCGTTGGTTAAATCCAAAGATTAAAAGTATTCATTGTCATAAACGGAGTCATGTAGTAGTAGATTGTTATCAGAATTCCAGAAACAAAAAGGAGCAGAATCGAAGCGAACCTTCAGATTCAAACTATGTCTAAGACAAAGCAGAATGCTCAAGAGCAGTAGAGAAGACAGGACAACAAAGAACTCAGCAGCTTATGTTAGTGTTGATCAATGCTGTTCAGCAGATTTTAAAATTCGAGAAGTAGTACTTGATTCAGGAGCCACCTCACATTTTGTTTCCTCGAAACAAATATTATTTGAGCACAAGAAGACGAGCTATTCGACATTCATTATACTTGGGGACGGTTCTAAACACGTGGATGATACTATGGCCAAACACGTGAGAAAGTTCTCTATGTCCCTACTCTTGACAAATATCTTCTATCTGTAGTAAAGATAGTCGACACAGGCATGTCAGTAACTTTCACAAAAGAACTCTTGTAAACTATTCGAGGAAGATTCTGATAACCTAATTGTTAAAGGTAACAGAGAAGGAAATTTGTATCACTTAAACATTTGAACTTGAATTGAACAAGCCAATCAAACTCAAGAATCGACAGATATATTGTGGCACAAGAGGCTATGTCACATGAACATGGAAGCCTTGTACCAAGCCAACGAGAGTCAAAGAATCGAAGGAGTCAAAACCAAAAGTAGAGATATTCGAACAACCTGCGAATCTTGTCTTAAAGACAAGATGACTAGAACACCTTTCAGCAAGGATATTTATAAAGCAACTAAGGTACTTGAAATTGTGCATTCAGATATTTGTGGACCATTCGGAGTATTGTCGTTGGGTGATGCAAAGTACTTCATTACGTTTATTGATGACTTCAGCAAGTTCGCTATGGTATACTTCATACGTACAAAATATGAAGCTTTCAAGAAATTCGTTGAGTATACGAATTGGGCTGAAAAGCAGACATGCAATAAGTTGAAGCAGATTTGCACAGATCATGGAGGTGAGTACATTTTCAACAATTTAAAGCTTATTGTACCGATCGAGGTATTATGCATACAAAGATAACATCATACATGCCTCAGCACAGTGGAATATTTAAATGAAAAAATTGTACACTTATGGAAGTTGCAAGGTGTATGATGGCTCATGCGAAAGCACCAAAACAGTTGTGGGCAGAAGTAGTGGCTACATCAAATTATCTTCAGAATCGTATTATAAAATCTCGAATACCGTGGATAAAACTCCTCATAAAATATGGTGGAAGGCGAAGCCAAATCTTGCACATGTTCAGACATTCAGATGCACAGTGTATATGCACATACTAGACAAACTGAGAAAGAAACTCGATGAAAAGACAAATCAAGATTTTCTGGTAGGATTCGAGTTACATTCGTCTTATTATCATGTCTATGTACCTAAAATTGGCAGAATAAAAATTGTTCGAGATGTCAAATTCGATGAGTCGAAATACATAGCAGATAGTGATCTAGTCGGCTATGAAATTCTCAAAAACTATTATGAGCTACCAACGATGACAGAAGTAAAACAAGCAGAAGATGAAAGAGAATTACTAGATTCAGAGGGAGTTCAAGATCGAGTACCTGACAGACTCGAATCACCAGTTCGAATTCCAGCAGACAAGGTCGAACTCAAAACCTGCAGAATCAAACTCGAAACCACCTATGAGAAGATCTGATAGACAACAAAAACCACCAGAAAGATATGGTCAGGATGTTTTTAATACAACCATCAAATTTTGTGGTTTCTTTGACAAACCTCAAACATTCGAGACAACTATTGATGGACCAGATAAAGATTGTTGGATTCAAGCAATGGAGGATGACATCCATGTATAAGAACAATGTATGGACACTTGCACCTATTCCTGATGGAAGAAAACCAGTCAAATGCAAGTGGATCTACAAGATCAAAACAGGTCCTGATGAAGAAAACATCAGATACAAAGCAAGGTTGGTTGCTAAAGGATTTTCATAGAAGTATGGAATCGTCTACACTGATACTAACAATACTCAAACTTATATCAATTCGTTTGTTAATCGCGTATGCAGTGGCTCATGATCTGAAAATCCATATTGTGGATGAGAAGACTGCTTTCTTGCACGTAGAATTGGAAGAAGACTTATTCATGGACCAACCACTTGGTTTTGTAAGCCAAGAATATCCAGAATACGGATGTCACATGAATAAAAGCATTTATGGTCTGAAACAAACAGTAAGACAATGGTATAGAAAAAAGGACGAAGCACTATGTTCCTTAGGCTTCAAACCTCTATTTACTGAATCAAATGTCTATATCAAGAATGTCCAAAATGAAATAATTATTCTAGCTGTCTATGTTGATGAGACGCTTATCTTCTCAAGAAGAGATAAGTTAATTTCAGATGCCAAAAGAGACATTTCTGAAATATTTGATATCGCTGGCCTAAAAGAAGCAAAAATCTATTTAGGCTTGCAGATCCAAAGAGGCTTTGAAAGTGGTAAGTTGTATCTTCACCAACAAAAGTACATTCAAAAGATCATTGAAAACTTCAACATGCTCGAATGCAAAGGTGTGCATACTCCCATGATACTTGGAACAATACTGAGATTGTCTGTAGACTCTCGAAGAAGAGAAGCGAATGGCCAATACACCTAGGCTGATTGGATCACTGTTATATCTAGCAGACAACACCAGACCTGATATAGCGTTTGCAGTATACAGGCTGAGCCAATATAATTAAAACCTAGGATCATTGCATTGGAAGTTAGCAAGGAGAGTACTACAATATCTCCAGGAAACAAAACACTATGGACTATGTTATTCGAAGTAAGCTTGACTTCACATCGAATCTTACAATGACGCAAGCTAGGCATCCATGAAGGATGATAGCGAAAGTATTTCAGAAGGTTGTACTCTAGTATCTAGCACAACCATACTAGATAAGCAAGAAGCAAACAGTGGTAGCTCAATCTTCCTATGAAGCAGAATATGTAGTAGTAGCCAAGATGACAACCGAACTGATTTGGATCAAACAGATGTTGGAAAGATTTGATGAATCTATTTCTGAGTCTTATGTCTTGTTAATGGATAATACTTTTGCAATCTATCTTACGAAAGATCTTGTATTCACTCGAAAACGAAACACATAGCTATGAAGTATCATGTTATTCAAGACTTAGTTGAGAAGAAGATACTAAAGACATACTTCATACGCACAAAGGAAATGACAACTGATATCTTTACAAAGCCACTCAGTAAAGCTTTGTTCGAGAAGCAGCGAAGAAGATTGGGGTTAATCCAACTACCTAATGTGAGAGGGAGCTGTAGAACACGTGATCAGACAGATCTCGATTCTACTAAGAAAGTGCATAGTTTACTTGACAAAGGATGAGAAAGAAATGAACAAGAACTCAAAACATTTCTATTTGTGACCAACTCGAAAGATTCACGAAAGATTCTCAAAAGATTCATGAAATTTATCTTGCAGCCAACTCGAAAGATTTGCGAAAGATTCACGAAATTTATCAGCCAACTGGAAAGATTCTCGAAAGATTTGCAAAATTGATCTTGTAGCCAACTTGAAAGATTCGCGAAAGATTTGCAAAATTTATTTTGTAGCCAACTCAAAAGATTCGCGAAATAGTTTTTTGTAGAAGCTCGTGGTTTCTTGTTGAAGCTCAAAAGATTTGCGAATAGAATCTTGTCACGAAATATTTTGTTTATTGTTCAAACCTCAGATGTCGCGAAATTGTCATGAACAATTCGTGAAATATTCTGGACTCTTCTTTAAGCTCAAAATTGTCATTTGTCGTAAACAATTTGTGAAACACGAAAATATCGCGAAGAGACAAGTGTCACGAATAATTTGCAAAACACGTAGCTATAATGAAGAGATAGACTGTCGCAAAATATTCGTGAACAAAAATTATTCGACCTTGGAAACAGAGCATCTATTTGAATATCAACCGTCGTAAAGAGTTAGATCTACTGTTACAAAATTAAAAGGCCAAAAGACCTGTCCTGTAGCAATATAAATACATATGCACTACTTGTTGTAACTCACTCAATCAAAGACACAACAGCGAGATAAGATAGCAAGAGATGTATATTGATGATTCATATTCAGAGTTATAAAAATTCGTTTTTGATCAATAGTTTTTTATTGTCTAAAACTGTCTAAAGTTGTCTCTTAATTTCGCACGTTTATTCAATCAAGGCAAAAATTGTTCTATTAGTATATAGATCAGAAACAGACCCAATTGACACTGATATTAGTTTGATTTATTCAAACTTCCATGTTCTCTGAGGAAGAATTGTTACCATTTTTCCTACACTCCATCCAAGGCATAGACACCTACTTGTCCTTAACCAAGGGCACTAGTACCTTAATCTAAGACACCTATCCTTAATCCTAAGGGTACCCCTTATCCAAGGGTCACGTAACTCCATACCTCCGACCAAGGTATAGTCACTTGTCTGTCCTTATCCAAAGGCACATACCCTTAATCCTAAGGGTAACCCTTATCCAAGGGTAATTTGCCATTTAGCCCCAACACTGAATGGACCAATAGGGGTCTGAAGTACTGCTAGTTACATAGGTATGTAACATTCCTTCCACCTAAACTTAAATTTTTCCTTGTAGGAAAAAAATTGGATAGTTCTTCTAGAGATCAGCCTCCTTTTCCCAGGTATCCTCCTCTTCTGATTTGCCCCTCCACCTGACTAAAAATTCCCGATGCACTCTACTTTGTAGAGTCCTCTGCCAGCTATTAACAATCGCCTCAGGTTCAGGTGGTCCACTCACGGACTCATCACAAAGAAGTTCCACTAGATCTTTCACAGGGACCAGGGTCTCTCCAACCCCCAACGAGGGATTCAACTTACTAACGTGGAAAACATGATGAATTCCAACGTTAGCTGGAAGGTCTACTTTGTATGCGACCTTGTTTATCACTTGGATAACCTTAAAATGACCGCAATACCTAGACGCCAACTTTGCACACTTAATAGTTTTCAAGCCCCTAGAGTGACTAGGGACTCAAAAACACCCAGTCGTTGACCTTGAATACCTTGTGCCTCCGAGATAGGTCAACATAGTGCCTTGCCCTATCTTGGGCACCTCTTAAGCTATCTTTAGCTAGTTGTAACATTTCTTGCATATCTGCAAGGAAATCAGTTGCGGCTTGCACCGTAGGTTTTTCATGCCAACACTAATTGGTGATCGAGGTTGAAAACCATACATAAGCATGAAAGGGTTGAATCCGGTAGCTGAATGTTTTGCATTGTTATATGCAAATTCCACTAGTGGAAGGTATTGTTCCCAATTAGACTGCCGATGGCCCACATATGCTTGAAGCATATCCTCCATCATCTGATTGGTCCTTTTCGTTTGACCGTCTGATTTTGGATGATCTGTAGAACTCAAACTTAAAGTTGTTTCCAACTTTTTAAATACCGCTTGCCAAAAATTCCTAGTGAAATTTGGGTCACGGTCATTGACAATATCGCAAGGCAGCCCGTATAGTTGAAAAAGCTTCTCAACAAACAATTGAGCTAGTTTTGAAGCTTTAACAGTAGCTTTCGTTGGGATAAATTGAGCAAACTTTGTAAGTCTGTCAACAGTGACCCAAACCGAATCGTGGCCCTTCCCTATACGTGGAAGTCCAACCACAATATCCATAGATATACTTTCTCACTTTCCAGTAGGAATATCTAAAGGATGTAATGGGCCACGAGCTTTTAGCCTCTCTGCTTTATTTAACTGGAACTTAGTACATTTAAGTACATAATAGGCCTTTACCTAACTTTTCATCTTAGGCCACCAAAATTGTCTTCGAACTAAGTCAACTGTTCTTTGTATACCCAGATGTCCTGGGCATGGACTATTATGACACTCATGCAAGATTTGGGCCCTTATAGTGTCATTCTCCGGTACACACACCTTTCCTTTACAAAACAAAATCCTGTTTTGAATTAGAAAATCCATTTCAGTCTTTCCCTAATTTGAGGAATCTTGCAAATCTGAATCGACCCCCAAAAGTACTTGTTGCCAATACTTTCCAAAAAAGGGATCGGACTCATATAGTCCTTGAAGAGACTGAAACAACCACGGTTTTATAACAGTATAGCACAACTGATTAATAACCAATAACCGACTCAAAGCATCCGCTAGAGTATTTTGACTTCCTTTACAATAACGTATATAAAAGTCAAAGATTTGCATCAGCTCAGCCCATCTAGCTTGCCACCCCTTTAAATCTATAGCATCACAAAAATATCGAAAAGTCTGATGGTCCGTCAAACTTCAAATCTGGCTCCATACAAATAATGTTGCCAAATTTTCAAGGAATGAACAATTGCAAATAATTCCTTCTCATAGGTACAATATCTAGAATGAGCAGGATTGAGTTTGTTGCTTTCATAAGCCACAGGATGTCCATCTTGCATCAAAACAACTTCAATAGCATAATCACCGGCATCGGTCCTAACCACAAAAGCCTTATTAGAATTGCCAATGATTAGTATTGGTGCTGAAGTGACACTTTTTTTAAGCAACTCAAAACAATTATTCATATCCTCCGTCCACACCACTAGTGGACTCTTAGCCCTCCGGCTCAGCTTCTTATAGCTTTTCAACACCTGGGTAAGAGAAAATGCTAATCGAGCAAATTGGGGAATATGTCAACGGAAAAATCCTAGAAACCCCAAGAAAGACTTGATTTCCCGAACTGTAGTGAGAATAGGCCAATTAATAACCCTCTGGATACAATTGCCTCAATCTCCACTCCTTGTTTGAAAATCTTATGCCCCAAGTAGGACAACTCCTTAGCAAAAAAGTCACACTTAGACTCTTGGCAAAGAGCTTTTCCCTTCTTAGATGTCCAAGACAATCCTAAGATACTCTTTATGTTCCGCAAAATCTTACTGAACACTTGGATATCATCTAAGAATACCACTACGAATCTTCTCAAATATGGCATCTATTGGAGTCAAACTAAAAGGCAACAACAAAAATTCGTAGTGACCAAAACAAGCTCGAAATCTGGTTTTTGGTATATCTTTTGCCTTAATGCGTATCTGATGGTAGTTCGATCTTAGATCTATTTTGGTAAAGTACCCAGCACCACCAAGATAGTCTATTATATCAACCATCTGCGGCAGTGGATATCTATTCTTAACGGTTACCTTGTTCAATTTCTTATAGTCGATGCAAAACCTTATAGTCCCATCCTTCTTGGCGACCAGAACCATTGGTGATGCCAAGGAGACTTACTAGGTTGTACCCACCTCTTTTTAAAGTAATCATGTAAATACCTACCTACCTCATCCTCTTCCGATGCACTCATCCTATAAGGACGCTGTGCGATTGAAATTGCTCCAAGTATTAGGTCAATTTTATGATCAACTGTTCTTTCTGGTGGTAAACCTATAGGAAGGTCTAAAAAAACATCATTGAATTCCTGCCTAAGTTCATTATAGCCTTCAAATTCTGTATTGTTCTCACTGGGTATATTCATGGCACTTATGTTAAGTTCTTCATCATTGTAACAAATGCTATCATTATGAAAACATAAATAAACTTTAAAATTAAAATTCTTCATAATAAAATTAAATTCATGTTTAGATCAGATCACACAGAAGATAAGTGTTGGTTAAATCCAAATATTGAATGTATTCATTGTCATAAATGGGTCATGCAGCAGTAGACTGTTATCAGAATCCCAGAAACAAAAAGGAGCAGAATCAAAGCGAACCTTCATATTCAAACTATGTCGAAGACAAAGCAGAATGCTCTAGAACAGCAGAAGACAGGACAACAGAGAACTCAGCAGCTTATGTTAGTGCTGATCAATACTGTTCAACAAATTCTAAAATTTGAGAAGTAGTACTTGATTCGGGAGCCACCTCACATTTTGTTTTCTCGAAAAAAATATTATCTGAGTACAAGAAGACAAACTATTCGAGATTCATTATACTTCGAGTATGTTCTAAACACGTGGGTGATGGAACTGGTGTACTATGGCTAAACACGTGGGTGATGGAAATTGGTGTACTATGGCTGGACACGAATCAAGGTGACAAAAAACTGGAGGAAGTTCTCTATGTCCCTACTCTTGACAAAGATCTTCTATCCGTAGCAAAGATAGTCGATACAGGCATGTCAGTAACTTTTACAAAGAAGTCTTGTAAACTGTTCGAGGAAGATTCTGATAATCTAGTTACTAAAGGCAACAGAGAAGGAATTTGTATTACTTGAACATTTGAGCTCAAATTGAACAAGCCAATCAAACTCAAGAATCGACAGATATATTGTGGCACAAGAGGCTATGTCACATGAACATGGAAACCTTGTACAAAACCAACAAGAGTCAGAGAATTGAAGGAGTCAAAATCAAAAGTAGAGATATTCGAACTACCCGCGAATCTTGTCTTAAAGACAAGATGACTAGAACACCTTTCAGTAAGGATGTTTATAAAGCAACTAAGGTACTTGAAATTGTGCATTCAGATATTTGTTGACCATTCGGAATATTGTCGTTGGGTGATGCAAAGTACTTCATTACATTTATTGATGACTTCAGCAAGTTCGCTGTGGTATACTTTATACGTGCAAAATCTGAAACTTTCGAAAAATTCGTTGAGTATACAAATTGGGCTGAAAAGCATACTGACAATAAGTTGAAGTAGATTTGTGCAGATCATGGAAGTGAGAATATTTCCAATGAATTTAAAACTTACTGTACTGATCAAGGTATTATGCATACAAAAGACTGCATCATACACACCTCAGCACAATGGAATACCTAAACGAAGGAATCGTATACTTATGGAAGCTACAAGGTGTATGATGGCTCATGCGAAAGCACCAAAACAGTCGTGAGCAGAAGCAGTGGCTACGTCAAACTATCTTCAGAATCGTATTCTGAAATCTCGAATACCAGATAAAACTCCTCATGAAATATGGTGGAAGTCGAAGCCAAATCTTGCACATGTTTGGACATTCGGATGCGCAGTGTATATATCAGACAAACTAAGAAAGAAACTTGATGAAAAGACATAACAAGATTTTTTTGGTAGGATTCGAGTTACATTCGTCATATTATCATGTCTATGTACTCGACCGAAACTGGTAGAGTAAAAATTGTTCGAGATGTCAAATTTGATGAGTCAAAATACATAGCGGATAGTGTTCTAGTCGGCTATGAAATTCTCAAAAACTATCATGAGCTACAACGACGACAAAAGTAAAACAAGCAGAAGATGAAAGAGAATTACCAAATTCAAAGAGAGTTCAAGATCGAGTACCTGACAGACTCGAATCACCAGTTTGAATTCCAGCAGACAAGGTCGAATCAGAATTGAATTTGAAGCCTGAAAAATCAAACTCGAAACCACCTGTGAGAAGATATGACAAACAACAAAAACCACCAAAAAGGTATGGTCAGGATGTTTTTAATATAGCCATCAAATTTTGTGGTTTCTTTGACGAACCTCAAATATTCGAGACAGCTATTGATGGACCAAATAAAGATTGCTAGATTCAAGCAATGGAGGATGAAATGTCATCCATGTATAAGAACAATGTATGGAAACTTGCACCTATTCCTGATGGAAGAAAACCAGTCAAATGCAAGTGGATCTACAAGATCAAAACAAGTCCTGATGGAGAAAACATCAGATACAAAGCAAGCTTGGTTCTAAAGGATTTTCACAGAAGTATTGAATCGACTACACTGATACTTTCTCACTGGTATTCAAACATATATCAATTTGTTTGTTATTCCCGTATGCAGTGGCTCATGATCTAAAAATCCATATTGTGGATGAGAATACTACTTTCTTGCACACAGATTGGAAAAAGACTTATTCATGGACCAACCACTTAGTTTTGTAAGCCAAGAATATCCAGAATACGGATGTCACATTTATGTTCTGAAACAAGCAGCAAGACAATGGTATAAAAATAAGGACAAAGCACTACGTTCCTTAGGCTTCAAACCTCTATTTGCTGAATCAAATGTCTATATCAAGAATGTTCAAAATGAAATAGTCATTCTACCTGTCTATGTTGATGACACGCTTATCTTCTCAAGAAGAGAGAAGCTAATTTCAGATGTCAAAAGTGACATTTCTAAAATATTTGAGATTGCTGACCTAGGAGAAGCAAAATATATCTAGGCTTGTAGATCCAAAGAGACTTTGAAGGTGGTAAGTTGTATCTTCACCAACAAAAGTACACTCAAAAGATCATTGAAAACTTCAATATGCTCGAATGCAAAGGTGTGCATACTCCCATGATATCTGGAACAATACTAAGATTGTTTGTAGACTCTCGAAGAAGAGAAGCGAATGGCCAATACACCTAGGCTGATTGGATCACTAATATATCTAGCAGACAACACCAGACCAGATATAGCGTTTGCAGTATACAGGGCTGAGCCAATATAATCAAAACCTAGGATCATTGCATTGGAAGTTAGCAAGGAGAGTACTACAATATCTCCAGGAAACAAAAGACTATGGACCTGTATTATTTGAAGGAAGCTGGATTTCACATCAAATCTTACAGTGACACAAGTTGGGCCATCCATAAAGGATGATAACAAAAGTATTGCAGGAGGTTGTACTCTAGTATCTGGCTCAGTCATACTCTAGATAAGCAAGAAGCAAACAGTAGTAGCTCAATCTTTCTGTGAAGCGAAATATGTAGTAGTTGCCAAGATGGCAAACGAGCTGATCTGGATCAAACAGATGTTGGAAGGATTTGATGAATTTATTCTGAACTTTATGTCTTGTTAATGGATAACACTTCCACAATCTGTCTTATGAAAGATCTTGTATTTCACTCAAAAACGAGACAATAGCTATCAAGTATCATGTTTTTCGAGACTTAGTCGAGAAGAAGATACTGAAGGCAGTCTTCCATACACAAATCAGAATTAGACTCGATTGAAGACACTGATATTAGTTTGATTTATTCAAACTTTCATCGTGTTCTCTGAGGAAGAATTGTTACCATTTCTCCTACACTCCATCCAAGGCATAGACACCTACTTGCTCTTAACGAAGGACACTAGTACGTTAATCTAAGACACTACCCTTAATTCTAAGGGTACCTTCTTATCCAAGGGTCACATGACTCCATACCTCCGACCAAGGTATAGTCACTTGCTTGTCCTTATCCAAAGACACATACCCTTAATCCTAAGGGTAACCCTTATCCAAAGAAACTTGCCATTTAGCCCCCAACACTGAATTGACCAATAGGGGTCTGAAGTACTGCTAGTTACATAGTATGTAATATTCCTTCCCCCTAAAACTTAAATTTATCCTTGTAGAAAAAAATTTGGATAATTCTTCTGGAGATCAACCTCCTTTTCTCAGATATCCTCCTCTCTGATTTGCCCCTCTGCCTGACAAAAAAAACCCCAAAGGCACTCTACTCCGTAGAGTCCTCTGCTGGCTATTAACAATCACCTCGAGTTCAGGTGGTCCACTCACGGACTCATCACGAAGAAGTTCCACTAGATCTTTCACAGGGACCAGGGTCTCCCCAACCTCCACGAGGGTTTCAACTTACTAATGTAGAAAACATGATGAATTCCAACGTTAGTTGGAAGGTCTACTTTGTATGCGACCTTGTTTATCACTTGGATAACCTTACAAGGACCGCAATACGTAGGTGCCAACTTTGCATAGTTTATAGTTTTCAAGCCCCTAGAGTGACTGGGGACTCTCAAAAACACCCAGTCATTGACCATGAAATACCTTGTGCCTCCGAGATAGATCAACATAGTGTCTTGCCCTGTTTTGAGAGTCCTTTGCCGGCTATTAACAATCGCCTCGAGTTCAGGTGGTCCACTCACGGACTCATCGCGAAGAAGTTCATTGAGACTCAAAATTGGTACACCATTAATTCACTACAAGCTTCACAACAAAAACGGAGTAGTAGAATGAAAGAATTGAACCTTGTTGAAAGCTGCACAATTCATGACAGTCGATGCTCTGCTACCCATAAAAATTTTGGGTTGAAGCAATATCCACAGCTTGCTATCTGAAAAACTACTCCAGTACGAAGACAATTGACTCCAAAACTCCGTCTGAAGCCTACTACGGGTACAAACCAAGTCTGAAATACCTATGTGTATTTGAATGCCTCTGTTACACACAAATATCGTCTGATCCGAGGAAGAAGCTTGACCATGTAAGAAAGTGTAAGTACATTTTCATTGGCTATTCAACAATATTGTATTTTTGATGCTGATACAGGTCAGCCAAGATGTTGTCTTCCTTGAAGACAAATATTATGATTTCAAGCAGAAGCAACAAATGCAGGAGTTTGTTCAACAAATTCATTCACCATCGATAGGCCCAGACGTACGATCGTTCAACCACAAACTGAGGATATCCCTTCTACGCTCTAGTTCATTACTCGAACAGTGCATTATCGTACTCAAAGAAAAGGTATGTCACTAATTGAAACGTCATAAAGCAGACGATGTGACACATTCTTGCACTTTATCTAAACGTTTTTTAGTCTTGAATGTAACTATGGACTAAACAAACTATTTTTTTTCATTATGATATAAAGAAAAACTTTTTGCAGGAAAACAACGATGGCAGCCTCTCAAGAAGCCTCATCGACAAACATTCAAGTGTGACTTCTCTTTATTGATTCATATACAAATTCTTAAGATGCACGAACAAGAATGGGTTAAGTATTTCTTACACCTTCACAATTGATACGTTTTAACCCTCTTTTTCAAAAGAAACAACTTTAGAAAAAAGGTAGTACTCTCCAAAAATGCAAAAGTAACTAAATGATTCTTAAAGAAATTCCTGTCAGAAACCTAACATTAGGAACTCCAATAAAACGGTCTTAGACCACATGGAAATGTGGTAAGATACGTAGTTTTTACGAAAGGTTAGAATGGCACAGATCTGCCTTAACACCTAGTAAAAATATTGAAAATTTCTTACAAAAAAACCGATCATGTCTATCTGAAACAGTAACAACTTTCATTCAGCCATGGGACACATGTCTTCCTCACTAAATAACTTGAGCGATTTTGTTTTGTGGATGGTGGCAAGTATCAGCTCTCGAGTTCCAATGATGAAACTCGTTTTTTCTAGCTTCCAATGCTCCTGACTAGGATCTTGCATGAATTGACTCAATCTTCCAACACAATAGCTTAGATCTGGTCTAGTAATGGGTTAGATAGATTTGTGAAGCCAACTAGCTTTCTATAGAGAGTAAATGTCCTTGAAGGATCTTTCATTACCTCTTATAGTTAGCTTTACATGAGACTCCTTACGTGTATCACAAGCTTTTGCATCTACCATATGAAATCTTTATAGAATAGAATTAGCATACTTCTCTTGACAAATGAAAGTAGATTGAGAAGATATAATAGCTTTCTATTCCTAAAGCGTAATGCAAGTTACCAAGATCATGCACTCAAACTCGTTTTTCCCCTGCTGGATGGAAGATCCACAAGGTCTTGTTGGCCATCAAAGCATCATATTCCCTCCTTCATGGCAAGATACCATTCCATCGAATTGAGTGCATCATATACATCCTTTGGCTCCTCATGTGAAATAAAATAAAGCACAATTAGTGGAGTTGAGTTCCACTTGCTTGCCTCTATCTCATAAGTAATTCTCCTGGGCTCGGATCTTTCTCTTTGAGACCTCCTTGGTGAAAAGATTCGAGATGACTCCTCCTCAATTCTCAGGCCCCATCTCTCCATGATAGTCTTCAAGGGTGATTATTGGAGTATCTTTTTGAGAACTTTAAACTCGGCCTCCTCAAAAATGTATTTTTGATCCTCATGGAATATAACATCCCTACTCTCAATTGTAGTTGAGGTAGAGGGAACATAGATTCTATAAGCTTTCTTGTTGGAAGCATATCCAACCATGATCCCTTTAATAGAATTAGGATCATCCTCTTTTCCTTGTTTCCAAGGGTACATGAACAAAGCAAGCACATCCAAAAACTCTAAGGTGATCTACCAAAGAAGCTTCAACTCGGATTTGCTTTAACACATTCACATAAAGATCGTTTTTCCTCGCAACAACTCATTTTGGAGATGAAGAATAAGCACAAGAAAATTCTCTCTTTATTCCTTCACCTTCACAATATTCATGAAACTTGTTGGAGATGTAATCACCTCCTCTATCACATCTTAAAGCTTTAACTTTGAAAGAAAACTGTTTCTCAACATAAGATTGAAGATTAGAAGTGATTAAATACCATAGCTTTTGAAGAAAGTAGATTACAACCAAGTATATTTAGTAAGTTTTTTCTTGTGTGTCGTGTTCATCTCTCTTCTGATTCGAGAACAATTTTTTGTCTTTGAATTTTCTTTTCGTGCAAAAGCTCTTATGGGATCTTAGTCACTCGACGACGCATCACAGACATATTTTATTGCTAGCAATCAAGAGACACAACACAAGGCCAAGAGATACACGAAATAGAGTGACTATATTGTCAGTTTGGTTTTAGAGCGAGATCGTCAGTGTCTCGCTCATTGGCGGAATGACTCTCTGCTCTTTCGCTGTGTTTTGTTCGTTGGCAGACTTTCATGCACAACTATGGTATTTTTTGCTTTCTTACTCTATTCGCTATGTCCTCTCTCTATTTCTTACATATCTCTGTATTACTATCTCTCTTCTTGTTATGATCCAGAGAGGATCGTTTATACCTTCATTGTGTGGAGTTTACAAGATAGCTAAACGTAGAATCACAAGACTAGTTAATGCAAATCAACTAGTTAGTTATTCTCCGTCGTTGCTATTCATTTTCAGCTAGGCATGAAGCCGTTGAGCTGCCAGCTGACAATGTGTAAGATTTCATCTTTGTATGTGTTTCGTTCTTTTCGTAGTTTTCATTTTGTGTCCATTTTGTGCTTTGCGGTTTCTGGAGGTTTACGAATCGCGATTGATTCGCAAATCGTTCGTGCTTTGAGTCAAAGACACGTTGACTGTCGCAAATTTTTTTCGTTCGACCTTCGTGTCTTGCTCGTGCTGAGACAAAGTTGCAGGAGTTCACCATTTCTGACACTCCCTCTTGAACCTTGCAGCTTTGTTCGTTCAATCCAATCGCCTCTCTTTGCTGGTAAAGAGTGGCTTGTCGAGCGCTTTCGTGAGGAGATCTGCAATCATACTTTCTGATTTTATGAACTGACCTGGAGCTCTCCTTTCGAAATCAAATCTCGAATGTGATGATACTTCAGAGGAATGTCCTTCGTCTTTGAATGGAAGATAGGATCCTGGGACAGATAGATGACACTCTAGGAGTCCATCATCATTGTGCTTGGCCCCTCTTGTGGTATCCCGATTGCCTCCAACATCATCCGCAGCCACACTACCTCATTCGCCACTTTCGAGGCTGCGACATACTCAAATTCGCAAGAGGATTGAGCTACCAGAATTTGATTTTTGCATATCCAACTGATTGCAGCTCCGAACACTATCGTACATCCTCCAGTAATGGACTTGCTGTCATCCTTGCAACTCGCCCAACTCGCATTACTGTAGTGATACAACTCGAATCCTTTCTCCTTGTTTCTAGCTCTGTAGGTTAATCCAATATTCTGGGTACCCTTCAGATACTGTAGGACTCGTTTGGCCATTTGCCAATGTGCTAGACCAAGATTGGAACAGAATTGGCTCAATGCGTAAACAGAGAAGGCAGATCCGGTTTGGTACAAATTGTCAAGTATATCAGACTCCCGATTAAGTTCTGATAGGGTATACCTGCCATCTTCTGTTCTTCCTCTTCTGTTTTTGGGCAATCTTGTTTCATGAGCTTGGCTCCAACTATCATTGGTGTGGCTTTTCTTTGCAGTCCATCATGTGGTACTGCTTCAACACTTTTCTGGCGTATTCTGACTGACTCAAGTGCATTTTGCATTTGTTTGATCTCTTCTGGTCTCCTAGGCATTTTGTTGCTTCTCCAAGATCTGTGATTTCATAGCTTTCAAAAATCTGCCTCTTCGTGTTTTTGATCAGCTTCAAGGAATTTCTATCATCAATGAATCATCCACGAAAATGGTCAATATCACAAACTCATTTCCTACTCTTTTGATGTAGACATTACAGTATGGTTGAGTAGGGTTGAAGTCTAGAGACTTCAGAAGACCATCAAGCTTTTACCAGGCTCGCGATGCCTGTTTTAGACCGTAGATGCATCTCTGCAATCGACAGACATATTGTCTATTGTCGGGGTCTTCATAGCCTTCAGGTTGCTTCATGAAGATTTCCTCTCTAGATCTCCATGGAAAAAGGCTGTCAATCTGGTGAATTTCCAGATTGTACTGTGTGGCATATGCAAGGAGTAGCCTTATGCTTGTCATTTTCACCATGGACAAATATGTGTTGAAATAGTCGACACCATAT